>JAQQSE010000135.1:0-1200000 GCA_035772565.1 Antheraea assamensis | reverse complement strand
TGAGGTAACAAACAAAAAAAAAAACAAATACAGACGAATTGAGAACTTCGTCTTTTATTAAAGTCGGTTAAAAAGGTAGAGAACCTTGGGTTAGTACCTTTTTTAATAACTGGTTGCTATTTATCACCAGCCAAATAACAGTGATGTAAATAAAATATCACTGTTATATACTGTTATATACTGTTATATACTGTTATATACTGTTATATACTGTTATATACTGTTATATACTGTTATATACTGTTATATACTGTTATATACTGTTATATACTGTTATATACTGTTATATACTGTTATATACTGTTATATACTGTTATATACTGTTATATACTGTTATATACTGTTATATACTGTTACATACTGTTACATACACACATACCTACATCCATATTAGTATTATAAATGGGAATTGGTTTGAATGTTCTTTCACGCCTTAACTACTCAAACGCTTGTTTCACAATATACCGTTTGTAGTCCGGTGGAACTGTAGAGGCACTACCAGGCCAACAGTGTAGATCAGTAAGAAAAAAAAAACAACAAACCGTATTCTAAAATCATATTAAGTAAAACATTTAAAATTAATTTTAATAAAGAGTTAGTTTTACAACTCTATATGTATAAAGGTAGATTTTTCTTTCACATACAGGGTGTTAAGGGATCCGATTTCCGGAGAGTATACGTTTCATACCACATGTCTCGTTATAAATATCAATCTACAAGACAAGATAGATCACTTTCTTTCATTACTCCACTTTGAGAACTAGTGATAATGGGTACGACACATTATGTAAGTTGATAAGTGTAATTATTTAGTTGGAAATCATTTATAAAATTCGTATTATTACTATATAAATATTTTACGTTTTGTAAAGTGTTTGGATAATATAAAAAAATTGTAAAATTAAATGAAATAATTTGAAATCAAATGAATGTAACAAATTAAATTAATTTCCTTCTAACTCTTTTTTATCGAAGAAATGAGAATTATCTAAATCAAATTACTTATTTTCTCATGCGACATAAGCTGAGATATAAACTTTGAATGTCACTCAAGAGTATAGTGGTCGAATAGACGGCCCATTTAACTCGTGAAATGCGACCATGATGGATATTTATGAAATTAATTTTAATATATAGCCATATGTCTGCTATGTCCATAAAAATATATTTATTTAAAAAATACGTTTCCATAATTATTTGTATATATTTCGGCTAAAACATCCACGTCTGTCATGGCATTGAAATGACGTCACACCGTTCTAAATAATGTTATTTTCGTTCGGAGCGAATTTATGCCAAAGTGTAAAAATGTCACGGCAATGTTCGGGAAGCTGTGACTTGATGCGTACCGATTGATGAAGCGTTGTTCGCGTGATAAAAATAATGAGTACCTGTATTTTTGTTTATTTGCTGAAAATATATTTTGATAATGTAATAAAAAATTAAAAGATATTTAATTTCTGTATGTTATAAGTTGTAAATACTGAAATGCTGGTTTAATTTACCGGGTTTTTTTTTCAGTTTCTTCTTTGTCTCTGCATACATTATGCATCGAGTGCTGAACAAACGAAGCGTTCCCTCGAAGGTGCTGTTGTATCACATGGCATTTTGCCAACGACTGGTGTAATTTCTTCTCCTGGCTTCATTTCATCGTCCGGCATCGCTGCATCAGGTGGAATTGTTTCATCAGCTAGTGGTCTATCACCAACCTCGGTGTCATCATCGTCAGGCGTCATCGCAGGTGTACCAACACAGCACACCGTATCAGAATACCAGAACAACGTAGCGATTCCTGTTCCACAAGCCGTGCCGGTGTCAGTACCAAGACCTGTCCCATATCCAGTCCACGTCGGAGTTCCAGTCGACTCACCGCGTCCTGTACCTGTGGCTGTGCCTCGCCCTGTACCCTATATCGTAAATCGTTTCTACGCTGTTCCTCTGAATAGACCGGTACCATATCCTGTTGCGCAACCGGTGCCTGTTACGGTAACTCAGGGGGTTGGGATACCTGTACCGCAACCGTATGCTGTGGGTGTACCTACCGCAGTGCCTGTGCCTGTGTATGGGGCTGGAGGTGGTATTGGAATTGGCGGTATCGGTGGAGTTGGTGTGACAGGTATCGGTGGAGTTGGTGTAACAGGTATCGGCGGAGTTGGAGCGAGTGGATATGGGGGAATTGGCGTTGGTAGGGTCGGGGTCTCCGTGCCTGTAGGTGCGTTTGGCGTGGTAGGGCCTGTTGGTGTGGGAGCAGTGATCTCTAAAGCAGCAGTTGCAAGTTACGGTCACTCAGTTGTCACGGCCCACGGGCGTGAAATTGAGCATCCATATTAATAAAAGACTCTTTACTTGTTTGTTTCTGGGTATATATATATATGTTTAGTGGTTAGTAATCTATTTTTTTTATAAACTGTCTATAAAAAATCTGAACAACTATTTTGAAATTCGCATACTGAAGAACAATATAAATTATTATATTATTTTAAGTCACAATTTAATATTAGACTATATTATGGTATCCTGCCAAAATGTAACTTTAAGGACTCTTATAATAATCTTATTCACAATCATAATGTACATTTATTTTGTGTAGTGTTTTGGTATCTATACCAATATTATAAAGCTCAAGAGGTTGTTTTACTGTTTGTATGTGCACGCTAACATCTGGAACTACCAAGCAGATTTCAAAAATACTTTTCTTTTCGATAACCTTTTTATTCTGGAAGGTGATAGATTATATAAAATTACGCCACGACCTTTAGGAGTGAAGTAAGTGGGCCGTATGACGCCTCGTGGGGAATCGGAGACCATAAGCTGGCGAAATTAAATATTAGTAAAACAGCGGAAGAAAAATAGTTAATGATAAAAGTTAAGAATTGCGTCAAAAAATAACTTGGGATAATGAATGAAATATGAATATAAATATAGTGTATTTGATTAGAATTTGTAAACGTTATATTGTGTACATTCTAAAGCTTATAGTATTATGAATAGTTTATATTTCGTTGGTGCTTATTTTAATTTAAATAAAAACTTTAATAATCATAATGTTTAAAATAAGAGGTAAATAAATTTCCAATAAATAATAAAGGACATCTGTAACAGACAATTAAAATTTTCTATTAAAGATTTGTTTGTACAATTAATTACCTGCATTTTATTTACACAATTAGTCGCCCGCCCCATCTTCGCACGGAGTAATAACAAAGAGAATGACATCAAATATTTCCTTTACAGTAGGAATATGTTCATGCCAATTGAACATCAATCTGTCAATCCTGTCAGTATTTTTAAAGATCTCCTTACTGTCTTTTCGCACACTTTTTATGTGGAGATCTTTTTACCCAAAACGTCGATTCTCTGTAATTTAATTCAATTCCTTCCTCGCCTTTCCACAACCGAATCACGCGCGCTGGGCTGTAGAGATACAGTTTCACGGTGAATTCTACGGGCACGAACTACAAAGTTCGTAACTTTTTATTTTTGCCGTACCGTGAAGTTGTGGAATAATGTCCCGGGCAGTGTCTTACCTCCTTCCTGTGGCATGGGGTCCTTCAAGCGTAACGTGAAAGACATTTACGTAGGCTGGCATGGCACGCTGACGTGCGATGGATTAGTTGTCTCTCGTGTGGGGTTGGGGGTCATTGTCACGTAAGTACTGAGGAGGCGGGGGGGTCTTTAATTTGCTTATTTTTGTTGACATAAGGGACGGAGGGATCCGAATGTGTAGGCTTAATGTGTGAAGCGCACGGTCTTATCCACTGGGCTACCATCCCCGAAGTAGCGAACCACTGTAATTCCTCTGTAGACTATTTATTTCTCATTTCGAGATTTCTAACTGCCCCATCAATGAATAAGGTAACCAAAACAGATGAAAAAATACTTATATAACTGTTAACGTAAGCATAAGGGGGGAGCGAAATATAAGAGCATTGCTTACTTCTGCACACCAGGGAGTGGGAGCGGTCATAAATTGCAAAAATTGTGCTTACGAATACTTGAACGGCCGTTTGGTCGCCGTTGTTTTTGGTTTATACTGTACTTAACATCAAGAATACTGCAGATACTTTGACGTGTTACAATTAAAAAAAAATCAACACTCAGCAATAGCGTTTCCGGACCAATATAACCTACAAATCTTCAAGAAACGAGCCTACTCCTTCCTCAAAAGCTGTCAACGCACCTGTGATGCCTCTCATGTCGCAGGTGTCCATGGGAGGCGGTGATTACTTACCATTATGGGAACCGCCTGTTCCTTTGCCTCCAATGGCATAAAAAAAATCGATTTTACGAAAAAACGAAATAGCATTTTCTTTCATACAAACCGTGTCCATACAACATTCACATACAAAATTAGCCAAATAAGCGTAGCTGTTTTAAAATGATGCGCTTACATACCTTCGGCAACTAATTCTTATTTAGATTCCTAAAATAGCTATTAAGGTTATATTACCGAAGTGTATACGAGTGTCTGGGCTTTATGTCAACGCTCTGTACACCATAAAAAAATGCTGTGGCCGCTTTCATATCTTTATAGTGTTATCAATTGCTACTGCATTATAATAAATAATCTTTAAAATGATAATTGTATTAATTAAAAGATTTCAATATAATACAATATACGTGACGATAAACGTATGATATAATTACATAATGTATGGGCAACAGAACTTCAATTTACAAATAAAAAGCAATTCACAAATCGTATTCTTAACTAGCATCTCTATAAATACAAGAAAATTTTAAAGAAAAATAAAACTGACTCATTTTATTTTACTGACTCAAATTATTTATATGTAAAAAATACATCGGAACATTATCTGTCTACTTAATCTTAGACTAAACCTCATCATCATCATCAGCTAATAAAAGTCCTACTATAGAACTATAGGCCTCTTCCCGGAGCAAAGTATGGGCGTAATCACCATGTCAACCCACGACATATTGGCAAATTCAAACTCCAAGTAATTTCAACATTTCAATATTCTCCTACATCTACTTCCCATATTCTACAACTGGCCAATATCTCAAATCACTATATATTTTCTAATTGATTTTGAGCAGTTCGCTGGCGTATCTTTGAAATCCAAAGTCCAATGCGAATACAATTAAAATGAGACCTCTTTGAACATATTCCCTTTCCACTGTACATATATTTTTGCTACTATCACTACATAGTATAAAACAAAGTCGCTTCCTCTGTCCCTATATCCCTATGTATGCTTAAATCTTTAAAACTACGCAACGCAATTAGAAGCCGTTTTTTTTAAATAGATAGAGTGATTGAAGAGGAAGGTTTATATGTATAATAACATAAATTAAATAGTGGTGAAATACTGGTATTTTTGACGTTACTCCAAATTTAACGCGTGCGGGCGACGGGCAGTAATGAATATATCAAAATTACTGTATCGATTTTAATAATTTTTTCAGTGAATGACATAGGCTATTTTTTCTATACCCGTGCGAAGCCGGAGCGGGCCGCTAGTATTTTTATAAATGATGAAGTTCTGAGGTAAGAAATGTTAAAAAGTATACAACCGAATTGTGATCCTCTTTTTTGAAGTCAATTAAAATGATAGAGGTCTGCAGTTATGCGCTAAAACTACTGGATAGATTTCCATCAAATTTGATTGGTTTTATTTCTCCTTATCTAAAAGTAAAAATGATTATGATATCTTGAATTTAACATATAGTAATTCAATTTATTTTTAAACTATAGTTTTATAAGCACCGTGCGTTCACCGTGTGTTACCTTGGTGGAGAAGTGGGGCAAGCGGTGTGGTGCGCCTGCACAGGAGAAGCGAAGTAACCGAAAAACACCTTTACAAATAACTTTTCTGGAGAGTAGATTATAGTTTGTACAGAGTACATTTTTTTTCTTCTCCTGTGCCTAGATAAAATAAATTGTTAAAGTAACAAAAACCGCAAACGAAGTTACTTTGTGGTTATCAGCTAGTTCTAACTAATATTACAAATGCAAATATAGATTTGTTTGTTCATTTCTTACGTTTTGATGCTTTAATTATTCAACTGAACTTGATAAAATTTTGGATACAACGTTGTCAAGTGTACAAAAAAAGACCAGGGTAACTTTCATCCACAAAAATGTACTATTCCCGATGGATATAAACATTAAAAAGATAGTATAATATATTTACATACAAATTTTCAAAATTAAATCTCCTGATGTTCAAACCAAAGATGATTTTAAATGTCGATGTGGTCTAAGATGGTGGCAACGCTATACCTAAAGAGCGACTGGCTCTCAAGCGCAATTGCCGGATAACACCTTTTTTTTAAATATATTATAGGGGGCAAACAAACAGGTGGGTCACCTGATGGTACGTGATCACCGCCATCCATAGACACTAGCAAGACCAGGGGAGTCGCAAGTGCGTTGCCGGCCTTTTAATATATGTGGCCCTCCGGCGCTCTCACTGACCGAACGAAACGCAACAGTGCAAGCACTGTTACTTCACGTCGGTTTTCTGTGAGAGGGTGGTACTACCCCGGGCGAGCCGACCCATTCACTCTGAAACCAGTAATAGTTACAGCGTAGCTCTACCATCTAGAAAAAATAGGTGCTTCGCTATATACGACATTTTCATATCCCAAAACCTTCAGTTTCTCGAAGTATTCGAACATACCTCGATCGAAACGATGTCTAAATGTCACTAAAATTTACAATTTGATTGATTTGACACCATCTCAGTATATCTAAATCTAGCTTAGAAAGAATATATAGTAGCTGATAACGGTTTAGGTTGTTGGTCATTAAAAAAAACTATAATGGGTCAATATAATGAAAAGAATCAACGAACAGACATAGTCCAATGCCGATAGGGTCAGTAGTTTTCACATGATTCAGCGTCAAAAAAAAAACTATATTTTCACTATATATAGATGATGGTATATTTGAACCCGGAATAAGAAGCGTAGTCCAATTAGTAATTAAGTTAAATATAAATAAACACAATTTATAAACGTTAAGTTTATTTGAATATCCGTCTTAATAACAGTCCATTTAAGCCCAGTATAAGGATTACAGTCCATTATCGTTATTTCTAATTCACAGATACACAAGCGATAAAGGTTTGTTTATCAAACCGGTGTTATCATTATTAGTGGCTACCACATCGGAGCGAAAGTGACACGTTTTGCGTTGAAATTTGTATTAACGTTGTAAAAATTTTATTTAATATACACATATAAATATATATTTCATTCAGTTTTAAAACGCTCGGAATAATGTATTCAAGTGAGTTGATTGTGTATACAGTTGTTTAATTCGTACGGTGTACTTTAGCGTATGTTTTTGACATTTTATAATAATGTGAAATCATTTTATAGGTACATCCTAATTAGCAATTGTTCGTGAGTTCTTTCCTTGTGATAATGTTTTTGTTGCCTCGTAGTAACTAAGTGTATTTTCATAA
This sequence comes from Antheraea assamensis, assembly GCA_035772565.1. Classification (NCBI taxonomy): domain Eukaryota; kingdom Metazoa; phylum Arthropoda; class Insecta; order Lepidoptera; family Saturniidae; genus Antheraea; species Antheraea assamensis. The sequence goes on along the minus strand of JAQQSE010000135.1, from coordinate 1,192,564 downwards.
GTAATGTTGGGGTTTCTTTTATTTTGTATTGTCATCATTAGTTGAATAATTGTTAAATTTTATCATGAATACTTAATCTCTATGAGCGAAGCGTAATGATATACAATCTATATAAGACTTCTAAAGAAATTTCCAGTTGTTATTGTTGTTTCATTGTTAATTATGTGTTTGATATCAATCAATTGTTTCTTTTTGCAATTTATTTGCAATCATTTAACATTCTCTACTGTTTTCGAGTTACTTTAAGAGTTATAGTTAATGTTTCGTACGGAAAAAGGTAACGTTATAGAGTCAAAAGTTACATCGAAAACGGTTTAACCGTTTCGTAGATTGTAGTTGAAAAACAACAGATACTTCAAATTTAGTTCATATTTTTAATAATGGTAAAAAAATGTATAGCATATTATCTTGGTGTAACTCTAACGGTTTGTGTATAGCTCTCAGTTAGTAAGGTTTCTCCAACTTACTCGATACTTGTAGTTATATTTTGGCTAATTCGAATAACATCTTTATAAATTCAATAAGCTATATTACTGCAGAGTTTTAACGCAATCCGTTCGAGCAGTTTTCAAAAGAAAGATTAACAAAATCAATCCATACTCAAACTTTCCTGTTTGCAATAAGGTTGAAAGAAAATATAAAGTAATGCGTGGAAAATATGCTAATGACTTGAATATACCAAAATAGAGGAACGTTTATTCTTTCAAACCTTCCTAATTTGGTATTACAAACCGAAATGTATTCCATTCAAATGCATTAACTATATCAATGCCTGGTCGAATTTATTGCTCTAAGTTGTATTTATGCGCTTTGCTATTAACAATTGTGCAGGCGATTTTTATACTTGTACAATTACTTGGCTTGGGCCGTTGCCTCGGATGCAACAAATCGAATCTATCTAACCTAACCTAGCTACATATACGAATTAGTGAAACACACATGTGTACCAGCATGTGTGCAACACGAATTCAAACATGTATTTTGTATTTGTCAACAAGGCTAAACTAAACTAAACCAAGTTCGGAAAACAATGGGTAATAAATAGGTAAACCCTTCTACCATATGTGTAGGTACCTACCCGTGTGAGTGTGGGGGTAATCTGTATTGTGTCTGTTAAGCTAGTGAGTGAAAACATTCAGTGTTACAAGTTCTGGTCCAAGATGGTAGACACGCTAAATGCTAGAGGCACTGGCTCCCAAGTGCTTGGTGGCATATTTTCAACTTGAGGGTGGTAGCTAGCCATGTGGCCTTAAAAAAAGCTCTACCACCAAAATCAAAATCAAAAATACTTTATTCAGTTTAGGCCCTGAGAAGGCGCTTATGAACGTCAAAGTTACCACCGGTTCGGAAAACAACCCAGTCATCGAGAAGAACCGGCAAGAAACTCGATCTGGTTTATCTTTTCATTAACATAATATAACTCACATTTTTTAAAACATAGTTATAAATAATTACATTCGGTTTTGGTGGATGCACAGAGAGGGCGTCATTTCCAGACGTCACCGTCGTTCACATATTGATCCACCCTGTAATAGCCTTTAGATATTAAAACCTGCTTGACATGGTGCTTGAAATTAGTATCCGGCAGATCGGTAACGTGCTTTGGAATTTTATTATAAAACCTAACACTATTACCTAAAAAACTGTTACCGGTCCTAGTGAGCCTAAAACATGGAATGGCCAATTTGTTCTTATTTCTTGTATTTAGATTATGTCGGTCCTTTACGAAATCTAGCTTATCTAAGTTACCATAACCATGCTGGGGTTCTAAGTTTTGCACTTAATGTGAACAATTAAGACAAATCTAAGGATACCGTAACGTGTTAAAGTGTATCAGACCGTGGCAAAGAAATATTCTATATATATATATATATATATATATATATATATATATATATTGAAGATATAACTTCTCTGAAGGTGAATCTGAAAATTACTCAAAGTATCAGCATAGGACTATGACATTCGATGTGAAGTTTTTCTTAAACGATTCTAGGTTTCTTATTTTATGGTATCGATTGACCATCTACCATGTTTCAATACCGAAGGCAGTCCGCCGGTATTAAATACACACACACATATAATAGAAAAAAAAACACCCTCCATGGTCGAATTATTAAAAAATAAGCAATTGTTGGCAACATTGTACAAAAGAAGAGACGTGTACATAAATCCATTTTACTTTCAAGTTTTTCTAATTTCTCCACTACAAGTTGACAAAATCTTTTAAATCACTTTAATCTTTATTAATATTTGACGATATAAGATAAGTTTTGAGGTAAATTGAGTTGAGATAAGCTGATAAGCTTTGTAAACTGTTGTCATATCATAGATCAATTTACTATTGTAATTATGACTACTATAGTAAATCTAAAATATCATACATACTTCTATTATCTAGGCGCTCACTTCGAACTTGATTTTATTTTGTCTTTAATAGCGTATTAAAGCGCCTTTTATGTATATATTATATATGTTTTTTTATGTACATTACGGAATAGGCTTGCAGGGTAATTGATTTTAAATGATACTATTTATAATTCTTCTTAAAAAGGATTGCTCTTTTAATGCCTAACGATTGTAAAGTGTAATTTATTTGAAATATGCATCTATTTATGTCAAAAGATATACCCGATCGAGTTTCTTACCGGTTCTTCTCGACGACTGGGTTGTTTTCCGAACCGGTGGTAATTTTGACGTTAATAAGCGCCTTCTTAGGGCCTAAATTGTATAAAGTATATTTTGATTTTGATTTTGAATGGTGTAAAGAATATTTATGAACATTCTCACCTATTTACATAATTTTTGTATAAATCGTGCGAATAAGGCCATGACAAAAACTGCATATTTTGCTTATAAAAATACCTCAGCTTATGTCTACTATCGTCAAAATTTCATAAGATTTTTTTTTTGATATTTTAATTATTTTTCCTGCAGGTACTGGGCCCGCACTTATTTTCTAAATTTGTTTTAAATCTAAATGATTTTAAATCTAGTCCAGCTTGAATACATAATTAAAGTGAGCAAGACAAGATATAATGTTCATACTTAACTAGTTACAACTATTTTTTTTTTAATAAGTGTAGTCCGGTGGAACTGTAGAGGCCTTACGAAGCCAACAGTGTTGGTCAGTTCGAAAAAAAAAATTTTTTTTTTAATTAAATCTATGTTAGTAACTCTGGATTTGTTGTTGAGATTCTAACTTATATGTCGGTTTCATTATTATTTTTTATGGTTATTTTTAGATTGTAATCCACACCATAAGGGATTAAGCTGTGCTAATAAGCGAAGTAAATTAATCAAGCAGTAGCAATATTTTTGATGTCCCATTTCTTTAGATGTTACATATAAAGTAATAAAATAAAAACAGGAAATCGGTAGGTTTGATATGTCATTTTATAACTATAGTTATTATTTTGTTCCAGGATTCCCGTTCACAATGGAAAATATCCCAAGGCAAAAGAGTTTTTTGTGTCTATCGTTAAAATTCGGATGTATATTTTCAGCGTTAATTACAATCGTAAGTACCTCCTACCAATAAACTCTCCAATATTTTTTGTTCAATTTAAAAATCAGGCAACATAATGTAATAGTCAGATACTATATATACAGTGTAGTTTGCATTACAAATGGCATACAATAAATTGTTATTGCTTATTTATTCTACGACTAGTTTAGTTGGTAGAGCTACGATGAAACTATTACTGGTTTCAGCATGAATGGGTCGGCTCGCCCGGGGTAGTACCACCCTCTCACAGAAAGCCGACGTGAAGTAACAGTGCTTTTACTGTTGCGTTTCGTTCGGTCAGTGAGAGCGCCGGAGGCCCACATATATTAAAAGGCCGGCAACGCACTTGCGACTCCCCTGGTGTTGCTAGTGTCTATGGACGGCGGTGATCACTTACCATCAGGTGACCCACCTGTTCGTTTGCCCCCTATAATATATATATATATAAAAAAGATTACAACCGTATAAAGTACAAAGTTAGGAGAGGTCATAAATTACGCAAGGTTTTCTTATTTGTTATTATGGACTCCTCATTCCTTGATTATATTGGTACGATGCGATAGGACCATCCCTCATCTTGACGTAAGATGTACAGTCCGTGCCAATGTTTTTGACCGCTCTGAATATAGTCTGGCAGAACACAAATTTAGGTATAAATACATACTTATATGCATAAAATCAAAACAACTTAAGGATAAACAAATTCGAAGTTTATATTCTTATAAAAAAATATTTCGTAAAAGACCGGCATCACTATCTCCCCTGATGTTGAATGACGATGTCTTCTGAGACGATAAACACCTGAACCTAGAGTAGAACTAGCTCTCAAATGCAGCTGCCGGAGCACGTCTATTGATGCTTGGCCTTCGATTTTCAACTTCATGGTGGTAGAGCTAGACGCGGGCTTAGAAACATTCTTACCATCATGGCTTCGTCAACATTACTTTCCTTCATCAAAAACTCTGGCTCATTTACAAGGATTACAACCTATGTCGATCGACGCGGTATCCGAACAGGTTAATCAATGAATCGTCATCCCTGTAAATATGAATGAGGGTATAACTTTAAAGCATTAAGCCGAAGATGGTGACAACCAATCTTAAGGAGGAGGATGTCTCTGCAGGAATGGAATAAATTTAACATTTTAAATTCCAGTTGTATTCAGTTTTGGCATTAGCACAGAGCACAGCAGTCATCTTTAATCACATACCGGCACTGTCTTTGAGTAATATAGAGAACGTTGCCACTTATGGTATTGTGATAGCAGTCATTATCATTCACTTCGTAACGATATTCCTGACCACTCTCATGCTAATCGGCACACTCAGAGTAAGTACTGTAGAACTTTTTCCCAACTAGTGTATTCTTAAATAAGTGTGTATTAACATTCATTTAATCATTATTACGAGTTAAGCCGGAACAAACAGATATACAGATAGACAAAAAAAAAGGTGTGTGTGCGATTCACACACGATAGTAGTGAAACTTCAGTAAATCGATAAAAGAATGAAATGAATATATATATAAAAAGGGTAGGATAATTACAAAGTTTATTAGTTTAAAAATGAAAGTATTGTGATTAATTTTAAAAGATATTTTTTTATTTTATTTAACATATGTTACATAATTTATTGCTCCGGTTCCATAATTTCAGTTTCAACAAACAAGATATAAAAATACTCACAAACACTGTTAAATAATAACACACCACGCTGACTTCTTACTAAAAAGCTGTAATACGCAACCGCATACAGTGTACAGTAGTACACGTACTTTTCACATATACTAACACACGTGAAATGCACAAATACAAGCAAGTATTAAACAGTGTGCAATATACATACACACCGACATTTGCTCTCTCGCTCTGGCTCACTATTTCACTTTAAAAATAGTATGTATATTTCTGTCTCATTCTTTACCGGCTTCATCCTACACATTTTTGTATTTGTGTCTCTCACCTGTCGTTTTTTCCGTTGCATCTGGCTTGAAATCACAACGATTCTAAAGAAGTTTCACTTCAATAAAATTTGTTTTTTTTTTCGTTACAACTGTCGCATGTACTTTCATACTCATTTGGTAAAAACTGCTGTTCAAAATCAAAATCAAAAATACTTTATTCAGTTTAGGTCCTGAGAAGGCGCTTATGAACGTCAAAGTTACCACCGGTTCGGAAAACAACCCAGTCATCGAGAAGAACCGGCAACAAACTCGATCTGGTTTATCTTTTCATTAACATATATAATATATACTCACATTTTTAAAACATAGTTATAAATAATTATATTCGGTTTTGGTGGATGCACAGAGAGGGCGTCATTTCCAGACGTCACCGTCGTTCACATATTGATCCACCCTGTAATAGCCTTTAGATATTAAAACCTGCTTGACATGGTGCTTGAAATTAGTATCCGGCAGATCGGTAACGTGTTTTGGAATTTTATTATAAAACCTAACACTATTACCTAAAAAACTGTTACCGGTCCTAGTGAGCCTAAAACATGGAATTACCAATTTGTTATTATTTCTTGTATTTAGATTATGTCGGTCCTTTACGAAATCTAGCTTATCTAAGTTTTTGCGGACGTACATTAGATTTTCAACTATGTATTGGGAGGGCAGAGTTAGGATACCGAACTCCTGGAACTTATCTTTTAATGATTCGCGAGGCCCCATATCATAAATTGCTCTAACTGCCCGTTTTTGTAGTAAAAATATGGTGTCTACCTCAGCTGCTATCCCCTACAGCAAAATACCATAAGACATTAAGCTATGAAAGTAAGCGAAGTAGACCAACCTAGCAGTGGCAATATCTGTTAGTTGGCGAATCTTTCGAACTGCAAATGCAGCAGAACTTAATCTTCCTGCCAATTTTTTAATATGAGGACCCTATTGTAATTTAGAATCAATTGTGATACCCAAGTACACGGTACTGTCTACCAACCCAACTAGATTTCCTTCGATCTCTATTCTAGTATCAATACATGAAACATTAGGTAAGGTAAACCTTATGCATTTTGTTTTGTCTGCATTTAGCAATAAATTATTTAATGCAAACCAATTTGAAATTTTATTTAAGGTATTATTTAGCTGTCTAGAATCGCGAGTCTATTCTTTTTACTTTAAATATAAGTGAAGTGTCATCCGCGAAAAGAACAATGCCTGCACAGTTATCAACCACTAGCGGCAGATCATTTATATATACCAAGAACAGAAACGGCCCTAAAATGGAACCCTGTGGAACGCCAATTTGAGTCGACGATCCCACAGACGTTACCTCGTCTATACTAACTTTGAGACAGCGATCTTTTAAATAGGAGACCAGAAGGTCGAGAGAAGCTCCACAAACACCATAGTGTTTTAATTTCAAAATAAGTGTACTATGGTCAACGCAATCAAAGGCCTTAGACAGATCACAAAATACACCAATTGCATCCTGCGATCCTTCCCAGGCCTGTAATATATGACTTAATAGCGTTGCACCAGCGTCAGTAGTTGATTTTAATTTTGTGAAACCAAACTGTCGACCATCTAGAATCTCTTGCGTTTTAAAATATTCTAAGAATTGCTTAAGCATAATCTTCTCAAAAATCTTGCTTAAAGACGGAAGTACAGAAATTGGTCTATAGTTTCCAAGACTACTCCTACAACCTGATTAAAATAAAGGAACCACTTTACTTATTTTCATTAAATTGGGGAAGGTTCCTTTTGCTATACACTGGTTAAATATGTTTGCCAAATATGGTGAAATATTAATAATTAAGGATTGAACTACCATTACCGACATTCCCCATATGTCTTCGGTATGTTTCAAATTTAATAGTTTAAAAGTCCTTATTATTTTGACATAACAAAGGGACATTTCAATTTTTTTTATTTGAATATGTTTTTTTTATTCGCGTTTATATACTTGTATTACCTTACTAGTTAGTGTTCGAGTGTTCACTCTCCCGAGAATGGTTTAGTTACTGTACGGGTATTACACCATTTTACCGATTTTACTTTACTTCTATTCCATTATACTAATTAAGACGGACAAACGGCAGATTTATTGTTTAGATATACATATCGATAGAAAAGGTAATATCATGTCCGTCTCCCTAAAATACTTGCCAAAAATAATTAAGGTTTGTTTACAGGAAAAATATCGTCTAATGAGACCATGGCTTATATGGACATCAGTTCAATTGACCGCTTATATCCTTATGTTCGTTTTCATGACTGTGATGAACATGGTCAGTCAGATGATTGATAGTTCTCTCGTGGTCATCTTCATCGAATTTTTCGCTCTTCGTAAGTATATATTAAATTTATACTTTCCAAAAGTCGATGATCACTTGATCTGTTTTTGGAATAATAAAAACCTTGGATGTAATAATACTAATACCGGGGACAATTAATACATCGTTCTATGAGTACTATAGTGTAATTCTTTAGGTAACTGACCTCGGAACGAGAATTGAGACAGTGAGTGACTGGTTTTTTTATGTTGTAGTCATAAATCAGAAGGATGGAGGAGGTCTAATGGCGTCAAACAGCAACTGCCGGAATACACCTATATGTTGTTTGATAACAAATTTTTAACTTAAGGTTCGTAGCTACCCGAGAGGATATTAAACAATGTCCCACCATCATGCTACCGGCTTCATTGTGGTCTACTTAATCTTTCACTTAGAGACCAACCTTAGTGTTGACGTCGACTGACATGGTGACCGAATCCTCTGTCATTGAACTGTGCTAGTGTCGTCATCGAAGATTCGCGGCCAATAATTAATGTCTCATGATTTAATTTTTAATGATTGTTTGCAGTGGTCCGTTTCTACATACTGGTGTTAGTGGTGAGTTACTACGAGCAACTCGAGGAGGAGAGTGAATATGGGGAGAGATTAAAAACCTTGGACAACGAGACCTGGTACCATGCCGCTTAGAGATTGCAACGTAGAACATGTCATCATGGAAGTCTCTATACGTATATCCTAAATAAAGATATATTTAAAGTGTAGTTATTATTCTTATAACAGTATTCATTTCATAAAACAAGTTTCCAAATATTAGAAATTCATATTCAATAATAATCTAGTACTATTTCTATTGTACAAATATTTATTACTAGGTTTTGAAATAAAATATAGCCCATGTTATTCACTGACAATGTATGTAGCTTTCTACAGGTGAAGGATTTTTTTAAATAAGTTAAGTAATTTTGTATTTATCCATTACAATAAAAAAATGAAATCTATTCTCATATATGGATATGTCGCACCTTTAATAAAGTACGGGCACATATCGAATTTTTAAGTATTTTAGTTTTTGCAATAAAAGGGCTCATTATAAATAGTTCTACAAGGTGTACCTCACCGAAAGAGTAAACTTTCATGGCAATGACGTTGTGAATCGGGGAGTTAAGGTTAATTTTGTAAAAAAAATGTTATTGTCAATTTGTTTTTTGTCGTTTCCCAAAAAAAATATTTTTCTAAGTTAAGCCTTTATTTTACTAAAGTAACGATGTAATCATGCAGTTTTTTAATCTATGGACTTTTTAACATAATTTGTACACAGTTAACGCCAACTTTTTGAAGCGCTGTGAATATAGTTACGGAAAATACACATTTTGGGTATAAATAGATATAATATTATATATATATATATATATATATATATATATATATATATATATATATATATATATATATATATACATATAATATAAAGACAAGTTAAAGTTAGATAATTGGCAATTTTTGATTCTCATAATAAAATTTCAACTTTGTTTTGTATGAATCTTTTGACTATATTACGCGGTCCAAAAATTGACATTGACTGAACGTTAGGTAAATAGCTGATTCCGATAGAGCAAGATATTTATTCTATATAAGTTTTAATTATATATTTTACAAAATACAAATTACACATTGTTAGCCTTGTTTTAGGAAATGTACCGTGGGAAATGTTCGATGTACATCGTTGGTATTTTTTTTTGTCTACTCTGTATATAGCCCCGTAGTTACGGCTCGCTCATAATATAATCAAGAGTTTAATATATAACAAAATCAAAACATTAAGAATTTGGAATTAGTTTTTATCTATGCTTAAGTTGTATCGATGTTATTTATGCATGTAATATAATACGCATTTTTAGCTAAATTTATATTCTGTGCATCTATATTGAGAGTGGTCAAAAAATTTGGCGCGGAAAATATTTATCTATGAACGATTTTATTTTTAGAATGGAATTTTACCCTACAACGGAATATAGTTGGAAATGAAATAATTGTTAATTATTGCTATTTCTCTGATTTTTTTTATATTAATGCCAAATGATTATAACTTATCGCGGACATAGTCAATACAGCCCTTTTATACTAATTTACGAATTTTTAAACAGCGCGTCGTTATGTAAACATAATTATTTCAGTCTCGCACCTTTTATTTACTTTAAAATATTAAATCCAAAGTGATACTAGAGTAATTCAAAATATATATAATCTCTTAATAAAAATAACAAGGCAAATTAAATATATAATATTATTTGTGAATAATATATCATTTATTTATAATATTTTTTTATGTCAAATAATACAACAACAAAAAAAATGTCACTGACCATATTGTTTTATTTGGTATAATTGTTTACATAAAATAGCATCACAATCCAATAACAATAATGCATTTATCATTCTTTTATATATATATGAATAAAAAATAACAGAAGATACAATATTTTTTATAAGCCAAAAGAGAACAGACCCATTTCTCCAAACTTGTGTACAGTATTCATAGTGCTTTTTTTTTACATAGCACTGGACGAAGCTTGACCTTGAAGACAGTAATGTTATATGTTTCGGGAAAAACAGACGCTGTTAGCGCGTTCCATTCCATCGCGGCTCGCATAATAAATGAAGATGTAAAGCGCTTCGTGCAGATGAATGGTAAATCGACTACGAATGGATGTAAATGTTTCTGGAACGATGAACACGGATCCAAGACACAATCTTTTTGAGTCAATAACACATTTTTGTTGATCTCAGCTTTCTCATTCAAATGGATTATGGAAGTAGTTTTTTCAGTTTACATTGAAATGCGCAAAAGAAAGAGGGCGACGCATCTAACTTTGTTTTTTTTTTTGCAATATTGTGTTTTACATATATTCGGAATCAGAAAAATAGATGCATTCAATAGTATTGTTTTGTTCACTTATGAGCTTCTGTTCTCAAATTATCTGTTTAGTTAGACGTACTTCGCTAATCGAGTAGGACTGTCTCCGATTTATATTTTACGGCGACAATATAGTTGGATATAATATAGCTATATTTAAAACCCGTACCCGTTGCCTGCTACCTCGTCCGCGTGGAATTGCTGCGTGTAATACTCTGCGGGAGGCACGCGCTATACAAGATTGCTTCTTAAGTTAATTATATTTGCGCGAAATTGTACTTTTTTCTCTAAAATTATAGTAGTCCAAGTTATTCCTTATAACATCAATCCCAGTACAAGTCCCATCAAAATCGGTCCAACCGTTCCGGAGATTATTCGGAACAGACAAACAAAAATGAAAAAAAAAAAGGTTTTTGAACAGACACTTCAATTTATTTTTTATACTCCAGTATATTTATTTGGTATGAGACGGAAAAAGTATAACACCATTATAAGACACGTCGAATCCTGAAGTATGAAAATCCTGAAATGAATCCTGGAGTACTGAGTTAAGATTACACGGAGTAGAAATTAGTAGACATTGTGTAACTAAAATTATTGAGCATATCAGAGGAAGTATGAAAATAGCACCAATGACATAGAAGTAGAGAAGTAATAAAGCTTAAATATGGAGGTGGATGGATATAGGAGTAGAAAGGTGTGAATGCTAATTGTTGATACAGGAGAGATGAAAAGGAATACATATTGCGTTAATCCTACATAAACCATATTCGGTATAAATATTGATGAATAGATATTATTCTTCTGCTTCATTCTTCTTAATGATTATTTATAATTCTTATTAAAAATATACATTATTCTTCTGCTTGATTCTTCTTAATGGTTATTTATAATTCTTATTAAAACAATACTTAATCATTACATATATACTTTGTACAAGAATATTAAAATTCATCCGTTTTTTTACAATAATTTATAATTTTGATTAATTTAAAAAAAATCACATTACAGCGACTTGTTTTTTTTATGTGCGTCATAAAAAAATATTCTCTACAATGTTATCACTGTAAGTATACATTAAATTTTATATCCCTAATATCCAATTACAATGTCTGTGTATATGATAATATAAAATTCGTACAACAGGTTATACAATAATCAACAGGTTTGTTACTTATTATTGTAGAAAATTATCAACCGCTTAAAAATAACACCACTGCTTGTTTATCTCTTCAACTGCCCGTGATATCCACCTTTACCTTTAAATTAGCTTTTGCTTTTTCCCTGAACGTAAGGTACGTTATACCCTTTTCTATACCCTGACTACATGTGTGCAAAATTTTATAATCATCGGTTGAGCAGTTAAGCCACGAAATCGTAAGTGGCAAACAAACACACATTCGTATCTATAATATCAGTTAGGACAACAGTTTTGATTTCTTAATAAATTTTAAAATTTACAGTAAAAAATGTATAAAGGGAAGAAACCATTTGGCGTACATAAATAAGGTAACGTACCCATATACGTGACCTATGTTAGACAATTTTTAGCTCCCTTCCCTCTGTGGTTACCATCCGTAGTATATGAGACGACACCCTCCCTCTCCCTAGTTTTCATATAGTAATTCATAAATACGGTTTACGGTACGGTACGACCAAACGTGGTACTTTGAAGCCCTCCCTCCCCCTCTGAACGGGTCACGTAGTTATGGGTATGTTTACTAACATAGATCTATACCAGAGGCTCCCAAACTATTTTTTTCTTATAGACCCCTTTCAAAATTTTACTGGTTCCGGTGGTTAGTAGTAGTGGTTAGGTTGGTAGTTCTTCACACTATCGAAAATATACCAATTTTCATAGACCCCCGCATACTAATTGTACACCCCCATTTTTTGTCACGCCAACGTACACCCCGCCATCGAGACTCTCGTGGACCCCTAGGGGTCCACCTGGTCCACTTTGGGAATCACTGATCTAGACGATATTTACATGTTATGAGTGTTAAGTAAAACCAGAGTTATTAAAGTTTGGAAATTATTCACGACGAGAAACAGAATGCTATTCGGACTTTGTTTTTAAAGTTCACGTACGTGCATATGAATACAAATATGACGTATTCGGATACCTAAACATGGCAATTAATCAATTATTATTGACTAATATGACATCTGTTAAAGTTTCTGGCTAAGTTTATACTTTCTTAGCGTACAATGTATTTGAGCCATTACCATAATATTATAAATTTGTACCATTCATTGACACAGGGAAACATTGTTAATTTTCTAAAAATATCCTCTAATAATACATTTCTAAGAATATTTCCTAAGACTAATGTTCCTGCATGATCTAAGGCACGTGGTTAATATAAAAATAATTGGAAGATAATTTTTACATTATAGACATATATATAAATGTTTGTTATGCGGGGTCTCTGTCCCGTGTGTACTTCACCGTGCCGTCTCGCTCCATCTTCACAATCGAACTCCATATCAGGATGACCAAGTATATTTGTAACACTGTAAAATAAATAACTAAATAAAAATATCACATATGATTTAATTAAATTTATCATTTGTAATTCTTAGACCCAGATTAGATATTTATAAAAAAATATACAGGATTTTTCTTTTATCATCAGCACGCCACAGCCCACGGCGTATAGGCGATTTCAAACTTTGAGAAATCCATGGTTCTTTGTTTACCCACATACGGGATACTACAAGAACGTTTCTCAGGTTTTGGTTTCCCCACGATGTTTTCTTTCACCGTCAGTCGATAATGTTATCGATTTAAATTAATAATTGTAGGCAAATGATGAAAAAATAGTTGGTACGTGCCGGGGTTCGAACCTGCGAACATCGAATTGATATTCTATCGTCCAAACCACCAGAACTTTCAGAGTGTGCAAGACGGTTATCCATTATTTTTTTACCGTAGTATTTTATAGCCATTATCGTATAGAAATGATTATGCTATATTATTGGGAGCATAATTAATAATTGTATTTGTCCAAATTAGTGAATGTAATAGTTTTAACTACTTTATTATGTACTGGAAAATGTAACTGTGTTTATATTAGGTTTATTTTAGAGTTAAAATTAGCAATAGTTATTATTATATATGAAATATAGAATAAACTAGCTGCCCGCCCCAACTTCGCACGGGTTTAATAACAAAGAAAATGAAACCATACTTTCCTTTTACAGTAACTTCGACAATGTAAGTAATGAAATAAAATGGCAATTGAATTTTAAACTGTGAATTCTGTCAATATTTTTGAAGAACTTCTGTCTCACTCATTCACCCACTTTTCATATGGGTGTTTTTTCAACAAATCGTGCTACTCCAACGCTTGCGTAACAACGCTTCGGCTACTTGTCGCCTTAACAACAAACCTCAAAACGAATTCTCATAAAGGCGCTGAAAAACATTCGCACACCTTTCTCATTCCAATGATAACACGAGATTAGCCTTTCTAAGTTCTTTTGATGTATGTAAAAAACCGGGGACCTAGGTACCGAGCTGCATTTACTGCTACTCAGTCCGATAGTTTGTAACGCATGACCATAATGTCTTCTCACACCTGCATGTAATGCGACCGTAAAGGAAACTCCGTGGCGATACACGCAGGTATGGGATAAGCATTACAAGCACAACAACAAAAAATTAGCCGAATATGTCCAGTCGTTCTGAAGTGGCAATTCATTTTTATTTATCTAGATCAAATTTAAGGCTATAGTTTTTTATACAACAAATAAAAGATCTTCCCAAGTCCTCGCAATGTCATACTTTTATTTTGTATATGAATATAAGTATAAGTGACTATGTTTTGTTCGCAGCTTCGCTTTTATACATGTAGAATTGACCTATCCCTTTGGAACAGTATATTTTATCTTATATATGTACTTATGTCATTTTCTGTACTCCTGACAACGTGTATACGAAATTTAATTGTTAATTTATTACCCGTTCATCTCTATAGTAGAAACGTATTCCGAACCTGTGGTAACTTTGACCACAGATAACACTGTAGATTTGTCATATACCGTTCGTAATTACTTTCTCAGAGACTACAGTACATCCTATTTCTTTTTTATCTTATTTCTCTAAAGTTTCGTAATACTTATGAAATAACTTACTGAGTTGGAAGAGTACGAGAAAGAGTTCGCTGGCGGTCTCTTTAGTGAGGAAAGCTAAGCTGTACACGAAACCGATGACGGAATAAACTAATTCGAAGTACAGGTATATCTTCATTAATAAGACATGTTTCTGGAATTGAAAAAATGTATTTTTTAATAACTATACGTACTTACGTATACGACATATATAAAAAAAAATATGTTCAATACTTTTCCAGAAGTTAAAAGTTGTCTATTATAAAAAAGGTGTGTGTGTGTGTGTGCTTATGACCACACGAAAGAAGTGAAAACTTCTTTATAAAAAGTACAACAAAAACCAACGTCACGCAGTGTTCCCAGGCGGTTATCATTCCATGTACTGACCGCGCCCGACATTGCTTAACTACGGTGAATGAACGAGAACCGGTGATTTCAACACTCTACCCGACAGTGTTTAGCCCCATTACTTTTCGTCAGACAAAAAGGTTGCGGATAAGAATTTAAAAGCCCTTCCAAAAGAAGTATAATTTCTAAATTACATTATAATATTTCGCTAAGATAACAAAAATTTGTATCGTATCTATGTATCTTAATATGCTAGAAAAGTTTTTGTTAGGACCAATAAAATTGTCCTCGGGATTCTCACGATATTTTTTGGACAGTTTGAAGACATATAGGTGGTAGAGCTACGCTGAAGCTATTACTGGTTTCAGCATGAATGGGTCGGCTCGCCCGAGGTAGTACCACCCTCTCACAGAAAATCGACGTGAAGTAACATTGCTTGCACTGTTGCGTTTCGTTCGGTCAGTGAGAGCGCCGGAGGCCCACAAATTTAAGAGGCCGGCAACGCACTTGCGACTCCCCTGGTGTTGCTAGTATCTATGGACGGCGGTGATTACTTACCATCAGGTGACCCACCTGTTCGTTTGGCCACTATAATATATATATATAAAAGACATTTAATAACATTAAAAGAAGTTTTTATGTAACCACCACATATGCAATGGTTACTTACGTTCAACTATCATCAGACACTAGTGAAGAAAAGACGAAAACCATACCTTATGGAGAGCAACTATGAACATAATCGTCATTGATATCTCTATAATCAATGCTATTGTGTCGATAATAAGGCGTACAAATTCCGATGCTAAGTCCGCTTGGTATGATTGCGATGCATTTCTGATCATGGAGATATATAGAGACAGGAATGTGGTGACCACCAACGTTAGGACCTGGAAACATAGTTTTATATCACAAGTATTTATTCTCGAAAGCTTCGTTGGGTATTTCAGAGAATGACGAAGGATTAATAAAGTCCAAAAATGTAGCGTAAACTAGTGGTTGGATAACTCGTCATCCGAAAGAGCAAATACAACATTGAAGTTAAAAAGGGCTTTTTCTAATATAAAATTTGCTTTTTTATAGGCATTTTAAAGACATACAATAGTTAATGTACGTTTGCAAAAGTTTAGATAAGTTAGATTTTGTAAAAAAGCCGCGAATTGTTTATTAATATGAACACACTAACCATCATATGTTGTAGGCTGAGTAAGTTAAATATGTTTTTCTTTTTAAAAGACAGTATTAGTTTCCATTGTAAAATTCCATTCCATTACCGATTTTCTGGACAATAAGTTCAAGCACCATATCAGACAAGTTTTACTGTTAAAAGGTTGTTATATAGAGTGGGTCATTACGTGAACGATAGCAATATCTGGAAATTACTTCCTTTGGCAACGGTCAAAACACTCGACCACCACAACTTTCTTATTAATGGACTATTAATAGTGGTATAGTCTTGAATATCACCTTCTTAGGTCCCAAATTATCAGTAGTATTTTTAATATGGTTCTTCTACGAAAATCTTAACAAGACTTAATGTAAAATATATTCAGTAATTAGCGAAAATTCCGATGGGAATTTAACAACAGTCTTTAATTCGTGTTGGGAGAAACATGAGAGTATTTATTTCAGTCGCTTACCAAATTAAAATATGCAAAAGCAATAAGCCCTCTCCGTAGTGGAAAGCAGAAGCAGCATCGTGTCAATATAGGGATTTCGACGGAGTTGCGGATTTTGTCTCTGCGAACAGAAAATAATGTCGCATCACATATTATGTTTTCTTAACATGTGTCATTAAATCATTATATAAAATGCAACGATTCTGTAATTTTGAATTTACCAAATATAAAATTTGTTACAACTTCATCTGACTACTCTATAAAACTTCTGTTTATGTTTCGTTCATAAAACGAGATAATGAGTGTACTACTGCAATACTGTCATCAAAGTTGGTCTGATTGAATAGATTATTTAAGTTTAATTGACCCATTCTTGGTTGGTCTATTTAAGTGCATTTTTACCAAACAAAATGGGGCAAATAATTTATATTTTATATTTCTGCTTCTTTTTATTGGGACAAAAAAAAATATTTTGGCTGAAACATTACCACCATTGTACCAGTGTTACTCATATCGCAAAAGCAGCAATGTTCACGCTGGGTTATTTCCCGGTTTGTAAGTAGCGAATGGACTAACTGGGGAGATACCGAACTCAGTTTTAATGGTAACCCACTAGTCCATGAGCGATCGCAAATATGTCTACTCTAGTCTTGTTTGATCCATGACTATAGATATTATGGGTTACCATTTGAAATCAAAAATTCATAAAAAATGATGACTCAAGATTATGGTTCACTTCTAGTGTTTGCCTTTTTAATAGGCAAAATAAATTCATTCTAATCTGCCAAAGTTCAAAGTGCATCGTTAGAGGATGTGCAACGATATAATTATCTGTCCTTAGTTATCACTAATGGCGGATGTCCGCAGTTGTCTGTTCTTTTATGATAAATGCAATATTATTCTATATGAATTTTGAAGTCGGTAACTTCCTAACATAATTCGTTCGTCCTATGAATGTATCTTTAGGATGCCTTTTTATAACTGACGTATTACATACCGTTTTAACTAAATATAGAGGAACTACATAGAACAAAAGAGAGAGTATCTTTTAGTAGCGAGATCAAGGTGTATTTTGAATCGTTGCGTCGGCATATTTAGCAGTCGACTAGTAGGAATTCCAAACGAATGTCGTTCGTGCATAACAGGTGACCGACTTATTGCCACAGCACATGGAAACGTCTGTCATATAGAGGTAATTACGTCGTATATACGGTTAGACATATTTAAGTTACAAGATACTGGCACTGAAATTAATGTAGGCTTTAGAATGCTGAATGCAAACGAACACTATACCCTCTACGCTTGTATTTGCGTCTATGATAGAAGGAGTCATCCTGTCATAAGTGCTGTTTATATTGACTTCTTTAATGACATAAAAGACTGTAATTTTAATGAAGTATTTTATACACTTTAATTAGTTACTGTCTGCGGAAGTCATTGTTGCTAGATTTAAAATTTCAGGTTGGAAGCACTTAATCACTTCAGTCGTTTGTGCATCATACTTTCATCGTTTTCGATGATCACCTTCGATGTCAATGATGTTAAATGCGTTTTAACAGTCCATTTTGATAATTTTACTCTATTTAGCTTTTTTGTTTTTTTCGTGGGGAAGTCCTTCATGGAAACGCCACTTTCCCGGTGGAGAGGGTGGGTAGTGTGAGACTCCTACTCATTAAAACTCCACGGTGTACATCTGCCGCTATGGGATTGGGATTGGGATATGGGATCTCATGCCACATGAGATCTCTAAAGCATTCATCGTGCCGCCCCAGCGGTTGGCCCGGTGTAGCATCTTCGTGTTTAATAGTATCTATTGTAACTATTGGAGTAAAAGGGGGGACAAAAAACACTATATCTGTTTCATTTAGTTCTGTTTAAATTAACTAATAGTCTAACTATTTCTGTTAGGTAGAGATCCAGGAATTTATATGAATGGAAGATAATGATTGATTCAAATGCTCAGTAATTAATTACCTTAGACAATTTTACACCAATCTTGTTTAATTCAAAGTATACTTAGCTTCTACTATGAAACAAATCAACAAGTATTAATTTATTTAAACTCTTAGATTATCTTCCTTTTTCACTTGATGATCAGTTATTGAAAAACATACTTGAAATAAAAACACTATATCTGTTTCATTTAGTTCTGTTTAAATTAACTAATAGTCTAACTATTTCTGTTAGGTAGAGATCCAGGAATTTATATGAATGGAAGATAATGATTGATTCAAATGCTCAGTAATTAATTACCTTAGACAATTTTACACCAATCTTGTTTAATTCAAAGTATACTTAGCTTCTACTATGAAACAAATCAACAAGTATTAATTTATTTAAACTCTTAGATTATCTTCCTTTTTCACTTGATGATCAGTTATTGAAAAACATACTTGAAATAATTTATATGGAATTTAAATCAAATTAATTGATATGACTACAAACGTAGATTTTAAGAGATTATGCTCTCATCTACTATAGCGGAAAATGTGCCTTCTGTCTCGATCGCCCTTTGACATATTTGTTACTCCAGTAAAATATTTAAATAATATTTCAATAGCGTTCAGCTTGTACTTTGTACCGTCGTTCTTCGTAATATTTCCATATGTCTGTAACCGTCTGTAATTGTATCTAAGTTGTTATTATATCATTACAGTTATACGCAACGTTATACACACTTATTATACTTGTGACATTTCTCAGAATATTACTCTCAATAGTTGGAGTCATGCGGTCTAATTCTAGAGTCTTTGTGACCAGGCCACTAGCTTCACATAGCCTTTGCAATGCACTGATAAATTTTATGGTTTTACATGGTAAATTTCGTGCACTACCCTGTTGGAGAACTAGAGGTACTCCATCTTCTACTCCACTCCATAACGCCCTTAAGCTGAAAATCAATTACCAAGTTCATGTTGGTGTGTTCTAGTAGCTGCATTTGACAACCAACCATCCTTTATGTTGAACGTTTTATTTTAGCATTTTAGTCCACATCATCATTTAGGATCAGATGGTATTGTGGTGAAATGCGATATTTATAAGGAGTAGAAGAATAAAAAAGAAATTGCAAGGTTAACCTTTACTTATTGCGTCACTAACTACGTCATAGTCTGCTGAGTATATTTACTTACTTAGTGTCTGTATGAAAATGATTTATGTTTCTGTTAACCTTATTTATACTATAAATGAGAAAGTTTGTGAGGATGAATGGAATTTTGTACTCTTTCACTTAAAAAGTAGTGAACGGGATTTATGGAAACTTTACAGTATTATAGATTATATACCACATTTATACATAGGATTTGATTTATAAACATATTGATTTGGCCATAACACAACGGCTCCAATAATAAGTCTGTCTTGTCCCATAGAGTTCCTTAAATCGGCGGTACCGGAAATTCCTGTGGTCCCGCAAGGTCGCGGCATTTTGCCAGCTCTGTGCGGATGAAGCTAAAATGTTGTATGACTTAGTAATTATAGCTCATCAGCGACTCTCCTGATGAACCTAGAAACGATGGGACACAATGGGCCTGATATGTTCATTGGAATAAAAGCCCCTAAATATAAAATTATATTTAAAAAAAATAGAAAACTATAGTAACGAAATGAATACGCAATTAAACGATTAGTAGGAACATTATCGAGTTTATGAAGCTGTAACTTGATGTTCTTCCAGTTAATGTCTATGTGTGGGCGTGTAGTGTGTTTAAGTAATTTATCTCGTATACCGGTATACAGTCATATTTATTTTCAACTCCTCTAAAACAAGTGAATTTCGTTTTATGGTACAAACAAACTGGTAGAGAAGCCGATTACGAGCTATGTGAACTTGGCACCCCACTTTTAAAAGAAAATTTATTATACAGATACCATTCGATAGTGCTTCGTTTGCGCTCATTTGTGCCAGTTTTATTTTATATATATATCGTGATAATTTATCTTTTACGTAAGGATCAATTGTCTATGAAGAAAAACTAAACATATTTCAGTAGTTTTTGCGTGATCTCTATAATTGTATTTATAAAAAAAGAAGGTATATATATGTGGGAAATATGATGACACCATGGAATTTCACTTCACAATCTTTTTAATATCGTAGCAAATCATACAAATCATTTTCAAGTCTCACTTCACAAATCCTTCACGAAAAACAAAAGTCATTCCTCATTGTTTTTTTTTTTTTTAATAAATCTGGATATGAGTACTTTGAGCTATCCTTAGCTTATCCATCCCCACACGGCCATCCTGCTTAATCATCTGTCCCAGATGAGCTGTTATCGTCTACCGGATTCGAAATCCAGGGTTTCATCATATCTACTGAGCTGTTCGTATTATGGGGTCCTTCACCCTGACTAAGCTTCTTAAGGTCGTAACGATCGTTTCTCTTTCTCTTCACAACTTCATATGGGCCAAGATATTTCGGATGTAGTTTATGACCTTGCACAAACTGGGTCCTCTTAATAGCAACAAGGTCTCCAACTTCATAACTTGTAGACATCTTTCGTTTTCGATTATATGTTCTTCTGTTTTCTTCTTGAATACTCTGAATATTCTCTTTTGCCTTCTTTCGGAGTTCACCTCTTTGATCACAGAATAGTTGATTATTTTCTTCTTCTATCAAATTGTATATTTCATCGTTGTTGTTGTTCATCTTTACTCCGATTAAAAGTTCAAACGGTGACATCTTAACACTTCTATGGTATGTGGAGTTTAAGCAACGCTGTACTTCACCAACTCGTCGGTACCACTTTGTAGGATCATCTGCTGACAATTTACTCAACACACTAATAATAATCTGATGAATTCTTTCGACTTGACCGTTTCCCCTCGGTTGACCAGTAGTGATAGTATGGTGAATTATACTTTCAGCTAAGCAATATTCTTTAAAGGCGTTAGCAGTGAATGAGGCATTACGATCACTTATGATTCTTTGTGGTGAGCCAAATGTCTGTTGTTGTATCTTGAGTTTATCAAGAACTTCATCGGTAGACAGAGTTTTCGTTGGGTAAATCCAAGTGAATTTTGTAAATCCATCTACAATAGTTAAAATGTACTTATAATTCTTATTTGTAGAAGCCAATGGACCGAGGTGATCAATATGGTAAGTAGACAAAGGTACATCCCCTTTATCTATAACATGTAGAAAACCTTCCTTTTTTCCTCTTTTATTTGAAATTAAGATACATTGGACACAATTTTCTATTACTGATTTAATTTTGACTCTTAGATTATCAATGTAATAGTCTCTGATTATTAGGTCTTCAGTTTTAGTAAAACCAAAGTGTCCCTTCTCATGATTTTTACGTATTATTTCATTTTGCATCTTCTTCGGTACAACAATTAATTTTTTGCCATCTTTAATCTTCCATAATATTCCACTTTCAATAAGGTAATCATCATAAGGTTCTTTATCCAAGACTTTTTTTATTAGTTTTATTTTCAGATCATCATCTTGTGCTTTTCGTAATCGGGCTGTGGTATCGGTAAGTACAAGAACATTTATTATAGGTTGCCTACTGAGAGCATCGGCATGTTTCATTCTACTTCCCGGTCGGTGTTCAATAACATACTCATACTCTTCAAGCATTAGTGCCCAACGTGCTACTCTTGGTGGTAAGTCTTTTTTCTGTAGCGTCATAGTTAAAGCAGAGCAGTCTGTAACAATTTTGAACTTTAATCCTAGTAAGTATACTCTAAATTTTTTTATAGCTTCAACAATAGCCATAATTTCTAGGTAATAACTGTGATATTTCTTTTCTGCAGGTGATGTCTTCTTACTCATGTATTGAATTGGGTGCATTTGGTTATCTTTTGAACTTCGTTGTAAAAGTACAGCTCCATATCCTTCGGCACTAGCGTCCGTGTGAAGTTCTGTTTCTAAATTGGGGTCATAAATTTTTAAGACTGGTGACTGACAAAGAATACTCTTCAATTCCTCAAAAGCTCTTTCACAATTCAGATCAAAGCTGAAAATTATACCTTTTTTCAAAAGGTCGGTTAAAGGCTTTGCAATAATTGAATAATTCCTTATGAATTTTCTGAAATATCCCGTAAGTCCTAAAAAGGATTGAAGGGTTTTAATATTTTGTGGAATTGGAAAATCCGCAACAGCGGATATTTTCTCTTTTGATGGACGTATTTCACCATCACATATAATGTATCCTAAATAGTTTATTTCTCTCTTCATAAAATGACATTTTTCCCAGTTAAATAGTAAACCATATTCTTCTGCTCTTTTGAAAGTTTTTCTTAATTTCTCAAATCCTTCTTTAGCAGATTTAAAATGTAAAATCAAATCATCGAGATAAGTTAACACTGTACCATCTAAAATCAGGTCTCGGAAAACATCATTCACAAATCTTTGGAATACAGAAGGTGCCGTACACAAACCAAAAGGCATTTTCATGAATTCATACTGACCTCGAGGTGTAACAAATGATGTGAACTTCTGGCTGTCTTTACTTACGTTTACATGTAAAAATCCGTTTTGTAAATCTAATGATGTAAACATGGTAGCGCCTTTCAATCTATCTATTTGATCTTCGATAAGTGGCAGCAGGAATCTTTCTTTAATAATCTTTTTATTTAATTTTCTGTAATCAATACACAGGCGATATTTACCATTCTTCTTTTTTGTGAGTACAATTGGACTAGCAAAATCTGACTGGCTAGGCCTGATTATTCCTTCCTCTAGCCATTCAGAAATTTGTTTATCCACTACATCCAGCTCTAATGGCGAGAGCCTTCGTGGATTTTGATAGACAGGATTCTCATCTGTAAGTAAAATCTTTAATTCAACTATAGATTCTTTATAACATTTCTGGGGATTATAGTTTTGAATCATAGTCTTAACTTTTTCTTTATATGCTATGTCTCCAATGTTGACAATCTGTTCTTCATGGTCATCTACCATTGTGAGGTGTAAAATCTTTTTAGCAGTGATAGCTCCAGCTTTAAAATTTATTTCTACTTCGTTCAGAATCGGATTACCTAATATTATATTAACTGGTATTGCATTATCATCAATGATGAAAAAGGTTGCATCAAAATAACAATCATCAATGTTGAGCATCGTTGTGAATGAACCCTTAGTGCAAATTTCTGTTTCAGATATTCCCAACAAGCTATAGGTAGAATCAGGATCATAGCTGCATTTTTCATTGTAAATTCTATTGAAATAAGTTTTATTAACTAAATTCACATCACTGCCAGTATCTATTAGAGCTTCAACCTCAACATCATTAATTTTGATAATTTTGTAGGGAACTAAATTATGATCTTTATCACAATACTGGATCTCTAGACTCCTCTTACTATTCTTAGAACAATCAGTTGACTTGTGTCCAAATGCATTGCAACGGAAACATTTTATTCCTTTAGAACAACTAGGTGATTCATGGTCAGTATCTCCACAATTAAAACATCTTTTCTTAAACACTGGTCTTTGCACTTTCGATGTAGTTGCTTTATTAGGTGTGTGGGTTTTGATAGGGTTATAAGATTTTTTCTTAATTTCAGCATACAAATCTAACTTCTTTCTGAACTCTTTTATGTTTTTCGCACCATACAAGATTGCTTTGTTAGGTTCAATGTCTCGAATACCGTCAATAACGTATTCAATTAAAGCTTCATCTTCTATATTTCCAAGCACTGCTAATTCCTTCAAGTGAAGAAAGTATTGTTGGTATGTTTCGCTCTGTTTCATTTTTCTATTTGCAAGTTGCTTGTGGATAGCAGCACTGTTTAATTTTTGACCGAATTCCTCTTTAAGATCAGTCTTCAATGTCTCCCAAGATGTTATACTACCCAGGGATCTTAGAAATAGTTTAGCTGTGCCGCTTAGAAGTCTTTTGGAATAAATTATTTTTTCAATTTCAATCCACTGCATCAGTGTAGCGATATCTTCGAACTCTTTAATAAACGCTTCGATCCCGTATGTATCATCACCGCTGAAAGGTGTCATTGACTTCTCAAGGTCGTTGAAGGAAATACGTGGTGCTGGATCCACAAACAGTTCGTCATCGTCTTTTATTTTCTTTGGTGGCATTGTATTAAAACGATTAGTCTTCTAGTCGTAAAAGTCGTTTTTTGGAAACCACAGTCGTACAAAGATAAATCTTCAATCGAATCGAGTGTAAAAACTTCGAAGTCGTTTCAACGAATCAGCGATCCACAATCTTAGGATTTCAACATTTAATCCCAATCACAATCCCGGACGAGCCCCCAAAATATTGTGGGAAATATGATGACACCATGGAATTTCACTTCACAATCTTTTTAATATCGTAGCAAATCATACAAATCATTTTCAAGTCTCACTTCACAAATCCTTCACGAAAAACAAAAGTCATTCCTCATTGTTTTTTTTTTTTTTAATAAATCTGGATATGAGTACTTTGAGCTATCCTTAGCTTATCCATCCCCACATATATATACAAGAATTGCCCGTTTAAAATTATATTATATTAGTATGCACATTAAATTTAACGTGTAAGTTAGGTAACTGCGGTTTCGAGTCTGCGGTCATGACTTGTTTGTCCGGATTCCCGAACTGTTTTGAAGGGCGATGGGAATGTATTCGCCAAACTTTGTTTTTTGTTGTGGAACACGTTTTTATATTCGCGTATAACATATTGATAAATACGTATTGGTAACGATTTAAAGTTTAAAGCTATAATCCCAGTGTTAATTAATTTCTATTCTAAAGTGTAAACGACTGAGCTAGTGGTTAGCATGTTCGGGTACTGCGTCGATTAAAATGTTCGAATCGTTGTGAATGTGCTGGACCTTTCGGTGGAGGAAAATATGTTGATGAAACCATAGTAGGGCATTTTCTAATTCAGCCTTGCTAGGTACCTCCCTCAAGTTAAAAATCTGTCGCCAAGCACTTATATGCGTGTTCCGGCAGGTGCACTTGAGAGCCAGTGACTCTAGGTTTAGCGTGTTCGCCATTTTGGGCCACATCGACGTTTAACATCATATGAGGTTCTTGTCAAATGCTAAATCCTATAAGTATAGAAAAGATAGTATAAAATTGTATTCTACAGCTGTAACACTAAAATTACTGATTTCTAAGAAAAATTCTCTGCACGTGGGTCTGATAATTGATAAGGTGTAATATAACGGAAAGGTTTGGTGTGTCGTGTTCCACTATTAAACAGCTTGTACGTTTTTTTATACTTTATTGGTTAACGTTTGACCACGATCACAGCTGATGCTAAATGATGATGTGGTCTAAGATGGTAAGTCACGCTAAACCCAGAGGAGATTGGCTCTCAAGTGCAGCTGCGGGAAAACACCAATAGTTGCTTGGTGACAGATTTTCAACTTGAGGGTGGTAGCTAGTCAGACGGATAGAAAATACCCTACCACCATGATATGGTTTAATCACGATGTTTTCCTCCACCAAAAGTTCCGACTTAGTTGCAAG
The DNA here is from genome assembly GCA_035772565.1 of Antheraea assamensis. Taxonomy (NCBI): domain Eukaryota; kingdom Metazoa; phylum Arthropoda; class Insecta; order Lepidoptera; family Saturniidae; genus Antheraea; species Antheraea assamensis. The sequence goes on along the minus strand of JAQQSE010000135.1, from coordinate 1,166,388 downwards.
GATTCAAGAACTTAGGCTCCTAGAGCTAGGCTCCTTAGTGTCCGAACACTCGATTTTATATGACACAGACACAGTGACTCGATTTTAGTTCGTCGCGTTTCAAGACTTGCGACACGACAGAGACCAACGACAATAGATATTTGATCTTAGGTTGGAGCCATTTTATTTTCGAATGCATTATGATTACTACCTATTATATCAGCGGTTCTGAATCACTATGTGGCGACAGATTTGTGTGTCGCATACACCTGCCAAGAGTGTCGCGAGATTAAACAAATATGATATTTTTAACATTGCAGACTAATTTTAAGTTCCTATATTTTTTACCTTATGTGTTTCTAGGTTATTTTCTTACGCAATAAAAAACTACGTCCAATTATAGATTAATGCTGTTTATTTTAACAAATTTACCAGCACCGTTTTCACTTCGACTATCAAAAAATTAGCATGTAAGTATGTAAGGGTGTCGCGAATTTGTAAAGATTATGGTAATGCGTCGTTGGGTAGAAAAGGTTGAGAGCCGCTGTACTATACTATCAGGCATATAGCGGTCACATTGTCATGCAATAAAGAAAAACAATGTTATGATAATGTCGATGAAGACAATGCCCACTACCAGTGATATACGTAAAAACACATTTTTTGATATCAATGCCCACTACTTATTTCTTTTGTTCTGAACTATACTATTTATTCTTTCATACAGAAAATTACTGAATGGATTGAAATGGAAACTTTACAGTAATGTAGTGTAAATATCACAATAACACATAGGTCATCTAATATATAAATATCAATGTCTGTTTGTTCCTTTTCTATGCGCTATCTTGTCGTTCATCTGATTGCAATAAAACTGTGCATACATGTCGTCAAGGGTATAGAAAATGATATAGGGTATCTTTCCTTAAATAGAATGATTGTTCCCGAGAAAGGTCAAGGCTACATTAATGCAAGCGAACTCACGAGCAAAAGATTTTTTTTTTTTATATTATATTTAGGAGCTTTTATTCTATTGAATATATCGGCCTCATTGTTCCCCATTCTTTCGAGCTTCAACAGGAGAGTCGTTGATAAGTTATTATTACAAAGTCATACAACATCTTTGCTTCTTCCGAACAGGGTTCTGCCAAAATGCTGTGACAAATACTGATGTCTTGGTAATTAACATTCATAATACTCATCAACGACTCTCTTTCAATGCTATTCTTGGCACACTCCATCATTAAGTGATGCACATCATCAATTTTGTCACATAAATTAGTTCTCTATTTTAAATTGGCCAAAATATAGCAAAACGTGTCAAGTTGTAAAAAATCCTTCTGAGTGCTACCACTGATGTGAGCATAAACCATTACGTTATCGTTTAAAAAGATACAAACGCAGACAAAGTCACAAGCCGTCCCTAGTTGTAAGTCGAAGTACAGAAGCACCTTATACCTTACTTAGTCTTTAGCTCTGGTGATAACAGCAAATATTTTGCATTATTCTAAATACATCGACAGTCTTTTTAATTTATTACTTTAAGTGTATACTTTTCACTTCATCTATAGTTTTAAAATATTCATAGGAAAGGAGAATCTACAACAATAATATGTAACGCAATCCGCATGCGTTCGCTATGTAAATATGTAGTAATATTCATTCGTTATGTCACTCATTCCTCTCATTCGCCGCCCTTGTCAGATCGTGGTCATGAATCCAACAACTGAACTAGTAGAGGCGGGACAAACATATGTTTATTAGTTCTAATTCTAAATTTCAATACTAATGATTGTAACTGTTAAATGAATTATAAATTATAAAAACCCGGTTCTAGTGTTTTTTTTATTTAAAAAAACCATGTATATTCGCGATATAATTATGCCAATGAAATTATCCTAGCGTTATGTATGTCTATAAATACAGTTGTATGTGACACACGAATACAAGTCGGCACGAATCTCGCAAATAGTATGCGTGGGTTGTGGGTAACGTGAAATTCGTTAGGTATTCTAGTTTAATTGAATGGAACTGATGTTAGCACGCGTACAATCCGATTCGAAAGACATTGTTTTTGGTCTTCTGCGCACTTTCCCACGCAATTCGGTTATAACTAGGTAAAAGCTGGCTTTCTTGTTACTCACGAAGATGCCGTGTTTGTCTATTTCAAACGAACAGTGTTACTAGTATTAGAATATATAAACATTCAAATTTTCTCTAATTGTTTTCCAATTATATTTTATAATTCAACTAGCAGGGTCAGCGGATGTTGTTCTGCCTTTATAATAAAAATATATACTTATGTGCATGAAACGCCTAAGGCGGCTTGACTTTTTCCGATTCTTTCAACAATTATTATATTTCAACCAACTTACAAAAAATCTTAAAAAAGCATTACCTAAACCTTCCCCGTGAATTACTCTATCTATTGGCGAAGACTACATTACAATTCGTTCAGTAGTTTTTGAGTTTATCGCGAACATCCAGACAGACAGACAGACAGACGCGGCGGACGACTTTGTTTTATATTATAGGATAGAATTTCAGAATCCTTATCAACAATCAACTGATTATATTAAACTTGTTATTTTATTTAACTCGAATAGTGCTCTTCAGCATGTGCCTCGATGAATCTTGACTTATCGGGGAATAATTGCTAGATCTGAAATCAAATAATAAAGTGGTTGTTTTGCAATGGATTCCGTCTTCTGTAGACATAGCTGGTATTGAAAGAGCTGATCTCTTAGCTAGTGAAGGATCTTGCGACGGTGCTCCTATTAATATATTACCAACATACATGGATATATGGTCTACAGTCAAAAATATTTTTGCTATTCTCATTGCAAAGAGTACTTTGATGAACGTTCAAAAACAATAGGAATATGGTACAAAACAACTCAGCCACATCACCTAAAGTCGGGATAATGAGATAATAAAATATAAATAAGAAGATAATGGATGACATCCCTGTGAAGTTTCACCAAAACCGTTTAGTACTTTTTACGTTCCACGCAAACAAGTAACAAATACAAATAGTAACAACTGCCAATAAATTCCAAGAAACCTTTGTCCTTTATAATATTTTTAAGATTGTTTATATATCAGGAGCATAGTGTATTATCATTCTTTAAGTGGAAACTTCGTTAAACGCTTTGAGCTATTTTTGGTAGGGGTATATAACTTATGGGTTCACGTCACCGACGACCTCGACATGCTCGTGACGTTTTGCGCTTGCGCCAGATTAGCGACGCGTAGTATAGCGGCCTGTGTACATGTGTACTGAGTCTATCATATGCGTGCAGTAAATAAAGTTATGTTGACCACTTGAAAGGTTTATTTTATGTACACTGTTTATTGTTTTAAATGTGTTTACGATAATACCTTTTTTTTTGTTTATAGTACTAACAATGAAAACAGAGTTCAGTAAAATCTATGTGAATAATAATATAAGGTATAAATATTGATATTTTGTATTGAGTTTGTGCAGCCCATTATATGTTTGATTAATTGATAAACTATATACAAATATATATAATTATTGCTCGGAATGCCAATAAATGTGGAAACCAGACTTATGTTAATAATATCAAATTTAAAAATTTAAATATTTCAGACTATAAATGATTTCAAAATTCAAAATAGAACATAGTTGTTCTATTGTTTTGAGTTTTCACTTCTGTCGGCAATTCTTAGGACTGTTTCGACTTTTTTATATAATTCTTTATTATATGTATTATGGCGCTGACGCCGCATATTTAGCAACAGCCTGCCCGCTAACGAGTTAGTCGTTTACGCTACTCCGTCTCGTCCAGAGCCTAATTAGGTAAAAGCAAATAAACAATCTGAATTAACCAAGCGCATTATTTATCACAACACTGATATAGACTACTAAAAAGCTATATTATCTTATAAAAAAGAACGTCACAAAACCAGTATATCAAAAGGTTTTAAATAACACCTGCAAAAAACGCTTACGTCAAACAGGATAATAGTTATTTCTTTACGAATTAATACCCGCTAAACGATCTGCCATAATGCTTCGCGGAACAGCCTCGTGTTAAATTATTAAAATTATATACCTACTAGCAGTCGCTCGTGACAACACACGTATATTATCTCTGAATAACTCCAGCGGTTTATGTAGCGCACGCCGCACTAACAATCAGATGGCAGAACTCTTTCAACTTCTCAACATTTATCGCTATATTTCAGACGATTCAAATGGTATATTGAGTAAGGTATAGCTTATGTCTGGTTTACTGTAAAGTTTTTATTCGAACTGACTACACTGTTAACCCGGCAAGGCCTCTACAGTTTCACCGGACCATCAAGGGGAGCGCTTAAGGCACTCAGCCGATTTTATATAGGTAACCAGCACAAGGGCGCACGGCTCGCCTCGGCTTGGACTGTCATCGAATATCCCGAGTCTAACTAAGCTAAGCTAAACTAAGCTAACTATTATTTCATACATATATAAATTCGTGAAACATACACGTGTACCAAGCATGTACTCGTATGTTTCACGAACTCATACATGTATCTTGAATCTAACTAGTAAGTCAATCTAAGCTAACTCCGTTCGAAAAAGGGATAAAAAACAACAAACCCAACCACTGTGTGTACCTACATGTGTGTATGTGCACGTGTGTGGGGTGATCGGTGTTGTGTTGTATAAACAAGTGTTTGAAAATTAATTCAGTGTCACTGTAGTCGCACAAGCAACGTGCTCGAGAGCTCCATTCCGGAGGATCGGACCTGTCTGTAAAGTTTTAGAAAAACCTATTGAGTAATTATTGTATGAAGGAGTGACGAACGTGCATCCATCTTCACAATTTTTATCGTTTACAATATTAGTCGGATTGTATGTAGCACTTTGTTATTTTGTGTGTTTTATTTATCACAGATATACATAGAAAATTAAGATTGAAGTTATGAATGACCGACACAACTACAATACTAGACATAATTTTATAATAGTCATACGATATTTGAGATTTAGTGGGACAAATAAAAGTTTTTAAGAAATAGTGTTAGTTCTAAATTATCTTCTATAGCACATTATTGATTTACAAGAAAATAAGTTCAAAATCACGTAATACGAGTTTTATTGTCGAAGTATTGTTAAAGAGTGGATCGTTATGGAAAAAATAGTATTTTCTGGAAGTCATTTATTATATTTACATCTACATAAAATATAAAGTATACTTGTAGAGATAAAAAAGTGGGTGTGTATATGACCACACGAAATAAGTAGTAAAAATTGATAAATAAGTAAAAGATAAATAGTAAATAAGTACATGCACATTAAAGTTTATACAGATTTATCAATGTTTATATTTAAATAAATAATAGTAATATTTAAATATATACAATTTATATTTAATATTGTTCGCCAATAATATACAATATATATATACAACTAGCTGCCTGGTCCGGCTTTGCACTGACGTCAATACAGTCAACGAATTACTTTATACCGCCATCTGTAGAATAACTAACAAATAACAGAGATAATCATGACTCTTTGTTAATAAAAAAATAATTCGCAATAAATTAATATTGACCATTATAAATTGAGATGCAAACTATTACTATCTTTCAAGTTGGATGAAACTGCACACAGTGTGACAACTTTTATTAAAATCAGTTCAGTAGTTTCGGAGTTAATTGCGGACAAACAACGTGACACGTGATTTATATATTTATTTATATATTAGGATATTAAAATAATGTGATATTAAAATAATGTAATAATAAAAACGTAATAATTAGAACGATGTACTTACTTATCAGATAATAAACGTGGTTTATGGCGTTTGGAGCCGAGTATACCTGATTCCGTGCCCCGCGCTATCGTGATCCAAGCGCGTTTGATTTTGACTCAAGCGTGTCGACTCACTTTCGTTCATAATTCAGTGTGCCTAAACAGATTTTCACTCCAAACAAACTGATATAGATTTTTGCGGTCTCTTCTCGATATTTTGTTAACTGGTGATAGTGTTTTTAAAACCTATAAACACCTTCTTATTACCTTTTGACCTTGTTTTTCTTTTAAATTATTTATTTGTTTGCCCCTCTCCCTCGTTATGTAGAGTCGTCACATCTTTTTTTTCTCTTCCAATTTCTATCTGTATGTAACACACCCCTAACTTCATCGGTCTATGTGGCCACTTTAAGATTGGCCGCACAAACACACGGTGTTTTATTATATATATATAAATCTCGTTTTAATTTATTATTTGTTTTGTACTCTTGTCAATAAAGTAGCTGAATTACTGATGCTAATGAGCGGATTAGCGGAGAGCATCTGCCATCACTCACGCGATAAATAACAATTTATTGAGAATATAATTATTCTTCTGTCGATTATCCCCAGTACGTTATTATTATTGCCAATTAGAAGAGTCGGTTGCTGTTATCGCATCGTGCAAACAAGCAAGCATCATTCAATAACCTATAGGTGCGAAAGAGCAATTCATATTGCACACACAAAATCACGATACGTATAAAGAACCTTAATTTTACAAGATGCGGTATATTATCTAACAGCAAAATAACTGGTAACTGTTTATAACAACAACTATTGTAAAATAACAAATCAGAGTAATTCGTTATTTATTTATTTGTAATAGCGATTGTTTTTAGTTTTAATTTGATATTAACGATTTTCCTGATAGCTAAGCTTGTTTAAAAAAATCCCCGTACGAACATTATATTCTCACATCATGTATTGTACTGTGTATTGTAGACCTGATTGTTATTTAATAGAATACCTATGGAGCATGTCACACAATAGCTAAATGGTGGAGTCACGTGCGAACCTCTGTCATACTATTCATATATGCAAGTATAAATTACATATTATGCTGACTGTAGTATAATCGCGGGGTCGGGCGACCTTCGCAGTTTTAATGAACACATCGGTTCGTTCGCTCATTACAGGTCACGTTTTATTCGTGTAATAATGCGATGAATTCAATGTAAAACTGGACGCTTGGTTCCGTGTTGAAAAAATGCTCCTCAAGTAACAAGCGCCAGTATTAACTTCAGACAAAGATAGTTTCTGTTAAAACAAAAGCAAAGCTGTAACGATAGACTCGTCGTGGTATGCATAGCAAATGGAGACTTAGAAATCGATTATCATTAGCAATATTAAATCTATTCGCTTAATTAAAATGATACGTGTCTGCTGTTGTGCGCATATCACGCAAAAACTACTGGATAACAAGTTCTATTAGATTTTTTACTTCTCATTTTATCAAAATCCGTCGTCAAAAACTTTGTTATTCATAATATTATACAGGATTTATTGAGGAACTTTATGTAAAACACGCTACGACCCTTAGAAATCGAAGTATGTATTACCATACGTATAGATTGAAAATACGCAAACTGAGTATGAAGGTAGCTACATGCGTATTGTGACCATACGTCCCGTTTTGGACGGGACAAACCCGCTTTCAGGTTGACCCGTCCCGTTGTCCCATCCCAAGGACATTAAAAAATTATTTCATTTATTTGTTATTTATTTCCAAAAATATTTACATTTCAAAGTATACGATACAATATAATATTTTATTACAAAATGTGCTGTTATATTATTACAAGTAATTATAATCTTAATATATATAAATCTCCTGTCACGATGTTTGTCCGCGATGGATTCTTAAATTACTTAACCGATTTTAAATTAAATTGGCACACCGTGAGCAGTCTGCTCCAACTTGAGAGATAGGATAACTTAGATCTTTAATTATAGTCGCAATTTTATTTTATTGCGAATTATTTGTTTATTAACAAAGAGTCATGATTATCTCTATTAGTTCGATAAGATTCTAACAGATGGCGGTATAAGGTAATTTGTTGACTGGATTGACGTCCGTGCAAAGCCGGACCAAGCAGGTAGTTTATTATAAGTAATAAATAACATAGTAACACAACAATAGTCAAGAGGTTAATGTTAAATCTTAAATTTACAAAATAAGTTATTAAACAATATTGCGAACTAGAACTATAGACTGCAAACTATCAAAAAGTTGGTTAATAATTGTTAGATGCCCGCTGCCACCTAAACTAGACAGTCCAGTGTGTCCAGGTGAAATGTCCTGTTTTTACAAATAGAAAAAAAAACAAGTGAAATATATTTAGTAGGTGGCTAGCTAGGCGGACTTAGAAAAGTCCTACCCTCACGCTATGGATTCATCACGGTATTTTCCTTCACCGAAAGGTTTGACTCAGCCGCAAGGATTCGAACCTACGCTATCGACTGAGCCCTCATGGCTTTTGTTTGTTATTTACGCTTTGACGCCGTAAATACTCTAACGATCATCACGAACCTTTGCGTACACATTATCAGGGGAACAGAAAATGACATAGGCTAACGTTCATCCATAATAAATACTGCTTTGTAGGGCCTATTAAATATATGTTGACGCGAACGAAGTCATGGACAAAAGCTAATTTTTAATACATTGTTGTCATGTTTTTGAATAAACTGTAGATAAAATAAGTGTAGTATATTTACAAATATCGCAAGCGTCCCGCCCCTACTACAAAAATAAATGGTCACAATGGGTAATGGACGGCGCGGGATCTTGCGTCCTATGGCGGGAAGAATTAAATGCGAATGAAATCTCAAAGCACTATTTGTACATTATATACTAAAATCGTGCAAATAGCTCTTATTAGTCGCAGTATCACGATAAGTAGTATAATTTCATATTATTTCTGCAAGCTTCGTTAGGTATTAAAACATGGCTAAGTGTTAATCGAATCCATGAAATAAGTAGCCTAGAATCATTTACGGAAAACTCCGTATCGAATAACGATAGTCTTGTCTAGATACGTCCAGTAGTTTTGACGTAATAGAGCCTCTAAACAACAGTATTTTCATTTTACATATGTATAGATTTCATAAATACGCATTTATGTTTCTGATCGCGTGGCATCTGGTTATTATGATAGCAAAGGTTATAATATTTCATAATACGTTATCCGAGTGATGAAAATTAATGATGACATAAGCAAGTGTAATCAAATACACAAACGTATGCCTAACGCTATTCCCAGACCTGCGTGTATCGCCTCGAAATGTTTTCTGCGCACGGGCAGTTTTTACACACGTTTAATTTCCGCGTTTATCGAAGTAACTTTTGACTTCAATTTTAACGCGACAATTAGTCACAGCTTTGTCGTGCAGGTATGAGAGCAGCATACCGCGATATTCCTTGGTAATAAACAAAACAGGTTGTGTCGAAAGACACACGACGGAAGTGAAACTGTTTACAGGGAAACATTTTAATTTAAAACAATACAATTAAAACCCAACGTCACGCAGTGTTTCCAGGCGGTCACCCTTCCACGTACTGACCACGCCCGACTTTAATTAAGCCCGACACAGTATTTACCCCCACCATTTTTCCGTCACAAAAAAAATATTGAAGATCAGAATTTCAAAGCTCTCCCATAAGATTTTCTCTTTAGTAAATATATTTGATGGTATATTTGTATATTTAAGTTGGTGGTAATAGGGCATTATTACATGAATGTTTTCTTTTTCATTGTAACTTAGATCATTAGGTACTTAAGCATCTTAGAACTCTACATGGTTTAGCTGTGAAAAAGCATAGTCCTATTTTTTTTAAATTAAAGTTTGTTGGCCGTAAGGGCTTTTTCAGTTTGACAAAGCCTGGAGGTCAGCTCGGAATGTACTGAAAAAGTCAACTAGCATAAGATTGCTGGCTTGTGCAAGTTTAAGGCATAATAGTCTCTCTCATTCCTCTTACATAGAGCAGTTCAATTTAGATGTGATAAAACATATCCTTTACCATCTGTTTTAGGGTCCACTCTTTACCTAAATATTCTCGAACATAGGTGATATTATTTTTTTGTTTTAAATACACGCCTTAACCTCGATCTCATATTATGTTAAGTGACGCCGAGGCCGACGATAGATTGCGTTTACCCGCTAGATGCCTATTCACTCTTTTTTGAACACTAATAGTTTATAGGATAACGGGAAGACAGACGTCGAGAGTAGCAAGCACGTTATAATAAATGTGGGAGCAAATCGCTTCTTTTTTTTTCGAACTGACTAAACGCTGTTGGCTTAACCGGCCTTTACAGCTTCACCGGGCTTTTAGGGCGAGCGCTTAGGGCACTCAGGCTGAAAGGTAACAAGCTCAAGGGAACCAGAGTGGCCGGACAGCAGCAGTTGCCTTGGGAGCAAATCGCTTCGTACGAATCATGTAAATATGAGCTACATACGATTGGAAACCCTCACGGCAGCTAGTCGTTCTCTGGTGGAACGGGGACGGTGTAATTATTTCATATAACTCCTGTGCACCGAAAACATGTTAATAGACTCAAGGTGAAACTATGCATCACAAGACGTGTGCATGGAAAGTGTGCGATTACGCTTTGCGTGTCGAATTGGAAACCGCGTACGCCGATATCCTTCTCCGCTTCGGGAATAATGATTGTAATTCGACTCCATTTATAAATTTATAATACCATCATAAAAATATATTATAATTATTCCTTTGTTATCCTTTTTAATGTATAGTAAAATTAGAAAGTTCTAAAAATTGTTCTTTTGTAACCCCCCTAATCTTTAGTACTACCAGTCATATATGTAAAATTCTTTTTGCATTTTGTAACTTACTAGCTTTTGCGAGCGACTTCGCTCACGCTAATGTAAATTTGATCTATGCCTAGAGAACAGTACTTTTTCCTAGGTGAAAGGAATGTCCTTTTCCGTACCCCTGAGAAGGTGTACGCAAATTTCACAGAGATCAGCGAGGAACGAATAAACATTCGTATTTATAACATTAGTTAGGATTTATTGAGGACACTTATTTGATATAAAACATCTCGCTATGATTCTGAGGTGTGGTGCAATCACGATATTAAATGTAGGTAATAGTACGCTAGACGAAAAAGATTTATTTTTTAAGAGGAAAAATTATTAGTTATTTTAGGAAGTGCGATACAGGAGCGAGTATCAAGGGCTGGGGTTGAGTTGTCTTCCTGATGTGAATAGAGCTTTATCAAGAAGAGAGCAACTGTGAATGCCTAAAACAAAAAAAAATGAAGGCGCGTTCAACCCCTGCAGATCATCTAATTTAAATACATTTGGTAAATATTACTGCATCTGTGACTGTCACAAAATGACATACTGGCAAATGGGTCGTTTTAAATAAGTTTTCAGGTGTATGGACTGGGTATGGCGGGTAGCTGGTTATAAAATTTACAGCTAATTTATATGAATCAAACGTTAGAGGTCTGCCATTATTTGCATATCACTCAAAAGTACTGGATAGATGTTTACCAAAACTTTTTAGGCATTTAGTGCTTACCTTAAAAATACATTACGATATCTTCATTTAATATTAAGTAATTAGAGTTTGAAGAAATTACAATTTTCATAAGCACTACGCTTTCAAGGGACGTATGACGTAGGGCAAACAATCTGGTACGCATGCGCAGAAAAGCGGATGTGAAAAGATAGCATTGTTTACAAGAAATTTTGTAAGCAAAGTATATTTTTGCTTTCAATTATTTTTTTTTGTATTTGCTCTGTACATAAAATATATTGTTAAAATAATAAACAATGCAGATGAAGTCACGCGTAACAGCTAGTTTAACATATTTTTTTTTCCATCACTGGTAATTCAAAGTACAAAAACTCTATATTTTACAATTATAATTTGATACCGCGACTGAAAGTGTCAAGTGTTTCTGCAAATGACATTATTTTTAGCTCCTCGACCTAGATAAATATAAAATGGATGACGTATGTAATTAGGGTTGCCACCTATTTTTTTGCAGATTAAGTACATTGGTTATTATAGGTAGGAAAAAAAAGTACATAGTATTAAAATAAAGTACAATTTATTTTTTAATTTTTATTATTATTAAGCATAAATCTATAAAATTTTAAATCTTATTGTTATTGCGCTTAAACCGCTTCGTACGAAACAAACAAGAAATTGTGACACTTAATGACAGTGACATTGTTGACATTTGAGGTTAAGTTGCGTTCAGAAATATTTGTTAAAGAAACGAGTGCTTAGGTGATGTTGCGTTAGCGAGTGGCAACATCGATTGAGCAATCGATGTATTTCTCTTAACGAAAAAATACATATGAGTAAACTTTTAAAAAAATCCCAAAAAAAACAAATTATGCCAAATAAAGTATTTTCGTGAACTTTATTGTTCACATAAAGTACAGAGTACAATTACCTGAAATAACGTACAATACTTTATTATAAAGTACGGGTGGCAACCCTATATGTAATGGACTCTCGCACAAACCACATTTTTTGTAAAAGATAGTTTTACAAAAGAATTATATATTCATTATCAACCGATTCAAAAGCCTTACTGAGTAATAAACATATTTAGAGCCGTGGGCAGTGACTAATTGTAAACAAAAGTATAGTTACTATGGAAACATCTTAATATGTCTATCTCGCTTACTCGTCAGTAGAACTTGTTATTGCGAGCGGTGCGTCCTCACATAACTGTAATAATTCGGAATAAAGAAAATTATGTCCTCCTAATACTTTCCTTTTAATTTTTTTATAGTACAATAATCTCATTGTAATTTGCTCTCTGATGACCCTTATTTCATGCCCTAGTCATCAAGTAGGCCAAGAATTTGGAACGTAATTTTGACATTCAAAGACGATGCAATTTTTAACGGGGTTTTAAAGCCCGTGTACATTTCTCATCTGATATTTTTTTGTTTCAAGAAAGTAATTGTTAGTCATAACAAAAATAAAAATTTACAGGAAAAGCCATACTTAATTTAATATCTCCTGTTCTAGTACTAAATCACCTATGACTTGGGTTCCCTACATTATTTTTAAGTTAATTTTTGTAACAAAAAGGAATTTACGAAATCTTTTATCAAACTATATCAAATGAGAGACAGTTCAATTTGAAATAAAGCAGCAGCGTTAATAAGAAAGCCTACTACTATTCGATACCCACCTATAAGTGCTTTCTGAGTGATAAACACTATTGTCAGAGTCAGAACATTAAATAACTACTTATATCTAGTATCAGCTATTAAGCACCTATAACACAAGCCCGTAATACTATATATAATACGAGGCCATATGAAAAATAATGTTATCATATATTTTTAATATGCAACAATGAGGTAATTTAATAGGCAAATAATCAATTGATAAATGTAGTCAACCTATTCACAGAACCCATTTGAGGGATCGCTGATATAAGTATTGATAGAAAGAACCCAAGCAAAAGGGGAACACGAGTTACTCGACAAATTGATAACCCTGATTACATTATATCTTGAAAGTTATACTATAATAAATGATATAGCGTGTACGTCAGGTATTTAAAGAAGCACAGGAGTTCTATATTTAAATGCAGAATCATTGGCAATTAACAATTAAGTAAAAACGGATGTGTGCTCTGAATTAAGACTCGAAGAATTCGTTAAAATTGCATACAAAATTTGACGATATTATAAGCGATTGACTTTTGCTCGTAGCATTCACCCGTGTTAATGTATATATACCAATTGGTTGGCAACGGCACGTTTTACTGGATGAACGGTACTCCTATGTTATATTCTGTAACCTTGACAAATGTGTATAGTATGAATGTTACGCAGTTCAGCATAACATATGAATGATGGTGACGTCTGGAAATGACGACGCTCTCTGTGCATCCACCAAAAATGAATGTAACTATCTATGTTTATAACTCTTTATGTTTTTAAGAATATACGCTGTATTATGTATATTTTAAAAAGATAAACCAGATCGAGTTTCTTGCCGGTTCTTCTCGATGACTGGGTTGTTTTCGGAACCGCGATGGTAGCTTTGACGTTCAGTAAGCGCATTCTCAGGGCCTAAACTGAATGAAGTATTTTTGAGTTTGATTTTTTTTAATATAAATAAACAAACAAACTACCGCTCACATTTATTATATTAGTACGTATGATAGACATTACTTTAAATACGGTCGACTAGTTCAAGCCGTCTATCAAAAAATATAGGAATCGATAAACAATCAGAAAACAACAATTGCGGTTTGTTCGCAGAAGAAAAAGCGGTAAAAACTAATAATTGTTTAAAATTACAATCGTAGAGCAAGCGCGTTAGCTTATCAATTAGGTACCAGTATTGTTGACGATAATCCTACATCAGATTCTGTTGTATTCGTTGATTTTGAACTATACAATGCTCTGCTAAAGAATTTTGCAGTGGCTGCCATATCCTTCAACAATGATTTGATAGTAAGCTAACAATGAATACATCAAGATCTATCTTTTTTTTATACTTTATAGGTAGACGTTTTGACCACAATTTCATCTGTGATTAAGTGATGATGTGGTCTAAGACGGTAAGTCACGCTTAACCTAGAGGGACTAGTTCTCAAGTGCAGCTGCCGGAACACACCTATCGGTGCTTAGCGATAGACTTTTAACTTGAGGGTCGTAGTTAATCATGCGGGCTCAGAAAAAACCCTATCACCATGCTATTACTCCATCACGGTGTTTTATTTCACCGAATACTCTGGTTCATTCGTAAGAACACGACTTACTTCTTGAATCAACTAACATAATCATTTCTTCAGCACACATCATAGTAGTAAATGGAGATAAATCAATAGCTACATATTTTTCCCACATATAATGGTACTACAAAATAATCCCAAGGAAGGTTGATGTCAGGCAGGCGGCAGATCGTAAAAATTAAGCCAAATCATCAATCACAGCATGGCAAACCTGTTGTCCCGACCCTACTTAGGGGGGGGATAAGGATAAGAAGATGATGATGACGGCCAATGTCAATTAACCGGGGTCCGAACATGCTATCGATTGAGCCATAATTGCTTCAATGATGGCTGTTTGTTTCGAAACTCCTAAAACCTCAATCAGGTTTCCAATGTGTTGGGAGCCGACCGCCGCATGCCATGAGTGTGGCGCTGAGACGGACACTGCGCAGCATACTCTTTCTGAGTGTGCTGCGTGGGAGTCTCAGCGTCGTGCTCTGGCTGCGGCGGTGGGGTGCGATTTGTCGCTGCCGAGCGTGGTCGCGGCCATGCTCAGCAGCGAAGCCATATGGAATGCAGTGACCTCCTTCTGCGAGGAGGTCATCTCGCAGAAGGAGGCGGCGGAGAGGGTCCGTGAGGAAAATCCTCTGAGTGACCCTCTCCGCCAACGCAGAGTTGGTGGGAGGGGGCGGCGTTTTGTCCGTCTCCTTCCACCTCCGTAGCCAAACCTGGGGGGATGGGTCGGGGGGCCCATCTCCCCATTGCACAGGTTCGGCTGACGAGGAGGGGGCGGCTGGTGTGTACCCAGCTTGCCCCCCATTATTAAGACGACGCCCGGCGGACACCTTCCGCTGGGCAAGCTGCTGAGGCGACATGGTGATAGCACTGCACGATCCCATGTCGCCTCAACCAAAGCGGCGGTCGGTACACCGTGGGGTTTTAGTGAGTAAGAGTCTCACACTACCCACTCTCTCCCCTGAGAGGGTGGCGTGTCCATGATGGATTTCCCCACGTTAATAAAAAAAAAAAAAAAAAGGTTTCCAATGTGTCGAATTAAGTAATAACCTAAATTATTAACTCGAGTTTGTATTTTGTGTGGAATTTGAAAATTGTTAACAGAGTTTCTGGGATCACAACATTTAAGTGATTCTCAAAACCGTCCGATTTTACATGTAAGCTATCCAAATAACCATTATTGTATATAGACATTATAAGGAATGCATGGCTCAATAAATTCTGATCTTTATAAGTCTGTTTTTAAATATCGTCGCTTAGCAAGCAACAAAACGCTGAAGTCCAAAATTGGCGGTTTTTACTTTTAAATGTCATTAGATAAATAATCTCACGGCGCGTTGAAATACACACCACATTTCGCACGTTTCAACCAACAAGCGACCAATATTCAAATCACTAATTATTGCATGACGATTCTAATATTCAATCAAAAATAAAACAGCCCCTTATAAATTGACCTGCGCGATGTTGTTTTCAAAGCGATTGATTTGCATTATTACAAAGCACTATCTCACGATCTCCGAGGGCACAGGGGTCAGCAACTTGTGGACTCTTTACATCCTTTCACACTTGGTGATGTATAATTATTTACCTTACGAGATATCTAGAACTTTGTATGCACTAACTTATTTGATATTAGTCATAAAGTGTAATAAAAAAACAAATATGCTTTGCTCTGATAAGAGTTAGTGAATTTGGTGTAATTTATAAAGTTTCGCAATGCGCAAGATTACTGAGTTTTTGGTCTCTCCACATTCTGTAATGGTAGGTCAAATGGAGTATCTTTTCTAGTAAATTCTAAATATAATAATATTGCTTGTTTATTTATTTATTTTATTCATTTATCAGCTATAAGATATCTGTAGAATCATGAACAGACAAATAGATAAGCAGTCAGGAACATTATTCCGAGAAATTTCGGTGTTAGTGTTAATATTTCCCTTTCTTTATTGCAATAACTTCTTAGTGTCTAAATTGATAAATAACACATCTTCAATTGTGGATCTAAATTAATATGACAATAAATTAAAGAGATTCAATATGTAGGCACTTAAAGCAAAACTCCGGATTTGTAAGTCTCATCATCATCCTCTTACCCTTATCCCACCTAAGTAGGGTCGGCACAACATGTGTTCCTTTTCCACTCTCCTCTGTCAGATGTCATCTCAGTATTCACACCTTTTATACACATATCATTTTCCACACAATCCATCAACACTTTTTTCGGTCTTCCTCTACCTCTATATCCGTCCACTTTCATACTCAAATCTTTTCTTGTTACATGACTAGGGTTTGTAAGTCTGTAAACTACAATTATATTTTAGTACCTAAAGTAATAATTATACAAAATTACAAACTGAACACTCGGGTAATTTATATAATAAAATTAATTCAGTAGGTTAAATATAAGAACCGAAAACGAATACATATTTTAAGAGTAACAAAGAAACATCTAGATCGAAGGTCAAATGATTTGCTGTCTCTTTCTATTACATTACACAATTTTATGAAGTATTTTAATTAAATACAGAATACATAATTCTTCCGTACATATTCTCGGTAAATTGTTATTAGCATTCTGATATCAGATAAAGCTAAAACAAGCAGATAACTCCGGCAAGTAGAATTATTAGAACAATGGGAAAAAGAAGCGCAATGTAAAAAAATAACGACAGTATCACACCTGTTTCGGCCGCAAAGAAACAGTGCTTGTACTACTGTATTCCGATCGGAAGGGCGTTAAAACGACTCACCTGAGTCATTATAACTAATTCCTTCTATTCTGGTTGCTCTCAGGACTGTAGTCCTTATGAGGTTGCTTCTAGAAAGCTATAGGCTGTAGTGAGCACTTAATACATGTCTCTTTCTGCTTCATAACATAAAAAAAAATAAAAAATTACTGGCTTATTGTCTCTCCGCTTCGCTGAGTAATTTGAAATTTGCATTATTCTCCTGAGTCAGTTTTTTTAACGTGGTACGATTATGCATACAATTAATTAATCCATGTATGTAATCTAAACATCATAATAATAAGAGCGAGGACAAATAATAATAATTATAACTCGCGTCGTGTTACAAAATTATAAACGTCATGATTTGTTTACAATTGCTATTGTATCATATTACGAATGTCTGTATATGCAGTTTCTTATTAACTTTTTAGTTCGAACTCTACGTAAAGCGAAACCTACTCATTAAATTCACGAAGCCAGAGCCAATCGAAGAGGCAGTTCGGCATATGCATAAAGCTTAACGAAATAACATATTTACTGTTTAAGGAGGTCGAATTGGCCCCATGATTACGTCAGTGTGTTAACAACCCATAGACTATCCAAAACCATAAAGGTTTGAGTTCCATACAAAAGAATGTAGACCTAATGAGGCACAGGTCAACAAACAGTTGGCTGTATAAACTTAAAAAAATACCTGATTTATTACAACACTTTGAAAAATAACAAGTTATGTATTGTAAAATTATAATTTTTTAATAAAGTATACTATTATGAAATTAAAAAACACAGTCCGCTATTTTGAGATCTGGGTCTTAAAAAATCAGCCGTGGGGTAAATAACTTCTAAAACCAATTATAACCCTTCAAAGGTTTTTTAAACTTTGAGCATAATATCACCTGATGTTAAATGACAATGTAGTCTAAGACAACAAACACGGCGAACTTAGAGGGGGGCACTCTCTCAAATGTAACTACTGGAACATACCTCTAGGTGCTTGTCAACGTATTTTCGACTTGAGAGTGAGAGGTAGTCGGGTGTGCTTGGATAAAGTCCTACCACCATGCTATGGTTTCATCGCGATGTTTCCCTTCACTTCCTTTGCTTCATTCGAAAGCATACGACGTCGATTCACACGATGTCCGTACACGGTAAACACTGACCTATTGTTGCGTTCAATTACATACGACTATTACAGCAAAGTAATATACGTATGAGGTGAATAAAACCTCTTTATTATTAAGTAATACTGATTATAAGCATTTTTCCTCAATGCGAATCGATAGTAAAGGACTCAGCGATGACAGCTCATTGGCATTGAAACGATGATGGCTTAGTTGGTGAACCGATGATGGCTCAGTTGGTAGTGTGTCCGGACACAGCGTCGAAGGAATCCAAGCAACTGAGTCGGAGCTCTCGGTGAAGCGAAATATCGTGATGAAACCATAGCATGGTGATAGGGCTTTTTCTAAGTCCGTCTGGCTAGCTACCACCCTCAAGTTGAAAATCTGTCACCAAGCACTTATTGGTGTGTTCCGGCAGCTGCACTTGAGAGCCAGTCTCCCTCTAGGTTAAGCGTGACTTACCATCTTAGACCACATCATCATTTAATATCAGATGAGAGTATGGTCAAAACGTTTACCTATAAAGTATAAAAAAAATCTATTCAGTGAAGGAAAACATCGTAATGCAACCATAATGATAGGGCTTTATTTACCACCCTGAATTTGATTGTCCATCACCAAACTACAAGTGTTTACCGGCAACTGCGCTTGGTAACTTGTACTCTCAAAATTTAAAGTTTGTACTCTTCATTATGTGTCGAATTTTGACCACTAGAATATCACTAATATTTAATAAATTACCTATATACACTGTATCATAAAAAAATATTTCCAAATGGTTAATATAATCTATAACTCTTCACAACGTCGATATCTATGATAGAACATTTTCGGCGACGAAGATATTAGTTGATTAGTTACATAGTTGAATAGTTACATTCTTATCGCAATAGACTGCAACACTAAAATCGATTGTAATGTATAATGAATTTTAATTATATAAGTATATGTTAAAAAGATAAACCCGATCGAGTTTCTTGCCGGTTCTTCACGATGACTGGGGATGTATTCCGAACCGGTGGTAGTTGTGACGTTCATAAGCGCCTTCTTACCAGTTTACAAAGGTTTCGACTAAATCTGACATGCCGACACCTTCAAGACACCTTAGGGTGTAACCAATCACATGACTCTGGTAAATTTTCGTCTTAGTTCATACTAGACAATTATTTTATCAGCCGTTAACCAAACTCGAAACTGATGACATGGTCAGTAAAGGAAAAACGATATGAGTTGAAGGAAAAGTTTATTATGTGCAATAATAGAAAATAGAGAAAAATTAGGTTGAAAATTCTAAGTAATGAAAAAAAAATGTTGGTCTCTTAAATTTCATTATAAAAAGTATAATCATGTATTGATTGACTACATTTTTCTATTCTACGCAGCACCAGCTAATGCCTGCCCGCGTTGTTCGCGTAAAAATAATTTTATTCTTTCATTGGAATCGGGTGTTTTGTACGGTTTGATTGTGAACTGTCTTTTATTTTTATCATTATTGCTTAGTAAAGCATATGATAAAGGCGTAAATATATGTAATGTATGTAAGTCTAGACAAGGCTTTAAGAAGTCGTCTATCGGCCTGTAAAAGTTTCACCAAAATCGGGTTAGCTGTTTCAGAAATCAACCCGAACAGACAACGGACGCTTCAATTTTACTTGTATATAGAAAATATTTTGTAAAATATATTTAGAAAAGCTTTAGGCGCGTCAAATTCATGATTAAATATTAGAAGGTAACGTATATTTCTATTGTTTGTATTACTTACAAATATGCTGTAAACTGTATGAATATTATTACTTACGTCTACAAAAAATAATCTATTTTTAATAAAAACGCAAACTTCGATTCGTGTTTCAAATATATCCAGAGATTGCAAATTTTATAGAGCAATATTTTTATTTATCGATAAACAATTAAAAATGATGACAATTAAATATTCGTTTCATTTGCAATTCCGCTTTTAAAACACTGTAACCAAAATTTCATTTACACATAATGCGGTCACAAAAAAACAAAAACACTTTTCGGAATTTACACCATTTACGCAAAGTGGCGAAAAACTACGTCATTTTATATCGCGGTGACGATTAGTAAACACAACAAAAATCGTCTAAACGGCCTAGATCAATGTCGTATAAAAAACTTTCGCTGTCACACTTACTTTAGACTCGTTTGGAGCGTGGCCGACATTACGAGTGATGAGTGATCGCACGACCGTCGCGCGACGCGTCTCAGTAATAACTGAGTGTGTATTTCCCTATATTATAAAGCACTCTGTGGTACCCTGTACTACTAATAGCCTGTGCTCTGTGGTGTGTATCGCGTCGTTAACGCTCGTTTGTTTTCTTCGCAATATTTCCATACCTATTTATATAGGGTATAAATTATTGCTTTGTGTTTAAAACAAAACCTTATTTATTCCGTATCACTACAAGCTATGTTAATAGTTTATTGTCACTTTTCTTTATCAAGGAGTATCTATGTTATAATGGCATATTTCCTATTATTATTACATATTCATATAGCTGCTCGCTCGGCTTTACGCGGGTATTCTAACGAAAAAAAGAAACGGTAACTGAACATCAACATGTCAATTCTGTCAATATTTTCGTAGATCTCTCTAATGTCTTTTGTCTCACTCCCTCAGTTACTTTTTATATGGAAATTTCTTTAACGCAAATTTTTCAATATTCCGTACGATTATTCCGACATTTTCACTTATACAAACCTTGTCTTGATAATTATCAATATAACAAAAAAACAATTAACCAAAAATATGTAGCAATGTGCTTACATATATTCGGAAATTGATTTTTATCTATACAGATTATCAAATGTATTCTCCTCTTTGAATAATAAAAGAAATACAAGTTCTTCAGTAATCAATTGTAATGTTTCCTGGACTCTAGCGGTTAATTTGGGCATGTAGGAATATAAATCTCGTCAAGTTTTTAGTTCACTCGAGAATTGCAACAGGTGTCATCATAAAGATAATATTTTAAAGATAAGGTTATTTCAATATATCTGTTATATTTGAATGTGATTTTAAATGATTTATTTATATCTTGTTTACTGCGCAGATACTTACAGCATCCTCAGAGAAAACTGGAAGTTTGGCGCTGTCTATAACCTTAAACCTTTCTAGGTTTATCTTACATTCTATACTTGCTTTTTTCTTAGCCCCGGAATTGTGCTCTCGATCAAGCTGCTTGCGCGTTACATTAATACTGCATTCGCTGTCTAATAACACACACTAAACTGCACTTCCTACACCTGCTCACGCATACAGTAGGTGCACATATTTCTTATGGGATCTTTTCTCTTTTTTTCGCAAGTCAATCTTCACTGAAATTGTCAGATTCTAAACATATGTACGCACATATAGATGTAAACATACAGACATATATATTGTATAAATATACACATGTATGGTAAATTAGTTCGTATGGTGGTTAGCTATACTCAATTTGCGGAATTGTATGGAAGACATTTGTCTTGGGCATTTGCCCAAGCCAAGGTTCGAACAATTTGTTACAATTGCGCTGGCTATATTTTTGGTTGAATGCTTTCCGTGCTCGCCGCAAAGCCCATCGAAGTTATAAAGGTCTTTTCGGGCAACAACGTATAGATAAAAAAAAGCCCGTTTATGAGAGGAACAGTACTCGAATACTTTCCATGAATTAAGCCACTACCATGTTAAAATGTATTTGGAATCGATTTAGAAGATTTGTTGTCTAAAAGTAATGAACAGAATGACAAACAGTGATATTTGGACTAAAAATATTAATTCTATTGATATCATCGGCTACCAGACCATTTAATGTAAAGTTATATTTCACTCAAATGTTAGCTAATGAGAAAAAAAGTTATATAACAAATATTTAATGTGAATCGTTCTCTCTAGTTAAGAACATTTAACTTTTGTATCTATATAAATAATTTAAGTTACTATTAATGCTACATATAGGTAACTGAACTCCAAACGAAAATGGAAAACTGTTATCACTAGTTCTTACATAATATGTAGTGTAAAAAAAAATACAACGTAAAGCGAAAAGTTTATCAGTTGCCATTCCATTAATCCTAGCCCTACTTGGTCATTATTTTAAATATAATAGGTACCTTGAGTTATGACGTAACTTCACTCGTTAATTAATGAAGAAAAGAAAAAACCTCGACTGCAGAAACTGTGATTTTTTTAAACTTAAATATATATGTATTACGAACGAGTTATTTTAGGTAGAGTTTTTGTGCCTGTTTTATCCACAGACTTATGCTTAAATATTATATTATATTATATAACTTATATTACTCATTGAGTTATGACGCATCAAAAGATATATACTATATTGAAATCATATAAAAAATGCGGTTACAGACCGTACTGTTATACCCCAACCATGTACCCAAATATGCCAACCTTTCTCTAACACCACAAAACCATACCCTTTCCTACCTAGCACCTTTCCTAATATATAGCGTCAGCACTTTTGTCAATCCTCTGACGATCCTCGATACCACCCATCAGTTCTTCCACAGGCTCGGTCCGTAACATTCATAATCCTCAAATTAATCAGTGTTCATTAATATATGTGAACTTATGTGATATAATAAATATATATATATCATGTGTAATACAATGTTTTCTTTTTTAAAAAGGGATTTTTAAATACTCGTATAACAGTACCAAACAATTAAACATAATATATTTGAAATACGTTACTCTAGCTGGTGGTGTAGTATGGCAAAAAGAAAAACCTTCTGTGATCTATTTGTCATATTTAAATAGAAATATATAAGTAAAAAATGCTGTCCGGAATTTTACAACAGAAATTATAAAACCCTTATAACATCTTTATCAATCATGTAAAGGCTGTAACTGTTGGATCTAACTGAATCAGAAAAAAAAAAGTGTGAATAGTTGACATTTTTATTATTATAAAATTTGAAAATGGTCATATATAAATTGTAAACAAAATGTTTCCCAATTAATTAGAGTACATTCATTTATTTACATTCATTCAAATGTTAATAAACAAATATGTCTATAGTGTAAGGGAGTTTTTGGCGGGATCTTAGTCTGTCACGTAGTGGTTTTTATATTTTATTCATAATCTTGTGTTATTAGACTCTATATTTTGTAATATCGGTGGTGTTTTACGTAATATAGTTCGGTTATTATGCACAAGTGAAGTGGATGGGAAATAATACCACGGAGCATGCATTCTGAGATGCCACCAAAACTCCGTAGATAGTTGTAACGAGGAAACCACCATCTTGTTAGAGCATTAAAATTATCACAAGACACTTACTTGGCAAAATCTTATTACTTGACGCTGGCTAGTGCACAAACCGTGCCGGAGCCAAAGAATAAACAATAAGAAGACGAGTGTGTATGACGTATTTGGTAGAGAACGTTAAAACGATTCTCTCAAATTTTCCTT
The DNA here is from genome assembly GCA_035772565.1 of Antheraea assamensis. Classification (NCBI taxonomy): domain Eukaryota; kingdom Metazoa; phylum Arthropoda; class Insecta; order Lepidoptera; family Saturniidae; genus Antheraea; species Antheraea assamensis. The sequence continues at coordinate 1,142,565 of JAQQSE010000135.1, read as the reverse complement.
ACAATTATTGTTTTAAGTAATTTATATATTTTTTGCTTATGTCATGAGGCAGGAAAGAGGCAAGCAATTGCATGACGTTAAATAGTCGCTACAGCCTATAAATATGTATAAATAAATATCAACAGTACCACAGTTATGAGGTTAATGATAGTAGGTCGCTTCTCCTGAGAAGACAGTAGGAACTGCTCGCGTGCCGATATATGTTGCCAACTACAATATACGTTTCGAAGCGGATTACAGTATAGAGAGTACTGCTACTATGCTACAGAAACAACTAGTGAAACCTTGCACATAATCTTCCAGGTTCGAAAACCTTCGAAGTCGGTGAAGAGAAAGCGCTTCTCTTTTCACCTGATCCAATTTAACTTGACTTACCGCATCTATAGTTCAGTAAAGTTCAGTTTTAATAAGCAACAAAAGCAACATACTATGCCATTAAATAAAGTGTCGATGTAAAATGTCTAGAAATTTCCAAAAACACTGTAATTGATAATGATGGTGTAAATAGTGATTTTGTCCGTAGCTGCTGGCTTGCCGTGGGAACACTATAGTGTTTGGAATAGTCTTCTTAGCTTATTACAACAGAACACAAGGTAATCTTGGAGTCAGATGTGTCAAATCAGAAGCATCACATGTGTTTTGCTGACTTCTTAGAAACCTGTTCACACCTTTCTTGAAGGACTCCATACCACAGTCACGTGAAAACTGAGTCGAGAGCTCATTACATACTCGGAGTTTTCGTGGGGTTAAATGCTTTTTTATCCGGATAGTCCACGAGCGCATACATTCTGATCCTCATTACCTATCGAATTCTTGACTGATTGAATGAATTTTTATAACTGAATGAAGGTTGGCGATATATGAGACAATACCTCAATAGATGCACAATAAGGTGACATCTCTCCTTAAAGTTAAAGGGATGATATCGCTTGTGATTTTGGGATCGTCAATAGTTCTATCATTAAGTCTTTGAGGCGAGTGTAATAAAACCTTTTTTTTTTTTTTTTTTTTTTACGTGGGGAAATCCATTATGGATACCCACCCTCCCGGGGGAGAGGATGGGTTATGTCCGACTCGCACGGACTAAAACCCCACGGTGTACCGGCAGACCGTGTTGTTGGGGCGGCAAGGGATCGTTCTCGCTAATCACCTTGAATAGCCGCCCCAACGGTCCGCCCGGCGGAAGGTGGCCGCCGGGCTCCTACCTATAGAGAGGCAGACTGGGTACACACCAGCTGCCTCCCCTCGTCCGCCGGACCTGTGCAATGAGAGGATGAGTCCCCCGACTACATCCCCTCAGGTCCGGCTACGGTGGCGGGAGGAGTTGGGCAAAGCGCCGCCTCCTCCTGCCTGTCCTCCTTTGGCGGAGACGGCCACTTAGAGGATCTACCTCTCGGGCCCTCTCCGCCGCCTCCTTTTGCGAGATGACCTCCTCGCAAAAGGAGGCCACAGCTCGCCACGCCTGTTCGCTGCCGAGCATGGACAGAACCACGCTCGGCAGCGACAAATCTGCTCCCACCACCGCCGTCAGAGTGCGGCGCTCTCCCTCCCACGCAGCACACTCAGACAGAGTGTGCTGCGCGGTGTCTACGTCAGCGCCGCACTCATGACAGGCGGCGGTCGGCTCCCTGCGAGCGATCTGGTGCAGGTACCACCCAAAACAGCCATGGCCGGTGAGTACCTGCACCAGTCGGAACGTCAGGGAGCCCCAACTCCTCTCCAACCACTCCCGCAGGACCGGGCGGACGGCGTCGAGGGTGAACGTCCCGAAACGCGCGTCCGCCAGGTCCTGCATCCACCTTAGCGTCGCCTCCTCCTTTTTCTCCCTCCGTTTCGCCTCGATCTCCCTGGGAGCCGGAGGCTCCCCACTACGCTTCCTCGCCGCCGTGAATTCATACACGGCGGCGAGAACTTCCGCCTCTAGCTCCCAAGGCAGGGAGCCGGCGAGCGTGAAGGCCGCCGCCGAGGACACCGTCCGGTACGCCCGGATTGCCCTCAGTGCCACCGTGCGCTGCGCACTACGCAGCGTGCGCACGTTAGCGGCACCGAGGGCATCAGCCCAGACTGGTGCCCCGTAGGCGGCCATCGCCCGCACGACTCCCATAAAGAGTCGACGGCACCCGGCACCCGGCCCCCCTATGTTGGGGAGCAATCGGCCGAGTGCCGCCGCCGCCCTAGCAATTCGCGGTCCGAGCCCAGCAAAGTGGGGCTCGAACCGCCAGCGCCCGTCCAGGGTGAGGCCCAGATATTTCATCTGGGCCGATACCCTGATCCGGGCGCCCTCCACCATTATGTGGGCCCCAGGTGGTGGCCCTCGCCGAGGCCCATGGAAAAGTATGGCCTCGGTCTTCTTGAGGGCCACCCTGAGGCCCAACCTCCTAATGCGCCTGACCACGAGGGTTGTGGCCATCGTGGCCAGGCGCTCCACCTCCCGCCATTCCCCCCCCCGGGCCACGACTAGGGTGTCGTCCGCGTAACAGATTAGGCGCGCTCCATATGGGAGCACGCCGCGGAGCACCCAGTCGTAGCCCATGTTCCACAGGAGCGGCCCCAATGCCGACCCCTGTGGAACCCCCCTGTTTGTGGGCCGGCGAATCATCCGCCCGTCGCCGTCTACGTAAGCGACCTCCCTGTCCTCGAGGTACGCCTCCAACAGCCGCCGCAAATACGGGGGCACTCCGAAATATCGGAGTGCCTCCCGAATAACCCCGTGCGGCAGGCTGTTAAAGGCGTTGGCGATGTCCAAGGACACCGCCAAGACCCTATCCCCCTGGGAGGTCGCCCCCGCAGACAGCGACTTGAGGAGGCACAGGGCGTCCACCGTGGAACGCCCTGCCCGGAAGCCGTACTGCGCGTCCGATAGATTTGGCCCCGTCCCCTCCAAGTGCTGGACGACCCGGCAGGAGACAATTCTCTCCAATGCCTTTCCGGCGTCGTCCAGCAGGACAAGGGGCCGATAACCGGACGCGCAGTCCGGAGGGCGGCCCTCCTTCGCCATAAGGCAGAGCCGCCCTTGCTTCCAGGGCTTCGGGAACTGTCCGACCGCCAAACACCGGTCAAACAGCTCCCGAAGCCACCCCCCCAATTGGCCCAGTGCTAGGCCGAGCACCCGACTCGGGACCCCGTCAGGGCCAGGCGCTCTCCGCCTGTTGAGGAGGCGCTCAACAGCCCTCCCCATCTCCTCCTCCGTTATTGGGGGAGGACCGTCGTCAAGCGCCTCTTCAACCTCCATCCGAGGCGGAGGCATGGGAGGAGCTGGCAGCAGCGGAGGATCGGGGAACAATTCTCCCACGACCCTCGCCACCACCTCCGGCCGGAGGGTTTCCGTCACCGGGGGCGCCCAGGATCGCAACTTCTTGCGCACGATTCGATACGGGCGCCCCCAAGGATCTCCCTCCAGCGTTTGAAGCAGCTCCTCCCATGCCGCTTCCTTCGCCCGGCTGATGGCAGCCTGCAGGGTCTTCCTGCACTCCCTGTAGCTGCCATACAGCCGGGCCTCCACTTCGGGGTCCCGATACCGCCGTCGGCGGCTGCGACCGAACAGCCGCCGGGCCGCGGAGCAGGCCGCACGGAGATCGGCGATCTCCGGCGACCACCAGTACACCGCCCGTTTGTCTGGGCGGCGTACACTCCGCGGCATCGACGCGTCGCAAACCTCCGTGAGGGCACCACGGAGGCGGGCTGCGGACGCGTCGACATCATCTTGAGGGGGGGGCATGGCCCACGCCTGGGCGATGGCCGCCTCTTCCGCTAAGTCACGGTTGAGGCGGCTCACCGCCCAACAGGGGAACTTCGCGCCGCTCCGGGGGGGGGTGCCGATTCCGGCTTGGGAGGTGGAGACCTCGAACCTGATATATCGGTGGTCCGATAAGGTCTCCACCTCCTCTAGCACCGTCCACCCCCGGACACGGCGTGCGACAGACGGGGTGGCAAACGAGACGTCTACCACCGACCCCCCGTTATGCCGCACGCACGTGTGCACGTTCCCCTGGTTGAGGAGGGACAGCCCCACTTCGGCTGCCCACTCCTCAACGGCCACGCCCCTCGGGTCCGTGGCTGCCTCTCCCCAGGTCCTCGACTTGGCATTGAGGTCACCCATGAGGACCACTGGGAGTGGCACCAGCCGCCTAACTGCTCCCTGCAGGGAGTCCAGGAACCGCTCGAACTCCCGCAGTGCTCTATTTGGGGAGAAGTACGCCCCCACAACGGCGTACCCTCCCCAGGCGGCTGCCACGAATCCCGCCCCTCTCTCCCTCACCGCCAGGGGCGAACCGGATCCTGTCGTGATCACCACGGAGCCACTCAGGTCCCCGGCCCAGTGTGGCCGGGAAGGAGCAAGGTAGGGCTCCGTGGCAACCGCAAGCCCTATTCCCCACTCCACCACTGACTGGACAAACAAGTCCTGTGCAGCGGCGGAGTGGTTCAGGTTCGCCTGGAGAAAGCTGACATGGGCTCTATCCATTAGTGTTCCATGTCAGCTTCCTCCGGCCTGGCAGCTTCTCTCCTGAGGCCTGTTCCCACTACTGGGGAGGCCCTGCCCTTTACGATGGGGGGTCTGCAGTTGCGGCTCCCCATTTGGTGCCCCGAGGGCCTCCCTGTCTCGGCGCATATGACGCAGCGCGCGATGTCCACCTTGCAAGTCGCCGCCATATGCCCCGACTCACCGCAGCGGTAACAGGCCTCTCCTCTGTTGGACGAGGAGGGGCACATGGGGCGGGTGTGACCCAAGCCCATACATTTGTAACACCGCATGGGCTTCTCGTCCAACAATAGCACCCGCACCACACTCCATCCAATGAGGAGCTTGCCTACCTGGGTAAGCTCTTTAGCTGCTGACAGGGGTAGGGACAAATGTATTGCCCCCTGTCCACCCCAATTACGCCGAAGTTCCCCAATCCTTATTTGGGACTCCCCACATTTGGTTTTATTCGCCACGACCGCCAGCACCTCTTCGCGTGACACGGAATCGTCTAGACCGACGATTCGAATGTCTGCCCTCTTGACTGGCCTGACGACCGTGGCGATATTTGCCAAAGCCACCTCCAGCTTTTGAGCAAGCTGGTCAGCTTGCTGCCCGCCTTGGGAGCCAGGCAGTTCAATAATTCTAGCTCCCGTGGCCGTCTTCCTCACACGGAGATCATCAATCCCCATTTCAGCGAGAGGGATCGCCTCCCGCGCTTTCAAGAGGGCCGCCCTGTAATCTACTCCTCTCTCAGCTGCCTCCGGCTGTAGTGTGATCACTACTGCAGCTGAGCGAGGAGTAGCCGGAGGTTTACCTCTCTGTAAATTAGCTGCAGGCCTCGCCACTGTGACTGCCGGCGCAGATTTAGCCACTGGCACAGTCATAGTCCTCGCCTTTTGTCGGCGGGCCACAGTAACCCACTGTGAGTCAGACGCAGCTGCAGCCGGGTCTGGAAGATGTGCCCAATTTATCCCCAGCGGGGTAGCACTGGGACCCGCTACCACTGGAGAGGGACCATGAGACCCTCTGGCCGGCTTAGCAGCCTTTGACATGGGCTGAGAGGCGCCGCCGAAACCTTTCTTTTTGTCCGCGGCCAGGGGTGGGCGCACAGGCACCTCCGGAAGCAGGCGCCCCTCCAGGTTCTCCAGGCGTGCATTTAACATGTTCCCCAAAGATACCTGGAGTGACCGCTCCAGCCGGGAGACAGCTCCCGCAAGGGCCTCCTCCCAGTTAGGGATTGAGGTCTCTACCACTGCTGGCGCCGGGGGAGGAGGTGGTGGAGGCATCTCTCTAATTTCATTGGCCTTCCTCCTCCAGGCCAACACCTCTGCCTTGAGGTCCTCCACTTGCCGCCTGAGGTTCTTCGTCTCCCTCGAGAGCTTGATTACCTCCTCAGCCTGTGTGCGGTCTGCAAGAGATTCCACCACCTCTTGTAGAATTCTTGCAGCCCCTTTCAGTTCCTTTACGCAAGGACCCTTCAGGTTTTTCGATATGCGGCAAACTTCGTATATAGCCGCAACTTTCCCGCCCGCTATTGCCTTTAAGCGCTCAGCATCAAGAGCGTCCACATCAATCACAACAGCCGGAGCCGGAATGTCGCACTCATTCCCTGAACTGGCCGCACTAGTCGTACTAGCCACGCTAGCCACACTAGCCGCACTAGCCGCCCGACTGGTCCCTCTGACACAGTCCGTCGCCATTACTGCCAACGCTCGGTCAAATGAGCCATCAGCCTCCCTCACAAGACCACGACCACTCCTACTCCTCAGGAACCTACCACGCTGCTCCTTGCTACTCCTACCCCTGCGTGAAGTTCCCACCTTGGGCCCTTCTACCTCCTCTATCTCCGTATCGGAGTCAAAAACCGTCGCAGAAGCAGTCGTTCGTTTAGACGGTATCTTCGCCCCGGGCTTATTCCCGGGCTTAGCCTCGGGCTGGCCCGTACTCATGCTATCTCGAGGACACCAGTGTCCTCAAGACAACCATGAGACAACAATCAAATCCAGTAAAACACGCGAAGTCGTTCGGAAAAGAAATCAACAGTCCAGAGAATACAAGCCAGGTCAGGTGAGAAGACTAGTTCGGAATCCAAAAGAGTAAGCCAAAGTCAAACAAAAGGAAGCCAGTGTAGTTACAAAAACCCAGACAAAACTAAAAAAAATTCGATACCAAAAAATTCGATACCAAAATTCGATACAATGCTGTGCTAACTCTACTCGAGTGTAATAAAACCTTTTTTTTTTTTTTTTTTTTTTACGTGGGGAAATCCATTATGGATACCCACCCTCCCGGGGGAGAGGATGGGTTATGTCCGACTCGCACGGACTAAAACCCCACGGTGTACCGACAGACCGTGTTGTTGGGGCGGCAAGGGATCGTTCTCGCTAATCACCTTGAATAGCCGCCCCAACGGTCCGCCCGGCGGAAGGTGGCCGCCGGGCTCCTGCCTATAGAGAGGCAGACTGGGTACACACCAGCTGCCTCTCCTCGTCCGCCGGACCTGTGCAATGAGAGGATGAGTCCCCCGACTACATCCCCTCAGGTCCGGCTAAGATGGCGGGAGGAGTTGGGCAAAGCGCCGCCTCCTCCCGCCTGTCCTCCTTTGGCGGAGACGGCCACTTAGAGGATCTACCTCTCGGGCCCTCTCCGCTGCCTCCTTTTGCGAGATGACCTCCTCGCAAAAGGAGGCCACAGCTCTCCACGCCTGTTCGCTGCCGAGCATAGACAGAACCACGCTCGGCAGCGACAAATCTGCTCCCACCACCGCCGTCAGAGTGCGGCGCTCTCCCTCCCACGCAGCACACTCGGACAGAGTGTGCTGCGCGGTGTCTACGTCAGCGCCGCACTCATGACAGGCGGCGGTCGGCTCCCTGCGAGCGATCTGGTGCAGGTACCACCCAAAACAGCCATGGCCGGTGAGTACCTGCACCAGTCGGAACGTCAGGGAGCCCCAACTCCTCCCCAACCACTCCCGCAGGACCGGGCGGACGGCGTTGACGGTGAACGTCCCGAAACGCGCGTCCGCCAGGTCCTGCATCCACCTTCCCGTCGCCTCCTCCCTCATCTCCCTCCGCTTCGCCTCGATCTCCCTGGGAGCCGGAGGCTCCCCACTACGCTTCCTCGCCGCCGTGAATTCATACACGGCGGCGAGAACTCCCGCCTCCAGCTCCCAAGGCAGGGAGCCGGCGAGCGTGAAGGCCGCCGCTGAGGACACCGTTCGGTACGCCCGGATTGCCCTCAGTGCCACCGTGCGCTGCGCACTACGCAGCACGCGCACGTTGGCGGCACCGAGGGCATCAGCCCAGACCGGTGCCCCGTAGGCGGCCATCGCCCGCACGACTCCCATAAAGAGTCGACGACACCCGGCACCCGGCCCCCCTATGTTGGGGAGCAATCGGCCGAGTGCCGCCGCCGCCCCAGCAATACGCGGCCCGAGCCCCGCAAAGTGGGGCTCGAACCGCCAGCGCCCGTCCAGGGTGAGGCCCAGATATTTCATCTGGGCCGTTACCCTGATCCGGGCGCCCTCCACCATTATGTGGGCCCCAGGTGGTGGCCCTCGCCGAGGCCCATGGAAAAGTATGGCCTCGGTCTTCTCGAGGGCCACCCTGAGGCCCAACCTCCTAATGCGCCTGACCACGAGGGTTGTGGCCATCGTGGCCAGGCGCTCCACCTCCCGCCATTCCCCCCCCCGGGCCACGACCAGGGTGTCGTCCGCGTAACAGATGAGACGTGCTCCATATGGGAGCACGCCGCGGAGCACCCAGTCGTAGCCCATGTTCCACAGGAGCGGCCCCAATGCCGACCCCTGTGGAACCCCCCTATTAGTAAGCCGGCGAATCATCCGCCCGTCGCCGTCTACGTAGGCGACCTCCCTGTCCTCGAGGTACGCCTCCAACAGCCGCCGCAAATACGGGGGTACTCCGAAATATCGGAGTGCCTCCTGAATAACCCCGTGCGGCAGGCTGTTGAAGGCGTTGGCGATGTCCAAGGACACCGCCAAGACCCTATCCCCCTGGGAGGTCGCCTCCGCAGACAGCGACTTGAGGAGGCACAGGGCGTCCACCGTGGAACGCCCTGCCCGGAAGCCATACTGCGCGTCCGATAGATTTGGCCCCGTCTCCTCCAAGTGCTGGACGACCCGGCAGGAGATAATTCTCTCCAACGCCTTTCCGGCGTCGTCCAGCAGGACGAGGGGCCGATAACCGGACGCGCAGTCCAGAGGGCGGCCCTCCTTCGCCATAAGGCAGAGCCGCCCTTGCTTCCAGGGTTTCGGGAACTGTCCGACCGCCAAACACCGGTCAAACAGCTCCCGAAGCCACCCCCCCAATTGGCCCAATGCTAGGCCGAGCACCCGACCCGGGACCCCGTCAGGGCCGGGCGCTCTCCGCCTGTTGAGGAGGCGCTCAACAGCCCTCCCCATCTCCTCCTCCGTTATTGGGGGAGGACCGTCATCAAGCGCCTCTTCTACCTCCACCCGAGGCGGAGGCATGGGAGGAGCTAGCAGCAGTGGAGGGTCGGGGAACAATTCTCCCACGACCCTCGCCACCACCTCCGGCCGGAGAGTTTCCGTCACGGGGGGCGCCCAGGATCGCAACTTCTTGCGCACGATCCGATACGGGCGCCCCCAAGGATCTCCCTCCAGCGTTTGAAGCAGCTCCTCCCATGCCGCTGAGTGTAATAAAACCTAAGCTAATGCATTTTAACAGGGATTTAAAAACTAGAGCTTTAATTTATTTTTTTGCCAAAAGAAAGTCATAATAAAACTGGCAAAATAGCGCACCAAATAGACAAACTCACATTCACATTTATAATATTAGTTAGGATTAGAATGCTATGTTGCCATGCTATAGTTTCATTACGATATTTTTCTTCGGCGAAAGGTTAGCTTCTTTGTAGAGATTCAAATATACGTCGATAGATGAGATATCCTGCTGCCTCTGAACAACGATTGCTTCGAAATTTCCTTCAACACTCTTAATTGGAGTAGAAACATTGATTATTATGATAGAAAATATAATAAACAACGCTAATATTCGCGCCATTCACGCTTCGCTGACGTTCCTGGCGCTATGAATATTTACGATAGTCTGTTACGAGATATTATTTAATCATTCATGACCTTGAAAATTGAAACATGTCATCAATATGGACTGTTTTTAGTGATGTCGCTATACAATACTAGCTTTTGCTCGCAGTCCCTCTCACGTTCATGTACATTTGTACTATCCTTCGAAAATAGTACTATCTTATCAATGTAAAATATATGATGTTCTTCCTCTACCTTTGACTATATGTATGCGAGATTACATGATAATCGGTTGAGTAGTTAAGGCATAAAAGACATAAACCACCCGCAGATTGAGAATATGTCACCAAGCACCGATACATGTGTTCCGGCAGCAGCACTCGACAGTCAGTCACTCTAGGCTTAGCGTGTTTATAATCTTAGACTGGAAGAAAAATGTTACTGACCTTATTGTTTTATTTGGTATAATTGTTTACATAAAATAGCATCACAATCCAATAAAAATAATGCATTTATCATACTTTTTTTATAAATATATGAATGAAAAATAACAGAAGATACAATATTTTCTATAAGCCAAAAAAGAATAGACCCATTTCTCTAAACTTGTGTATAGTATTCATAGTGTTTAATTTTTTACATAGCACTGGACGATGCTTGACCTTGAAGACCGTAATGTTATATGTTTCGGGAAAAACAGACGCTGTTAGCGCGTTCCATTCCATCGCGGCTCGCATAATAAATGAAGATGTAAAGCGCTTCGTGCGGATAAATGGTAAATCGACTACGAATGGATGTAAATGTTTCTGGAATGATGAACACGGATCCAAGATACAATCTTTTCGAGTCAATAACACATTTTTGTTGATCTCAGCTTTCTCATTCAAATGGATTATGGAAGTTGCCTTTTCAGTTTACATTAAAATGCGCAAAGGAAATAGGGCGCATCTACCTTTGTTTTGCAATAATGTGTTTTACATATATTCGTAATCAAGAGAAAAGGATGCATTCAATAGTATTTTTTTATTCACCTATGAGCTTCTGTTCTCAAATTATCTGTTTAGTTAGACGTACTTCGCTAATCGAGTAGGACTGTCTCCGATTTATATTTTACGGCGACAATATAGTTGGATATAATATAGGTATATTTAAAAACCGTACCCGTTGCCTGCTACCTCGTCCGCGTAGAATTAAAAAAAAAAAAAACAATTTTTTGTAGAATGTAATGCTCTGGGTGAGGTACGCGCTATACAAGATTGCTTCTTAAGTTAATTATATTTGCGCGAAATCGTACTTTTTTCTCTAAAATTGAAGTAGTCCAAGTTATTCCTTATAACATCAATCCCAGTACACGTCCCATCAAAATCGTCCAACCGTTCCGGAGATTAGTCGGAACAGACAGACAAAAATGAAAAAAAAAAAAGTTTTTTTTGGTGTTGCAAATATCGGATATATATAGTGTTGATTTTGACATTACAAACAGACACGTCGATTTATATTTTATACTCCAGTGCATTTATTTGGTAGGAGACGGAAAAAGTATAACACCATTATAAGACACGTCGAATCCTGAAGTATGAAAATCCTGAAATGAATCCTGGAGTACTGGGTTAACATTACAAGGAGTAGAAATTAGTAGACATTGTGTAACTAAAATTATTGAACATATCAGAGGAAGTATGAAAATAGCACCAATGACATAGAAGTAGAGAAGTAATAAATAATTGCCTGAAAAAGTCTAAAAACAACACTTTTCTATACTCAAACGATTCATAATAGTACTTAAAAGTCGATTTGAACTTTAATACCATAGCATAAAGTTTAAGTGTTAGTGGAGAGGTGTTCCGGGAAGGGAAAACAATTGAGTGACGTTAGTATCGTATAAATATTAATGTCAATATTTATAGCGTCCCGAATACCAGAATAAGAATTAAAAATAAAATAAAGAATCGACTGTTAGGCGGTACGAAGTTTGCAGGGTCAGCTAGTGATAATATAAAATTCGTACAACAGGTTATACAATAATCAACAGGTTTGTTACTAATTATTATAGAAAATTATCAACCGGTTAAAAATAACAACACCGCTTGTTTTTGTCTTCAACTGCCCGTCATATCCACCTTTACCTTTAAACTAGCTTTTGCTCGTGCCTTCCGTCGCATTAGTGTATAGTTGACCTTGGGAACAGTACTTTTTCCCTGAACGTAAGGTACGTTATGACCTTTTCTGTAACCTGACTACATGTGTGCAAAATTGTATAATAATCGGTTAAGCAATTAAGCCACGGAATCGTAAGTGGCAAACAAACACACATTCGTATTTATAATATCAGTTAGGACAACAGTTTTGATTTCTTGATAAATTTTAAAATTTACAGTAAAAAATGTATAAAGGGAAGAAACCTTTTGGCGTACATAAATAAGGTAACGTACCCATATACGTGACCTATGTTAGACAATTTTTAGCTCCCTTCCCTTTGTGGTTACCATCCGTAGTATATGAGACGACACCCTCCCTCTCGCTAGTTTTCATGTAGTAATTCATAAATACGGTTTTCTCCCGACCAAACGTTGAAGATCTCTCTCCCCTCTGAACGGGTCACGTAGTGTGGTTATGTTCCCTAACATAGCTCTTGACCAGAGGTTCCCAAACTAATTTTTTCTTATAGACCCCTATCAAAATTTTACTGGTTCCGGTGGTCCCCCTTCAGGTTCAATACTATCATATGAAGTCAAGCCAACATTGTTAGTTCTTCACACTACGAAAATATACCAATTTTTATAGACCCCCGCATACTAATTGTACACCCCGATTGCTTTGTCACGCTAACGTACACCCCGCCATCGAGACTCTCGTGGACACCCGAGGGACCACCTGGTCCACTTTGGGAATCACTGATCTAGGCGATATTTACATGTTATGAGTGTTAAGTAAAACCAGAGTTATTAAAGTTTGGAAATTATTCACGACGAGAAACAGAATGCTATTCGGACTTTGCTTTTAAAGTTCCGTCGTTACAAATCACGTACGTGTATATGAATACAAATATAACGTATTCAGATACCAAAAGATGGTAGTTAATCAATTATTATTGACTAATATGACATCTCTTAAAGTTTCAGAGTAAGTTTATTATCAATTTCTTGGTATACAATGTATTTGATCCATTTCCATAATATTATAAATTTGTACCATATCATACCATACACATAGGAAACATTGACAATATTCTAAAAATTTCCTCTAATAATACATTTCTAAGAATATTTCCTAAGACTAATGTTCCAGCATGATCTAAGGCACGTGGTTAATATAAATATAATTGGAAGATAATTTTTACATTATAGACATATATATAAATGTTTATTATGCGGGGTCTCTGTCCCGTGTGTACTTCACCGTGCCGTCTCGCTCCATCTTCACAATCAAACCCCATACCAGGATGACCATGTATATTCGTAACACTGTAACATGAATAACTCATCATCATCATCTTAGGCCTCTTTCCGAAGATAGGTTTGGGTATAATCACCACGCCAGCCCACGGCGTATTGGCGATATCAAACTTTGAGAAATCCACAGTTCTATGTTTACCCACATACGGTGAAACTACAAGAACGTTTCTCAGGATTTGGTTTCCCCACGATGTTTTCTTTCACCGTCAGTCGATAATGTTATCGATTTAAATTAATAATTGTAGGCAAATGATGAAAAATTAGTTGGTACATGCCGGGGTTCGAACCTGCGAACATCGAATTGATATTCTATCATTCAAATCACCAGAACTTTCAGATTATGTAAGAAATGATTATGCTATATTATTGGGAGCATAATTAATAATTGTATTTGTTCAAATTAGTGAATGTAATAGTTTTTACTACTTTATTATATACTGGAAAATGGGACCTTGTTTATATTAGATTTATTTTAGAATTAAAATTAGCAATAGTTATTATTATATATGAAATATACAATAAACTAGCTGCCCGCCTCCACTTTGCACGGGTTTTTATAAAGAAGAAAATGAAACCATACTTTCCTTTTACAGTTAGACAATGTTTAGGTTTGTGTGGTGACTATTTGGGGGGTTAATAAAAGTTCTTTTTATATTTCACATTGTCTATTCTTTGTTCGGTTACAACAATAATAATACACCATTTTATATCATATTATTTAAGAACGATTAGCTTACACATCTGTACACGTACATTCGTGTACATGGTTACAGACGGACTGTGGACTGTGGAAAGGCAAAATGATCAGCGACACTTGACACATACATATCTATAGCGTGCACTTTATAAACATGCATGTGTGAGTCCCTACAAATGTAAGTAATGAAATCAAATGGCAATTGAATTTTAAACTTTGAATTCTGTCAATATTTTTGAACATTACTTTTTATATGGGTGTTTCTCAACAAATCGTGCTTCTCCCATACTTACGTAACAACGCTTCGGCTACTTGTCGCCTTAACAACAAACCTCAAAACGAATTCTTATAAAGGCGCTGAAAAACATTCGCACACCTTTCTCATTCCAATGATAACACGAGATTAGCCTTTCTAAGTTCCTTTGATGTGTGTAAAAAATCGCGGACCTAGGTACCGAGCTGCATTTACTGCTACGCAGTCCGATAGTTCGTAACGCATGACCATAATGTCTTCCCACACCTTCATGTAATGCGACCGTAAAGGAAGCTCCGTGGCGATACACGCAGGTTTGGGATAAGCATTACAAATACAACAACAAAAAAATTAGCCAAATATGTCCAGCCGTTCTGAAGTGACAATTTATTTTTATTTATCTAGGTCAAATTTAAGGCTATATAATTTATATAACAAATAAAAGATCTTCCCAAGTCCTGGCAATGTCATACTTTTATTTTGTATATGAATATAAGTATAAGTGACTATCTTTTGTTCACAGCTTCGCTTTTATACATGTAGATTTGACCTATCCCTTTGGAACAGTATATTTTATCTAATATATATATATATGTACTTATGTCATTTTCTGTACTTCTGACAACGAGAATGCAAAATTTCATGGTTAATTGATTACCCGTTCGTCTCCATAGTAGAAACGTATTCCGAACCTGTGGCAACTTTGACCACAGATAACACTGTAGATTTGTCATATACCGTTCGTAATTACTTTCTCAGAGACTACATTACATCCTATTTTTATTTTTACCTAATTTCTCTAAAGTTTCGTAATACTTATGAAATAACTTACCGAGTTCGGAGAGTACGAGAATGAGTTCGCTGGCGGTCTCTCTAGTGAGGAAAGCCAGGCCGTACACGAAACCGATGACGGAATAAACTAATTCGAAGTACAGGTATATCTTCATTAATAAGACATGTTTCTGGAATTGAAAAAATGTATTTTTTAATAACTATATGTACTTACGTATATATGGGCGCGCATTACTATGCTGCCATCTAGTTTTAATATAAGTAAGTAACAAATTAAATCAAAGCTTAACTATCTGTAGTGCCATCTATCGGCTAATTCGGAACTTGAATAACACAGGAAATATTATTAGCTTCTCTTTGTTATAATGTAAATAAAATATAGAAAAGTTAATTAAATATAGAATCATAAATTGTAATTCATAATTTATTATCAATATTATATAATACAGAGGTTAATTTATTATATAATATTGTTTTAAGAATTTTAAAATATAAATATGATTCCCTTTCTATCACAAATATGTTAACTGTGATATTTTTGGTGTACTTTAGTTGTTAATTTTAAATAATAAAGGGAATTAAAATATATTTTAACATTTAATAAAGATTATAAATAGCATTATTAATTTTATATTGTTTTATATAACGTTAATATGAATTATGTTTGTAATAAAGATAATAAGATTATAAAAGATGGCGTCGTTTGGTAGGTCGTAAAACATGCAATACAAAGTTGTAAAAAAGTTAAGTTAAGAAAGGCATTCTTGGCATGATTATAGTAAAGCAACTATATCAAAATAAATATAATTGGTTTGTTTATCACTAAGAGTATCATTTTCGATGGGTCTTGGGGAAAACTCTGGGGAGGCGCCGACATATACGACATATATTACAAAAAATATGTTCAATACTTTTCCAAAAGTTAAAAGTTGTCTATTATAAAAAAAGGTGCGTGTGTGCTTATGACCACACGAAAGAAGTGAAAACTTCTTTATAAAAAGTACAACAAACACCAACGTCACGCAGTGTTCCCAGGCGGTCATCATTCCATGTACTGACCGCGCCTGAAGTTGCTTAACTTACAGTGATTGAACGAGAACCGGTGATTTCAACAATCTACCCGACAGTGTTTAGCCCCACTATTTTTCGTCAGACAAAAAGGTTACAGATTAGAATTTCAAAGCCCTTCAATAAGAAGTATAATTTCTAAAGTACATTATAATATTTCGCTAAGATAACAAAAAATTGTATCGTATCTTAATATACTAGGAAAGTTTTTGTCAGGACCAATAAAATTGTACTCGGGATTTTCACGATATTTTTTGTACAGTTTGAAGACATATAGGTGGTAGAGCTACGCTGAAGCTATTACTGGTTTAAGCATGAATGGGTCGGCTCGCCCGGGGTAGTACCACCCTCTCACAGAAAACAGACGTGAAGTAACAGTGGTTGCGCTGTTGCGTTTCGCTCGGTCAGTGAGAGCGCCGGAGGCCCACAAATTTAAAAAGCCGGTAACGCACTTGCGACTCCCCTGGTGTTGCTAGTGTCTTTGGACGGCGGTGATCACTTACCATCAGGTGACCCACCTGTTCGTTTGCCCCCTATAATATATATATAAAAAAAGACATTTAATAACATTAAAAGAAGTTTTTATGTAACCACCACATATGCAATGTTTACTTACGTTCAACTATAATCAGACACTAGTGAAGAAAAGACGAAAACCATACCTTATGGAGAGCAACTATTAACATAATCGTCATTAGTATCTCTATAATAAATGCTATTATCTCGATAATAAGGCGTACAAATTCCGATGCTAAGGCCGCTTGGTATAATTTCGATCCATTTCTGATCTTGGAGATACATAGAGACAGGAATGTGGTGACCACCAACGTTAGAACCTGGAAACATAGTTTTATATCATCAGTATTG
Source organism: Antheraea assamensis (assembly GCA_035772565.1). Taxonomy (NCBI): domain Eukaryota; kingdom Metazoa; phylum Arthropoda; class Insecta; order Lepidoptera; family Saturniidae; genus Antheraea; species Antheraea assamensis. The sequence continues at coordinate 1,125,945 of JAQQSE010000135.1, read as the reverse complement.
ATTCTCGAACGCTTCGTTGGGCATTTTAGAAATTGACAAAGGATCAATCGAGTCCAAAAATGTAGCCTAAACCAGTGGTTGGACAACTCTTCATCCGAAAGAGCCAATACAACATTGAAGTTCAAAGAGCCTTTTCCTAACATAAAGTTTGCTTTTTTAAAGACATTTTAATGACATACAATAGTTTAATGTACGTTTGCAAAAGTTTAGATAAGTTAGGTTTTGTAAAAAAGCCGCGAATTTTTTATTAATATGAACACACTAACCATCATAACATCTACAACAGTAGGCTGAGTAGGATAAATATGCTTTTCTTTTTAAAAGACAGTATTAGTTTCCATTGTAAAATTCCATTTCATTACCGATTTTCTGAACAATAAGTTCAGGCACCATATCAGACAAGTTTTAATGTTAAAAGGTTTTTATTTAGAGTGGGTCATTACGTGAACGATTGCAATATCTGGAAATTACTTCCTTTGACAACGGTCAAAATGATAACAACGACTGTGAACAATATGATTTTTTTTTTTGTTTAAAAAAAACGATATAATAAAGGTAAATCTGATAGGGTTTCTCCACATCACTCTGTAAGATACCTACTGTAGGGCCATAGGCTTCTTCCTGGAGGATGACATAACCACCACGACAGTCTACGATGTATTTGTCATTTTCAACTCCCAGAAATCTAGAGTTTATACTTTCTTACATACCACTAAAAGGACATGTCTCAGGTTCAAGATTCCTCACTATATTTTCATTTACCGTCAGCCGATAGTGTTATCATTGTAAATTAGTAAATTTTGTTCGAATTCAGGAAGAATTGTTAGTACATTCCGAGGTGCAAACTTGCAGCCGTCGAATTGACATTACACAGGTCAAAACACTCGACCACCACAACTTTCTTATTAATGAACTATTAATAATGGTATTATCTTGAATATCACCTTATTAGGACCTTACTTAGCAGTAGTATTTTAATATGGTTCCGATATTTCCTGCTACTTCTACGAAAATTTTAACAAGACTTAATGTAAAATATATTAAGTAATTTGCGAAAATTCCGATGGGAATTTAACAACAATCTTTAATTCGTGCTCGGAGAAACATGAGAGTATTTATTTCAGTCGCTTACCAAATTAAAATATGCAAAAGTAATAAGCCCTCCCCGTAGTGGAAAGCAGAAGCAGCATCGTGTCAATATAGGGATTTCGACGGAGTTGCGGATTTTTTCTCTGCGAACAGAAAATAATGTCGCATCACATATTATGTTTTCTTAAAATGTGTCATTAAATCTATACATATAATAAGAATGTAAATCCAATGTGTCTGTACTTTTTTGATTTTTGAGAAAAAAATTGGTGCAGGTGTCTAGGAATAAGTAATAGAATTAATTTCGATCATTTTTAGAAATGTCTGTCTGTCTGTTTGTTTGAACAGGCATCAATGGTAAAGTACTAGGTTTCTGATAAAACTCCAGCAAGAAAATAAACAAGCATGTTCCGGAGCAACATAATTTTTTTGTTTCATTAAAATCGGTGAACTCTATCAAAAGTTATTGTAATTTTAATGACGACGGGAGTTAAGTACGAGAGAAAAATAGATAAGTAAATGGACGAGAGTTCCGATCCAGCAGCCGTCGTGTACGGACGTGTCCGTTGCGCGCTAGATGTTGTTCCGCGAACTAATAAATTGTCGTTCAGGTGCGCAGTACGGTCGAATGACTCTTCGCTCGATACTATTGTGTTTTTGAACTTCGATTACTTCCAAGAAACGCACCTGTGTGAAGTGTTTTGTTTTTGTTTTGTGCGATTGTTATTGTGATCTTAAACCGCACTTCTTAGTGCGACCCTCGTGTTAAAGTTTACAGTGACAGCAAGTGTGTGAAGTGTTCCGAAAATTTGTTTACGCGCACCCCCCTGCCCCTCAGGCAGGAAGGTTATTTTGTATCGCACCGTACCCGTAAAGTTACGGCATGGCGTCACTACAGGAACAGTTCGATAGGTTGCGACATCTTGTCGCTACTCGCACCCCATTGTTATTCACGGAATTCGTTAACGATGCCGCTACCACGTCCTCGGAAAATGTTATATGTGTGCTCCGTGTGGCTACGATGAATTCTTTCGCGTCATTGACGTCATCTCTGTCTGAGGAGATCCTGGAGGATAGAAGAGTACTCGAAGCTACCATCCCAAGCTCTAGCTCCGATTCCCATATGGAGCTCGATACCGGCGCGACTCCCGCAATCACGAATGATGGTTTTACAACCGTAAACCGAAAGCGGCAACAGCCCGTTCCCGTCACCTCGCGCGCCCCAGATTCCGAATCGGGTACGGAATACCCGGTAAGTAAGAAGCCACAAGTAGAGGATGCATCTGTCTCAGCCAATCACAAGCCGACTGACTCAGGTGGGTCTAGTCCCGATCTTTTATCCCAAGCCCGAGCTACGAGTTCTGTAGCCGAGGGCAAGAAGCCGCGCACCCCACCTCCTGTTACTATACAAGACAAGGCATCCTGGATGACGATATCCACTCGGTTAAACGAGAAGAACATCTGGTACACGTCCGCCTTGAATACGCCTGCAGGTATTCAAGTAAAAGTTTCATCTACCACCGACCACCGCAAGCTTACCTCTCTTCTCCGAGAGAGGAAGCTCGCTTATTTTACTTACGCACTCGAAGAAGAGCGCCTCCTTCGCGCTGTAGTTAGGCGTGTCCCGGTCGAGTTATCGACCGATGACGTCTCAGGCTCCCTTAAGGAGCAAGACTTTCCTGTCCGAGAGGTACATAGGATGTACCACCCCCGTACCAAAGCTCCATACCCGATGGTCCTGGTCGTCCTCGACCGATCACAGGAGGGTAAGGCTATTTTTGGCCTCACCTCTGTCTGTGGCCTCACCGGCATCACTGTTGAGGTCCCTCGCAAATCCCATACCCCGTCGCAGTGCCATAACTCTCAGAGTTATGGTCACTCTGCGCGTAACTGTCATCTTCGTCCCAAGTGCGTTAAGTGCCTAGGGGACCACTCTACGAAGGAGTGCGCACGCACTCCTGACACTCCCGAGCCCCTAAGCTGCGTTCTCTGCGGTAACGCGGGTCATCCTGCAAACTATCGCGGGTGCCTTCGCGCGCCGCGCACACAACGTCCCCGCCGAGCGAGCCAAGCCCGTAGGGCGCCTGCTGTCTCCGCCCGCCCCGCGCCTCCACCTCTCATGTCTGTGGAGGCCTTCCCTGACCTGCCGGGTCCCTCCCGTGTCCCAACAGCGCCGGTTCCTACGCCACGTGAGGCACCCTCTGTGCTGCGCGTGCCCCAGTCCTGGCGTGCGCCCGTAGCGCCCTGGGCTTCTAAACCCCAGCCTCAGGCGCAGCCCCAGCCACAGAGAGCGATGCCTGCCCAGGCTACCCACGCTTTCTCGTTCTCCCAGTCAGGCATTGATTGGCTGACACAGGTTTTGCTCGAACACGATATTCAGGAGATCGTCGCGTTTAATAAAATAGTTAACAGCAATAGGGACATCGGCCTCTTTAACGCGGTCTCTTCATTCCCAGGCGTTGCTGCGACGATACAACGCCTTGCCCGCGCCGCAGTAAATAGTAATAAATAGATTTCGCGTCGTTAAATAGAATTAAACCACGTGGTCTTTGTCTTTCGTTGTTTAACGCGAGAAATCTTCGAACACAACGCGATTTAGTAGCCACCTTCCTACGTGATAGACATATTTTTAGTTCAAGAAACGCTTTTAAAATCGAAGATGAGCAATCCCGCGATGGCGAATTATAACATAATTAGAAACGACCGTGTCTCCCGCGGGGGCGGCACTTTGTTTTATTATAAACGTTCGTTGTATTGCATGCCAGTAGAGTCACCCGTTCTTTCCAATATGGATGTGTCAGTGTGCAGGTTAGGGATGACCGGTCATCCGACGATTACAATAGTATCTGCGTACCTTTCACCGAACAAAAAAATACCATTCGATATTGCTTCGTTTGCACTCATTTGTGCCAGTTTTATTTTATATATATATCGTGATACTTTATCTTTTACGTAAGGATCAATTGTCTATGAAGAAAAACTAAACATATTTCAGTAGTTTTTGCGTGATCTCTATAATTGCATTTATAAAAAAAGAAGCTATATATATATATACAAGAATTGCTCGTTTAAAATTGTATTATATTAGTATGCACATTCAATTTAAAATGTAAGTTAGGTAACTGCGATTTCGAGTCTGCGGTCATGACGTGTTTGTCCGGATTCCCGAACTGTTTTGAAGGGCGATGGGAATGTATTCGCCAAACTTTGTTTTTTTGATGTGGAACACGTTTTTATATTCGCGTGTAACATATTGATATATACGTATAGGTAACGATTTAAAGTTTATAACTATATAATACCAGTGTTAATTAATTTCTATTCTAAAGCGATGAATCTAAGTGTAAACGATTGAGCTAGTGATTAGCATGTTCGGGTACTGCGTCGATTAGAATTTTCGAATCTTTGTGAATGTGCTAGACCTTTCGGTGGAGGAATATATGTTATATGAAACCATAGTATGGTGATAGGGCTTTTTCTAATTCAGCATTGTTAGCTAACTCCCTCAAGTTGTAAATCTGTCGCCAAGCATTTATATTCTGGTATTCAGTGGGATCTAGCTATACTTCATCAACGTTTAAATTCTGTAGAAAAAATCTCACGTAGCATGAATTTAGAAATACAAGTTGTTCCTGAAAAACGAAACGAAAATGTTGTTGATATATTCAAAAAACTATGCGAAACAGTGTACATCTCCGACATAGATATTCAAGCGTGTCGCCGAGTTGCCAAAATTAATCCGTCCTCTAAACGACCACGAAATATTTTGGTTACAATAGCATCCTCTCGACATCGCAATAACATTTTATCAGCAGAATGGAGATTTAATAAGAGTAACTCGCAGGATACACTCAATACCTACCATCTAGTGTGCCTAGATGATAAGCAAAGAGTTTTTGTAGTAGAACACTTATCATCTGAATGTAAAAAACTTCATGCTGAAACGCGAATAGTGGCCAAAGAAAAGTCTTATAAATATGTTTGGGTAAAATTCCCCAATTGTATGTTAGGAAAGATGATACTTCGGCCGCAATAGCTATAAAAAATACAGATAGCATAAATAAATTAATGTAAGATGTGTCCATAATAAACTATTAAATATTGTTAACATATATTTTAAGCAACTATATAAGTTAATTAAACGCCATAATGTTAATTTATTATCAGAATGTTAATAGATTTCGTTCTAAAACAATAGATTTTAATCTCAATCTTCTAAATGCAGAATACGATTTAGTATGTCTTACTGAAACTAATCTAAATACTGGCGTTCATAGTGGAGAGTTGTTCGATGAGCGATACAATGTTTTTCGTAGGGACCGCTGTAGTTCTATAGCTAGTGTGAAATGTGAAGGTGGCGGCATCGCTATTGTAACCAAAAAACAACTCAGTGTTATCCGCAGGTCGTCTTGGGAAAGTTCATATGAAGATTTGTGGATTACTGTGATACCACATAAAACCCGTCAACCTAGTCTGAACATATGTTTATGCTATCTTCCTCCAGACATGAATTTGAGTAATGTTATATCATTCTTTGAGAATTGCCAGGATATTATCTTAAATAATTCTGAATCTGGGTTATTCTTATTACTAGGCGACTTCAATGTGCCACACATATCTTGGCAGAAAAATGCTAATTCTCACTCTCTGTACCCCCAGGAGGCTACTGATAGTAGATCATCTATTCTTCTAGAAACAATGTCAATGTGTAACCTTCAGGAATATAACCATATTTTTAACTCTCATGGTAGGTTACTTGATTTAGTGTTGTACAATGACAATAATCTCATTGTCCATTCTGTCGAACCCCTAAGTAAACTAGATAAATATCACCCATCAATGGCCATTGAGATTGAATCTTTTAAAGTAATGTTAGCAGCTAAAGCAAATCCTAGTGATATTAAATTTAATTTTCGTAAATGTGATTACGAAAACATAAAAAAAGATATGACGTCAATTCCTTGGTCAAATATCTTATCGAAGCCTGATCTAGATACAGCAGTTGAAACATTTTACTGTACGCTAACGATATCATTCGTTTATATACTCCACTTTTGAAATATAATTCTGACGATTACCCGTACTGGTACAGCTACTCACCTATCTGTTGCCTAAAGGAAAAAAATAAATATCATAAACAATTTAAGAAATTTGGTAATCCTAGAGATTATGACACATTTGACCTTCTACGTCGTAGAAGTAAAAAATTGATCCATGCATACTACAGCTCTTTTATTTCATCGGTAGAAAATAATCTTTCAAAAGACATTAAAGTACTTTGGAAATATGTCAGTAGTGGAAAGATTTCCAATAACTCTATTCCACAAACTATTACATACAATGGTGAAGTTGCTACTGATACGCTAGCGATATGCGAATTGTTCTCTAAATACTTTAAATCAGTTTATGAACCTTGTCTTAAATCAACGAATACACCTGAATACACAATAAATAATTCGACCCTGTGCGAATTATATATTTCACGTGAAGAAATAATAAATTCCATAAAAAACCTTGTTCCCAACAAAGGTGCTGGCCCTGATAATATACCTTCATATTTCCTTAAGGCATGTTGTTTTGAAATCAGTGAGCCACTAGAAATTATATTTAACAAGTCTCTAATTTCTGGTGTTTTTCCTGCCTACTGAAAAAATGCATTTATAATTCCTATATTTCAATCCGGCGATAAAACCAAATGCGATAATTATAGACCTGTGAGTATTCTATCTTGCATGGCTAAAGTATTCGAATCTCTCATTTACTCTCATATATATAATCACGTCAAACAACATATTTCTCTCTTCCAGCATGGTTTTGTTAGTGGTCGTTCAACAGTTAGCAATCTGCTTGTATATAAAAGTTATATCTGTAATTCCTTTAATAATCGTTGCTAAGTGGACTCCATTTACATGGACTTTTCTAAAGCTTTTGATAAAGTAAATCATGCTTCTTCTTCTAATTCATAAACTTTGTGCATATGGAATCCACGGAAATCTACTTCGTTGGGTGGAATCTTACATATCTCGCCATAGTCAAGTGGTTGCTATCAAAGGGTACTTGTCATGCCCCATTTTTATTACTTCAGGGGTACCCCAAGGTTCACATTTAGGACCTTTACTGTTTATATTATTTATAAACGATTTATTTAAGTACCTCCACAGTGATTCCTTGTTATACGCTGATGATTTAAAAGTTTTTCGAACGATACGTAATATTAATATTTGTTTTCTATTGCAAAATGATATTGACAGTATCAACAAGTGGTGTACCTTAAATTATATATGCCTGAATATTAAAAAGTGTTTTCTGATATCTTTTACAACGACAACTCCTAAGTATCAGTATAATTATAAAATTAATAACCACTCTATTGAACGTAAGGATGTCGCCAGGGATCTTGGTATTATATTTGATAGTAAATTATCCTTCCGTCCACACTACGAGCAAATTACTAATAAAAGTAACCAGCTCCTTGGCTTTCTATTTCGTTTAACCAAACGATTTAAGAGGCCCATGTCTATGTTCAACCTTTATAAAACTCTAGTAAGGCCTATACTCGAATGCGCCTCTGTAGTCTGGTCCCCCTATTACTTGGTTCATACAGAAACTATTGAGCGAATACAGAAACACTGTTTAAAGACGCTTTGTCTTAGACACGGGTTGAAAAGAAAATTTCCTAATCACCTTCGACGTGCAGAATATTTTCAAATGTCATCTTTGTCTAGTAGAAGGAAAGCAAGCGAATTAATTTATCTATATAAAATAGTTAATAATATTATAGACTGCCCACAATTACTATACATGTTTAATTTTAATACTAATATTCGTCGTCGCAGTAAAAGTCTATTTCATATTTCTTTCTATAAAAATAACATTTCTTTTAACAATCCGATTGCTAACATGTGCCGCTCATATAATAATATCACACATTGTGTCACTTGCAGTACCGATATTGACATAGACATCTTTCACCTAAGTCTGAGTCAATTTCGAAGCGTAGTCTATAAATACAAATTATCATTATAATATTATATAATTTAAAAAAGGATACTTGTATATGTTTGTATGATTGTATTTTATTTAGCATAGATGTGCATGCATATAAATTTGGTTAATATAGCAGACTAAAAAAACGCTATTCATAATAATTGTAAGCATGTATATTTATTATCTGTAATGTGTGCCTTATAAAATAAATAAATTCTATAATTATCTTCTATAGCACATTATTGATTTACCAGAAAATAAATTCGGAATCACTTAAAACTAGTTTTATTGTCGAAGTATTGTTATAGAATATAGAGTTTTCGTTGTGGAAAAAATAGTAATATCTGGAAGTAGTTTCTTATATTTACATCTACATAAAATATATACTATATATATACAACTTCTATCTGTATATAACACACCCCTAACTTCATCGGTCTATCAAAAATCCTATGTTCGTTCACCTTTATACCTAACGTTATTATAATTGTAGGATTGTACGCTTATGTTTTCTACAACTTCTCCATCATTAATGCTACTTTCACGCCTAAAAGAAGGTTCTGTAATTTTATCAAATCTAGTAACACCATACATGCCAACTACATTCGGATCTCTCTTACAAGTATTCTTTTTACATCCGTTCCTTTTAGTTGTTTAGTATTTAAAAAGATCACAATAAATGTTACATTGAATATGTATACATTTTCCCATACTTCCTTAATTATTATTTATATTTTGAATATTATTGGAAATTGTTAAAATAATTGAATACCGTAGCAAGAGCCCATAATGTAGGACTGCGTATCACTAATAGGCTTACGGTTAGGCTCTTTCAAATAATCCAAAGTTTATAGTATGAAGAGTTTGCATCATCGCTTTTCTTTTACTAGACATGATAACAGTTTCAAAGTTGGTTTCCGATTGATAAGTTAATTATCTGTTGTGTTGTGTAACGTGTGTGTTGTATTGAGAGACCAATATTTCTTATGCCGCTTTCTTATTCACTTGTGCCGCTAAAAAGAAACCTCAGAATTAATTCCGATAAAGGCGTAGAATAACGTTTCCACACCATTGTCATTTCAATAGTAACTCGAAATTAGCGTCTCCAAGTTCCTTTGATGTGTGTAGAAACCGCCGGCTCCTGTTATCGTGCTGCGTGTATCGTCACGCAAACCGATAGTTCGTAACGCATAACGATAACATCTTCCCACATTTGCATTTAGTCTGACTATAGACAAAACTTCGTGCCGATACACATAGGTATGGGAGTAGCATTAGAGACGCTACAATTTAAGAGTAATAATGACACACAAACACAAATGTTCATAACAAAAACAAAGCGACTGTTTATGACCTTCGATATCTTTTTTTATATTTTTTTTTTATATTATAGGGGGCAAACGAACAGGTGGGTCATCTGATGGTAAGTGATCACCGCCGTTCATAGACACTAGCAATACTAGGGGAGTCGCAAGTTCGTTGCCGGCCTTTTAATGTATGTGGGCCTCCGGCGCTCTCACTGACCGGACGAAACGCAACAGTGCAAGCACTGTTACTTCACGTCGGCTTTCTGTTAGAGGGTGGTACTACCCCTGGCGAGCCGACCCATTCATTCTGAAACCAGTAATAGTTTCAGCGTAGCTCTACCACCTACCTTTCAGTACCTCGTATACTTAGTCCAAACCTTTTGTAGACTGATAGCAAACACAACAGTACTAATAATACTCACTGTAAATATTAACTGATCTCGAAGTTAAAAATAGATTTTTTTTTGACAGAATGGCTGTTGCACTATGAAGAATATATAAACGTATGGGCTTCAAGATAAAGTAACCAAACTCGACTCAGATGAAATTAAAAATACTTTATTCAATATAGGTCTTGTAAAGGCACTTATGAACGTCAGAACTTCCACAGGATAAGAACACACTCATCGAGAAGAACTCGCAAGAAACTTGATCTGGTTTATCTTTTCATGATACATATTTGTAATTACATAGATAGTTACATTCGTTTTTACCGGATACACAGAGAGGATGCTCCCTATAATAATATAACAATAATAATACAATAAAACCAGTAGATGAATTTCTAAGCTGTAGGATGTTTTCCGTTATAACGAACAACGTTATAAAGAGTTTATACTTTATATAATTCTTGATAAGTAGTTACTTTTTTCTTTGGTAACATGACTAATTATTTTGGATACAAATGCATCAGTGCGTGACTTAAAACAAATGTGGCCACTTTAAGGTTGGCTGCACAAACACACGGTGTATTATATATATGTTTTGTACTCTTGTCAATAAAGTAGCTGAATTGCTGATGCTAATGAGAACATAGTGCAGTGGCGAGCATCTAAAGATGCCTCCACCCAACTGTCATTATTGCAACAACTATGTAATGCATTATTATTATCCAATAATAACAATTTATTGAGAATATAATTATTCTGCTGTTATAGCATCGAGCAAACAAGCAAGCATCATTCAACAACCTATAGGTGTGAAAGAGCAATTCATATTGCACACACAAAATCACGATACGTATAAAGAACCTTTAATTTTACAAGATGCGGTATATTATCTAACAGCAGAGTAACTGGTAACTGTTTATAACAACTATTGTAAAATGACAAATCAGAGTAATTCGTTATTTATTTATTTGTAATAGCGATTGTTTTTAGTTTTAATTTAATATTAACAATTTTCCTGATAGCTAAACTTGTTTAAAAAAATCCCCGTACGAACATTATATTCTCACATCATGTATTGTATAATATACTGTGTATTGTAGACCTGATTGTTATTTAATAGAATACCTATTGAGCATGTCACACAATAGCTAAATGGTGGACTCATGTGCGAACTTCTGTCATACTATTCGTATATGCAAGTATAAATTACATATGCTGACTGTAGTATAATCGCGGGGTCGGGCGACCTTCGCAGTTTTAATGAACACATCGGTTCGTTCGTTCATTACAGCAGGCTATCTCTTGAAATTGATTTCAATTTGGTTTTGTTTCTGATTCGAACTCAATTTTGATTTGAACTTGATCTAAAAGGGTACTCTTGAACCAAATCAAATCGAAAATCAAGATCGAGTTACGATCGATTCATAACGGCGTCGTTAAGAGTATCCGAGCACGGTGTACACACAATACGTCACAGTAAAGTGTTATAATTATATGCTTAAATCATTGCTTTTTTGGTGTTTTCACCAATCAATTTATATTACCTAGATATATGTAAACCAATTATGAAAAATATAGTAAGGGAAAATATTCATGAAGTGTGTGTGATAAAACTACAACTTTTATGAACATACATTTAGAAAACTTGTAAACATTACATATTAAAATTAGGTACCTATACTGTAGCTTTTTCTGGCCCTTTCAAAAGTTAAATGTTGTATTATGTATTAAGTTTATCACTCATTACCGATTTCGTAATAAAAATCATAGAAACCGTGATGTTTTATCATGTTAAGTGTATTTTCTTGAATTTGAAATTTCATACACTACACATATTATTGAGTGTGATGATTATAGCTTTAATATAGTATAAAGAGACACTTAAAAACCTAAACAATAAATTATATAAATCCACTTACCATTATATACAAAAATAAATATAAATCAAGTAATATGTAAAGTTCTTGCTAATACACCATAAAACCAAGTAATATGTTTTCTGTTGATAAACTTTAATTAATATCCCATATGAACCATAAATAATGGATTTTAATATTTGTGCCAATATATTACACACAATAAAATAAATTATTTCTTTTCATTTCACATTTATTAACAATAGGAGTTAATAATACAGCAAATTAAACATTACCACTGTTTCAAAAGGCAGCATATTTCTAATCTTATACAAAGTTTATATAGATTTATGTCACATACATACATATATGAAGAACATATTTAAAATATACCAAAGAGAGAACAATCATGAAATTAACTTCAACTTTTATTAGTACATATTGTAACATCTATAAAGACATTACAAACTTAAGAATAATGTAATTTTTTCAGACAATCGATGTGTCTTAAACCTTAATATTATAGTAATATTGAGATTATCAATTAAAACCAATTTTATATATAAATATTGTAGCAACCATGACACATTTCATGTTAAGTGTATTTTGCTTGATTAAAGAATATTATACATACGGTATACAGAGATATTGAAGGTGATATCTCGAAATAGTTTATTTTTTATCTGATGACATAATATATTATTAATAATTTAAAAACTGAAACAATAAATGAATCAATTTACCGCCATGGACTTGTATACATCATGCCACTGAGCACTTCATAGTTCACCATATACATGGACTCTCATGAACATTTTGTCAGAACAAAAAATAATGAGTTTTTATTTATGAAAATTGTGTAAATGAATTTCATAAAAAGCTTTCATTTTCATTTTTAATTTAATAACAAGAGCTTAGAACACAACTGATTAACCTTTATCACCATTCAATAAAAAACAGCATATATTTAACCTTGACTAAAGCCAATTTTATTTTTCTATAATATTGCTTAAATAATTTTCATTACATCAATAAATATTTTGTTTTTACAGACAATTACATGTTATAAATTATGTTGTTATATTTTACCATCAAATACATTAAGCTGATGATAATTGGTAATAATTTGTTGATGTTTTTGATTGGTGTATGCTGATTTGTAGTACAGCATGATATGATGAGATATATAACGTCCAGGGATTTCATTTGTTCCGCAGTGTGTCTAGTAAAATACTTTTGTGCCAACAACTACTTGAACGACTAGTGCATTTACTATAAGTGTCACTTTTTCCTCTTCTTAGGAAGTTACCAGGATCACCTAAAAAAACAATATATTATTATTTCTATGTATGATGTTTCTGTAATTTTAAATTAAAAATAGCTCACTTGCCTACTTATCAATTGTATTTAATAATGCTTTGTTAATTACCAAATAGCCCGGGTGACATATACCTAATTTATATTACAAAATTAAAATATTCATGTCACAAATTGTACAAATAACATGTGTATATTAATATAAACTTTCATAAAATAAAATCAAATTTAACATACATTATGGATATATTGTGGTACATATAAAGATATTGCATACTCAGAGAGAAAACTAAACTAAACTTATTAATCAAACATATGAGAGCTCAAAACAACTCAACTTGAGACTAAAGCTTAGTAACATATTATTTATTAATGTGAATAAAATCATAGTTAATTATCTCCATCGCTTAACCTATACCTTTATTATTTTTTACACATAAATCTTCATTTATATGATTAGGGTAACTTTATAGATTTTACAAATATGTTTTTATGGTTAGTCCACATATCCCTTGTACCTGGAAAATGACCATGATATTGTCTCAGATAGCTCTCAGTATCAAAAAATAATTATGTAAGCAAAACTTGTAACTTACAATTTATTCCTCATCTATTTTTTTACTGACAATTATGACTGACCTTGTATGCTTTTATACCACCACTGAGGGATTTAGATATATCTTATTTGCAAAAAATGCATAAACATACTATGTAATGTATGTACAAATATAAATTTTATGTGAAAACTTAAACATTAAAACTTACCACGTTATTAATACAAATATCATTTTGTTATTGATTTAAACACATGTAGGGTGTAATAAATTAATGTACATATAATACTTCTTCTTCAATATTCGAAAATTTCTTCTAACTTCTTGGAAACTTCAATTTCTCAATATAGTTGTTATATCGACTTTTTTTTATAAATAACTTCACACATGTGTGTTTATTGGGTTCGGTATTCCAAAGTAAACAATAACAATGAAATTTTTTGAATAAATATCACAATAAAACACTAAAATGTTCTCACTCGATCCTTAAAAAGTACCTTTTTCAGCATCGTCTATTTTGACAGCTGCACTCGAACGAACGACTCAATTTACAGCTGTCAAACAAAATGGAGAGTACCGATTTATCGATCCTAGCGATTAGTCGATTGAAGTTAGTTTTAATTTGAGCCACAGCACGATTGAGCGCTAGCGTTGATTTCAAGAGTACGAAATAGCTCGAGTTCGAATAAAATTCGATTTGATTTAGAACTCGAAAGCGTCAAGAGTAAGGCGGCAGGATAAGTATAAAGTTTAACGAAATTGAAGATCATAACAAGGTTGAAATCGTGCGTTTTGTACTTAACACGTTTACTGTTTGAGGAGGTCGAATTGGCCCCACGGCTACGTCATTGTGTTAACAACCCATAGACTATCCAAAACCATAAAGGTTTAAGTTCCATACAAAAGAATGTAGACCTAATGAGGCACAGGTCAACAAACAGTTGACTGCATAAACTTAAAAAAAAATACCTGATTTATTACAAAACTTTGAAAAATAACAAGTTATGTATTGTAAAATTATAATTTTTAAATAAAGTACGGTTATGAAATTAAAAAAAAACATAGTCCGCTATTTTGAGATCTGGGTCTTCAAAAATCAGCCGTGGAGTTAATAACTTCTAAAACCAATTATAACCCTTCAAAGGTTTTTAAAACTTCGAGCATAATATCACCTGATGTTAAATGACAATGTAGTCTAAGACAACAAACACGGTAAACTTAGAGGGGGACAAGCTATCAGGTGTATCTGCTGGAAGATACCTATAGGAGCTTGTCAACGTATTTTCGACTTGAGAGTGAGAGGTAGTCGGATGTGCTTGGATAAAGTCCTACCACCATGCTATGGTTTCATCGCGATGTTTCCCTTCACTTCCTTTGCTTCATTCGAAAGCATACGACGTCGATTCACACGATGCCCGTACACGGTAAACACTGATCCATTGTTGCGTTCAATTAGATACGACTATTACAGCAAAGTAGTGTATTATAAGCATTTTTTTTAATTGCAAATCGATTGTAAATGACTCAGCGATGACAGCTCATTGGCATTGAAGCGATGATGGCTCAGTTGGTGAACCGATGATGGCTAGTTGCTAGTGTGCTCGGACACAGCGTCGAAGGACCTAGGTTCGAATCCAAGCAACTGAGTCGGAGCTTTCGGTGAAGGAAAACAGCGTGATGAAACCATAGCATGGTGGTAGGGCTTTTTCTAAGTCCGTCTGGCTAGCTACCACCCTCAAGTTGAAAATCTGTCACCAAGCACCTGTTGGTGTATTCCGGCAGCTGCACTTGAGAGCCAGTCTCCCACTAATTGTGTAATCCTCACGAAGTCCTATTACTTGAGAGCATTCAAGGAAAACACGGCCGGGGTTGTGAAATCCTCATACCCAGTATCCGTGGGTGGTGGGTTGATTTAAACTAGATTAAGCGTGACTTACCATCTTAGACCACATCATCATTTAATATCAGATGAGACTGTGGTCAAAACGTTTACCTATAAAGTATTTAAAAAAATCTATTCAGTGAAGGAAAACATCGTAATGCAACCATAATATAGTGATAGGGCTTTATTTACCACCCTGAATTTGATTATCCATCACCAAACTACAAGTGTTTACCGGCAACTGCGCTTGGTAACTTGTACTCTCAAAATTGACATCTATCTATCTATATTTGCAATACTTAGCTTACAACGTTATTTAATATTTATGAAATTGTGATCGAACACTAGGAGAACCTGTCGAGTATAATACCGAGTAACGAATGGAATTCATGTAGGTACGGGGGTCATTTCGACCGCAAAATTATACTCGGAACTGACGAGGCACTGAGACAGTGAGCGTGTTAATATGTTTTTCGGGAAAATAAATGTGAATACATTAAATTGAGTATTGAATACATTTATTCTTTTTCAATCTTGTAAACTAAATAATTAGGTTATTATAAAGGATCTTAACGATTGAAGTTCCTCAGCCAAGACGTTTGACGGTTAAATTTATTCGTTAACTGTAAGAGTAGAGTATTAAAGTATACAGTAATAGAGAAAACAGTAAAATGCATCTGTTTATTAGGTATTAACGATCTTTAGTGTAGTGAAAATAGGTAGTATTTCACATACCAATGACGACCTAGAGCTTTTATTTAAATTAATGTATAAGTCTCTACTTGTCATATCTCTCGCTATTTACGTCCACAATATAATTTTTTTTATATATTATAGGAGGCACAAACGAACAGGTGGGTCACCTGATGGTGAGTGATCACCGCCGTCCATAGACACTAACAACACCAGGGGTGTCGCAAGTGCGTTGCCAGCCTTTTAATATATGTGGGCCTCCGGCGCTCTCACTGACCGAACGAAACGCAACAGTGCAACCACTGTTACTTCACGTCGGCTTTCTGTGAGAGGGTGGTACTACCCCGGGCGAGCCGACCCATTCATTCTAAAACCAGTAATAGTTTCAGCGTAGCTCTACCACCTAGAATTTTTTTTTTAATTAACAATACTCAAAACCGATAATAATAAATGTATTAACGCTTGTTAAAACAGTTTGTACTCTTCATTATGTGTCGAATTTTGACCACTAGAATATCACTAATATTTAATAAATTACCTATATACACTATACCATAAAAAAAAAAATCCAAAGGGTTAATATAATCTATAACTCTTCTCAACGTCGAACTTTATGATAGAACATTTTCGGCGACGAAGATATTAGTTGATTAGTTACATAGTTGAATAGTTACATTCTTATCGCAATAGACTGCAACATTAAAATCGATTGTAATGTATAATGAATTTTAATTATTTAAGTATATGTTAAAAAGATAAACCCGATCGAGTTTCTTGCCGGTTCTTCTCGATGACTGGGATGTATTCCGAACCGGTGGTAGTTTTGACGTTTATAAGCGCCTTCTTAGGGCCTAAATTGAATAAAGTATTTTTGATTTGATTTAGACATTCGGTGTTATGAGAAAAAAAAAACGTTAATAATTTACATTTAAGTAAATATTTAAAGTAAGCGTTATCAGTATTATTGTTGATGTTACCAGTTTACAAAAGGTTTCGACTAAATCTGACATGCCGACACCTTCAAGACACCTTAGGGTGTAACCAATCACATGACCCTGGTAAATTTTGGTCTTAGTTAAACATACTGCACAATTATTTTATCAGCCGTTAACCAAACTCGAAACTGATGAAATGGTCAGTAAAGGAAAGGCGATATGAGTTGAAGGAAAAGTTTCTTATGTGCAATAGAAAATAGAGAAAAATTAGGTTGAAAATTCTAAGTAATGAAAAATTGTTGGTCTCTTAAATTTAATTATAAAAACTATAACTCTGTATTGATTGACTACATTTTTCTATTCTACGCAGCACCAGCTAATACCAGCCCGATTTGTTCACGTAAAAATAATTTTATTCTTTCAAAGAAGTCGTCTATCGGCCTGTAAAAGTTTCACCAAAATCGGGTTAGCTGTTTCAGAAATCAACCCGAACAGACAACGGACGCTTCAATTTTACTTGTATGTAGAAAATATTTTGTAAAATATATTTAGAAAAGCTTTAGGCGCGTCAAGTTCATGATTAAATATTAGAAGGTAACGTATATTTCTATTGTTTGTATTACTTACAAATATGCTGTAAACTGTATGAATATTATTACTTACGTCTACAAAAAATAATCTATTTGAATAAAAACGCAAATTTCGATTCGTGTGTCAAATATATCCAGAGATTGTAAATTTTATAGAGCAATATTTTTATTTATCGATAAACAATTAAAAATGATGAGATTTAAATATTCGTTTCATTTGCAATTCCGCTTTTAAAACACTGTAACCAAAATTTCGCTTACACATAATGCCGTCACAAAAAACCAAAAACACTTTTCGGAATTTACACCATTTACGCAAACTGGCGAAAAACTAACGATTAGTAAACACAACAAAAATCGTCTAAACGGCCTAGAGCAATGTCGTATAAAAAATTTTCGCTGTCACACTTACTTTAGAATCGTTTGGAGCGTGGCTGACATTACGAGTGATGAGCGATCGCACGACCGTCGCGTGAAGCTTCTGAGTAATAACTGAGTGTGTATTTCCCTTTATTATAAAGCACTCTGTGGTACCCTGTACTACTAATAGTCTGTGCTCTGTGGTGTGTATCGCGTCGTTAACGCTCGTTTGTTTTCTTCGCAATATTTGCATACCTATTTATATAGAGTATAAATTATTGCTTTGTGTTTAAAACAAAACCTTATTTATTCCGTATCATTACAAGCTATGTTAATTACTCTACTTTGGAAAGCGGCAGATCCGCCGGATTATTTTTTTAAAATTTTTTAAATTTCCCGCCGTGGGCACTGACATTTATGTGTCATTTCACTTTGCGTCTATCGCTACGAATTGTGTCTATGCTTGCAATAATACATTTACTAATATGACTATGTCATAAATAACATATAATTTATATATTATTGTGTATTTAAAATTGGTAAAGTTTTTTATACACAATAATAATAGATAATTTAGAAAATGTATCGTTTATTTTAAAATCGATTAGTAAATATTCCATAACATCGTTGTGGCAACTTCACTTAACGCCTATTATGACAGCTTGTATGCGAAAATGGTCAGTTATTTATAAGTTACTATATTTTATTTTAAAAAAGGTTTTACATTAATACCACTAATAATATAGATGAAATGATGATTCAAATTAGTTTTATGTAAGTGTAATAATGTCCACTTGATTCAGTTTAGACTTTTATAATACAGCTTTACGTACTATTTCTGTGAGTGTTGTTTACAGTAGAAATTTACAAAATATATCCCTAATTGTAAGTTGTACAGTAAATTGTATCTTTTTTCATAGCTTTTGAACAAAATTGTACAATTTAAAAAGACGTTGATAGTAGTCATTGGTTCAACGTATTTCACAACTACCAAAAGTAGTATTTTATCGAAAAACTATTTTTTCCTTTCAAAAGTTAAAAAACTATTTTTTCCTTTCAAAGTTATTGTTATGCTTTACAGGATTTTTCAAATCTCTTTGTGCAACTTATTCCAAATCTCGTGAAGTATGAAGGTGTTAGCAATGATGACAATGGGAACATGAGCTTCCTCACTTTAGAAGAATGTACAGCAGATAGAACAACCTGATATTATAAATTTTAGTTGTTTTAAAGCTTCGTCCACTTTTTAACCTTTCTTTTAATGAGATAATCTTTTATACAACTTCTAATTGTTTGGACGTTAGTTTATACTCAAAATTTATCGGTGTATGTTAGATGGTATAGATTTCTGTTTATCCCATATGCATTTCTTATTTTTAAACGTGGTCCGCAAATCAAGGTTTCTGAATTAGTACATCGATTGTACAACAGATGGCGCACGAGTAGTTTAGTAGGAGGTAGTTTGTTTTCGATGTAGGAATGTGCGCCTTCCATAGATAAATTACTTTATATTAAAAACAATGTACACGAAGTCGCGAGCTATTGCTAGTCATACAAAGATATTATTAAAATAAAAATCAAAAGCGTTAGATGTAAGTTCTATTAAGTCCTCCGTAGAGCGACAATGACAATAATGTGTCGAAGAATCTTGATTGTTGTTCTGTAGCTAAATGTTCTGAACAGGGTCCTCTTGGTACTGAACCGACTGATAATCTTGCACATTTTCATCGAGTACACGTATCATACTGTAAACCAAATACTGCAGATAGATATGCAGACCTGAAATAAACGATAATATAAAAGATTATCTTTTTTTTATATTAAAGGGGGCAAACGAACAGAAACGAACACCTGATGGTAAGTGGATCACCGCCGTCCATAGACACTAGCAACACCAGGGGAGTCGCAAGTGCGTTGCCGGCCTTTTACATATGTAGGCCTCCGGCGCTCTCACTGGCCGAACGAAACGCAACAGTGCAAGCACTATTACTTCACGTCGGCTTTCTGTGTGTCGGGTGGTACTACCCCACGCGTCAAGCGAGCCGACCCATTCACGTTGAAACCAGTAATAGCTTCAGCGTAGCTCTACCACCTAATAGATCATCTCATGGTATATTATAATTATTCAATTCTGTGTTATTTTACCGAGCTGTAATATGTTAATTGCAAAAATTGAAGAAATCTTAGTGGTCCATCGATGGAGTGCATGAGAATGTCAGCAAAC
The DNA here is from genome assembly GCA_035772565.1 of Antheraea assamensis. Lineage (NCBI taxonomy): Eukaryota > Metazoa > Arthropoda > Insecta > Lepidoptera > Saturniidae > Antheraea > Antheraea assamensis. Next base: position 1,105,762 of record JAQQSE010000135.1, on the reverse strand, counting down.
GCACATGTTTGGTACTGTAGGTATATTATTTTAAAATCGATGTCCCATAATGACTAAGAATAAAAACTGTTAAATATTCAAGTATAAATAATTGACATTTAAATCGGTAATTACAATTTTCCATAATTCAAGGACAAGCTGCCCAAAATAAAAATCGTAGATATATAAAAAAAACTTAGATATTGCATTATATAAATATTCAATTAAATGTAATCTAAGAGTAATTAATCGGTTAAAAACATTAAAAGGAAAGGTTCCGAAGTTTAAATATCTTCGTTTAGTAATGTTCAAAACTGCTTATAACATTCAATTATGTATATACCTATTCGTTTTTATACATGATGAATTTTAGAGAATTATTTGGTAATAAAAGTGATGTAACAGTTAAATACTTCGGTAGTATTTATGAAATTGCTTCCATTGCATGCATCGTTTTTGTTTCATGATAGCGCGAAATAACAATTTTAAAATATAGTCTGTTAATCGTCACAGATGCAATCTCGGTAATTCTTTTTTTTTAATTTGCATTTTTATTACGCACATAAAACTAGCGTATACTAACAACTTTACCACGACGAGATCGTTATTTACCATCATCATGCCGGCCTGCAAGCTTTTTAGCAGCTGGATATAGACTTAGTAATAGCGAAATACAATAACTTAAAAGAGAATCACTATGACTTGGATACGGACCCTTTCAGCCTCGCTTGATTAATGTATAGGGGACATTCCATATCAAATCGACCACTTTTGACGCCGACTCCCTTTGAGTTTTCTGAAACTTTTTTAACTTCTCTACGGTATCGAAAACATTTTGTAGAATTTTTCAAATATTTTTAATCAACTAAAAAAAGTTATGAATTAAACAATGGCAATTTTTTTTAAATTACTTATTGTGAACAGTATTTTTTTTTGGAATTTTATGTTATTAAATGTACTTTTTCGAAAAAAAGAGATATATCTTCAAGGGTTTTTTTTTTTTATTTTTTAAATAAAAAGACAAAAATGTTGTAATTATAGTCGTATTTGTTTTTTTTTAATGTGAAACTTTAGTATTTTCTGTAAATTCCCTGAAACAATCAGAGTGGTATATGCATCTTAGACGTTATGGTCTAAGTTATAGTACTCTATTGTAATTGAAAAAAAAAATACAAACTTTCGTTACAAATTAATTACCTGCCTATAGCTTATGGTTTGGTCGAAAATGGGCCAAACGACAATGTTTGTTGTTAGAAATAACACTTACCAATACTGAAGAAATAAAGGCTATTTTCAATGTGCCCCTGGTAATCGAAATATCGCAAATCCATCCAAAGATTCAGGAGTTGAAATCCCACTTCTAAGTAGAGGTAGAACTTCAGTAGTGACTTTTTATTCTGCAATTAAAGCAAAAAAAAAAAAAAATGGCATGAGAAAATGAAGAATTTGGGTTAAAAAGTTTTCATACAAAAAAGTGAGTGAGACAGAAGACAGTAGGGGAACATAAAAAAGTATTGACAAATTGACAAACTAACGTGTAGTTGTTCAGCTGCCATTTTATTTTATGACGTGGTCGTTTTTCATCATTAGTAAACCTGAGTGAAGCCAGTCCAGGCAGCTAGTATTTTATAATGCGATGGAGTCTTTACTCTTCCACTTTACTATAACTCGCCACTTGGTGGGGTATAACTATATTTTATTATTATTAAATTTTATATTATCATTTAACACGGACGAAGTCACGGGTTGTTGTTAGTATCCAATAAAAAATTATAGTGTACTTTTAAAAATCATGTATCAAGTATAAAAAAGGATGAACATATTTTACTATTTATTTACTTGTATATTATTATCATAATCAACAGCCTGTAAGAGTCCCACTGCAGGTTCGTAGGTCTCTTCCGGAAAGAAAGTACGGGCATAATCACCGCGCCAGCCCACGACGTATTGGCGATTACAAGCCCTTAGAAATCCAACAGTACTATGATTTCACACATACAGTGAGGTACTACAAGAACATTTTTCAGATTTAGGTTTCCTCACGATGTTTTCCTTCACCGTCAACCGATAGTATTATGAATTAAAATTAGTAAATGTACGCAAATCCCGAAAAAATCGTTGGTACATGCCGGGGCTCGAAGAACCGGCGGACATCGGATTGAAATTCCACCGGTCAAAGAATTCGACCACCACGACTTAAATATATAGGTTATATTTTTAAACGTTTTATAAATTTTAGCATTTTTAATGGCATATAAATCTGTGGAGCCTTGGAACTGAAATAAATTGAAAGAGAGATTTTTGAAAGAACTTTCTTTCTTGTCTAATGAATTAAATTGATTTTGCAAATGACGTCCAATTTATACTAATATACATAGAGCGGATATGTATTATACAATACTAGCGGCCCCCGCTCCGGCTTCACTCGGGTATAAAATATATATAGCCTATGTCATTCACTGAAAAAATGATTAAAATCGAACCAGTAGTTTTGATTTATTCATTACTGCCCGTGGCCCGCACGCGTTAAATATGTAGTAACCTCAAAAATAACAGTATTTCTCCACTATTTAATATATGTTATTATACATATAAACCTTCCTCTTCAATCACTCTATCTATTAAAAAAACCGCATCAAAATCCGTTGCGTAGTTTTAAAGATTTAAGCATACATAGGGATATAGGGACAGAGAAAACGACTTTGTTTTATACTATGTAGTGATTATAGTTAAACTGGAAATACCTAACTGCACGGTCATTTTATTGACTTGGTACAAAAAATGAACAACATGGAGTTTGATTTCAGCGGTCACATTTCGCAGTCTGCCAGCATTGACCTAGTGACTTGGAGCGAGGTCGGAATTTATAGGTGCTTAATTTCTAAATTGGACTACAAATTTAGTGATAGAAGGGCATTCAAAAGTAAGTAGCAAACAGATATTTTAATAATTCTTAAATTCTTCGAAAAACGTTTACATTTACATACATACAGTTAAAAATGATTTTCAAATTCACAGTCGATTTGTATGAATGTATACGATCAGTCTCGTTTTGTATTTGTATGTGTGTTCCGTTGATTCCTCTAAAGTACACAATTTAATATAGTTTTGAGCGTGTTTCGAAAGACTTATATGTATAATAAATGTATGTTACATTTATATGAAACAGAGAAAAATCGTAGGCGTAAAAATGAGTTTTTGGCAGCTTCCATTAATAACGCCGGTTAAATCTTATAAAATACATTTAAAAAATGTACTACGAAATTGTACGTCTTAAAAATGCCTATAGAAAAGTCCTTAACAGCATATGTCTCTATTGATAGAATAACTCACATTAAACATCTTTATCTCTTAGATATTATCTATAATATAAAAATGAATCGCTGAATGTGTTGCTAAGCGCAAATCTCGACAACAGCTGAACCGATTTCGCTAATTCTTTTTTTCAATTATTCCTCCGAAGTACGAGGGTGGTTCTTACGGAGAGAAAATTTTTAAAAATTGTATGAAAAAGTCTAAAAACAATACTTTTCTATACTGCCATACAAACGATTCGTTATAATACTTAGAAGTCGATTTGAACTTTAATACCATAGCATAAAGTTTAAGTGTTAGTGGAGAGGTTCCGGGAAGGCAAAACAATTGAATGACGTTAGTCACGTATAAATATTAATGTCAATATTTATACGATGGTAACGTTTAACATTATATAGCGTCTCGAATAGCAGAATAAGTATTAAAAAAAATAATTAAAGAATCGTCTGTTAGGCGGTACGAAGTTCGCCAGGTCAGCTAGTTAAAACAAATAGTTATTTACGGCGTTATTTAGATAATATAGTATTATCTCTTATTCAATTAAATACCTTACTTACAATAAGAGTCTAATGTAGATTAATAATACTCTTTACAGCATAGTATTTGAACAATTATTTGAAAGATGTCACAGATTAAAAAATACGCGCGACCAATGAAAAGTTGTTTATGAGAAGACTTTTACGTAGCTTCTGTCACTGAATTCGATGACTTCTAAATATGAAAGTATTATGAAATGGACGTGTACATAAAGAATGTTAATTTTATAAATACCTTATGAGCTCCAACCAACATTATAATGGTCATAATTAACTGAATAAAAATAATAATTGTCAACAGCCACAAGTTCGCTAATGTGTACAGAGGAGCTGAATTTTCATCGCTCTCTTGTGGTTTATCTTTACTATTCAGTATAATCGATAGCACCATCAGAAGCAGTGAAAGAGCCAGCAATTCGAATATCTGAAATACCATTGAAATTTAAAGGTAGTAAGTTCGATAAGAAGCCATATTTTTCACTAATTATGGTAACGTCTCCAGTACACTAATTGCGTTAAGTAATAAGTTCAGAGTGCCTTTTCTCTGCCGTACCGTGAAACTTTGGTATCGTCTCTCGACCAATGTATTCTCTCCTTCTGATAACATTGGGTTATGGGTACTTCAAGCGACATGTCAGGAGGCATTTATATAAGTCGGTTATATTATAAAACTGAAACTGGCTATAATTATTAAACAGGATCTCAGTTGAAAAATTGACTTCTGCAAAAAATTCCTTGACTTTATTTTTTATTTTTTTATGCATAAGGGCACCAAACAGGCAGACGGCCCATCTGATGTGAAATGGTTACCGTCGCCTATGAACAACTGCAACACCAGGGGAATCGCTATTGTGTTGCCGACCTTGAAAAAACTAAATATTCAAATAATATATTCATATTAAACTATAATATTTCATTTCTAAGTAGTCCTTATTAGAATTTGAAAGAATTTATGATATCAAGAATAATAAATAAAAAAAAATTTAAAAATTGTATTTAATATGTAGTCCGACCTTATTTATTATTATTTTTACTAGATATTTGGTAGATATTGCTAATCAAATGATGTTTCATTTATAACATTAATGAAAATTAAAGTATTATGAATAAAAAAAAATGAATTATAGTCCGCAAGTGATTGCCGAGCTTTCGGTGGTTTATTCTTATGCTTGTCATATGGACTGATCACACCCAGGTGACCCACCTGTTCTTCAATAAAAAAAAAAAAAATAACGTAAGTATGCCGAGTTTAGTGGTTAATAGTTAGAAAAGAGGACTTCGTCTACTTCGACAGAGTAGAAGAGAGAACATTTTCAAGAGACTTACGATTTTTTTGTAATAAATGACGTGATGGATTTTTTTTGAATTTATAAGAAAAATAGTTTTACTAAATATTCACGATGAAAGGTTGTAATGGATAATGATCTGTTGAACGTTAGTTCAACAACCAAAAACAAGAAAACTAGTAAATATTTTATCGGCATTAATCTCAAAGAACTTTGATTTGTTACCGATATACGTAATGGTAATGAATGAACATGGACCAAAATCGGATGGTGTTTTTTCGCCTTTAGAAGTTTTCGTGAACGATTGTAAGATTTACTTACTAAATAAAAATATCCAAGTATTAATACGCCTCTCCTTACGGACACGCAGAAGCAGCACTTTCTAGCAATCGGTATCTTCGGACAATTTAATTTGCAAGCCGCTGCCATTTTGTTAAAAACACGCGAGACGCTTGTTCCAATTCTCGGACAAACCTATAACCGATAGCAATAATTGACAATTAAAATTGAGAATAATTTATTTTAAACAACGAATTCAATATTTTTATATTTAACTTTCTTTTTGACAGTGCCTTTTGTATTAATTTTGTTAAAAATCACAATTCTAATCATAATATAAGGATATAAGAAAGGATTTTTGGTAATTTATAACCTAAGGTGGTTAAAAAGGGGGGATGAAAGTGTGTATGAAAATTCGTTATTTTTTCGTCAGTCAATCAGTTAGTTATGATTTTATATATACATAGATATAAATTAATTACTGTATAGAATATTCGTTCGAAGCAGGCGGAAATTACTAGTCTTTATAATTTAAAACACGACTTTAAATGGATTTTGAACGGAAATTAAAATAAAATTCTGTACAATTTAGAATTACAAATAAAGATATATATGTTTACAAATAAATAAGCTTTACTAACTTACCTTCAACTTCCAAAACATCATAAACATCAGATGATAAAGATTTTACAAACGCCTTTTGAATAGATACGATGTTATGAATTAACTATCTAATAGCCGTGACTTCGTTTGAGTTGTTAATTATGTTAACAGTACATTTTATGGACAGAGAAAGAAAACATAAGAAAAAAAATTGAAAGCAAAAATATACTTTTGCTTAGTAAACAATGTTATCTATTTACGCGTATATCCCTTGTACCGCGCATGCGCAGCACAAACCTTGCCGCTCTTCTTCTCTTCGTTATTTTTTGGCTCCGTCACGGTTTGTGCACTAGCCAGCGTCAAGTAACAAGATTTTGCCAAGTAAGTGTCATGTGATAATCATAATGTTCTAACAAGATGGTGGTTTCCTTGTTAGAACTTTCCATGGAGTTTTGGCGGCATCTCAGAATGCATGCTCCGCGGTATTATTTCCATCCACTTCACTTGTGCATAATAACCGAACTATATTACGTAAAACACCACCAATATTACAAAATATAGAGTCTAACAACACAAGATTATGTATAAAATATAAAAACCACTACATGACAGACTAAGATCCCACCAAAAAACCTTGCCGCTCTTCACACATTACTAAACGTATAGTATTTATAAAATATTCGTAGTTTGTCTAAACTTGAATAACTTCATATTAGATGTTAATCATGTATTTTTTAGATAAGGAACAAATATCTAAAAAGTAAAATAAAAATAGAGAAAACTATCCAGCGCAGTTTTTGCGTGATTCGCGCACAAACGTTAACTAACCTCTATGATTTTATGTACATATCACTACATAGTATAAAACAAAGTCGCTTTCTCTGTCCCTATATCCCTATGTATGCTTAAATCTTTAAAACTACGTAACGGATTTTGATGCGGTTTTTTTAATAGATAGAGTGATTGAAGAGGAAGGTTTATATGTATAATAACATAAATTAAATAGTGGAAAAATACTGTTATTTTTGAGGTTACTCCAAATTAAACGCGTGCGGGTCACGGGCAGTAATGAATAAATCAAAATTACTGGATCGATTTTAATCATTTTTTCAGTGAATGACATGGCTATATATTTTATACCCGTGCGAAGCCGGAGCGGGCCGCTAGTAATATATATAATGAAAGTACAATGAGAGTTAAACTGTGAAAACCGAATAAAGAAACTATTGCAGTTCATATATAGAAATCAATAAATGAGTTACCATTTTTAACAAGGAATCAAATAACACAGAAACCACTAACACATATAAAACATACAATCTAGTAACTGACTGTACACAAGTATATCAAACAAAATATTCATCCTCCAATGTCGAGGATTAAATAAGTATCTTCCTGTTCACTGAATGGTCCATTATATCTAATAATATATGAACTCTAAAAAATACCATACTATTTTTTATTCTAACAATCTATCATCACGTCGTAACCAGGCACAGATGGGTAGAATGAATCAAAATTTATACATGCAATGGAGGTATAAATATCCTTGCAGATTCTATTAAGACCTATTTATTAGGTTAAATTCCTTTAATAGTTTAGACGACTCGCATGTCGATTAAATACAAATAAGCACGTGCCTGAGGTACGAGTTGACTATTGTATTTGCAGTACCACAGCGTGTATCAAAAGTCAGAACTATATATATTCTCCGTGTAAGTAACGACTAGATATTGTAGTGCCGCGCTACGTCTGGAAGAACAAAATCGTTCACAAATGGTGAGGCCAGTTAAATCGCCGATATCGAGTTTTATTACACTGTATTTACAATTGAAATTCCACGCGGACGTAGTATATAAGTGTCGAATAAGCATGAAAAAATTATGTCGTCTGAGAGCTGTCTGTCTTGGCGTGCGCTGCGTAAACTGTTAGAGTTAAACGGAGATAATGTATGGGGTCATTATTTAATAACCTACAAACGCACACGAAGCTGTGGTCGACTGCTAGTATTGTATAATTGCTTCAATCATATACAAAACGCCACACGAAGCTGTGGTCGACTGCTAGTATTGTATAATTGCTTCAATCATGAAGAGCTAATTATGTTAATTGATTCCTCCAGACAGAAAGTTTTGCCCAGCAGTGGTATCCAAGCTGATATTCCAAGTAATCTGTGATATTTTAAAACGCGAAATAATAAAGCTTATTTAGCAACATGTGTGTCGTATATTTATCATCATCAGCCTGTAAGAGACCCACTGCAGGCCCATAGGTTTCTTTCCGAAGGAAGGTGTCCACAGAATGACCTCGCCAACCCACGACGTATTGACGTTTCGAAACTCTGAGAAATCCACAGTCCTATATTTTCCCACATTCGGTGGTACTACTAGAAACATTTGTCATGTTCAGGTTTCCTCATGATGTTTTCCTTCACCGTCGGCAGATAGTGTCACCAATTGAAATTACAAAATGTACGCGAATTTAAATAAAAAAATTTGGTATATGCCGGGGTTCAAAATTACGGACATCGAATTAATATTGCATCGGTTAATTCAATCACTCGACGAACTCGACTTTGTCGTATATTTTCACTGATCACAATCCAGAATGTAAAGTGAACTAATCTGGTATACACTTTCTCAACTAAATATATACTTAGCAAGAGCAAAATGATTGCAGAAATCGCGAAATAGCGCCTTCAAGAATCTTTTCATACAAAGAATTTAGTATAACGTTCCATATATCTCACATCTTATATTATCTCTTCTCTTGCTTAGGCTTGGTTACGATTGATATTGTGGAGCGGAAGGCTATTTATTTTAAGCGATAAGATTGCTTATTAGATGAAGAGGATTTTTTAATTTGCTGTATTTTTAGTTTTGTAACTTTTAATAACTTTAAAGTTCATAAAATGTAGCTTAAAACACATAACCTTCTACTCCTCGATATATACTCTGAATACACCATTTCTAAATGGATATATGACAGTGTGGTAGGAATCTGGACTTCACTGAGACACTGCCATTACGCATCAGCGACAATCAACGACGAATCCCAGTTCTTTCGGTAATCATCTCAATAACGCAAGTTATCACTTAATATTCCATAACTTGATCACTTAGAACATAAGTAACATAGGCCAGGAAAACCTTTGATATTATAACAAATACATAAATTAATAAAATGCAATAATTAAAATTAATACTTTTATGAAGATAATGCACTGACACTGGCAAATTTTAAGCCGGTGTCAACTGAATAAACAACGACTTATTTTATTAGTATATTTAACAATTAATTAGGTTCCTATCGCTCCATGCGGACGGGTGTTCGATCACTTCTAGCGTGTGATTGTAATAATCGATACAACCTTCTTGATAACGCCCTTTCATCACCTCACTCCGTATTATTAATAATAAGTAGAATTGAAGAACTGTAACAAAAGAACATTCTTGATTTGGACATGCAAAAATTCCTCAACAAGGTAGCTAATAAAGGTAGGAGAAATTGATTCTTTTCTACATTAAATCAAGATACATTGATGACATTTTCGAGATAGCCGGTGAGTTAATTCCGCTACTACTCTAATCGATAGTATAACAGCCAAACTAATATTAAGTATTTATATCACTGCTATTTCACAGATTAAGTAATAATGGCTTATTGGTGATGTGTTCGGAGGCAGTGTTGATCGATGTAGGATCGAGCTCTATAAGGACGGTGAAAGAAAACATCACGATGAAATCCTAGTATGTTGGTCTCGAGATCTATTTAAAATTAACCCAGTTAACTATCATGCTCAATTTGAAAATCTGTCGCCAAATGTGTGCAGGTATATTACAGCGAACGTATTTGAGATTTCTTAACAACAGGAAAGATAGTGACAAATTTGTAAAACCTATAAATAAAAAAAGTACTTTATTGAAAGTATAAACAATTTTGCAATTATCTCTATTAGACTAATATTTATTGGTGTATTTATATGCCATTTATATGAGAAGTGGCAATGATATAAAATAATTCAAATTGTATTTAAAATACCAGTCACAGAAATTTATTATCATCACATGATAAATCACAAACGAAAAATAACAGTTATGCACGAAATATGTGATGCATAATTAATAGATAATATGAAAACAACGAAACAGTTCGTTCGAACTGCAATAATACCATAGCAATATACATTTTACGGGCATACAGTAATAATCATGCAAATATGTTTTCAATTTCAGGCATAGAAGATAATAGGAATAGTATTTTTTATCTGTTTAGTACGTTTTAGAGCTTGACCACAATCTTACCTGATGTTATATATATGGTACAACATGGTAGACAGGCTAAATCTGCACTGACTCTCAACCGCAGCTGACAAAACACGTCTATAGATATTTGGCGACAGATTGTAAACTTGAGAATGGTAGTTAGCGGGCGGAGGGCTTAAGAAAAGCACCTACCATCATGAAATGCTTTCATCACGATACATCCAAAATTGCATCGACACAGTGTTTGTGAACGCTAACTATTGAGCCAGCATCACATACGAAATTACTTAAATAGAACTGCAGTCCTTTTGGAGTCAGTTTTAAATGATACTGCACTTTATTATCAATAAAATCAAGTAGATAGCATCTTTTAGACTTTTTTAAACATTAGAAGGAGATATAATTTTTGTTCTTACCAAATGCGCTGAAAGCCAGGCAGTATTCAGTAATAGCAAGCTCTAGGATGTCAAACTCGGAGTAGATAAGCAGAAGACTCACGAAAGATGCTACAGTTGTCGTGATACCGTAGTAATAGTAGACACGGATTAATGTAACTCGTTTCTGGAAAGAGACAAGTCTTAATGATATGAAATATCGTATAATATAGAAATATTCTACTTTATAGAAGACTGAAAAAGGCTAGACTGTACTGGATGTAAATGAAATTTAGTCCAAGAATAATCAAAAGTATCAAGCAATACAGCTTTATTAACATCAATTGACAGCTCTCGATCATTTTTTTTTATGTATATAATATTTCACAAATACAGAAGGTTTAACGTGAATTAAATAAGCTATAGAAATGTTCAGTACTATCGTAATAGAACTGTAAGATATTTGGGTATTGTTGTTTTGAGGAAATATTGTCCACTACGGAGATGGATTGCCTTTAAAGCTTTCCACTCATGATGACGTAAAAACGGTACACATACATCTTTTACAATATCTTTATCAGAACAATACAGACGAAACGTGGAGTGAAGAGAAATGTAAAATATATCATTTTTAACTATTTACTGTAATAATTAAAAGTGTAAAGCAAATTACCGTATGAGCTCCAATTAAAAGCACCACGTTGAAGATTACATCGGCCATATATAGTAATGCTGTAAGCCACATTTCCGTCCGCATTACGACTCCTACGAAAATAACAGCTGTTATTTACTATTCTATTTCAATGCATAATAGTTTATAGTGGGAGAATGTAGTAATTTCTAATACATTATAAATTTTGGCGATTAATCACAATGTCACCTGATGTTAAGTAATGAACATTCGAAGCCACTTAGCTTGTTAAACCCAAAAGTTGTTAGGTTATTTAATGCAGCTATCGGTTTACATAAGTGTATGGTGGTTTGCGATTAAATCGTGAGTCGAGTGGGTATTGTAGCCTATCGTTAGTAATTTATTTTAGTTGCGCATTAGTCATCATCTGTAATGTTTAAATCACTATGGCTTTACAATTAACTCAGCCTTATTGTAGGACTTGAACCAATTTCGATGGACGCGGCTTCCTAACCCTGAGATACCCTTGCTTCAAAACGTAAACATGCTTGAAAGAGTATAGGTAAAGTTGTCTAATATAACTCTTCGGATATACCACAAATAGTCACATGTAGTTTTATAGGAACTTCTTCAATAGTACTAAAACATGTTTAAACATGTTGTATTTTTATATGATTGCAAAAACTTAACTATATTGACAATATCTATATAACAACATGTTTAAAATATATTTTATAACTTGAAATGTTTATTACTTTCTTATACAGTGTAAATGAGCCCTGAGGTGGTTATGTAGAGAGTTAAAATTCGAAATATTTTGTTGATGCTAAATCTCATCCGGCACACTGTTAATATTTACATATTTCAAGTAAACGTTACATATCATAATAGGTGGCATGCGTGTCGTACCTAAAAATGTTTTGAAAGAGTATTTCTGTATTTCTACCAGTTCTCACTATTTTATGTTATTTTAATACAATTTAAAAAACACTTGCGAAGCTGCGGGCACCAGCTAGTATTGTATATATACCAAACAATGACATAACGGTATAAATAAGCTTCAACCGAACGAGTTTCCTGCTAACACTGAGAAGTAGAAAATTGACATTTATTCTACTGCTTTATTGACCTAACCAAGAAAACTAATGTTATGTTTTATATTATACATTCCATACGAAGCAGTTATGATAACTTTGTTTAAAGTTTCACTAGAAGATGTTTCTTTTGGATCAGCTTCAATTTTGAAAAATATTCACTTTTGGCGGATGATTCTGTATTGTTAAATATTACTTATTTTACCTATTAACTTTATTGATAAAGCTGTGAATGTCACAATAAGTAATTTAAAATATGAAAAAAAAACAGTAAATAATAGGATTAATGATTCCATTCTGTAAGAGTACCATTACTAGACCAAAGTAAACCTTACTGAAGGTGTTTTTTTTTTCTCTATTTTATAGGTAAGCGTCTGACCACAATCTCATCAGATGTTAAAAGATAATGTGGTCTATGATGGTAAGTCACACTCAACCTAGAGATAGACTGGCTCTCAAGAGCAGCTGCCGGAACACACCAACAGGTGCTTGGCGACAGATTTTCAACTTGAGGATGGTAGCTATCCAGACAGACTTAGAAAAAACCCTACCACCATGATATGGTTTTATCACGATGTTTTCCTTCATCGAAAGTTCCGACTCAGTTGCTTGGATTCGAACCTACGTCCATTGACGCTGTGTCCGAACACACTACCAACTGAGTCATCATCGCTTCAAAATACACAGTACAGGAATCATAAGTCACAGGAATAATAGCTGCGAGAGATCATGGTGTATTGGTGATTTCGACCACAGAATAAGGCGACAATACAAAATTTATTCCATATACTGCAGTACGCCAAGAACATTTCTTAGCTTCAGGTTTTCGCACGGCATTTTGCTTTACCATCAGTTAATAGTAAAGACTAGAAACTATGACAAACTGGTCGTTTCATGTTTTAGACTCAGTAAAACCAGTAACAGGTTTTTAGGTAATAGTGTTAGGTTTTATAAGAAAGTCCCAAAGCATATTACCGATTTGCCAGACTATAAGTTTAAGTGCCATGTTAAGCGGGTTTTGGTGTCAAAGGGCTATTATAGAGTGGATCAATATGTTAACGATGGTGATGTCTGGAATTGACTCCTCTCTGTGCATCCACTAAAATCGATTGTAATGTATAACGTGTTTTAAATATATAATTGTATGTTAAAAAGACACAAACCCGATCGAGTTTCTCGCCGGTTCTTCTCGATGACTGGGATGTTTTCCGAACCGGTGGTAGTTTTGACGTTCATAAGCGCCTTCTTAGGGCCTAAACTGAATAAAGTATTTTTGATATTGATTTTACCAGTTTAAATAAGTAAACGTATGTGATTTTCGATAAAGCTGTTAGTACACGTTGGTGGTCCAACCTGTAGAGACATGGATTCGATATTTCAACGACCAAAAAATGACATGTATTTCCAAATACCTTTGTACACCGATAAGGTTTCAGTTGTGAAGCCAGATAGACCGCGACGTTTCAATCGTATCGACCACATAGCTAGGATAAATAAGTCGAAAGCCTGGAATTTAAAAGTAATTTTACTCCATCATCTCATTTTGGTTCACTGATCTTCACTTGAAACTATGCCTTTTGGCAAGTTACTGTGGAATCAATAAAATGGCGATTTTCTGTGTTTCATTGCTTTTAACTTAAGTAGCTTGTACCCTAAGTAAACTAAGTTAGCTAATAAATCATCATCTATACTTAAATGTGTTTACTGGCTGTACCTACGGCCTATTATTACACAGAAATTATGTTTGTCTGTTAATTTTATTTTATCTCATACATTACAATTTCTAAAGAATTATTGATATTTTCATCGTATATCTATACGCAATGGTATATATTGTCCGTGTGTAATTTGTCATCAAATTCAATATGTATTATTACTTAAAGCTACAGATTGATTAATATAGATAGCTTACCAAGTGTAAGTAACCAAAAATAAGAATGCCGTAACGCAAAGGGATACAAAGGCAACATTTCCTACAGTCTGGCAATTCAAAACGCATGATTTCTCTTCGCACACCGACACACAAAGCTAACAAAAGCTAAAGCTAAGAATACTCAATGGAAATTACACTAATATATTAAATAGATCTAAATAATAATATCGAACTTGAGCCATATTTATCGCTATGAGTGTTTGTGTAGACGTCTGTCCACAGTAAGGAATGGAAGTGACTGTCTGAGCTGAAGGTTAGGAGCAATTAGCTCGTTATGTATGATAAGATGGGTAGTAGGTCCCTGATAGGTTTACTGTGTCGCCGTTTTTATCACATTTTAACTCACTTCAGGTGATGCCTGTACTATCTTTTAAAGGCATCTATCTGCATCTGTAGTTTTTTGCAATGATTGCATATATTTATAATCAGAAAAAAAAAACACATTTAGTAGTATATTCTTGTGTGCTAATAAACTTCCGGTCACGAATATAAACCCGATCGAGTTTCTTGCCGGTTCTTGTCGATGACTGGGTTGTTTTTCGAACCGTTGGTAATTTGAACGTTCATAAACGCCTTCTTAGGACCTAAATTAAATAAAATATATTTTGATTTTGAATTACAGTTAATATATAAACGAATGAGTATTATTTTGCTAAAGGTGCATGCTACAAATATTTCAATCTTGATTTGTAATTTGGTTAAATGCATTTTCCTTACGGCGGTAGTCTGTTACAATGAAACCAAAAGAGTTAGAGGTACTTATTAATTGTAAAATACATTTTAAGCTTCAATTAATTTTTATTACTCGCTCTCTTTCAAGCAAACTATCTACAGTCGAAATTTGTGGCTTTGAATGCTTGTACGAGTATAGGCACAAGAGAGAGTCGATCCTAACAATTATTTTATTGATAAAAAGCTTTTTTTTATATTATAGGGGACAAACGAACAGGTGGGTCACCTGATGGTAAGTGATCACCGCCGTCCATAGACACTAGCGACGCCAGGGGAGTCGCAAGTGCGTTGCCGGCATTTTAAATATGTGGGCCTCCGGCACTCTCACTGACCGAACGAAACGCAACAGTGCAAGCACTGTTACTTCACGTTGGTTTTCTGTGAGAGGGTGGTACTACACCGGGCGAGCCGACCCATTCATGCTGAAACCAGTAATAGCTTCAGTGTAGCTCTACCACCTACAAAATACAAAACGTTCCAGGTGATAAGGTGATAATTAAAGGCCTTTAGTGCTTAATTAATACGTATAAAATCAGGGGCCGTTGCTACTATATTAAGAGTAGAAAAATTATGCACAATAAAAGTAATTTTTACAAGAATTTTTAGGGTAAGACGTTAAATATTCCAAAAACACGTAGTCAAAGAATAAAACAAAGAAAAACAAAATAACAATAC
Source organism: Antheraea assamensis (assembly GCA_035772565.1). Lineage (NCBI taxonomy): Eukaryota > Metazoa > Arthropoda > Insecta > Lepidoptera > Saturniidae > Antheraea > Antheraea assamensis. The sequence continues at coordinate 1,090,060 of JAQQSE010000135.1, read as the reverse complement.
AGTTAATTTTTTATTTGGTAACTGTAATAATCAGTGGTAAAATTTAAACCATGTCTATTAGTTTCGGGTCTCCGTGGTGTAAAGCCGGTGAAATAGAAATTTCTGCAGCATTATTCACATAGCTTATTTTCCCTTCCTTGTAACGACGTTTCATTAATTCGCTTCGGATGATGAGTAAAAGGTACGTTTGTAGAACTGGAAAGAAATGTAAAACATTTCACTAAAATAATAGAAAATAATTATATAAAAGTCAATGATATAGTCCTCGGAATGCTTCCATTTAACCGGCAATGGGTAAGGTATATTACTAGCGGAACAAATAGCCGTGGTTCGAAGAGATCTCGAATGACAATCACACACTGGAAGATACAGCGTAGACAATTATATCAGGAGGTGGACCCATGACCTAGTGAAGGCTGCGAGAACCCCTTGGATGCGAACAACATATAACTAGTTGTTACGGCGATCTTTTGGTTGAATAAATGAATTCATATTTCCGTATACTTACGATATTTTTATTACATTAGAAGGTAATTAGTTGTGTCGTATTCCACAAACACAAATCTATCTGATAACATTTAAATAAGTCATTTCAAATACGCAGATCTATCTAGAAGCTTTATCAAAGAATTTGCCGGTCTATCTACTACTTTTTTTTTATGTTATAGGGGGCAAACGAACAGGTGGGTCACCTCATGGTAAGTGATCACCGCCGTCCATAGACACTAGAAACACCAGGGGAGTCGCAAGTGCGTTGCCGGCCTTTTAATATATGTGGGCCTCCGGCGCTCTCACTGACCGAACGAAACGCAACAGTGCAACTACTGTTACTTCACGTCGGCTTTCTGTGAGAGGGTGGTACTACCCCGGGCGAGCCGACCCATTCATGCTGAAACCAGTAATAGCTTCAGCGTAGCTCTACCACCTATTAAACCTACTACTACTACACCTACTGTCGTCTCTTCATGTTTACCATTATTTTGAACAATACTATGCCTAGGAATATGATATAGAACAACCTTTGTATTATGATAGAATAAAAAATACGTACGAAACAAATAAGTACTTACTCAACGAACTAAGTGCAAAACAGAATTCAGTAATGTTATAATCATAGGGATATTTCCACCTGAGAGCGACTAGAGTCACGAGCGCAGCTAGAGATGTTGTTATACTGTAGTAATAATAAATCTGCATGAGGAGGATTCGTTTCTGGAAAATGAAAAAATAGTTTGATAGACCAACGGACGGACATAATAGACGAAAGAGAATAATCACCCTGTGGCACCGTTCTTAGTCGTTTTTCCCAAGCAAAATATAAATCTTCCATAGTTATTTTCAAGATAATCTTATCCATCGTCAACTTATTATATGAGATAAATTAGTATATTATCCTAAAATTTTTACATAAACTCAAATAGTTCATCTACTAATAATCTAGATCTTCTGGAATGAACTCCCGGCGGCAGCGTTTCCGGACCAATACAACCCGCAGACCTTCAAGAAACGAGCCTACACCTTCCTCAAAGGTCGGCAACGCATATGTGATGGCTCTCGTGTCGCAGGTGTCTATGCGGCGGCGGTGATTACTTATCATCAGGTAACCCGACTGTTCGTATGCCTCCAGTCGCATACAAAAAAAATACCTCTCAATATTTATTTTAATTAATAGTATTTAGAAAAGTTTAGGCAGTCCAGAGTAATTGCAATTTACAATTATTTGAGCTAAATCAATGTTTTTTCTTGTTATAAATTTTAAATATTTAATAAATAATGTAACACGTGATAACCAGTACCAGGTGAGCTCCAATGAGTAAGACGACATTGAAGACCACATCAAGAAAGTAGAGGAAAGCTGGCAGCCACATCTGAGTCAGCAACTCTACGCCTTTGTACATGGTTATAGCATGTGATGCCAAACCGTAAGGCTCGCCGTACTCTTGCATCCAAACCCATACCGTCCATAGCATCACTGATGAGAACATCTAATTGTATGGAGTTATTTAATTATGTTAAATACAACTTAATATTAACTAATCAGCAAAGAGATGAAAACTAAAAAAGGTATATTAACATTTATAAACTTTAGTATCGAAACTAGAACCGTTCTATATTAATAAATGCATTTATTTACTACTAGCTGTTGCCCGCAGCTCCGCATGCGTTTTTTTTACTATTGTAAATTACTTCTTATAAGATCAGCTATCTGTTAGTGAAAGTTCCGTGAAAAATGGTTCAAACGTTTTGGAGATAGGACTGCAAACGAAGCCACGGGTAAAAGCTAGTCCAAAATAAAAGAGCTTCAATTACTTTTTATAACGTTAATTATCTGTCAGTGAAAGCCCATGAAAATAGGTCCAATCTTTTTTGAGATAGCTCTACAGATGAAGCCACGGATGACAGCTAGTCTAAAATAAAGTAGCCTATATCACCCGCAGTAATTTTAACTATCTGTCAGTGAAGTTTGTGTCAAAATCGGTCCAGCCGTTTCGGAGATTACCCGGAACAAACAGACAGACAGACAGAGAAAAATTTTAAAAATTGTATTTTTGTTATCACTATCGTGTATACGTTTATATCCAATCAGTAAAAAGTCGTTATTTTGATATTACATACGGAGACTTCATTTTTATTATATGTATAGATTTACAATAAACAATTAGAATAAATTGATACATATACAGTTAATTAATAAATTCTCCTTATTTGGTAAACTCATACCCATTCTTGTACCTTTTATTCGTTATTCAGAAGCCTTACATTCCATAATTGTAGGTGGTAACTATCTTATCACAAATGTCATATGAAATGGGCATAGGCAATCAAATATTCTTTGTAAAATGTAATACGGATGAAGTATTGTGATATTTGATATAAAGGATATATTCAATTATAAAAAGAAAACACAAAATTAAGCGTTTTTCATTACTATTTACTAATGTATAATGAACTGCTTTGGATATCGGCACATGTTAATATAGATTTGAAAGAAGCTATCGTAGATCAAAGCTACTCTATGACCTATTTGAAACTGTCGCAATGTGTATACAAAATCTCGTGACAATTGGTCGAGTTGAATTGAAGGATGAAAGCGTAGCAAATAAATATACTAAATTTCATAGTTATAATGTTAGTTAGAATAGTTGACAGACGTGCTTAACAAAGGTAACTCATTAAAATCTTCCAAAGCTTTTAAAATATTTCACGTAAAACAAAATACATTTTAGATATGAAGCATAGTCCAAATGATATACGATCTTACCAAATTCAAGTAACCGAAAACGAGTATTCCGTATCGGAGCGGCATACACACGCAACAGCGTCGACATTCTGGTATCTCCAATCGTACCTTCTTCATCTACACTTATTATTAATACGTTTTATACAGTATATTGTAGGGAATATCCTTATAAATTTAGTTCTTTAATGTTATTTATTAACTTTGTAAATATATATATAACAAAATTGTTAGAAGTAACTGAGAAAACGACTATCATCACGGTCGCGTAATGTACGACTATGCTAACAAGGACGTCGTACAATTAACTTATTGTGAGCCTAGTCTGGGTCTAAGGAAGTGATCAAGCCAGGAACATTATTGTCGAGATGATGATTATACGACTTCTCGGAATATTTGTCTCATACTTCTCGAGAAGAAGATATAGTTCTGCTTATTTCACTAATTTTTCTTTTTAATGCTTTGTAATTTACATACACATTACTTGTGAGTAAATATTATCGATACGACTATTATCTTTCCATAATATTGGGTCCTGAAAACTCATGAGGTATAATTCTCGGGAATATTTGCTTGCAATTTTATAGGTATTATTGTTCAGTCTTCTCGTGACTTTGAAGATTTCTTTATTATCTTATAGACCACTTATGGCGCTAGACCAATAAAATACTAAAATTTTAGGATCTACTAGATGTGTATTTTATGTCATCAAAGACACGCTCTCGTAAACGAGGCGTTCATAAACGTTTCTCAATAAAAGTTGTAACGCTGACGGACGATAGGCTTACAAGCTAGAATGGCTTTAGCATGCAGTCATATATATATATATGCATATATAATCCATAGAAATGATAATCACTAATACACTTAAATCTTTATTTTGTAATAAAATCACAGTTTATGTATTAAAACTAATATAAATCGATTACATGTTATGTACAAGTATGTAATATTATATACAAAAAACAGCCACGTACATACACATACATATCTTTGGTTTCATTATTCGTTAGTGATAAACTAGAATATACTTGTTTTTCAAACTTTACCCGCGATTAATAATTTGCCAATGCGAAAAAAAAATACGTATAGGTATCATTGTGTTTATTTTGTTGCGCCATTCAAAATTTATTGAAGATTTCCCAGCGTTTTATATTACTCTGGTAAGACTTGTTACTGTAAAAATAAATAAACCTACATTTTTTTTTATTCATCAAACAGATTTAGTTTGACAGTGCTTAAAGTAGTTCGGATTTCATCAAATATATAGTTACCATTATGCTCCATGTCTCAAAGTGTCTCACGCAACGAGATATTATTTCTATTTTTAATTTAAAACTAAGTCTTAGAAAATTAAATACTCTCGGTATTATTAAATAAATTAATAACCAATGACAAATACGTGTTACGACGAACTAGGGTCTTGAAATGTCAAGTATAGCTTTGAGGTGGATAATGACAATGCAAGAATATGTAGAAAAAGAAAAAGTAATGACTTCTTCGTGCGAACCACGTTTTTCGTTTCAAATATTACAAGCATTTCATTAACTATTCAAATTTTACAATAATACATTTTCTTCACTAGTCCATAAATTACTAGAAATCTATACCGTTCTGCACGAAGGTTTAGAGAAATTGCTTTACACTTTTCAGTTAATGTTCGTTATAACATCTCAGTTCTCGTTGTACAGTAATGCTGTCGTCATCCGCGCTACGCTGCCTTGCACCCTCGACCAATCACGCCCGACAAATCAGCGCTCTCACTGGTCGATCCGTGCCTAGTAGGATTCCAGGCCGCGGATTGGTCAAATAATACAGCGTCGATGGTAAATCGGCGCTGACAGTTCATTTTTGAAACGTGGTATGTTATTATTTTTTGTGTATCACGACACTAAATAGCTGAGAAAATGTTCTTTGTCAAATGATACAATTAATACAAAAATGATATACAATTCTACGTATTCTAAAAGATTTCATATTAAATTCTGTAACGAAATCCGGGGATAAGTAATCGACAACGGAGGCAACCTAAATCAGGCAGGTGAGGTATGATTAGAAATAGGGTGACGTGAAATGGGTATACGACCACCCCGCAATTACGTTTTTGGATAGAATAAAGCAATGGGTAATTATCGGTTTAAAATTGCAAATTTAAACTATGCGCTGGCCATAATCAAGCCGGAACAAAGTATTTATCATTTTCAATTGAATTTTGCCGATTCTTCTATTGGTTTCTAAGGGTTTGCGGTTTACTAGCCTTACTGGTGTATTTGAATGATTAAAAAACTACTAAAGTCAGCCCATAAAATCGAGTTACAAAATTGTCACTTTTTTATGGCGTCTCCATACGCAACTTATTAAGCTAGATTTGAAACGTATCGTATCACTAAGGAATAGTTTTGGCACAATCACCATGTTTCATCACATTTCACTCGCACGTCATGTGAACCAAACTAAATAAATTGATAAAAGCTTACAAATTTAAGTAATTGTACCGGAAACCATTAATCGGGCCCAACCGTTCACGAGTCGATAGACTCCACGGTGGTATTATTGTATATTCCATTAGATTCGATTTTGATATCTCCTGTAACTATTTGTTGGAGAGGATTGTCGTAGATATGCGGTCCGTCGATTTCTAGTTTCCTCAGTAAACTCCTTATTAGCATGATCAGGTACAGCTGGATGCCTAGAAAATTATAAATAAAAAACTTTAAATAAGAAATACACGTTTGAAAGGGATTAATGTGGAAAATAATATAATGTTGGGATTATTAACACGGGGTATATATTAAAGGAAATTATTGGGAAAGTTTATCGGAGTTACAAATCAAACTGTTAGGATAACCCGAGAGAATATTTAGATGAAAGAAGTAAAGGAAAATGGTTTATAAGTGTAAAACAATACAATGCCAGTTAATGGCACTATCCAGCGGAAAGTTTTGCATACCAATTGCGAGGAACGGACTCTGCAATCAACAGTGTACGTTGTAAAATTGATGATGTGTAATTTGCTGATGAAGTGTGCCAAGAACAGTATCAAAAGGGAGTCATTGATGTGTAGTATGAGCTTAATTTGTCAAAATATAGACATTTGTCACGTTATTTTTGCGGCACCCTATTCTCGAATGATGCCAAGATATTGTGTAACCTGGTAGTGTAATGTTATCACCGACTCTCCTGGTGTACACATAGAGAGGATAGAAATTAATGGAGTTGATAAAACTTAGAAATATTAATTTATACATTCTTATACTTGTATAGCAGTAGGCGAAGTCTATACATATAATAAAAATGAAGTGTCTGTATGTAATATCAAAATAATGACTTTTTACTGATTGGATATGAACGTATTCACGATACTGATAACAAAATTATAATTTTTAAAATTTTAGCCTATCTGTCTGTTTGTTCCGGGTAATCTCCGAAACGGCTGGACCGATTTTGACAGAAATTTCACTCGCGGATAATTAAAATTACTGCGGGTGACATAGGCTACTTTATTTTAGACTAACTGTCATCCGTGGCTTCATCTGTAGTACTATATCCAAAACGTTTGAACTATTTTTCACGGAACTTTCACTAACAGATAGCTGATCTTATAAGAGGTAATTTACAATTATAAAAAAAAAACGCATGCAGAGCTGCAGGCAACAGCTATCTTAAATAAACAGGTAGTGCTTGTTTAGTAAGGCGCCAATAAGAAGATCCCAAGGAGGGTTGATGTCAGGCCGACAGTCGGTCAAAAAGCACTAAGCAGAGTTTTAATACAAAACGTGTAGGAAAAAATCATGTTCTACTGACCCTGCTCAGGTGGGATAACATCAAGACGAGAGATGCATTAGCGTAGTTGGATAGGATTTAGAACATGAATTGGACTAAACATGTAACCAAATATGGTAACAGTAATGTAGTACATTTCTTTCATTCAATTAGTTGGTGCCTGCAACTTCGTTTATATGAAATATTTTTATTTCTATATAATAGCGTGGAAAGAGCTCACATAGTTTATAATGCCTCCAAACAATAGAGGAATGCGTGTTAAATAATAAGTTTTACATAAAAACGAAAGGCGCTGACTATCAAAATGCGTGATTGGTCGGTTCCGAAATCCTATACAGCGAAACAAGTCAGTAAAAACGATTTTTATATGTTTAGTGGTCGCAATATAATTGCTCCACTACATGGCCTTTGAGTTTTATAGTGTGGAAGAATTTGGAGCCCTTAGCTGAAATTTGCTGTGGAAATTAATTTTTTTAAATTACTTACACATTCCGGCGAAAGTGAACAAAGCCATTTCTATTACTATACCGAAGTGCCCGGTCGAACTCATATTTATTATTTGGATGAGGAGCGCCGCCACCGTAGTTGTGATTGCGAAATAATAATACGTCTTTATGTAAAGTATAGATTTCTGAAAAAAAAAATACTACATTTAAAATTTCATCTACGGTAAGAGGACTAGTAGTCGTGAAGGTTGTGTGGTGTAACCGGTGGAATATTACCTCGAGTGTCCGCACGTTCGAACTCCGTCATCTAGCAACGAAATTTTCGGAATTCCCGTACATTTAGTAATTTAAATTTGGTAATAATGTCCGCACGTTCGAACTCCGTCATTTAGCAACGAAATTTTCGGAATTCCCGTATATTTAGTAATTTAAATTTGGTAGTACATCGACTGACGGTGAAAGAAAACATCGTAAGGAAACCTGAATCTGAGAAATATTCTTGTAGCACCAACGTATGTGGGAAAATATTGGAGTTTGAAATCGCCAATACGTCGTGAGCTGGCGTGGTGATTATGCCCATATCTTCCTTAGGGAAGAGGCCTATGGCTCCACAGTAAGCATCTTAGAGGCTGATGATAGTGGTGACAAAAAGGCCTTATAGTTACTGTAATGTATGTCTTAAGGTAGTTGTAATTATTAGTTTGAATAAATCAGTCTCGCAATATCCGCCATTGTATTATTACGTACGACATCTCATTGGCGACGAGGATGGGATCAATGAGGTGTTGTACGTAATAATACAATGGCGGATTATTGCGAGACTGATTTATTCAAACTAATAATTACAACTACCTTAAGACATACATTACAGTTATTCAGAATAAAGTTTAAATATTTTAGATGTAAAGCTAGTTTTATGGAATCGTCGATATCGTTTTAGCAATTTCTATAATAACAAATTGTCTGCGACATTGTAATAGTTAATATTTAACAGGTTTAGGGTAAAATATTGCAACAGAATTTAATAATAGTCATTTGTTTTGACGTAATTTACTTTTGAACCTCTCAATTGATTCCGTTATTTTAAAGTGTAATAAATAAAATCGACACTAAAAAAGTTTTAGAGCATACCTTTGATTAATTAAAAGATACATGTAAATTGGCTTAGTGATTCAATTTTTATAGAGCTTAATATTCGTATAAAAAGAATAATCGGATCCTTTGATTATAATTATTGGGTAAATGAAATAGCCAATTTAAATTGAGTAAGCTACAAACCTTTTAACTAAAACAGATTTTTATTACTTAAGAAAAATATTGAATATAAAAAGAGCGTGACGAAAGTTTAACGCTTTGTCTTTTTCTAACACATTAGTTATCTTTATTTCATGATTTTCTGTATATGAATGTCTGGATTATTATTCCACGCCAATTTATTTCCTTCGCCTTAGAATATTTTGTCTGTCCCTTTTGCGTCAGAAATCTAGCAGTGTAAATTCTTGCACTACGCGCGCTCTGGAATCTTACTGTCATAGCGCCCAAAATTTAAATTCAGAAAAATTTGCTTACCTTATGCGCTCCGTAAATAAGTATGACGGCGAAAATCAATTCAATACAGTAGAGCGCGATGCCAAACTCTCCCGATAGGCTAGGCGATGTTCCGTGGTAAACGGGTCCTAAGTTTAGGCCATAATGCACCGAGTAACTGTACACACCAATCATGAACGCGCAAAAGAACTGCAAAAATAACAAAAGTTCCAGTCAACATATATATCACAGAAATAATGACGGGACAGCGTTATATACAAGTATGACGTCATCATTGATGTTACCGTTTGTGCAAATAATGGTTCAGTCGACCAAGATTGTAGAATATTAAGAACCAAGGTGAATATCTTCTGCATCAGGTAGTTGGGAATATCTGCAAATATATGAACATTTGAACAGCCCAAGTGATAACGCGCACTTGCATAACTGTCAACCGTATTTTAAGGCATCCGGTAAAAATTATTCCGCTAATTTAGTACGAGCCCATAATAGTTAGTTAATAGTATCAACGCCAGGTCATTAGTGCAAACACTAGATCAATAGTATGGTTTTTTTTAATCAATAGTAATCACACCGATGTTTAGTTGATACTTCGTTGTCATGAATAAACTTGTGGTGTTCCACAGCAACCACGTGCTTTGTATGTGTTAAAAATGGACTGATTTTGTATTTACTTTAATTCTATCATTGCCATCTAGTCACCAAGGACAAGCGTAATTATTTGATATCTATATCATCCTCAGATTCAGTCCTATAGTATTTGAAAACTACAAATTCAAATTGGTGCAATCCCTTTCAAGTGGTTCCCGTTATGATACGAAAATTTGAAATGTATGAAGTTGTATATAATTAGAATTGTTCGCATAACAGAGGATAATGATATAAACAATGTTGGAATATGTTAGTATTGACCAAGACATAGAAGTGTAGAAGTTTTGACAATGAACCCACTTTGCTAACAAACGTTACGAAAGGTGAATGAATCTGGTTCACCTGTTCAATACTCTTCACGACAATAATAAATAAGATGGTTTAAGGAAAGATACTTTTAAAAGTAGTTTGTTTTGAATAAAACTGTTTATTAAATCGTTATCTCGGTGTACGAATAACACCAGATAATATAACTATAATAACAAGTACATACGCTGATATGGTGCCAGTGTTATTGATGCAAATAGATGAGCAAAATTTATTTTATTTTACACTATATTGCATTCGATTATTTTTGTGGACCTTCTCTCGACCTTCTCATCTCCTATTTAAGAGATCGCTTTCGAAAAATTAGAATAGACTGGGCAACGTCAGTAGGACCGTTAGATCGAATTGGTGTCCCACAGGGTTCAATTTTGTGGCCGTTTTTGTTCCTGGTACATATAAATGATCTGCCGCTGGTGATTGGTAAATATGCTGACATGGTTCTTATCGCGGACGATACTTTGCTTATATTTAACAATACTAATTTGTCTTTAAAAAATAAATAGAAATGTACTATATCTTAAAATACGTACGTGACAAAATTTAATACCGCCCACGTATGGGTATTTTCTTTCGGTCTTATGTTAGGTAATATCTCACACAATTAACAGTTTTTTGAGATAAGTGTGTGAAGAGTAAGTTGCGCTTGACCATATGCATGATAATGGGTAACCAAAGGTCAGCACTAGAATCCAGCACTTAGTACAATATTAATAAACTTATTTATTCACTGCCATATATAGTATTCACTATTCACAAATAAATTATCTAATTTCTTGAGGAAATGTCACAATAATTATATTCAGAGAATGCTAATGATTTGTTAAGGAATTTAATTTTACTATCGGGGATGTAGGTGTTTATAAAAGCATTCTGGCAGAACCGAGATCGGACTCTTCTAAAATTCTCTATAGTTTATTTAAGTTCTGTTATTAATCTATTTAATTCATAATAATAATATATATAAATCTATGATATTCATATCTTAAAAAGTAGATAAGTTTAATATGTCTATTCAAGTGTTATATTATCTTCTTCTTATATAATAAAACTAAGTCGTCTCCCGCGTCTGTCTGTCTGTCTGGATGTTCACGATAAACCCAAAAACTACTGAACGGATTGTAATGCGGTCTTCATCAATAGATAGAGTAATTCACGGGGAAGGTTTAGGTATATAATTTGTCAAGGTTTTTTTTGTAAATTGGTAGACATATAAGGATAATTGTTGAAAGAATCGAAAAAATTCAAGCCGTCTTAAGCATTTCATGGACATAAGTATATATTTTTTATTATCATAGCAGGATAACGTCCGCCGAGCCTGTTAATTGAATATAAATCTATATTACTACAACATGTAAATCTGTTTACACTAACTTCAGACATTAGAATCTTATATTGCGCTTCAATTATACTAACTAAGAAAACTGTTATCCAAAGCTGTGCTTGAAATTAAAGCTGTTGTTCTAAATTCACTGGTGCAACATAATTAAACGATTTCAACTCGAATAATATCAAAGATGATTAAAGGAAAACAAACAACTACTTCTATTTAAGTTCCTGGAGGAAATGTGTCATCTCTGGATTTATAAAGTGGATCATTCCTCTTCCGCTGTCTGTCTGTTATTTGTTTAAAGGTCATGTTAACAGTTTATATAGTTACTATTATATAAAAATCAATTGTCCAATGTTTAAGGGTATCACTTCAGCTTTTGCTTTTATGTAAAAAACTGTCAGAACAAGCTTTGTTGAAAAAACGTTTGAAAAATTGAAACGAAATAGTTAAAAATTTGGGTTACAAATCTTAATATAAAAAACTGAGTGAGATAGAGGACTGTAGGTGATTTTCAAAAATATTGACAGAACTGACAAATTGGCGATCAGTTGCAATTTTATTTCTAACTGGCAAACCCGGCGAACTTCGTACTGCCTAACAGTCGATTCTTTAAATATATATTTTTTAATACTTATTCTGCTATTCGGAACCATCGTATAAATATTGACATTCATATTTTTACAATACTAACGTCACTCAATTGTTTTGCCTTCCCGAAACCTTTCCACTAACACTTAAACTTTAGAGTATGGGTATTAAAGTTCAAATTGACTTTTAAGTATTATTACGAACCATTTGTATGGAAGTATGGAAAAGTGTCGTCTTAAAACTTTTCCAAGTAATTTTTTTAATTTTTCTCTCCGTAAGATCCATCCTCGTACTTCACGAAATATTCTAAAAAAAGAATCAGCGAAATCGGTTCAGCTGTTCTCGAGATTTGCGCTTAGCAACAAATTCAGCGATTCATTTTTATATTATTGATGTAGTCTTAGTACTTATTTTCTTCTTTTTGAAGTTATACTTCTTTTGGCGCGTCAGGAAAAAATGATGAGAATAAATTTTTACGATGCGCGCACACACCGTCACGAAAAACCGACACCCTAAAGTTATAGTCCACATTTTATTCAAAACAAAGCATGTATGTATTAAATACCTTTTTTCTATTGTTAGTGTCGTTTTTTTCTACAAACGTAGAATAAGGCGAAAGATAAAAATTTTGAAAAGATTTTTATCTTGTTACGCCAAAGAAGTATAACTTCCAAAGCGTGTACATAAGTACACACACACTTTTTTTGTTCTTATGTTGGTCTCATATTCACACGTGCGAAACCGGGCCAGGCAGCTGATAATGAAAAGATATGAGAATAAGACCAAAGACAGAAAAACTAAGAAATTATTACTCCTTACACCTTCTTCTTCTTCTTTTTTATTTTTTGGCTCCGACACGGTTTGTGCACTAGCCAGCGTCAAGTGACAAGATTTTGTCAAGTTAGTGTCTTGTGATAATTATAATGTTTTAACAAGATGGTGGTTTCCTTGTTAGAACTTTCCATGAAGTTTTGGTGGCATCTCAGAATGCATGCTCCGTGGTATCATTTCCCATCCACTTCACTTGTGCATAATAACCGAACTATATTACGTAAAACACCACCAATATTACAAAATATAGAGTCTGATAACACAAGATTATGAATAAAATATAAAAACTACTACATGACAGACTAATATCCCGGTAAAAAACCCTTTACACCTTATTAATGGTATAAAAAAAGGTGAAGGTTATATAACCAGAAGAGTGTTTAGTAGAAACGTGGGTGGATATAGGTGTAGAGAAAGAATGAAGAATGTTATGTGTATAAACTGAGTGGTTATTTTGTTGACGAATGAGTACTGGGAGTGGAAGAGTTAAAAAAAGACATATTCAGCCGATCTTACTTAGGTGGTAGGTGAAGAATATAATAATATATATCATCTACTTACGATATTGATGTATCCGAATGTCAACACACCCTGCCTTAAGGGCAAACAGAAACAACACCTTCCGAACTGAGGCCAGTCACAATACATTTTGTTCTATTGTAATAGATAATGTGAAATGGTCTAAAATAATCGTCCGAAACCTGCCTGTCCACGAGTGCGGTCCCGACTGATGATTCAAGTTATTTGTATGTCCATTTATCTAATGAAGCGAGGAGATCACGTCCGGGCTACGCGTACGCTTATCTCACTTATCTTTCGGTTATTCCTGAACTGGGAAGGCGGTTTGTTTTCCTATTGTGAAGTTTTTAATGGGCAAATGTGTTTTGATGACTGAGTTCAAAACAAAGGAGCTTCTAAATTCGGCTGTATTATACTTTGTTTGTTTATTACTTTTGTCCTCTTTGAACCAGTTTGAAAAATTCTTTTTTTGTTGCATTCAGGATACTTTCTTATTTTAATCTAAGAAGGAGTCTTATTTTTATCTCATTAGCTCTGGACCTTGTATATTGATGATACACAAATAAACTTTTCAAAATCGAATGGGAAATATGTTGTGATTTATGTAGGTTTATAACAATGCAACCTATACCTAACTATGGTCAAGGGTATTATGATGCATTCTTACAGTGGATTTCTTTGAAGATTTCTGATTTTTTAATAATTTTAATTATTTATATTTCCATTTGTGACGAGAGACTTGATGGAATGTCGCCTTGCTTAGAGGGAGGGCTACTTTAATTCGTGGTTTCAATAGATTGGACGTATTTGGGTATAGAGTTATTCAGGGCACAGGATACATCTTGACTTTTGGCACCGATTTAGTAAATGTAAAACTAGTGTAACACTAGCTGTGTTCACTAGATGTGATAATAACAATATGCAATTACTACTAATTGAAGCGATAATGGCTCAGTTGGTAGTGTGTTAGGTTCGAATCCAAGCAACTGAGTTCGGAGCTTTCGGTGAAGGAAAACATCGTGATGAAACCATAGCATTGTGGTAGGGCTTTTTCTAAGTCCGTCTGGCTAGCTACCACGCTCAAGTTGAAAATCTGTCGCCAAGCACCTGTTGGTGTGTTCCGGCAGTTGCACTTGAGAGCGCGTCTCCCTCTAGGTTAAACGTGACTTAGACCACATCATCATTGAATATCAGATGAGATTGTTGTCAAAACGTTTACCTATAAAGTATAAAAAGAAAAACTAGTTTCTTCCGCGACTTCATATGTCTGTTTTCTTATTAGTTAGCTATTTAATGTGTTTTCGTTATAATAAATACTTTTGCATTTTTATTATTACTGTGGATAATTCTCAGAAACCAAACAGACTATTTATTTACTGAACTCTTGAGGAGACTTCTACATTTTAATTATTACTAAAGAAGATAAGCCCCCTTCTTGGACTATGTTTAGTAGAAATGGCCATATTACTGTGGGCGCTAGGTTCATTATTTCTTGAATAATCATATAATATGAACGTAATTAAGACAACGATAACTTTGATAACGAGGCGACCTATTGGAAAAACGTCACAGTAATATTAAATTAACTCAAAACTTGTCAATCGCTTAATTATATTTACATTGCGGGCTTAGTATGAAATATACCCTTCACTATTCTCACTAGACTCGCAAGCGATGGTTTATTTATTTAAAAATTAAAATTTCTAATTTTTATAGGAAATTTCTTATTATCATACACAACATCCTTCCTGGAATAAAGATGTAAGTATATAAGTACTCAATATTTTTTTATTTCAATTATAAAACCGACAGTAAGAATACATTTCATTACAAAGTCCAAAAAAAAAGTGTGTGTGCACTTATGTACACGCGTTAGAAGTTATACTTCTTTGGCGTAACAAGATAAAAATCTTTTGCAAAAATTTTATCTTTCGCCTTATTCTACGTTTGTAGAAAAAACGACACTAACAATAGAAAAAAGGTATTTAAAAAGATCTGTATCTCTTCTTGTAAAGTTAATATAGAGAAGTAGTGTAGATAGAAATAATTCGTGTATAATATGTCCTGTGCCAAATGCAAGAAGGGCGATCTCAGCATTTAGTATTTTATGTCAAACATCGAAAACCTTTTTGTTGACGTTGGACCTTTTTTCTTATAACATATCTACAACACGTTTGAAAATAAATACATACATACTTTCGTTTGAATAAAATGTTGACTATAGCTAAATTCAGGGTGTTGGTTTTTCGTGACGGTGTGCGCGCGCATCGTAAAAATTTACTCTCGTCATTTTTCCCTAACGCGTCAAAAGACGTATAACTTCAAAAGTAAATTTTAATCCATATATTTCTTTTAGTACATATTTTTTGTATATACTTGAATCCCTAATTTAGAAACATTATTATAAAAAGACCGTCAGTGTAAGTTTAGATATATATTTATTCCGTGTAACTTTTACAGTCAATTTTTCTATAACTAAAATTACAAGTAATAGTATTTAAACAAGTAATCTAAGGATTAAGAATGAAGATTAAGATGTTAAGATATATAAGGTATGTATTTGAAAAAGAATACAAGCGTCGGTAAAGTTCATTTTGTGAATATGGATACTATTACAACGAATAAGGAAGTAATCGTCGCTAAGCAAAGAACACCGCGTAAGTTGAAAATTAACGCCTTTTATTTTTAAACGTAATTGATTAAATATTGTCATGACTTATAAAACTACATATCACATTTTGAACGTTACAAACAATAAATACCCCACAATTCAATTCAAATCACTAATTACTGCATGAGGATTCTACCATTCAATAAAAAAATATATAATATTATATGGGCCAACTACAAGTTAATTTTAGAATTTAAAATTAATATGCACGATAATTTGTTTACTTTCTCGCATAACTTCCTCTTATCATATGTGGCTTTATTCCTGGAAAGATGCGATATATTATATCCAGTTTTTATATTCATATGAAATTATTTGTTATCAAATAATAAAACAATTGTCATTGTTGTTAATGAAAAATCGAATTAGCTGTTCAACGTAATTCATAATTAATATTTGTAAACATGAATAGTCTGGTAAATTTTATTTATTTGAAATCAGTGCCCGGTTTATCAAACGTTATCGGTTTTATTACAAAAACAAAAATAAACCACGAATCTACCACGAGTTTTACTAAGCAGTGTTTAAAATTTGAAACCTTGTTGTTAAGCACACGTTTAAAATAGTTTATTACAAAAGCGTGTCTAAGCGGTTTCTCGCTAAACATCTACTTTAAGTTTTTTATGCATGCAACTCTGAATAGCATACATTCGATTCAATCTCATCATTCGAAAACGTTCCATTATATACAGCAATTTGAATTTATGAACAATATTTTTGTTCAGATCTTCATTAAGAAAATTGATTTATTTTAAACGAAATTGGATTTTATTATTATGAAATTTTTGTTAAAACAAAACGATGTGATTGTAAAAATAAGCAATATATATGTTTAATATATTATTACGTCAAAGTGCGTAAAGTGGAACGATAGTATAATCTGACATTAAATACGTTGTCAAATATCAATAATGTCATATAGTAGTAGTTGTGATTTACTTGTGAATCTCCAAAATTGTTTAATTTCTATACATCTATACATACATCTGTTTTGTAGGTGGTAAAGCTACGCTGAAGCTATTACTGGTTTCAGCATGAATGGGTCGGCTCGTCCGGGGTAGTACCACCTTCTCACAGAAAACCGACGTGAAGTAACAGTGGCTGCACTGTTGCGCTTCGTTCGGCCAGTGAGAGTGCCGGAGGCCCACATTTTTAAAAGGCCGACAACGCACTTGCGACTCCCCTGGTGTCGCTAGTGTCTATGGACGGCGGTGATCACTTACCATCAGGTGACCCACCTGTTCGTTTGCCCCCTATGATATATATAAAAAAAAAAACATCTTCCAAATTAATAATACCCACGAAATCCATCACTTACTACGAAACGTTTTTGCCGGCAAATAAAAATAGAATAATGAAATAAGAGCTATCAACTTAGACAAGTGTTACACAATGTTTTTAAATTGAAATAGCGTCATCTCTGAACAAGTGTAAGATACTCTTTTATGGACATTTTTTTTTAAATATGTGTTCGACCCGTATTTACTTGTTTTGTAATAACACAATATAAGTCTACGAGCTCGAAAGTTACATGTAACAAGAAGTTTTTTACAAGTTCTCGTAAATTACGTTTATCAAAAATAGGCGTTAACGAACTCACATGTTACAAGATACACTACAATTTTATACGAGTTTATGTGAAATACATTACTCAGATAATTTCACAAGAGTTTTCGTACGTTTACAAGACTTTATTTTTGCTTCGTTTCAAAATGATTTTTCCACCGAATTATATATGTTCAGTGTAACAGAAATTACTGTAGAATAACTGGTCAAGTTAATTAAAAAAATAAAACGTATGAGGAGGTGGTATCCTCATAGTATCGAAATAAGACTATTGCTCAGGGCTAACAGTTTTATTGTAGACAAAAAAAGTTACAGTGGTGTTCACAGTTAGGCATATATGTACACGGGAAACAAAAGAAGGAGCGCGTGGGTGTGCGTCGCTGACGCGTGTCGGTTACTACTAAGAGCATAGAGTCGTCATGGGCTCTCAAGGCAGACTGGCGGTGGCGTGAGGACGCGGCGTCTACAAACGCACGCGCATGCGCAGAGTAGTTTTGCCCTATCAGTCGCGCAGGCGCGCAGGCAAACAACAACGAGAAGCGCGATACCTACGGCAATAAAGAGTGGGGTTAGTTTGCTATAAACGTTTTTTCAAATAGTTAGATTTTGTGTGTCAGAATGGTTTTTCAAAGTCAACAGAATCTCAAACTTTTCGTAACAAGTTACAAAGGTATTTATAACAAATGGAACCACAAATAGAAGTGTAAAAACTCCTTGTATTACAAGAGATATATATTGCTTGTAGTTTGTAATTTACATATATAGCTTTGATAAACGTATTTTTTGTAAAAATGCACTAATATATTATAAGAGAAAACGCTTGAAAGGCAAGGCTGCTAACGTATGATAAACAGGGCACAAGTTTCCATTTATAATACCACAAACTAGTTCAAAGAGACAATGGATCTCAAGACCTTTTAAAGCGACCTTTTTATAATGTGTCTATGGCCTAATTTACAAAGCAAGTTTAAAACTCCTATTCGTCAAATTGTAGTGGATAATGATTTGACAAATTTACCGACACTTTGACATATTTGATTTTTTTTTAATAATTATTGTAAAAACTCTAGAAGTGAGAAAGCTATTGTTTACGATGAACTGTGGAACTTAATTCATGTATACAAGATACGATAATTATCTAACTGAGAGTGTAATCAGCTTTAAAGTTTTCTTTAGCGACTACGTATATTAAAACTTTAGGTATTGTCAACCTATAGTCTAATAACCTTTGATGACCCGTAAAAAGATGGCTGGTATAGTCTTCTATCTATATAAAATAAAATATTAGAGGTCTACTGTTGTGCTTGCATCACGCAAAAACTATTGAATAGATTTTGATCAAACCTTTTAGTCTTACTTCTTAGATATTCGGATCTTATCTAAAAAAATATCATGGTAGCTTAAATCAATATAAAATTATAAGAAACAACGGTTTTTATCTACGGCGTGTTTTCTTGTCTCATAGAGAAGTGGAACAAACGGTGTGGTGCGCATGCGCAGGAGTGAGGAAGTCGACGGAAAACTTTGTTTACAAATACATTTTGTAAGCATAATATATTTTCACTTTTAATTTTTTCATGTTTTTTTTCTGTACATGAAATATATTTTTAAGATAATGAACAAGGCAGACGAAATCACGGGGTAACAGCTAGTGTTTACATACTAAATTGATTTTATTAAATTACTAGTCTTCTAAATTTATCCTTCTGTATCCCATTTCTATATATAATCGTATTTCTAATTACTCAACTCTCATTTTCTCTTAGCAAGAGTTAACATAGACCAACGTTGCCTCGAGAGCTGGACCCTCTTAGCGGCCCTCTCCGCCAAAGAAGAGCCGGTGGAAGGAGGCAGCGGTTTGCACGCCTCCTTCCACCTCCGTAGCCGGACTTGAGGGGATGGGCCGGGGGGCCATCTCCTCATTGCACAAGTCTGGCTGACGAGGGGAGGTAACTGGTTGTGTACCCAGTCTACCTCCCTATAAGGACGGGGCCCGGCGGCTAATTTCTGCCGGGCTGACCGCAGGGGCGACATGGTGATAGCTTTGCACGGTCCCATGTCGCCCCAAGCAAAGCGGCGGTCGGTACACCGTTGGGTTTTAGTCCGTGTGAGTCGGACATAACGCACTCTCTCCCCCGAGAGGGTGGGTATCCATAAGGGATTTCCCCACGTTAATAAAAAAAAAGACCTAATGTTGCCCGATATCTTGTATGCTTTATTTTAATTGTACTACATGTTTTAGAATTGAACAACTGAACGTTGAACGAAAATCTCCTTACTGCCCTCTGTGTCACTCACTTTTAAAGGGTGGCTTTTAACCCAATTTTTTCAGACTTTTTGAAACATTTCGTTACATACAAACATCGCATTTACTATAATAACACATAACAAATAACCAAAGTCCTTTCTTTGGCAACTAAGTACAGCCGTTCTAAAGTGATGCGCTTTGAGGTCAACAATTGATTTTTATTTACATGAATAACTGATATAACGAAATAACAATAACAAATTAATAGCGCAAGGAACTTTCCAGTTAGAAACATTATGACCTGAATGATAATACGGATTGAATGAACTGTAACAATGTGTATGAAAATAAATGTGACACTACCAACAATCGATAAATTTCTATTGTTATACTCGCTCAGGTGTGGATGCAAAACGATACTTGTGTGGACATTTGTAAGTGTGCCTTTAAACCACTTTATGTTATATGAGACAGTTATTTTACACTAGCTGTTGCCCGCAGCTCCGCATGCGTTTTTTTTTTTGTAATTGTAAATTACTTTTTATAAGATCAGCTATCTGTTAGTGAAAGTTCCGTGAAAAATGGTTCAAACGTTTTGGAAATAGTACTGCAAACAAAGCCATGGGTAATAGCTAGTCTAAAATAAAAGAGCTTTAATTACTTTTTATAATGTTAGCTATCTGTCAGTGAAAGTCCCATGAAAATAGGTCCAATCGTATTGGAGATAGTGCTACAGACATAGCCACGGATGACAGCTAGTCTAAAATAAAGTAGCCTATGTCAACTGCTGTAATTTTAACTATCCGTCAGTGAAGTTTCTGTCAAAATCGGTCCAGCCGTTTCAGGGGATCACCTGGAACATACAAACAGACAGACGGACAAAAATTATAAAAATTGTATTATTGTTATCAGTTTCGTGTATACGTTCATATCCAATCTATAAAAAGTCATTATTTTGATATTACAAACAGACACTCCAATTGTATTTATATGTATAGATTTTTGGACACCACGTCGATTGTTGTGGGTTCGAATTCTTGCAACTGAGTCGGTACTTATGTTGAAGGAAAACAATCATTAGCATGGTATGGTGTTAGGACTTTTACAAAACCGCCTGACTAGCTGCCCCTCTCAAGCTTAGAATCTATTGGCCAAGTACCTATGAGTGTGTTCCTGGTAACTGCACTTGATAGCCAGTCGACTTAGGCTTAGCGTGCTTATCATCTTGGACCATCACTGCCATCTAAATCAGATGAGATTTTGCATATTGCAGGACCTCTCTTTTATGAAGAATAAAGAAATCAATGATTAAGTATTGTATTTAATTAATTATTATATTTCAGTTTCGCTCTTTATTCTGCTTTCTGTTCTTTTTAACGGCACTGTTGGAGCTGTTCGTCCAACGTTCGTTCCCTTTCGGTTATGTGCTCATCCACGACTCCCACAAGGAGAGTAATCTCGTGAGCGAAGACAGCTTCTTCTTTGTCTATACATCTTACATCGCCTTACTCCTGGCAGAGGCGTTTTTGTGTGTGCACGTAATTTATCTATGTACTGGACTGTTTTACGTAAGTTAAGTTTTCTTACTGTACGCTTAGTTCAGTTAATTTGCATGTTAATTTCTAATGTAATTATATGATTAACTAGCTTTTGTTCGTGGCTTGGCTCGCGTTAGTGCAGGTTTGACTTCTCTATTCGGCTGACGAGGGGAGGTAGCTGATCGTGTACACAGCTACCTCCCTATAAGGATTGAGCCCGGCAGCCATCTGCCGTCGGGCTGACCGCTGCGGGCGGCATGGTGTTAGCCTAGCACGGTCCCATGCCGCTCCAACTTAAAGCGGTGTCCGGTGCACCGTGGGGTTTTAGTCCGTGCGAATCGGACATAACCCATTCTCTCCCCCGGGAGGATGGGTATTCGTTAGGGATCACCCCACGTTAATAAAAAAAAAATTAAAAAAAAAAAGAAGTTTGACTTCTCTATAGGGAATAGTATACTTTTTTTTGTACCATTGTCAAAGTGTTCATAATGATCGCTTGAATATTTAAGGCGTGAAGGCGCAACAAACAAACTCACTATCGCATTTATGGTAGTACTAGCTTTTATCCGCGACTTTGCTCGTGTTAAGGTACATTTGTTCTATCCTTCGGGCTAGTTTTTGGTAAAGGAAAATATTGTGATGGAACCATATATATAATATGGTTTTCTCTAAACCCGACTGCCTAGCTACGATCCTCAAGTTAGAAATCTGTCGCCAAGCACCTATGGGTGTCTTCAGGCAACTGCACTTGAGAGCCGGTCCATCTAGCTTTAGCGTGTTTACCATCTTGGACTACATCATGATTTGGCATCTGAGGAGATTGTGAAAAAGAGAAATAATCTCTAATTAAAATAATTGTTTATAAAGCCTAGTATGTGAACCCTGATTAGATGTTAAATATGAACGTCAGTTCATGTATTACGAATAAAAACCTTTGAAATGTTGTCTCTTTTCATATAAAGTTTTATTTATACTATTGGTAGTTATAGAAAAATGGAAAAAGTGTGTGCGTACTTATGTACACGCGTTAGAAGATATACTTCTTTCATGTAACAAGATAAAATCTTTTCAAAAATTTTATCTTTCGCCTTATTCTACGTTTGTAGGAAAAACGACACTAACAATAGTAATAAATATATATCGTGAATACAGTTGTCAGTTATCTCGCAAGCATACGTAGATGTCTTTACTTTTACTTGGTTGGTAACTTTCTTTAAATAAATTTAACGACATCTGTTGTGAATATAGCTAACTTCAGGGTGTCGGTTTTTCGTGACGGTCCGTAAAAACTTACTCTCATCATTTTTCCCTAACGCGCCAAAAGAAGTATAACTTCAAAAAATATATACTCGTATTAGTAGTGTTTTTATTATTATTTTTTTTTTTTTTTCGAACTGACCTACACTGTTGGCCTGGCAAGGCCTCTACAGTTCCACCGTTCCACAAACAGTACAGTGTTTTTAATACTCCACAGTGCGAGTCTAGACTATTTGTACCCTATTTGACGTGTCGTTTCGTTACATGGATCGTGGAGAACGTTTTCCTATTGGTTTTGTGTTTAACACACAGACTACTCATTGGATGGTATTTGGGTATGATGGTATTTGTAAGTGAGTATATCAGTTATCTCAGAATTAATCTATAGATTTTATTGCTATCCTTATCTATTGCCTGGACTCTTAAACGTAACAAATTAAATGACGTCATTCAAGAGTAACGTTATATTTGAATCGCATTAGGTTTTTTGATAACTAAACATAATTGGATTGAATATTGTATTGTCCACTATTTCACGACGCGATATAGAAACATATGATTATGCAATTTAATACGAAATATGTAGTACATGGATGATAAAGTTTGGCTGATTATAAATAATTACAACAAGAGACGGCGATACGAGTCTTTTTTAGAATTTTTTACTTTTGTTTTTTACTTTAATTTTCTTAATTGGTAGACAAAGCGACTACATACAGTAATTTTAATGCCCGTTAGTCACTCGTTTGACTTATTTCATTGCGTCATTATTATCGTCTATTTTTAATTATTTTATAGATTTTCTGAGTCTTTCCATATTCACAGTTATTTTTTATATATACACATCAAATGTATATATATATTTATCTAATATAATCATTTTCATTTCTTCTGTATATGACTCACTCGATGCTCTATTGTTCTAGTATTGGAGTTCTATTCCTTCATAGTGGTATACAGTTACTATGACGAAATTTTAGAGTGCGAACGGGAGACATGCTGCAAGCAACAATTCGATCCTGCCGAATCATGTTGTATGTGACCAATGAAAGTGAAAATACCTGTGTAAAATTCAAAGTTCAAGTCAATAAATGATTTTTTTTTTACAGAAAACAGTTTTTAACCCTTAGTAGCCTGATTTACGAAAGTGATTTATTTTTAATATTACTGTGTTTGCTTGAGGGTCTAGATGAAGGGAAAAGTAGCTAAAAAAATCACAATATTTATTTTACTTATTTATTTAGAAAAAATATTTAGGAAAATGATTTTTTTTTCTACAACAGTAAAATACGTACAGCCAACCTATAAAAAAAAAACAAATAGTAATGTGAACATTCGGTTTAAAAGAGTGGTATCAAAATTGAAACTCTAGGTTATTAAGGGTTAACTAATTCTCGTACGGTCTAGAATAAATGTCCGATTTTTTTTTGAGAACCATTCATATAGATAATTACTATTATTCTCGAGTAGGTAATTAAATTACAAGCGTATTGTATTCACTTTTTTGTTCTAACAAAATAGTGACCACTTTATTAGAACTTTCCAGGGAGTTTTTGTGACATCTCAGAATTTATGCTCTGTGGTATTTTTTCAACCACTTCACTTATGTAAAATAACCGAACTAGGTTACCTAAAATGCCACCAACATTCCAAAATATAAAGTCAAATAACACAGTATTATTAATAAAATATAAAATCTACTACATGACACACTAAGATGGCGCTAAAATCATGCCCACTTTTATCTTCCCTCTGATAAAATAATGAATTCTAAGTTTAAATTTTGTTAAGTAGATAATTTGTTTTTGACCGGACATCCTATGTGGCGTGCAGAGGCTGCGTAAGGCGTGAGCGACGTGGGTCATCGCCCACGGCCTGATGTTCCAAGTATCCCCTCTAAGTTTTATGTAGTATAAATTAGCAAGCGAAAACTGCGAAGTTTCCATGATTATGTGGAGGAGTTTGGATCACTTACCTTGAGTCACAAAATAAGTAAAATCTATAACCTTCCTTGTTTCTTTCTTCTTTAAATTTAATAAATTTAAATCTTGCGAAATATTTACAAAGTTACCTTATGGGATCTTTCATTGGTGATGTTTCAGGCGTAATCCAATTTTTATGCACCGTAGAGGATCCGTTTTTAGAAATCCTTTCTTTGTACTCGCCTTGCTTACGTGCGTCGGTATTTACATATGGAACTTATGTGCAAAATTTTATACTTCTTACCCAATTGTTTGATAAACGTATTGCTCGTCATTTGATTTCAAGAATGTTATTAACTAGTGTATAGAAAATCTAAATACTTCTATTGAATTGAGGCTTAAGGGAAATTAATCTTGTCAGCATGAAATATATTTAATGGAACATATGTGTGTGTGAGATGCACTAAGGGCAACTTGATGAATTACAACGCATTGCATTTACAGTCACAATAACATCAGAGAATATTCTAATGTAGTAAACAGATAGCCTTTAATCGGTATCATATACAAATATAAGAAATAATATAATCTGTTTGTTATGTCACATTGTAGTTAATTGCTTAATTCTAACTCAGCTTATAAGATTCGAAACTATATTTACCTATACGAGATATGTTATATAAAATACGTTTACGAAGTTTTTTCTAATTTCCACGTAGCTAACGTCCAGCCTCGAATTGAAAATCTGTCGCCATGTGTCTATAGTACCTACATATGTGTTCTCGCAGCTCGCGTAGCTACTGCTGCTTGACTCTAGGCATCTCAATGATACGGGCCCCCGAGAGTTACAAGGGTGCTTACGTGTGTAAACAAGAGTTCCTATAATATTACCCATAACCTCAAAGTTCCTATTGACACTTAGAATTTAGTTATTGGGACCCCATAAAATTAAATACGCTACTGTGCGAGATTGTTGTCAATCTAATGAGTAAAAAGAAGAATCCTCCATTTCGATGCTCGGGGGATGTATTCATTTCTATTGTGTACGCAATATTATCTAATAAAAATAAACTTTCACCGAATAACTCCAGTTTCTAGATAACAATACAGTCTGTGGCCCGTCGCTGGAATGACTAATGGTTCATTGGTACGCCTTATCACCATTACTTTGATAACAGATAAGCGATAACGACCGACAGAGTACGATGTACAGCTATTTCAACAATAATAATATTGTTATTATTTCGCTGTTGGGACACCACTTTTGGGTCGCAATCGCTTCGATAAATTGACGTTCTGAATTACTCTAGATATTCGATTTTGTTGTCTTGTATTGGTTATTTGCGCGTGCGATTTGTAGAAAAACATGGTGTTCCAATTGCCTAGAGTGGAAAAGTGTTGCTGCTGCATACCTCTAAGGATTGGCTCACTGATTATAGGATATTTATCTATTGTAAGTACATAAGGTCATAGTTTTATTTAGCTCAATAGCCCATTTATTAATAGGAGAATTCGTTATCTGTGTAAACTTCATTAAGATTACTGTTATATCTGTTGTTGTGGTAACACCTTTTCTGAGAATGCTTCCGAGTCATTCGGATTTCGGATTTTTTTATTTTGACTTACGAATCTATCATCACGCTACGTTTTCATTACATTGAGGTGGGTAGGAAGTGTTGAACAATATTTCTTTCAACCGATGAGAATATTTTCGTTCGAGTTTTTGCATCGTGCAAGTTTTTAGCTCTTTTTCCAGATTCGGACGTTTTTGTTGTTGTGGCAATACTTTTTCTGATAATGTGTCCAAGTCGTTCGGATTTGGAATTTTTGTTTTCACTTACCAATCTCTCATCACGCTATGTTCATGTTACATTGAGGTGGGTGCGGGAAAAGTTTAACAGTAATTTCTCTCAACCGACGAGAATTTCTAACGTTGCCTTCTATCGTCGTGTAAGGTTTAAATTTTTACGTAGTTTTTCAAACAAATGAATGTGCTTTTAAGTATTCAACGATGCCACTGTATTTGAAGCAAAGTATTTTGCGTATCTCTACAGTATTGTTGCGATTTTTTTTTTAATATAAATTCATATAACGTTTTCATAAGAATCAGGATCTCATAATTAACTAAATGGTAAAATTGTAGTAACAAAATCATTTATAATCTTTCTTTTGGTTTATATAACTACATAGTTAGTTATTACTGGACCTATCTAATCAATATTTACCCAAATTTGACACGTGATAGATTAAATAATACAAAATAGACTCGACATTTTATATCAAATGTATACTATCCACGGCTCCTAACGTATTTGTTACCCATAGTTATTTGATGTAAACACCCTTGTCTTGTAATAAATATTGGAGTTATAATCGAAATTCTTTAAATATTCCTCGATATCAAATACATACACATACTTTAATCAGACCAGTCGTGTTATATGGATCCGAGTGCTGGGCTACGAAAGAGACGGATGAGAAAAGATTACATGTGGCAGAAATGCGAATGTTAAGATGAATATGCGGTGTAACAAGAATGGATAAGATTAAGAATGAGTATATCAGAGGAAGTTTGAAAATAGCACCAGTGATAGAGAAGTTGAGGAGTAATAGGTTAGCATGGTACGGGCATATTATGAGAAGAGATGAAAGTCATGTAACAAGAAAAGTTTTGAGTTTGAAAGTGGACGGATATAAGGGTAGGGGAAGACCGAACAAGGTGTGGATGGATTGTGTGAAAAATGATATGTGTATAAAAGGTGTGAATACTGAGATGACATTTGACAGGGGAGAGTGGAAAAGGAAAACATATTGTGCCGACCCTACTTAGGTAGGATAAGGGTAAAGAGACGATGAGTTGTCTAGTAGCCGAAATTCGACCATAATTCATTACTTTTTCAAGTTGCAATGCTAACGAAAAAAAAAACGAACTAATTCATTTTTTTTTATTGTAACACTAAAGCTCATCAATTATTAGCTGTTGCTATTAAACTGAAGAAAAAAAGAAAATCGATTGAGAAACAGAGGAGGCAGATGTACTTGATTGATTTGTTTCTGGCTATATATATATAGAGATACAATTATTGATAAATGTATTATTTTTATTGTAAATGCAAGAAGCACGGGAATAAGGCTGTGTATATATCTCGTTTACTCATTAAAATATAGTATTAAAATGCTATAGCACTATAAATAATTATGATATTCGTGTCTGACACCTGGACCAAGTTTACCGACAGCTTCTTCTTCTTACCTTTATCCCACTTAAGTTGGGTCGGCACAACATGTTTTCATTTTCCACTCTCTCTTGTCAAATTTTTCATGCCTTTCCCGTCTTCTTTTACTTCTACAACCGTCTACCTTCATACTCAAAACTCTTCTATAGTTACATGGCTTTCATCTCTTTTCATAATATGCTGGTACCATGCTAACCTATTCTAAACTTCTCTGTCACTGATGTTAGTTTCAAACTCCCTCTAATATATTCATTCTTTATCTTATCCATTCTGGTTAAGCCACACGTCTATGTTAACATTCGCATGTCTCTGCCATATGCAATCTTTTCTCACCCGTCTCCTTCGTACTTCAGCACTATGATACATATAAGTTCATGGACATAATATATAATTTTTTAAATATAGCATTATTTTTTTCCATCGTTTATGGTTCTGTGCAAGAGACATTGGCGAAAATGTTGCCATTTCAATGTGTACGCACACATGTTGCCATTTCAAAAAAAGAAGAAAAGCTATAGGTAATATTTGTTATTTTTCAGGTTTTCTCATGTTTCGTGATGTCTTTGGTGGCGTTTTACATATATAAAGTAGTTATGTTTGTCGACAAAACCAATAAGAATCCTAAACCGGAACATCCTCCTGAAGAAGTGGCGAAGCTAGCACTCAGTTTATACGTCTCGTTCGGATATTATATACTAGTATTCTTATATAACTTAATAATTAACTTGCTCCTTGTTATAGGCGTGCACAAGGTAAGTGAGAGACAGACAGTAATAAATATATACAGATATATTAATTATAATAAACTGGAATGTTATTATTTTTCTTATAAAATTGTGAATAAGTGAAAGCGGGAGCGAAATAAAATTGTAGTCTATCGACCGCCATTTTTTTTCTTGTTTCCATTTTGTCCATCAAAGCTCTTTACTTAAAACTAGCTGCCCGCTTCGCACGGGTGTACTGAGGAACTGTCAACGAAATGTCAACTGAACGTCAATTTGTCAATATTTTTGAAAATCTATTTTCTGTTTCACTCATTCACTTTTTATATGAAGATTTTTAACTTACATTTTTCACGATTCTTCAAACATTTTCTTTCATCTAACTCTTCTTCTGACATTTACTAATCCACAATAAAAAATAATTGGCCAAATACGTGCAGTCATTTTGAAGTGATGCGCTTACATAAATTCAACAATTATTTTTTATTTCTATAGATTGTTACTACCATTACCAAGAAAGTATAATTATTACTAAATGGTTCTAATAAGGAGGCCATCTTTATTGAAACCTTTCAGAATGTTTTTGTAACGTCTCAAAATTCATGTTCCTTGTTATAATTTCCCATTCACTTGTGTGCACAACAACCGATCTATATTACGCAAAATGCCACAAAACTTACACCATATATGGTAAAATAACGCAAGATTATAAATAAAATACGCTACTATATGACAAATAAGATCCCGCCAAAAAATTGACCGCCATTTTAATCTTAGTTAGTTTCGATTGGATAAAGACATTGGATGCTTACTAATATAAACATCTATTACAGAATAAACCACGCTACCTTCAAATTTATTTTAAAGCAACTTTATATTTATTCACACTGGCTGTCGCATTAGTTGTGGTTACGACCATATTCATGGGCTTCCTAGCTACGGTTCCAGTACTGAAATGGTGTGGTAAGTGAGATTTATTATAAAAATGAATAAATCGAAATAGTTCCGTGTATTTATGTACGCACATCAGAAGTTACAAATTTGGAGCACAATACTAATTCAACTCTTAAATTTTTGGTTCAAAGTATAATTTATAAATAAATGACTACATTGACAAGTTGACCCGTGTAGAGTGGAAAGAATAATTATTGTGAAAAAAGAACTATACCATTTTACTTCTTCGTTTTAGCAATTAACATTTGTTACTGCCATGTTTAAGCAGATAATTGTATCGTATTATAAAGTTAGAGTCTTCTGATGACTTCCTTGTTGTAATAAAATAGTAGATTTTTTCAAGTGAAACTCTTTTTACATCGCCTCAAATTTTTTCGTCCACCTACTGCATGTCGTATTACAGCTGGCCTCGGAGTAGAGATAAAATGAAAGGTGCTTGGCAAAGAAGCCAAGGCCAATATGACGACACCAATGGCTCAATTCGAAAGTTTCACTTGCATCGTGGTTTCATAAAACCACACAATTTTTCTAATCTACTACACTTATGCAGAGTCAAAATATACTATACAAAATGTCAGCAATATTATACGATATAGGATCACAACGCAAAGTTATGAATAAAAAATTAAATCCTTTAGTATATATGATATGCGAGATTAAAATCCCGCCAAAAACATCTGACACTCTTCTTCTTCTTCTTCTTGTTTTGGCACCGCAGGAGCATTTGCCAGTGTCAATGTTTTGTTTCAAGTAAGTGTCTTGTAATAACTATAATGTTCTAACAAAATGGTGGTTTTCTTGTTAGAACTTTCCATGTAGTTTTGGTGGCATCTCAGAATGCACGCTCCGTGGTATTGTTTCCCATCCACTTCACTTGTGCATAATATCCGAACTATATTAGGTAAAACACCACCAATATTATAAAATATAGAGTCTAATAACACAAGATTATGAATAAAATATAAAAGCCATTACATGACAGACCAAGTTCCCGCCAAAAACTCCAAATCTGACACTCATAAAGAATGAAAATGAATATTAATTCAAATACTAGATGGCTACACGTGACGTAACTAAAACGTTAAATAAGTTATTCATAGATGGCGGTTATATCAATTACACTTGTAAGTTCTACTTTGACTACCAATCCTTTTTATTGAAGATCAATACTATTAGTGCGTTTATCAAGTGGTAATGTTAATATAAAGTGTTTTTTAATGATTCCATTTTCCACCAAGATGGTAGTATCTTTATTAGAACTTTCTAGAGAGTTTTTGTGGCATCTCAGAATTCATGCTCCATGATTTTATTTCCCATGGGTATCACGTGTGAACAATAATCAATCTATATTACGTAAGGTGCCACAAATATGATTAAAGTACAAGGTCAAATAACCAAATAAAAAAAACACCACTACTTAATAGACTAGAAACCGGCCGAAATCTCCTAATTAAACTCATAAATGATCTTTGACGACCTAAAACTATAGCCAATAGACAATATTGTACTGGCCATCTTCATATTACCAGAATGTCATATATAACGTTGTTTGCACATAATTTCGAATTTGACTCTCAGTTGAAGTCGTCAAAGAACGTAAGTTCGAATTAACCTAAATTTTTGGGGGTGGAAATAGAATGTTGAAACCAATAACACGGTGATGGATCTCTTTGTAATACATATTTATGTAACTACCCCTCTTAATATCACAATTTGTCGCGAAGCACCTTTAAACATACTTCGGCGGGTACAATTAAAATTCAATGCCACATAAAAAATTGAACGTGTTAACATCAGATTAGAAAAATATAAATAAATAAATAATCAACATCAATAAATCTCCTTTAAAACAATGCACCTATATGGCTAGGTACCCACCTAATCTCGGATTTAATTACTATAAAATTTTCTAATCGAATTTGAGAAATTCCCGGGAGTCTTCGAAATCAACGGCCTGATGCAAATTAAATTAAAATGGGGCTCCATTGAGAGTATTCTTTTTCCAATAAAAAAATACTTTTCCAGATCGACTTTTAAATGACCAAGTTCTGAGGCAACAAACATAAAAAATGTGTGTCATGCTTATGACCCTACGAAAGAAGAGAAAACTTCTTTATAAAAAGTATAACAACACAAAAAGCTAACGTAACGCGGTGTTCAAAGAAGGTCACCCGTTCAAATACTGACTGCGCCCGCTATAACTTAATTTCGGTGATCGGACGAGAACCGGTGTTTGCAACACTCTACCCGACAGTGTTTACACCACCATATCTCGTCATACAAAAAGGTTGCGAATCAGAATTTCAAAGACCTCCAATAGTTTTATTTAAAAATTTCAACTAAATTTATACCCTCCTCCTTTTTCAATTCGATAAACAATGGTTTCAAGCAATTCAATATTTCAAAGAAAATTTGCAGTTAAATAGCAATGTTCAGTGGCGATTCATGAAGAATAAAACGCTTTCTATTTAATCAAAACACCCTTATTTTTGTAATATCAACGTTTAATTGTCATGAATGGTGTCTCAGATTCAAAATATTCGTAATTATTTTTTGCAGTTACTCTACTGGTATGCGCCATTATAGTTCGGAGCACATATTTGGAAATGGAGGAACAGAACAAGCCGAGAGTGTACGAGATGCAGAATTTGTACATGCCTCAACAAGCACCGCTCATGGCATAAAGCTCTTATTGCTAAGATTACGAGATCATTATTTGCGCTTAACCATGACGGTTATTATTGATTTTGTTAAATTAATAAATAACGCTGTTAACGTTGTTGTAATGCTAAATTTAATTTTATTATTTTGTGTTAACTTAATTATAATAATAGCTGATAAATATCTATGAGTAGTGATTTAATAAGCATCAAATAATTATAATCAATCCCTTATGCTTCTTTATAAAACTGGTAGGTTAAAATAATGAAAAAATGAATCACAATCACAGTTGGATATTGTCCGCCAGTTGTTTACGGGAACCTAAAATTGAGATACCTACCTATTATATAGACAGTCAAATCAGAAGAAAAAATGTTCAATGATTACCCAATTATTATCTTCATTTTTATCATTGTTCTATTGAATTACCTATAGTTGATATTCACAGCTACTTTATAAATATAAAAAAAAACTGTTATACGGTTTAGTACAAGTGCAACAAAGGAAGCATTTTTTTTCTTATATATTTATACAATATATAGATAAATATTCTCTACCATACAAATTGACAGTAGATTAATTCATATCGTAAATATATCACGTCATGTTATACATAGGACAACACAAAACATTTCCGGAACTGGCCACTTACATTCGCGGGTCATATAAAAACGAATGACGACAATTGAAAATGGAACTCTTTGGCTTTAAAGTATAGTTTGTTTCATCTATTTGTCACGTATGTTAGTGCCATTTTAAATGTTGTGTTCTTAAGTTACCATGGTTGTAGCTAGTGAAAATGGTCGTAATATGATTTTAAATGTAGTTTAACACCTTTGTAGAGTGTTGATGCCTTCAAACTGCATTTGGAAATTAACCACCATGCATGTCGACTGTTTATAATTGGTTTGCAGAGTTCGAATGCGGCCTAGTTAATCTCAGTAACGAATTTTATGGTGTCCGTCCGTCTACTGCTGTAAACAAAAAAATATCGATGCTGTACGCCGTATGATCGACACAGACGGGCATATTACCTACCATGAGCTTTAGGCATCTTCACACATTGGCATGGGATAGGTTATTGAAGAGTATAAAAAACATGTTTCCGAGTTCACCACGGAGAAATGGCATAAATGTTTTCAAAATTGCTTTATTTGTATGAAAAAATGCATTGAAGAGAAAGGAGAATATTTTGAATAACAATAAGTCCATTTTTGATCACTCGTAATATTTTTTTCTTATGTATTTTGGAAATTTTTAGTGTGCCCCACGTACAATATTGTTTAATATTAGTTGTCTGATATTATTTATTATTCGTTAGTTCATCATTCTATGCATTAATTAATCTTACTTAATGGGTTAATTAGATATATCATTGTATATAAAGTTATTTTGGAAATAAAAATTAAATCTAACTAGATAATTGTGAATAGGCTTTCCATACAGATCAAGATCTTACATAATAATTAGTTTAGGTAATAGATACATATGTACTTCCTTATTAATTACAGGTACCACAATAATACGTAAATAGACTAAATCAGACACATTACCGAATAAACAGATAAGCACAGGCTAAAAAGGAAGATGTATCGACTAATTTGAAGGAAGATTAGACTGAATATCAAAAAAATTAGTAGGAATTGCCTAAACGAAAATATCAGAGATGGTATTACTTGGAAAGCTAGCACTTTTCCAAATCTTATTATTATATAATTATAAATTGTGATTAGCCCCAGATTAACGATTTGTCCAAAGCAGGAGATGACATGACAGCAACAATTACACAGCGCTAAATGCTACGTGGTTTCCTCTACAAGAAATAGGTGTTACATAGTACACACCACGGAAGAACTTTATTCCGTGATACAGACGCGTTGTAATGTGAAATGAACTGGGAACATTGAACATCGATTCTATTGTGACCTGTAGAATAAACAACGCTCCATTCCAAAATTTTTGGTTAATAATATTAGGTTATAAAGAATTAGACTTCAGAAATATTTTTGTCTCTATAAAATTGAGTTTTATCGCTATAGTGTATTTACCGAATTCTATAGGTATATACAGTAAATTTTGCTTATAATATTCTTTAAAAACAAAGAAGGTTATGTATGAATAAAATATAATAATATTAATTTTATTACGTGTTTCCGAACGTGTACACAGAAATATATTACTTTTTGTGTATGGCAATTATTTAGGATATGTCAAAGTACTGACAATACAGTAAAGTAATACAACTAATTTAAATAGTAATGTATTACTGAATTATTACTTTTGCCCAGTGTTTTAAATCTATGGTTTTGACATGATCTTCTATCTCTTGTCTATGACACATTAAACTTTGTCGTATAATCATAATCACACTACATTTTTTCTACAGGTGTTATAAATATCTCTAAAAATTGTACAATGAGCAGTATTACATTTAAATTTTTTCCATAAAGTATGCATTCAGTTAGTGTAAACAGAGTGTAAAAAATTCATTTGTATACGTTTTCATTTTAGAATATATTTGGTAATAATGTCGAATAAATATCACCAAAATGCGAACGTCACGGTTCAAAACCAGGTTTGTTGAATGCCGCAACCAGTACTGTAGTGTATTACATTAAATCATGTATAAAACAAATGCGTTTTTCATTTCACTGTTTATCAATTGCAGCTGGTACGTTGGATCAATGATGCCGGCATGTCGGAAGGTAAAAAGAAATCGGATTTGCTCCGAAAAATTATAGAAGTCTTATTACACCAAGGCTCTGACATGCTCCCTGTATACATGGAGATCATACTGAGCTACGTGAATGATAAAAACACCGATGTTAAAAGGCAAATTATTGGTTTTATTGAAGAATTAAGGTGAGAGATAAAGTGTATTTTTATCATCATATATATTAAGATAATTACTACTGTACTTGGTATTTAAGGAGAGATCGTAATATTGTTACATGCCTGTTTGGGCATACTTTATGTTCGTAAAATCTCCTGTATCATGGACCTGTAGATATAGAATAAGATTGCTATTTTTAAAGGAAATACTCAAGTCTGCTAACAATGCGCTGTGACAAAACTAATAAATGGGAAATTGATTGTGAAAGCTAAAGAATATAAAACATACTCTTACTTATGAAGGGAACATATCTCTAAAGTTTAAAATATTGAAAATTATATAATTATAGTCATAAAAAACAGTTTTTATAGTATTGATTGTAGATTCAATACTGTA
This sequence comes from Antheraea assamensis, assembly GCA_035772565.1. NCBI lineage: Eukaryota > Metazoa > Arthropoda > Insecta > Lepidoptera > Saturniidae > Antheraea > Antheraea assamensis. The sequence continues at coordinate 1,054,795 of JAQQSE010000135.1, read as the reverse complement.
TAATCTGCGCCTTAGTAGTAAACATTACAAGGTACAACATATTGAAGCAAATAAAATTCCATTTCAATTGTTGCTGTTCTTTCAATTTATGATGTGATAAGTAATTTTAATGAATTATAATATTAATAATATGATATGGTTCTCATTCCTGGGTTTAGAACACGGCAAATGAAAGAATACATGTTGAAGATATGCAAATGTTAAAATGTATTGTGTAACTAGAATGTATAAGAGTAGACTGGAATATTATCGAGAAAGTGTGACAATTAGCATCAGTCATAGAGAAGTTGTAGAAAAATTTGTTAGTGAGAATAGCTATGTTAAGTATTACAGTGGACAAATATTGAAGTAGAAGAAAACTAAAGAAGGTATATATTGGTTGTGTGAAGAAACATATGTGTATTAAAATTGTGAATATTGAGATGCTACTTGAAAGAGGAGGTTGGAATAGGTGACTAATTTTTATGAAACATTCTGAGGTAGGATAAGAATAAGGAGATTGATGAATGTTATAGTATTAGACATTTTTGATAAATCTGATCATAGGTGGTTCGAGTCAAATATTAACACATGAAACTTCAGGATGTTGAAGCTATCGGTAACTTTAAAGTCCAACTACAGGGATATTTATTTCACAAACAGTAGACAGTGTTCCTATTTTACAATTTTGTATACTTACCTTTTATTTCGTGATATAAATGTTATTATTATCTTTATTATTGTTATATATTTTTGTATATCTATTGGTGTATGCATATAAGTATAGGTTTATGTTGTCTATAAATTAATTTGATCTATTCAGTAAACTATGTATCTATTTTATTTTATATTATATTAGCAGCAATGGCGGACGTGGTCTTGCCCTGAGAATTAAAAAATATATACTTATGTGCATGAAACACTTAAGGCGGCTTGACGTTATCCGATTCTTTCAATAATTATCATTAAAAACCTTACAAATTATAAATCTTCCCCGTGAATTACTCTACCTTTTGGTGAAGACCGCATTACAAATCGTTCAGTAGTTTTTTAGTTTATCAGTGAACATTTAGACAAACAGACAGAAGCGGTGGGAACAACTTTGTTTTATAATATGTATTGATTATTCATTGATTTAAATATAACTATAATATAATCTTTAAGAATATAAAGTGATAGATACACTCATACTCTAACTTATGTATTATGTAGAAACTACTACAGTATCTATTAATTGATGCCCTAGAATATGATTAGTGTTATTTTATTGTTCAATCTTAAAGGTGTTAATTAATTTTCAGCAAAAATCATCCAGATTATCTACCTAAGATCATCAGTCAACTTCAACTTCTTGTTGCTGATTCGGTTATTGCTGTCCAAAAGCGTGCTATTCAGGCCGCCAGTATTGTTTACAGAAACACATTGATGTGGATATGTAAGGGAAAGGCAGAGCTCTCTGAAATGGAATATGTATGGAAATATCTATCAGAGCTGAAGGTAATTAATTGTTTTATAATTTCATAGTAGTAGGTAATGGAACGTACCGTAAGATATTGGAAACTGTAAAGTGAGACAGTACCTTTCGATGGACAGATAATATTGTGAAGGTTGCGCGGAAGCTATTGGTTACAGGCAGCATAGAGCCGGATGCTATGGAGAAAGTTTGGTGAGGCCTACGTCCAGCAGTGGATGTCTTTGGGCTAATGTGATGATGAAGTAGGTGGTTCATCATAGTCTAGTGTTTAATGAAATCTCACCTGATGTTTAAGTTACTGTGTCGCCTAATATATTGAACACAATAAGCTTAAAAGGAGTAAGTAGATGGTGCAAGTGTTAAATAAATGTGTAAAGAGAAAAGATTTGATTTTTGTCCTAATGAATGAACATAAAAAGTACTTGACTGATTATAAAAAAAACATTACCTCTATGGAAAGCTAAATTATGAGTGAGTAACAATAGCTGTAGTTTATTTTCAGAACCTTATTATTTTGAGCGAAGTTAGGAGCAAAATATAGTATATAATCAAATTAAATTAAAAGTATTATGCAAAAATTTATCATCTTCAAATTCAGTTTGAATAACGAGATTAGAGATATTAAATGTATAATTATTTCGATTCCTTTTTAGCTTCTAGTTTTGAATATGATAGACTAGTGACAATGAAGGTATACGTACACATTCAATTAAATTTCTAGAAGAAGTAGTTCTATTACTGAGTCCTAGTGAGGGCAGCGATGAAGACTTTAGCTTGGATAGTCTACCGACTCATCTACCTTTTATCAAGAGGCGCTCCCTTGAGGAAGAGTCTGAGTAAGTTATATATCTTGTACCTATAATAGTAAACCTATAATGAAATGTGCATTACTAAAAAAAAACAAAGGAAACTTCTTATTAAGGCCCTAGTTTTAGGATATTGACTACTTCAAACCTTTTTTTAATTATGTAATAATTAATTTTTAGTTGTAATATAAATTAATTTTGTCTTAACTTTTACCAAATAAGTACATTTTGCCAGAGCAATTACCAGTAGATCGATAGATTATTATGAAATTAAATGCTTTATTTTCGAAGCGAGGCAAATAAAGAAAATTGATATAGCCTTATTGGGTTATATGGAAAGTTTTACGAATAATATGTAGTATATGAACAGAAATCATTGTTAATTGCTCAACTTTATCTGAACCTAACAGAATTCTAAGAACAATACCAAAATATGACAGCATTCATTGCTAAGGGTTAATTTAAGACATGGTCTTTTTCATTACTTATCTTCAACAACATCACTAAAAGGGCGTCTATTGTTGACACCATTGTTTTTCCAATGTCTCTGCTCATGTTTTTATTAATAAAAAATGTTTGTCTTGTTAATATGACATATTCAAATAATAATGGTTTTATAGTTATTTGTGGAATATGGTTATGACCTACATAATATTACTAAGTAAGGTTAATGCAATGCAATATAAGATATATTTAATACTTGTCAATGTATCCCATCCAATCGGTTGTTGGTAACACCAGCATCCGTTTAATGTTAGTTCAAAAGTACCCATCTCTCTTTATGAAGAATCGTTATAGTCCGGTGGAACTGTAGAGGCCTAACGAAGCCAACAGTGTAGGTTAGCTGGAAAAGAACAAGAAACATTATATAAACATTTTTTAGTGATATTACTTATTATTATTATATTAATCACCTTTTATTTTTAATAATCTTATGTATATATAACTAATATGATAGAGGTCCGCCTATAAGCGTGCATCACATAAAAAGTACTGAAAAAATCTCGGTCACCTTTTTTTTAGTTTTACATCTTGGACACTTGGTTCTCATATAAAACAAAACTATTACGGTCTCTTCATTTAATATAGTTATTAAAGTTTTGTGAAGCTACAATATTTATAAGCACAACGATTTCGGCAATGTATGTTTTCTTGCTGTGAAGAAATGGGGCAAACGGTGTGGTGCTTATGTTTTTTCTCTGTACATAAAATATATTGTGGATAATGAAAAACGCAGACAAAGTGGCGGGTATCTGTCAGTATAGAATATTAACCTATAAGTCTATTACTCATTAAATTTGTAATTACAATCAAAAAAATTATATGCTTTCCTAATACGTTAGTATTTTCTTTTCCAGGCATATATTTAAACTGCTTGTTAAGTTCCACAACTCACAACACATATCCAGCGTCAATTTAATGGCCTGTATGACATCCTTATGTTTACTCGCCAAATTCCGACCTAAATATATGCCACGAGTGATACAAGCGTTAGGCGATCTACATACGACACTCCCACCGACATTATCACAGTCGCAGGTTAATTCTGTGCGGAAACATTTGAGAATGTTACTCATCAATTTAATAAAACACCCATCGTCAAATGACATGTTGCCCCAGTTAACGCAACTGCTCGTGGACATCGGAATGACGTCTCAAGAGATAAACAAAGTTATACCGAAAGACAAAAGAAATAAGCGGTTAGGGGAAGTAAAGAGTGGTGATACTCCAGCTAAAAGGATTAGGATAGATTCTCCTCAGAGTAATAGCCAAGGTAGTGACAGTAACAGTAGGAGTGATTTTAATATATTTGATGATGATTCCAATCAACAGAACACTGAAAAAGCTCCAGTCACTGAGGCTAGTATATGCGAGGGCTTGAACAATGTTGATAATGTTGTAAACCTTGTGATGTCAACACTTACCACTGGCTTGCCGACCGAAATGCCGAGTTCATTCACTACTGCGTATAAACCAATACCGAATTCGGGGAGTAAAGCACAAAAACAAAGTCTGGCGAAAATGATAATCGCCTTGGTTAAGAAAGAGCCGGACATTATACCACAGCCTCCATTATTGGATACCATTCCGAAAATTCCTCTGCTAAGGGATGATGATGAAAAAGAGACTTTCAAAAATGCCGTAGCCAAATTACAAGAGTCAACCTAAAGCAGAGAAGATCGAGAGTGCTGTTTCCAAATTGATGGAGGAAACGAGACAACAACATTTGAAAGAGGAAGAAAAGAAAGCAAAAGATAACGAGAAACCCGTCCCTCCCCCAACTCCGACAGTGCCCAAACTGAAGAAGAAGGTGAAACTTCTGAAATTGCAAGAGATAACACGTCCGATACCGAAAGAAATTAAGGAGAAGTTAATGCTTCAAGCTGTTAGTAGAATTTTGAATGTCGAGAAGGAAGCCGCTATCGGGGGTGCGGCACAAATTCGTGCAAAATTCATAACTATATTTGCGTCGAGTTACACTCCTGCTATTCGTGATTTGGTACTCAATTACATATTGGACGACCCGGCCAACAGGATTGATTTGGCGTTGTCGTGGTTGTATGAAGAGTATGCCTTTTTGCAAGGTTTCAATCGGCATCCTGCAACGTTGCAAGCCTAAAGTCCACGACAAACACGACCAGAACTACAACCAGTTGCTTTGCGCGCTGGTTACTCAGATTTGCGAACGTGGTGACCCCGTAATGGAGAGTTGCAAAGATGTCTTATTAAGGAAGATATATGCTGAGAGTCCATTGATTACTGATGAAGCCATAGACTACCTAAACCATCTTGTGAATGAGGAAAAAGTGACCCTGTTGGCGTTGGATCTGTTAGAAGATTTGTGCTTAATGCGGTTACCAAAAGCACAGAAATATGTCAATTCGTTGGTGTGTCATGTCTGTAAGTATAGAAGTAGAATTAAACAAATCTATGCCCAATCAATATTCACTATTGACTTACCAATATTGATGAAAGTTTTAATACTATTTGACTAATTGACAAACTTTCACAATTTCCATTTAAAATGTTAATTACTACAACTTATTTCCCATATGTGAAATTTAATTCAGGAATGCAGTTAACTACCTAAGAACTATGGTGTTAGTATATTTACAATCATTTGTTCTGATGACTAGCGGAAATTGCAATTAATACAAAAAATACACTGCAAAATTATAAAATTATGCATCATTTAGGGCCAGTCCATACATTACGTCATTGGTTATTAAATGAAAATAGCTTCCTCAAAACAGTTTATATATTTCCATTTTCATAAAATTAACATTAGACTGTCGCTACAGTCGAGAGTTATAATAATCTTCTTCTATATATAAATAGGCAGGGAAAACGGTTGAATATATAGTGCTCCTCTGTTTGTCAACCGATTTTCTTTTTTTCCTATTAAGTAACTAATTACGATCTTTGTCTCACAGTAATTCACTACATTGACAGCTTGGGTCCCCTTATCGCATAATGTAATTTATGGATGACCGCATAATAACATATATCTCTAAGTATCTATATTGATTTATTTTTATTTTCTTCAAAATACTTGCCAATAAACTTTTCAATTTGGAAATAAAAATATGGATGTTAATTTACAGTGAACGAGAAAGAGGAAGTTCGAGAAATAGTCCTTAAATCGATACTGAAAATATACAAACGTGGTTCGGAGGCAGTACGTAAGGTGATAGAGAAGCACGCTCTATTGTATTTGGGCTTCTTGGCTCTGCCATCACCACCACCGGAGCTAAGTCAAGAACATGGCCGCATACCCTGGAACGATGATCTGTATAAACTCTGTCTTAACTTAGTGATGACCTTGTTCCCAGTTAAAGAAGGTAATTATAATATCATTTCTTAATCAGAAAATCTATAGTCAGATAAAGGCATGTAACATCTCATTGCACGACTGCTATTTCTCACATGAAATGAAAAATAATTTGTCCTATGATCATTATGAATTTTTATCACTGCTATTTTACTTCTCTGCTATTTATTCATATTAAAAATAACAGTTGTGAATTTAATATTCATATTATTTGTAATATAAATTAATTATATATGCCTGGAATGTTTCTTTATTTCGTTATTTGTGAAAAAACAAAGTGACAATTATAATTGAACGACGAAATTATGGATGACGTCATCTTTAACATACAATACAATCGACCATTCATTTATCTTTTATTATATAACAATAAACGGTATATATAATGTAATTTGTGATTTTTAAATAAATTTAGTTAATAGTTACGTTAATCTCCTACACGTCAATAGTACGGTTACTACATGATTAGTACAAACATTAGGTCAATAGTACAAGGTTGTAATCAATAGAATATTGTCAATAATCAATAAAGTATATCCTTATCCTTGCTGATATTATAAATGCGAGAGTGAGATTCTTTGTTTCTTTGTTACGCTTTCACGCTTTAACCTTTCATCCAATCAGTACAGAAAAGGAAATATGGTACCTTTCATTCATAAAAAATGTACCGTTCCTAAGGGGTATATCAAATCTACATTATCGCGAGTGAAGATGCGAACCAAAAGCTAGTTTCTATGATAATATCTAATAAAAGTCGGTGTTGAAGTTGGTAATGATAATAAAATAGAGTGACTTCTTCACAGAACTGCTGGTGGAAGTCGGTCGAGTGTACGGAATGGCGGGTTCTGAGGCGAAACGTGTCGTTTTACGTTGCGTCGAGGGTCCAGTGAGGGTCGCCCTCTCCACACCCGTCGAGGAATGAAGACGAGGACGAGGAGGAGAGCCAACTGAGACCGGTCTTCAGGGAGCTGCTCCGAGACTGTCCTCGTGGAGCGGAGACCCTGATCACTAGGCTCGTCCATATTTACACAGAGAAATGTTAGTATTACAATAGTTTACAGGGTTGTAGAGATCTATAACCAATTGGGTAGTGACCACTACACACATGGTGATAAAGTCGTAGTTGTAATATTTTTGTTTGTCGTTTGTCGCGTTACGGAGATCAGCAATTTTATATTCAACAGTGCAGTGCAGAGGCTTGCAGGTCGGTATGAAAACGATGACTGCCGATGAATTAACTATCTCCCGGTTTTCGCCAGTTGTGTTTTGGATTATATTGTGGTTAATATCACCCACATTGTAGTAACTCTCTTTTCAGTACCACTGAATAAAAATAAAAAAACTGCAGTTCACACGTGATAGAAGTATAACATGCAGTAAGCGTGACGTTTGCAGCCCATTGAACAGTTTTACAAATTTTTTAACAAGAGTTCTTAAGAAGAAAAAAAAGTTCGTCACGTATTTTATGGATGGATCCTGTAGAGATATAGCTTGATGATATTTGATATTGATATACTTCGTTGCAGCACCTCCGACACCAGAATTGGTATCGCGCGTGCGAGAACTGTACGCCACCAGGGTTTCCGACGTCAGATTCCTCATACCAGTCCTCACAGGGCTTACCAAGAAAGAGGTGAGTCAATTATGTTTTAACGCCATCTGTCGCTCAGTCTTTATACTATACTATTAGTTGTAAATGTTTCTTATTTTTTTATGTTGCCAGTATGTTTGTTTCAAACGATACATTCGTTCATTGTTCTTAAATTTAAAATGTGTTTTTACCAAATCCGAGTATACAATCACGTGAGTTTTGGGTTTCCTCTGTTTTTAAAACTAATTATGTACTGTAACTTAGTGTTCTCTGATGGGATACAATGTTTTCACTATTCACACTTTGCTGCCGTCTGATATAAAAAAAAAGTATAATCTTCCAAAAGGTGTAATTTCTAAAGCTTCGGCTATTAAAAATTAAAGAATATTTTTAGTTTTAATTCTCAACCGATTTTCATAGCATTCTATACACTGAATTAAACATCGTACCAAAATTAATAGCCTTTAAAAGTTATTCGTAATTGTTTTAGAAATCATAAAATGTACTTATATTTTAATGAAATACAGTTAAATAGAGAGCCATTGACAGTTCCTATTTTAGTTTATATGATGAAATGTGGGAACCATTAGTTTGCATTGAACAGGGACGTATATCATTTTATATTTTCAGATTCTAGCTGCTTTACCGAAGTTAATCAAGTTGAATCCGGTCGTTGTTAAGGAGGTATTCAATAAATTGCTCGGATTACAGGGTCCTCACAATGAACTTTCACCGGGTATGTTAATTTATTTATTTTAACTATTAATTGTAAGGTCAAGGTCACAACTTATAGGGTCATTTGGTAATATTTTATATGACATAGTTTGGCTTTAGTCTAAAATCTGAATATTGAATTGTTTTAAAAAACATCTGGAAAATCTGACAATAGGGACTCCGTTTTGTTACAACACTAAAATAATTGCAAGACACTTCATTAAAGAAGATACTTACTCATTCGATAATTTTATTAATAATCTTGAGCATTAAAACTTAGGTTACTAGAACAGGAAAAATAAGAAAAAAAGACAGTCCGTTCAAGAATAGAGAGAGACAAGAAATGGCCAAATATAATCGGGTAATAATAGTAAATAATGACATAAGTTTCGTTAACGCATATTTATATGGATATTATACACTCGAATTTTATGGAAATTTTTGTTTGTATATAATTAGCAACGACCCACGTCTACGTCTGTTTTTTTTTTTTTTAGAAATGACACCATACATTTTTCGGTGTAACTGTAACAATGTATGTGGTGCACACCATGATAGCTATCGGATGGCAAGATTTTTTTCAACTTTGTAGTAATCAATATATATTGTCCAATTTAAACGATATGTCTGTAAATTATAGTCAATGTGTTGTTATTATCTAGATGTGTAAGCTATATTTCTGGAATGTTTCATCAAAAGCAATTTTATTTGTTTTTTCGTGAAAAAGTAAAGTAACAACCTGACGAACTTTCTTGCCTATAATATTAATAGGATGCAAGGGAAAAGGAAACGTTATTGTCTCGCATTTAATTTAAAAACGTTATTTAAATAAATGTTTTGAGACGGGGTATGTAATAAAATTCATCCTCAGATTTTTGGACTTAATTTTATGTAGCACAATCTTAATGTTGCAGAAAGTTACTCAAGTAAACAAGCTGTGTTTACTTAATATATTATATGATAATTGTATAATAGACAGAAAAAGTTCGATTTTTCTAAATTTTTTTTTATTTTATTTCAGTTACTCCAGCAGAATTACTTGTAGCCCTACATCTAATCGATCCTGGAAAAGCTGATTTGAAGCACATAATAAAGGCCACCGCTATATGTTTTTTCGAAAAACATATCTACACACAAGATGTAAGATAATTTCATATATATATATATATATATACTCGACTTTTTTTATTGAGGTTTTGGTTAATAAATATTAATAATTGAATTTAGATTGAAAACTTTAAGAATTATGCTCGAATTGAGACCACTATTGTAATTAAATTCAAAGAATTTTCTTATCAGGTGGACGTAAAAATTTCATATACATTTTTTAATATATATGTATAACTTCGTTCAGGTGCTGTCAGCGGTTCTGCAGCGGCTCACCGAGGAACCTGACATCCCGGTGCTGCTGATGAGGAGTGTTCTTCAGGCTCTCACCTTGTACCCGGGATTGGGTCCGCTCGTCATGAATATTCTGCAGTTGCTCATTGAGAAGGAGGTATGTGAAATCTGTTTGTTTGTGTGTCCACTTAATTTTTGTTCGGATTTTAATACTACTTTCGCTAGATTTTATAGTTTTTTTTTTCTGAAATGTTTATATGTACTAGTGTCGAATTTCGAAATTCGACCATAAAGCATTTCTCTTCAAGTCGCAATATTACACACGAGAACCATAAAGTATGACACACGACTAGTGAAAAAATCACACAGTGTTTCTATATATTTTCTATGACGTTCTCTCAACCTGAATTCAAGGTCTTAAAATTCTGGATAATAATGAGGTCCGGATGTGCGATCGAATGGACCACGATTGCTAAAAACACGGTGAATAATAATTCCAGGTGTGGATGAACAAAGTGGCCTGGGAAGGATGGGTGAAGTGCTGCGAACGGCTTCTACCGAGTTCCCGGGTTCTACTCTCCGCGTTGCCCCCGAGAGCTGTCCCGGCGCTGTCCGGCTCGCAGGCGCTGCTGAAGGCGTTGCCCTCCTCGCATATATCAGCGTTGCCTCCGCAATTGGCTGCTGCCGTATTACAAGTACGTATACACCTCACATCAGTTGAACTTCAAAAGTGTGTAAATAGACTTAGAAATAAGCAACAAAAATGTAATCAAACTCAGAAATATTCAACAAAAATGTAAACAAACTCAGAAATAATCATAAAAAATGTAAATAACTCAGAAATAAGCAACAAAATATATGTAAATAATCTCAGAAATATATAGCAAAAATTCATACAAGCACAGATTAAGGAGCAAAATGTAAAGTAACTCGGAGATTTTATTGTTATAATTTGCTAATGCATTTACTCCACTAAAAGTCATGGTCATTTAATACATTTGTCTGCCATGTTTGTTTATTTTTTATTATGTCCAATGATAACACATATTGAGAAAATAATCGTTTATCATTTGAGTAATTAAAGTGATATAAAATAATAAAAACCAAAGATGATAATTAAAATGAAATGACAAAATTAAAACGATTTTTTCCAAAGAATGTCACGCCCTTTTGAAGTTGAACCTCGATGACCACATTTAAAATAAGTCAATTATAATTTCATTGGTGATGTTTCCGATTAAACTTTACCCAATTATGATTGCCTGATATTATAAAACGATATACAATAAATAAAGCAAGTACTCATTGAAAATCTGATAGAAGTGAAACTTCATATTCATGCCTATAAATCTAAATAAAAAAAGGTAAATTTAAATTTTCAACATAACCCTCATTGTTTTTTTATTTATTTATTTTAACACCCCTATGGGCTTTGGCGTTTTACCTGCACGACATTGAAATTTAAAGATAGGCGCAATAGTTTTTATTTGTTTAAATATTGATTGCATGTCAACAGGATACACAATACACAGCACAGTCTCCGGTGACGAACACAGCGAATATGTCCAGCCCGTTGCATGCAAACATGATGAATCCACCGAACCCGACAATGGTACCGGCACCAGTCGAACCCCTGCCCCCGGGGATGGAATGACATCGTATAATTAGATATGGACGTGGAAGCAATGGAAAAAGTAGTTGATGATTAATAATAATTAATGTTATACATAAGTTAAATAAATATCGATATGATATAAAAACTTCAAATGGTATGAAAAATGTTAACAAAATCATAAGGTTGTTTTATTTCAACTCTTAGTCTGTATATTAACGAAGAAATTGATAACAAATCTGCTCTTTACCGTACGACTATGTAACGAAATGTAATGGTAACTGAACATCATTCTGTTAATATTTTTAACTCCTGGACTGCCCAAAGCATATATCAGCGTTGCCTCCGCAATTGGCTGCTGCAGTATTACAAGTACGTATAAACCTCACATCAGTTGAACTTCAAAAGTATGTAAATAGACTCAGAAATAATGAACAAAAATGTAGTCAAACTCAGAAATAATCAACAAACTGTGAGCAAACTTAGAAATAATCAATAAAAATGTGAGTAAACCCGGAAATATTCAACAAACTGTGAGCAAACTTAGAAATAATCAATAAAAATGTGAACAAACAAAGTTTCATACAAAAACGAATGTAGACCCCATGAGGCATAGTTCAACAGACTGTTGCCAGCATAAGCTTGAAAAAAAATGCCTGATTTATTACAAAATTTTGGAAAATAAATTATATATTGTAAAATTGTCGTTTTTATGTATGTATTTTTAGATTATTTTATTTTTTCATTTGTGTACGACCTTTTTTTAATAAGCCTTCACGGTTGTACGATGTTGTGAAATTATAAACATAATCCGCCATTTTGAAATCTGGGTATCAAAAAATCAGCCGAGGGTTTAAAAGATCTCCCTACTGTCTTCTGTCCCGTTCCCTTTTTATGTGGCGAATTTTTACAATGCAGTACGGCTTTTAACCTGGAGATCGCGAATAATTTTGAGTTTGACTTTTAAAAATGTTTTATAATGAAAAGATGATCTTAGTTCTTTAAAAAATGCCAAACATATATTGTAAAAGCCATCTCAAATGGCGACCAATGGTGATACAATGGAGCAATAAAAAAAAACACATTTCTCACAAACTTATATCTATTTCAATTTGTAGTAATCTATGTTAGGGCCTAACGCTTTTATTATACTTTCAACGCTGTAAGGAGTATCTGAAACAAAAAAAAAATCCAACATGTATTACATGAAAATATGTACATACGAATTATAAAATAAATAAACGCAAACAGTTTAATTAAAAAAAAAACATAATTTTAATTTAATATTAATCGCAATTATTGCCATAAAACAAAAAAAATATTGAATTAAACGCATATTAACAGACGATGCATGTATTTTAATTTCTCTTAAGCCGACATATGTACCCTGTAAATGCACAAACACATTTAATGTATACACATGTAATGTTAAATGACAGTCGTATTAAGTACCTACATACATATTGGTTTTCTAGAAATTGTTCTATATGGACAATAAATTCTTTATGTAATTAGCTAAGCGGTTTGACTAAACGAGTGTCAGCTGTCCTTTCCACTTTAGTTTATAATATATGTAAAACTCACCAATGTCTAGCCACTCGACGTCTTTGTACCCGAACTCTTTTCGTCCTTCCAATATGGCTTCGTGTAGCGCATGCGTTACAACCACGGCCAAAGTTAACGCCGGTTCACCGGTAGCTGGAAGAGAAGAATTATATAGATTGGTGGAGATATTAAAAATAAAATTATATCTAATATTTAAATTTTCCAAATTTGAATATATCCTATGTATTCTTGCAACTGATTAGCAGATAACGGGTAGTTTAAAGTCAGAACGTGATTCTCAGTGGTGAATCTTACTCTCTTCGATTATAAGCACGATTGGCTGGTAACGATGAATTTTGTTTTAAATGTCCTTAATGTGACACAGAGCAATTGAGCATCAGTATTATTTGTATAAACGTGGTAAGGTTTCGGATAATTTTTAAGTATAATAGCCTTTGGGACCGGGTGCTGTAATCGATTTTCTTTAAAAATGTTTAATAGCCCTATAAACAACTGTGCTAGTCTGTTTCAGTACCGCGACCTATTTCCAAAACTCGCTCGAAATATTACACGCCATTAAATGGCGCTTTAATAAACTTAGCACTAAAAGTGGACCCTTAACTATAATTTTAAAACTCTTCTGTGACAACTATATTTTTTAACATATACTGTTAATTTTTTTTACAATAATCATTTAGGCTTTAAAGACCTGTATCCAGTGACTTTAATAAATAAAAAAATGCTATTTGGATGCGAAAATTTAGCTATTTCTCTTATATATGCTCTAAAGGTAATTTTAACGCCATTTGCAAATCTATTTCGGGCTGGCTTTGCTTATAGGGTCGAATGCACAATATTGAGCAAAACGTAAATAAATATATTAAAAAAAAATAGTTCTCGTAGATTTAAATTAAGAGTTACATAAGAATTAATCCTGAGATATTGCCGACGACGACACCCGTTTTGTACAGGTTTGCTTTTGTTATAAACACTTTATTGATTATTTAAATAAATAGAGGTCCAGCATTTTAGGATTGTATAAGGATAACGCTACTGAAGATCTCTTACCTTTGGACCTCAACACACCAGCCGGATTGGGCGCATTCCGCCTGAACGAGACCCTGAAGTCTACCGGAATGTCTTTAGCCCCAGGTATCTTATACGTCCACGTGCGATCAGTGAGGAGTCGTCCATTTTTATCGTACACCAATCGCTCCATAGTCCATAATCCGAGACCCATTACAAAAGCACCTTCAATCTAAATAATCTATTAATACATTAGTACTTCTGTCTGTAATTTTTTTTTTTTTGCAATTTTTGTGGCCAGCTTCTATTATAAAGGCAGCTCATAACGAATTCTAAATAATGTCTGTCCTTTTGTATGTCAGGATTTAGCTCAGAAACCAATTGATATATGCTAATCAAATTTTATACGTAGCATAGCTAGTTCTAAATATTTATGATGTCTTTGCAATTGTTAATGTACGTTAAAGCGATGATGGGTTATTGGTACTTTTCTGACAATGCGTGGAATATCGACGTGGAGTGGATGGAATTTTACAATGTAGGTACTTGAGTTTTTGACGAGTGGAATAATCATAATGTATCTAAACATAAATTGGCAGTAGGTAATTTCCTGTATCTGTTTGACTAGCTCTAGTTGAAAAATCTCTCTTTAGGCATTTATAGTAGAGTATAGCTACACTGGAGACCTGACATCCAATACAAAATACTCTATCATTCACTAATTCTCACGAGTGTGAACGTACCTGACCGATATCGATCTCAGGGCTGAGGCTAATACCAGTGTCTTCAAGCAGATCAACCCTAGTCACGATATGAGTTCCAGTTAGCACATCCAATTCAACTTCTGTTGCGCAGACACCGTATACGTCATAATCTACAAGCCCATCCCGTTCTGACGTCATGTAAGATGCTTGAAGGTTTATACCTGAAGATTACCATTAATTCTCTTATATACCCAAATTAAAATAAGAACTGTAAATAGTGTTTACTGCTTAGATAGATAAAATATTGCTACAAACCTTTATTAAAAGCTTCTTTCACGACGTCTTCCCACATGGATTCACCCGTTGGTAGTTTTTCCTTGACTTCTTCCAACCTCTGTAATAGCTCTTCACAAGCCTTCACCGTACCGTAAGCGACACAATCGCTTGTTATACTTCCATTACTTGCCATACAATTTGGCGAGATGAAGGTGTCACTGCCTTTAATTATCACTTTCTCAAGTGGAATTTGCAAAATGTGGGCGCAGACCTGAGCAACTTTAGTATTGATTCCTTGACCCATTTCGATACCCCCGTGTGATATAGCGACTGTGCCGTCTGCGTGGTACACTGTTACAGTGACGGAGAAGTTCCACGAGTACGCTGTTTAAAAATATATCCATGTTAGTCATAATTATTCGTATTTGATTATAATAGATTTAAAAGCAATAGGAAGCTTATATATAAGCCAATTTTAAATGTAAACTAAGACATTTCTTAACGTTATGAGGTTTTCAAAAGTTCTCATGGGACCCATTTCAGAAAGCAATAACAATGTTACTCCTAAAGCGACTTTACTTGGAATCGAAACAAGATACGATGCTACGAATTGATGTGCAATGGATAACGCTTAGAAATGAGCAAATACCATTATCATAATTTGGACATAACTTATTATAGTTGTATATTATGCATTTTGTACTGAACTGTAGTATGCTAATTTTATTCTTTTTGATATAGATAATCGATTAAAAATATAGTGGAGTATTGCATCTGTCCTTATTCTTAGACTCCGTATATATATAATAAAAATACCTTTAATTTGAGGCTTATGAATGTTAAAACTGTCATGGGAATATTAGCATTCGACCATTCGATATGGAATTTTTGTAGATCTATGTACAATTTTGGATGGCATTGGCCGTTTGTTATTGATTTATATTCAAAGTTTATTTAATGGATGGTGATGTGAAGGGTAACAGCTAGTTGAAATATAAAACAGATACCTATAGGAAACGAAATAAGTGATAGCTTCAATCCCTTCTTCTTCCACGCATTTTCTTCGTTGTATTTCTCCACTTCTTTCCTTCTTTCTTCATATTGTATATCGTATTTGAAAGTTTCAATCAAGTTTTTAAAGTCTACATGTTTTGGCGCTATATTCGCCTGTCTGACATCTATTGGGTCTTTGTTCGTTGCGTATGCTATGCGTTGCATTATATGTTCGGTTACAGCGATAGCTTCAGTTGTTCCTGATATTGAAAATATGTAATTTATTATGGTTTTGAAAATATGACATTTTAATAAAAGTGTTTAACTGTTTTTTTATATTATAAGGAGCAAACGAACAGATGGGTCATCTGATAGGAAGTGATCACCGCCGACCATAGACACTAGCAATACCAGGGTAGTCCCAACTGCGTTGCCGGCCTACTCTACAAAGTTTGCTTATTTGGAAAGAAATAAAATACAATTGTAAATAAACCAACCTGGCGCTCTGCACCAAGTGTTACTGTGTTTATCCGTCAATATGCTGTAACCTTCAATGTACCAGGTTGAGCTTTCGTAGAGATTTGTCAAGGCGCCGGAAATATCTCCAGCGGGTGTGTCGTTGTATGAAATTCCACAGTCGCTGTAGTATTTTAAATTTAGATACTGAATTACACCGGATTCATCAGTTCCAACCTGGAGAAAAAGTAATCAATTTGGTACTTTCAACATTTTTATACTATGTATTGTGATGATACCAACGAAACCTGATATCTACAGACTCTGGAACTCACTGGAAATATAGAATCGTCAACTGCTTGGTTTTTTAAATCGCCAATAAGACATATTCCGGACATTAAACCCTTGCCTTTCCCGACAAAAGCACTTTGTACTATCATTTGGGCTATCAGATTAAATAACTAATTTACTTGAACTCTGTTCCTCCAACTAGTAAATAATTAAGATTGAGAATGAAAGAAGGTGAATGAGTAACCAACAAAACTTTCCGGTAGCGATGACCTTTTACGGGTCGTTCCTAAACCTGCCTGATTTGTTCTTATTGGGTTAATGTATGACTGATATCCAATTGTAATAATTCCAGTCGCAGAATAGACCTAGTATTCGATAACGCATCATTTGCAGATTGACTTTCAAAGCACTCCAATCTGGCTCCACGATGCCAATTATGATTCATCTACTTGCATGAAGAATATATCGTCAAACATATTTTGGTATTTTCTGGTAGATGCACTAGAGTGGTGGTCCACTATAGCTTTAGTGTGCTTTATTTTTATCTTTGGTTACATTTCACTAAGCATCAGATGGAATTGCTCACAAAGGACTTCACATATGATCAAGAGTAGAAGCACGATGGTGAAAAGTACCAGATAAATAGATAGCAGGGACTACGTCTGAAAAGCGACGTTTCTATTTTGCTGTGTATTAATATTTTAGAGAAATAGAGCTATGTAAATAAAAAATTATAACCTCATAGTCAAATTCGCATGCATGCCTCTTTCCAATCGCCGCCATATTGTCAGTCAAAGGCATGACTAGCGTAGCGGTTCTGTTTAGTTTGTACGCGACGAGCGCACACGCACAAGCCACTAAGGAAGCCCGAGATGCTTTGGCCCCGTAACCGCCACCAACCCGAGGGACTGTAACTTCTATACTGGAAATTGAAGAAAACAATAAATTAAGAATTATCCTCTTTTAGGTTAGTCTGCCTATCAATACGTAATTGAATATTTGTTTCGGAATTATGAGCTGGTATAGCATGATTTATAATGATCCCAAGTGTTTTGTGTCTACGTATATTGTGGTATTCCTCAAACACATTTTTACTTAACTTAGGTGTAATTATGGTCTCAGTGTTTGTCTATAATGTAATAGAAATGCGTGATGGTAAATTTTGATTTAGTAACTTAGGTAGGTGGAGAGTTAGTTTACGTAGAGATATATAGTATAGATATAGTATAGAGTACGATCTCATGCCGCCCCGACCAAAAGCGGTGTCCGGTACACCGTGGGGCTTTAGTCCGTGCGAGTCGGACATAACCCACTCTCTCCCCCGGGAGAGTGGGTATCCATAAGGGATTTCCCCACGTAAATAAAAAAAAAGGTATCCCGGACAATTAACGACGACGCTGTGTTTATAAGACCGTAACAAGTTATAAGATTAATCATTTGTATTTAAGCACAGATATTCCTTAATAATTTCTACAGCCTCTTACTACTTGATTATTGAATGTTATGTTACATCTTTTTTTTAAACATATATTTTTATTTTTTGTACGTTTAGCATTCGCTTAGTTTTTATTATTTTCGTAGTAGGATGCGAAAAATTAAATAATAAGATCGACTTTTATTTAAAAAAAGGCGACTATTTGTCTGATGCGAATTAACCACTAAAGCGAGCACTTATAGTTTAGTTGTGTTATTTCCGCTTTGGAGATTGTGTGCAAGATTCTATATAAGCAAATTTGTAAAACATCTTTATGGTAAAGCATCTAGTTATTGAAATGTTTAATGAAAAAAATCAGTCAGTTATGTAATCATACTAGAATGTTCTAAGCTTATGTAAAGTTTATTGTTTTTTCCCCAGGACATACCGGTTTGTGTCTAAGTTAAGCATCTGCGCAATAGCCACTTGTACTATATCCATCCATTGTGTCGCTGAACGTACAGACAGGCCGTGAGAAGTATTGCGAACACTGCAGCATTGCGTCTCCATCGTGTAATGATATTGCGTTGGAACTGTGTAACTGCCTTTCAGCACGTGTTTTATGTCTGTTCCTTTGTTTGTCGGATTCACTGTAGTTTCTTTTCGTATCTGTAATATAGAAATCTAGAATTATAGTCTTCATTTTTAATATTTCGCATCGAAGAAACAAAATGCTTTCTTCTTAGAAATCTTTAAAATTTGATTACAATAGGGAGCGAAGGGAAAATAAAATATATTAGTTTCAGTTAATCTCAGGCTTTAAGTTAATCATTCATATGAAGCTAATTATAATGGAGTAATATTCTCTGGAGACTAGGTTTGCGTCTGATTGGATTTCTCATCAGCAATATCTTAAGAAACAACCCTATTATTAAGTCACTTCAAATACAATAAAAAAATATCCAGTGCAAGCCCTGAGAAGGCTCTTATGAATGTAAAAACTATCACTGTTTCGAAAAACAACCAACAAGACACTCATACCAAAAATTTTAAAAATGAATTATTACAAATCTTCTCTTCTACATTATTTAAAGAGTTCCTATTCAAAATGTCATGTACCGAATAAAACTGTGCGTCATTTACTTCTAAGCAGCATCTAAGATCGCAGATCTAAGGCGAGGGAGAAACTGGGGCATTCACCTCGGGTAGCAGTGTCAGAGAGCGACAAAATCCTAATATAATTAAAAATTAAAAAAACTTGCTCCACAAAGCGCCAAGCATACGGCAGCTTGTTTGGGTCACCACGACTTGACTGATTTGTAAGAAAAAGGCGCAACGCAGGCCTACGCCACAGATGAACTTAAGCACTAGTACACTAGTGAACTTGTGGACTCGACATGCCGATATGAGATTGTACGTGGCGGCCACAACTGACGTCTTTTTAGTGACTCTCAATTTTTTCCCAGGTATATAATTTAATTTCATACAAATAAAAAGTTATTAGGTAATAGATAATAAAGAATACAATTTTACTAAAGGGTTTTTTGTTAAAATTGCCATAAAATTGGTAAAATGCCAACCATTACATATTTTTGTTTTTTTTTTAAGTAATTTATCTTTAGAGATGGAGATATGGGCGCAACTGTTACGTTTCTGCCCAGTTCGAAAAAATCCGAGGCTGCTCCTAAGTATTAGGCAAATTATTGAGTACATTCTTAGATTATCCACTATTTGATTTAAATAGGCAACTTCCAAAATAGCCAGGTTTAAAATAATTTACTATAATATATTGCATAATAAAACTTACTCTTTGACTCTTATCAGGTGCCGTCAACGCATCTCTTACGTTTAATACCAGATCGCCTTCGAACTTCTTGTATTTGACTTTAACTAATCCAGCTGCAGTCATTGCTAAGTTGTGGTCGACCGCAGCGATTAAGCCGACAGGCTGACCGTAGTATGATACCGATTTTGAGGCAAGTATCTCTTCTGGACCGTTCTGCCACGGTACACTAAGCGGGGTGAACGAGTTCTGTCCCGGTATATCCTTTGCTGTTAAGAAGGTGATAACTCCTGGCAATTTCTGATTAAAAAAAAATTGTTTATGTTCAAACACTGGCTATGCATCGAGTGCAGGCTAGCATTTAATTTTTGTAGTTTTGAATTACTATCAACACAGATGGACAAACTTAAAAGGATCCTAACTAATGTTATAAACGAGAATGTCAGATCGTGTGTTTGCAAACAAGTTGTCAGGAGTACAGAAAAGCACATAGGTTGTGCAGAAAATAATGTAATCCCAAAGGCATAGGAAAATATAATTATTACGGTCGTTTTGCTTAACAACTAGCCCTACTGGACCTGAATAAATTATATAATAACCTGGAGTACAAAAAACAACAAAAATCTGATGTCCAGAAATAATTATAACGAGAAAAATTGTGGGCAAAAGCTAGTTCCGTATAAAGCACGACTGATGCATACAGAGGCGACTATGCGTCTGAACCACGTGCCATAGTACGTAGCTGACGTGAGCATTCATAGTTCGCTTCTATTCGCTACTGCTCGATTATCCTCGCACGAGGTGTACACGGTCTTTGCTTCCAGTCCCCGAGCCGTACCAAACGGTCCGTTCACACTAATCCTTCGTTCGTGCTTTCTGACTTACACTTTGCTTGGGAATTATTGCTTTTAAGAGTCGTAATATTAATTAGCCTGTTACCTTCGTCAATAATGCCTGGATAATAATATATAAATAGAAATCAATTGCTGGATGTATGTAAGGGCTTCGTTTCCGAACAGCTAATTATACTTATAACTATCTTGAATATATTTGGCTAATTCTGTTTTTGTTCTGTTTGTAAGTATATTATAAGGTTTGTATAAAAGAAAGTCTATGAAAATTCGCATATAAAAACATTTCGATATAAAAGCGAACGAGTGAGCGAGACAGAAGACAGTACGGATATCTCCAAAAATATTGACAGACTATCGTGTAGTCGTGGTTTTGATTTCACTACAAGGTCATATTTAATGGGCCAATTTAGTCCTACTATGTCATAGAGTTCAAAAAGAAGTGTAGATCTGTTCTAAAGTCCTAGAAAAGAATGCGTTGAAACATAAAAAAAACTTTTTAATGCGATTTCAAAAAATATTTAAGGTAAAAAAGTTTGAGGACCCAAGATATAATTTATCGTTACCAGAGCGTCCCCAGGGTCGAAGCCTAGTATGTCTCCGCGGCAAATATCTGATAACACGAAAGCGACGTGCACCGCTCTCGGTTCAGTGTACACATCACATGCGTATCTCACCTCACCGGAACACTGGAAAAACAGTTGAAATAGCCATAATTATATTAAATTCTATTTCATATTTTAAACTTTAACTTATTCATAAAATTCACACTTCTAAGAAAATTAATTCTATAATGACATTAATTTATCTGTCCAATTATATTACAAGACGAAGTCACTTTTCGTGTCTGTCTGTCTTTTACCGTATGTCTTCTAAACAACACGACGGATTTTGTTACAGTTTTCAGTATCGGTTAAACTCCGAATCGGTTGCTAGGATTCGAACTTACGTCCTTCGACGCTGTGCCCGAACACGTCATCATTTAATCCACTATCGCTTCAAGAATATTAAAAAAACCGTTAATTTTACAGCTACATACGAACCTGTGTAAGGGCTTCCAATTTTGGTATGGGCTTATTTAAAGGCCATAACGATTTGTCCGTGTCGAAATTTTGCGTACCGTGGGACATTTCGCGTTGCAATATAGTGGCACCCGACTTGTATCTCTTATTAACCGAAGGGGCTAACGATAAGACTGCCTGTAAAATAATATTATTATAATAATATTACTTTGTGGAATTCCATCATTATATATTAGGGTGAAAGTTACTTCGCACTTCTCCTTGGAATTGATTGGCCGCCGTTACGTAACTGTAATGTAAGATGTGACCGCGGCCAAACAATTCCAAGCGGAAGTGCGAAGTAACATTCACGCTAATATTAAAGGACCTTTATATGTAACATTCTGATGCATGCACATGCATTCGTAATTATTCACCGTCGAAATGATTTGACCGAATTTGATAACTTTTGTACTTATTAGATTAATTGGACGGTTCTTAGCTATAGTTGAAATCACTTCCTCCACAAAAGAGTTCACTAACATTTTCTCTTCTGTTTGAGATGTTTTTTTATTGTTTTATAACTATTAGTATACTGTTTTCGTTTGTAAGCTGTTTAGTTTGTATCGATTAGCTTTATTGTTATTTATTCATGATTTTTTTTTAATAAAAATTTAAAGTAAAAAAACATCGTCGAATTTCGCCCATCATATAACTACGTACACATAACTAGGCACAATCTTAGCAACTAAAAACCATTTTACTGTAATAGTAAAATACAACGTTTACTATTTAAAATATCAGGGATCACTTACAAAATAAATGATGAAAAAGCGTCCCATTAACTCTTTAGTATAACGTATCAGGGTTGGCCAATGTTATATTTTATAACTAAGGCTTTTCAATCGATGTATGAAACAGATAGGTTTTTTAAATATATATTTTTAACCTTAAATTCTGTAATTTCAGACCTAAATCATTACGTTACAAAGAGGGCATTAGTCACTGCGGTACTTTCTGCTAACTCTATAGGATACGATCAATTAATTGGTATAACTCAACTAGGTGAGAATTTACATTTCTGTCTAAATATATGAAAGTAAGCGGTTAAAAAATCATGTCCTAATTCGTTACCCCTGAATAAGCAATGTTATAAAAATTACCTACGATGAATTACTTTAAAACTGCACCAATGCAGTAAAAAATAGAGTAGGGCGCGATTTGACACGAACCTTGTAAAACAGTCCAAGAGCAATATTTTTCCTGCAGTACGGCGAAGGCTCTGGCGGTGTGTCTACTGGAGCAATTTCCTCACTTAATTTCTTTAGAGCTATTCTTAACATAGCATCCGTAAACAACTCACAGCATTTTATGACGGTCTCCGTTTCAGTTGCCCTAGTAAAAGAAGGGCTTATGTTGCCGAACGCAAGGTTTGCGCTTATGACCTTTTGTTGAGGATCGATTTTGAAGAGGAAACCGGCGTTAACTATCGCGTGTGCGTTTTGTGCTCGTGGCATTATCTAAAAGAAAAATACATCTATTACAGTCCAGATATGAATAAAATTCTTCATATGTAGTATGTACGTTAGTGCAAAATGATTTAGAAATAGCAAATCGATTTAAGTTTATGTTACATGATTAGCTATAAATTGTTGTTTTATTCTAAGTTATTTATTCGTGTCATTAGTATGGTTAATATCTATATATCAAATACTTCATACAAGTTACGTTAAAGCAGCTGAACTTGTGAGCTTGGCTCCATTTTAGGATCTTCAATAAATTACTATCCGCGACGACAACTTTAATTGAAAACAGTAACTTTCAGTTAATCTCAGGCTTTAAGTAAATCATTCATATGAAGCTAATTATAACGGAGTAATATTCTCTGGAGACTAGGTTTGTGTCTGATGGGATTTCACATCAGCAATATCTTAAGAAACATCCCTATTATTAAGTCACTTCAATTACAATAAAAAAATATCCAGTGCAAACCCTGAGAAGGAGGTTATGAATGTAAAAACTATCACTGTTTTGAAAAACAAACAACAAGACACTCGTACCAAAAATTTTAAAAATGAATTATTAAAAATCTTCTCTCCTACATTATTTAAAGAGTTAGATATGATATGGTACAATGTTGTTGTGTATATGTTGAAAATAGTATCGGAAATCATCGATTGATAAGCCCCCCGAGTTTTCAGATTTCGATTAGATGGTATATGTTCATTTTATTAATAAGAATGACTTAATAGAAAATCGTCAAATTGTAATTTACCTTATAAGTCCTCATTAAATTATTACACGCTAACGGAGGCACTTGTATGTCCAATATCAAACGATTCCTCAAGTCCGCTTTTGCAAACTCGTGCATTTTTAATTCCGTTTTCTTCATATTACTGTCAACTAAAACATGAATGTATAAAACAGTCAAATGTAGTTTTATAATATGCGATCCGTTGAATTTGTATTGTTTTTAAATGGTACAACTCCATGTAGTATATAGTCTGATATTACATTATACTCCAAACAAATTTCTTTAAGGACTGTCATGATTGAAAGAAATATATATAATTCACTACAGAGGCGTCATACAAAAATATGTTAAAATTCATAATTCTTTATAATGTGACCATATTTTTCTGAATAAGCTATATCGATCAATTTTTTTGTTTTGTTTTTTTTTTTTTATTCTTTATAGGTAAGCGTTTGACCACAATCTCATCTGATATTAAATGACGATGTGGTCTAAGATGGTAGTCACGCTAAACCTAGAGAAGACTGGCTCTCAAGTGCAGCTACCGGAACACACCAACAGGTGCTTGCGACAGATTTCAACTTGAGGGTGGTAGATAGCTAGCCAGACGGACTTAGAAAAAGCCCTACCACCATGCTATGGTTTCATCACGATGTTTTCCTTCACCGAAAGCTCCGACTCAGATGTCAGATTCTAAAAAAAAATATATATTATTATTACTTACCGAGTGTGACAGTAGCTCCAACAGTAGCCATTAAGACGAACACATCGGATGGGAAATCTGGATGAATATTTTTCAGCGCCAAATTACCACCTATAGTTCCTATCTAGTAACAATGGATAATAGTAATAATAAATTAGTTAAAGAGACAAGATTATCGCTACAACTTATAAAAATTACATATTTGAACTTTCTTTCAATTAAATCAGAATGACAAATTATATTATTCTAGACCACTAATATATCATTTACATAGAATACTCTTTCAACTTAAAATATTTTAGTTGGCCATCATAATCTTTATATGATATAAAATTATACAAAAAATCTAGAAAATCTTTGACTATAAACAATGTACGTAAAAATAATTTGATCCCAATTCACAAATTAATTATGTAAACGAAGTTGAACAGGATTCTCACTACATATTATACAACAAAGTCATCCGCCGCGTATGTCTGTGTGTCTGTCGGGATGTTCGCGATAAATTCAAAAACTACTGAACGGATTGTAATGCCGTCTTCACCAGTAGATAGAGTAATTCACGGGGAAGGTTTAGGTATATAATTTGTCATGGATTTTTTTTTGTAAATTGGTTGAAATATAATTATAATTGTTGAATGAATCGGAAAAGTCAAGCCACCTTAAGTGTTTCATGCACATAAGTATATATTGTTTTATTAGTAGGGCAGGACAACGTCCGCCGGGCTTGCTAGTGTTATGTAAATGATTATTTTAACAGAATGGTAAATTTAATTTTTTTCTATTTAGTGTCACATTTACAAATATACATAGAATGAGAAAGGGTACAGTGTGGGCAATCCCATTAAATTCTAATTAAAATTAATTGGTAATTTCACGATATTTATAAAAGTATGTTGTAAATATGAAATAATAATTCTAAAGGACTATTTTATATATGAATAAAAAGTGTGTGTGTACTTATGTACACGCGTTAAAAGTTATACTTCTTTGGCGTAACAAGATAAAAATCTTTGCAAAAATGTTATCTTTCGCCTTATTCTACGTTTGTAGAAAAAACGACACTAACAATAGAAATAAATAAATATCGTGAATACAGCTGTCAACTCTCACGCAAACATACGTGGATGTCCTTACTTTTACTTTGTTGGTAACTTTTTTTTAATAAATTTAGCGACATTTGTTGTGAAAAAACTAAAATGTTGACTATAGCTAACTTCAGGGTGTCGGTTTTTCGTGACGGTGTGCGCGCGCATCGTAAAAAATTACTCTCATCATTTTTCCCTAACGCACCAAAAGAAGTATAACTTCAAAAATACGTTTTCGCTTTATATCAAATACTATCACTTACATTTCGTACTGGTATATGAGCGACCAAATCCAAGTGCTTGCTGAACTCTCTAAGATATTTAAAGTCTTCATTTTTAGTAGCCCACCGAGAGAACTCCTGGATAACGTTGGTTAGCGACATGCCTGCTCCGATTACTAGGTTTTCATCATTCATCGAATCCTTCAAGGTTTCTATTGAAGATATATCTATCAGAACTTTGGGCTCAGAATTAATCGGGTAGACTCCTGAAAATGGCAAGTTTATAAAATTACGGAATTTTTCTGTATACATTTTACTGTTTAATTATTAAATTCTTGGTTTATAAGAATAACATTTCTTGCAAATATTTTATAATGAATTGGTACTCTCGTTGGTACATTTGTTGATATCGACTATTCAAAAACTTTGGTTTGGTGTTAAAATACGACTTATTTTTTTCTATAAATTATCTTATTCTATATTTATATAGTTTGGTATATTTGTATATGGTTTATTACCTTTTCCTGTATTTCCAGCTACTAATCTATAATCATTAGTGGCTTCACGTGTTAAAATCTGCAAATAAAAATCGTGTCTAAAAAAACTCTTCAATGTTAATTTTCCTAGAGCTATTTACTTCAAATATTTTTTTATTTATTCAGAGCAATCAGATTTACCTTAAATACATCCTGTATATTAAACGCTTTGTACCAACGAGTTCCTTGTAGTTTTAGGCTCATCATAATGTTCTCTCGAGGCCTTTCAACAAAACACCATTCATCAGTCAGAAGTACTGCATTTACGTTCGCATTTCTTCATGCATTTGATACCGTCAAGATCTTCCAAGTCCTGCTGAGATTAAATATTTCAATTACAATTATTGTTGCGGTCTGTTTCGTATTTCTTGTTGCCTTTTTTACGTTTTAGAAAAGATAATTTTTATTGCTTTGCTTGTATAGAACTTTTCTATTTTATCCTTGATTAATATAGTAGTGAAGTAGGCGGTGGTAAGCATAATACGATCCAAACAGAATGACAATTTACGAGAGATTATGCAGTTGTTACAATCATCCTACAAGCCATGTGTTATATACTTGCAGCTGTGAATATACCAGCTAATTCCGCAACTAAGGAGATTATGACAGTTTATTTACCAGGTACAAGGTGATATTTAAATGTATATCGGATAACCCCTGAACGCAACATATCTAAGTGTGCCACTAGGAAGAATATTACATGGAGTATGACGGTTGTGATCGACTCAGACACAACTGCGATGTTCTACCATCCGAAACTTATTGAATTTGCAACGACTTCTATCATCATCATCATCTTACCCTTATCCCACCTAAGTAGGGTCGGCACAACATGTTTTCCTTTTCCACTCTCCCCTGTCAAAAGTCATCTCAGTATTCACACCTTTTCTACACATATCATTTTTCACACTATCCATCCACACCTTTTTCGGTCTTCCTCTACTCCTATATCTGTCTACTTTCAAAGTCAAAACTTTTCTTGTTACATGACTTCCATCTCTTCTCATAATATGCCCGTACCATGCTAACCTATTACTCCTCAACTTTTCTCTCACTGGTGCTATTTTCGAACTTCCTCTGATATACTCATTCTTAATCTTATCCATTCTTGTTACACTACACATCCACTACACATTCGCACTTCTGCCACATGTAATGTTTTCTCATCCCTTTCTTTCGTAGCCCAACACTCGGATCCATATAACACGGCTGGTCTTATTATAGTTTTATACGCCTTCCCCTTGAGTTTCAACGGCATTCTTGGGTCACAAACCACCCCAGACACCTTTCGCCAATTCATCCACCCTGCATTTATCCTCTTCCTCACGCCCTTATCGTTGTAACACTTTTTGTTGCAACGACTTCTATGAAAACTTATTTGAGATATATGGCATTATATCAGTATGCAACTTTACAGTTAGTTTAAGGCAATCATGAAATAAAGCTTCTACAAAAGTTTTTTTTTATTTATTGCGTTTGACAACAATTTCACCCAATGTTAAATAATGACATGGTCTAACTTGGTAAATACGGTAAACGAAGAGAAGGACTGGCTCTTAAGCGCAGCTGCTGGAACGCACCTGAAGACGCTGGGCGACAGATTTTCAACTTGAGGGTGGTAAATGGCTAGGTCTTTATACATAATCCTTACCAACATAGTAGCAATGATAAATACAACGGAATCTTGTTGAAGACTTAATGCCCCACTACAAACTAATAAATCTATAAGACAGCACGTTTCACGGATACAAAATCAAATGAAAGACAACATAATAGAATTTGTTTTGTATTTTTGTCTTTGCCAATAATGCATTGTACCCTTAAATGTTAAAACTTAATCAACGTTTGATATAGTAAGTACAAATTTTGAAAGAATTAATACTGGCATACGTCACTTTTTGAAAGAGGCGTAAAAAAAAATAGTTGAAGACGTCAGTAGTGTTCTAATACGGTACCTATATTTAACAAAATCCTGTACGTACGTGAATTTTACTTTTCAAGCTCGGGTCCGAATCGTTGGCGAAACTTTTGAAAGCGTCCAGTATGGGTCTGTAGCCGGTGCATCGACACATGTTGCTCCCGAACGAATTTTCCACCTTTTGAGTTGTTAGGCCATTCGCGGAACTCTTTGCGAGACTGCAGAATTGTATAAAATTGTAATCAGCAACATTTTCTGCGTTTGTATTTTGAAATTATAATTATATGTATATTATTCTGATATATAATTTATATTACAGTAAAGATCAAAATTGATAATTAAAAAAATACCATCGCTTTTTGTGTGAAAGAGCAAAAAAACATCCGTCCATCGTCACAAACTTTATCATTAGTAAAGTTATTAGCAAAACTTGTTTAGTCTCATGGAACATTCAGGTACAGAATCTGTGTTTATAATTGGATGGGTCATGGTTATATAGAATGTCATGGGAATCATAGATAATGTAGAATAATTAGCTACATACAGTTGAGTCAATTATGTCTCTTAGGGTCACACGATGCACTTTTAATGACTTATCAGATTTTACTAAAATACTTCGGAGCGTAAAGTAGTATAAATCTCTCAATTCAGTTTATTACAATATTGTTAGTCTTGGCTAAGATTTACATGACTTAAGTGTAAAATTAACTAACTTTTCTAATTCGCTTTTTATGCGCAATAAAAAAGATGCGAGGCTATCAATTAAACCCAAGATATAAGAAGCCTAGAAACTTCTATGAAAGATTCTGCATCGAATGGTGATAGACTTATGTCGATACGGTCAGTAATTTTGATGCGGTTGAACCTCAAAGAAACTCTATTTTCTGTTTATGTATATAGAATACTTCATTACAGTGTAATATAATAAAAAATATTTACTCCTTACAATAAAGTTAATATTCTAGACATTAACTACCGTTTAATTATCTATTTTATCGAAGGCATTGTACAATGCGTTTTAGACAGGTACCTAATAATGTATTTTTGCAAAGAATACGTTGCGACGAATTTCTGTAAGTTTCGTTACAAGAAATGTTTTTAAAACTCTAGACACACGATTGCATATAGTGTCAGATACATAAAACCGTCGGTAATTTCGTGGTAATTTACATACAAAATAACTTAAAATAATCAGAATTCAACGATTAAAACAATAAAATTTGTCAATAAATAGTGTACATTACTATTTCGATTAAGTCGCTGTATTTTGAATAATATTTTTTATTGTCTCAGTTAGGCTTTCATAATTACATTTAAACAGCTACGCCACTAGTGCAATAGAATTGGTAGTAGGTACGTCGTTATTACTATTTTAATGGTGGTGCAATATATACCTAAAAGCATATATTTGAATATTTGTTTATTTTATTAATTACATCCTTTTCCCCGTAGAGACTTTAACCTCATCCGATTCCAATTTAAAAAGGAAATATTGTTTCAAGATAGAGATATAAATTTAGTTACGCTATAGAAAGAAAATAAAACTCTAGAAGAAATGTACGCAGTCAATTTGGTCAACAAACCAATTGATGCCAATTGGGAATACTACTAAGGAGCAAACACTTCACCTCTGAACGAATTACCGGGCAGATCACTTGATTTTTATTATTATTACCCGATGCCTATTGCTCAGCGCTTCTTACCTTAATTAAAATGAGAGATAACTTAAAACAGATCTAAAGAAAAGACATTGCGTTAACTTAGGAGATATTGCGTTAACTTAGGAGATATTGCGTTAACTTAGGAGATATTGCGTTAAATTAGGAGATATCCTTCGAAGTTTTCAACCTAGATTAGCTCATGATGTACTTAATAAAAATTTTAAATTTACCAAATGTAACCTACCGTTTAAACCGTTTGGTTTAGAAGCATGAGATTTATAGCATTCCCTTGTTAAAGATTTTTGACAAGTTAACTCGAGGCTAATTTTACTATGTCCCTTTAACTGGCTTCGCCTCGAATAGGACTACAGTCTTGTCCCTGGGTATTGATAGACATGGGCTGCATTTATTTATCATCATATACAGTATGTAGTTAAACTTCAACATACCCGTACATATTCATGACCATTCCCGGGGTACAGTATCCGCACTGCGTTCCATTGAACGAAGCGAGGCGGCTCTGGATCGCGTGGTACCCGTCCTTACGGTTCCCCACGCCTTCGATCGTGGTGATGTCCCACCCGTGGCATGACAGGATGTGGACGAGACACTGTAAATAATTTGTATAGATTTTTTTTTCAGAAGGTTTCAGTAACACACTAAGCTGAGAATAATAGACAAGACAACAGACAGATAATTGGTTACAATTTTCAACTTGAATGGGAAACTGTAAATGAGAAAATGGAAATACTCTAATTTAAGATCTATTTACTGTCCTAACTAATATAATGAATGCGAAAGTGTGCTTGTTTCTTTGTTACTATTTCACGCCTTAACTAATTAACCGATCATCATGACATGATGATTATAACTTTTGTAGGTGGTAGAGCTACGCTGAAGCTATTACTGGTTTCAGCATGAATGGGTCGGCTCGCCCGGGGTAGTACCATCCTCTCACAGAAAACCGACGTGAAGTAACAGTGCTTGCACTGTTGCGTTTCGTTCGCTCAGTGAGAGCGCCGGAGGCCCACATATTTAAAAGGCCGGCAACGCACTTGCAACTCCCCTGGTGTTGCTAGTGTCTATGGATGGCGGTGATCACTTACCATCAGGTGATCCACCTGTTCGTTTGCCTCCTATCTCATCCGTATCTGTTAATATATTATGCTGTAGCAAAAAACTACATATAACCGATTTTCTCTATGTGTATTGTGATATTAATTAATCTAAGCATTTTTTACCCTACAATACAAGTTGCGGGTACGTGAGAGCATTCACCTCGGAAGATATGTTCATCTTTTTTTCCGAACAGGACATTTAGAAGTCGGTTGAATGAGGAAAATGTATCTGCAAAGGTGAGTTCAAGCGTGCATTAGGGATTTAACCTTCTAAAGAGGTAGCTTTAAAATGTATCTTCTATAATTTGTCTTATAACAATAAAAATCAAGTTATTGAAAGATAAAATAACAGGAAATAATGCTTATTAATTAACGATTACTTATCAAAAACTTGTTTTTGCTCAAAACACAACGCTTGAGACAAGACAAATTATCGTCCATTTGTAATGTTGCTAAACTTTGACTTTTATACACTGGTTTTTTTAAGTACGTTATGAGTTTTAGTGTATGACCATGATCTCTCGTGATGTTAAATAACAATGTGGTCTAAGATCTAGAGACTGGCTTTCAAGTACAATTGTCGAAATACAACTATACGTTTTTTTTTTTAATATTATAGGGGGCAAACGAACAGGTGGGTCACCTGATGGTAAGTGATCACCGCCATCCATAGACACTAGCAACACTAGGGGAGTCGCAAGTGCGTTGCCGGCCTTTTAAATATGTGGGCCTCCGGCGCTCTCACTGACCGAACGAAACGCAACAGTGCAAGCACTGTTACTTCACATCGGTTTTCTGTGAGAGGGTGGTACTACCCCGAGCGAGCCGACCCATTCATGCTGAAACCAGTCTTAGTTTCAGCGTAGCTCTACCACATTTTATGATATGTATTACGGTTATTGTAATTGTAGCTGGCTTCAAGCTGTATAAACCCAGTATCAATCGATAAGGGTAAAGATCTATACCCGACTCGGTAGCACGACCACTCACATAAGCCCGTGATAGTGACTCTCTCTTTTGTTTTGTCGCGTAATTTATTTAGCTCCAAATACAATGCAGTCACTGTGTCTTGCTTCAATGAAAAAAATGTACCTTTCCTTTTAACAAAAAACTATACATGGAATTCGTCCACGCAATAATAAATAATTCGTGGAAAGTCTAGAACATTTAGGGGTCATTTTATATATTGCACAATATTTCAAACTTTTAACACATCTTATCTAAGATATACGCTAAGTTCAGTTGTTCTGGTTGGTCTAGTAGTATGGAATATTACAGAGGTTAGCGTTTGATCACAATCTCATCTGATGTTAAATGATGATGTGGTCTAAGATGGTAGTCACGCTAACCCTTGAGCAAGACTGGCTTTCAAGCGCATCTGCCCGGACATACCAACAGGTGCTTGGCGACAGACTTTCAACTCGAGGGTGATAGCTAGCCAGGCGCACTTAGAAAAAGCCCTACCAACATGCTATGGTTTCATCACGACGTTTTTCCTCAATCGAGAGCTCCGACTCAGTTGCTAGGATTCGAACCTACGTCCTTCAACGCTGTGTCCGAACACACTACCAACTATGCCATGATCGCTTCAAACTTTTACTTCTATTTATCTATATATATAAAAAAATTGACACTTACAAAACTTAAATAAGAATTTGACAAGTTGTATAATAAATGACGATATTATCGCATCTCTAGATTCTTATCTAAGTATAATTATGTCAATTTGTAACCCTAAAATAGACGATTTGTTGACGTAAAAAACCATATTTGTGTAATAGACTGTATACTGTTGGAAAAATTATAAAAATCTAGACTGGTTTACGATCTTTTTCCAACATTAAATAAATTACAAAATTAATAAGAACTTTGTCAAAATTAAAAAAAATTAAAAGAGGTCATTTTTACATGGATATTTCGTATGTTTTGTTTAAACAACATTGTCCATTTAAGTTAAGCCAACAATTACGTAATTCGTACAAACTTGTATAAAAGTCGGTTGACATAAAACAATTGAGGTAATCTCATTCCCATGCGATTACTAAACTTGTTCTGACAATCCTTAATACTTCACTTGTACAAAATTTCATAATAGATCATTCGCCTTCTTTTAGTTACAGTCGGATATGCAAACGGATACACATTAAATTTTTTTGGTGATAAGCCTAATCCGTATCCTTTACAATGTATAATTATCGCTATAACTTGGTCAGAAAATTACATATGCAGACGGAACTACACATTTTTGAATACCCTTAATTATAACGAGTTGCCAGCATTACATAAAATATAAAAAAAATAAATAAACAGAGCTGATTAGTACTAAATAAGATTTAAAACTATTTGAACTTACGGAGTTGACAGCAAATTCGACCTTCTCCTTGGTAACGGGGTGGATCTGGCTGACGGAGACCACGCAAGCACCGCAACCTCCCTCGTAGCACATCGCCTTTGTACCGAATAATTGGAGATAGTTCCTCAGGTAGTTATTCAATGACGTCATAGGCGTTACTTCCGACCCCGCTGGAACATTACACGACTGCGTTTAATATACTTATGCGTAAAAATGGAAGTGTCTATATTATCCACGCTACTCAATATTATTTTCTGTATTAAGGGCTAAATAGTGATTTCTAAGTCTATTCTTAAATATTATTGTTAATCTTATTTATTTATTACTAGTTTTCGTTCGTTCGTTCTCTTAGAATACTTAGTCCCTCTTAGAAACGAAACGTCTCCCGCGCCACCTAGTGCAGAGTAGTCGTACTAATTCAGTAACCTTCACAGACGTGCATATTGCAACCCACCAAATTTTCAGTAGTATTTGAATAGTTATATAGGTATATATAGGGAGCAATCTAAGAAATATTTATTTTTACATCTAATCTAGCATTCGTCTATGTCTCCATCTACGAAAAATTGCAATATAAATGTTAATATTCGTAAAATACAGTTTAGCTCCATCTCGTGGCAAATTATAGTGAAAGCATGGCATTAAAACGTTGTCTAAATAATAATAAACTATTTTTTCTTCTCTGCATGAATAGTAATTGGGCGATCATTTGTAGTCCGGAGAATCTGTAAAGGCCCATAAAGCCAATAAAATAGTCAGTTCGCAAAAAAAGGCTTCGTTCGGTTGGTTGACGTTGTGATAACATTGTTGCAATTAGATGTAAGCCAAAAATGTTCGTATTTGTGCGATGTCATCGCCTTCTGCCAGAATTTTGAGGTACCAATTCAGTTAATCGTCCATTGGCAACAATGGTAGGTACCACAAAAATTTACTTGTTTGCGCTAAATTCATTGAATAATTTATGACAATAAAAGATTGTTTAAATATATATATATGTATATATAAGAAATGCTCGTTTAAGGTTATAACCTAAATACATAGATATTCGCGTAAACACGAATAAGTAATTCGTTTCGTATCGTAATCATTTTTGCTCCAATTTATTGAGACCGGTAATAATTGTGTGAAAATGTGACCGTCACAATGTCTTCGGTCACGGCCTCTTATACTTTCGTTGTTGATAAAAACTGATTGACAAGAGTAAGAAAATTACAGTAGCTACATCCAGTATTGTTTCGTGAAAACCTTGATGAATTTAAGAATGCGAAGTAGAACATTTGTTATACTGTACAAAACTTATGCTCGACAAACTGGGCAAGGTATTTTGACGCAATTACATTACAGTAGGCGATTCTGTTTTCCTATTGTAATTTTATTTCTATGATATTTTATTATTTATAAAAGTAGTATTGATAATTATTATAGAGTATAAAAACAGGTGGCAGCATTAATAAGTCGTTACTAACTTCAGAAAGTTTTCAAGTTAATTATTAGTAAAACACTGTGGAGATTACTTAATGCTAATTTCTTTGTGAAATGACCCACAATATTCAGCGACATACTTAGAACTAGTAAGAAGTTAATAATAAAATGAACAATAATATAATAGTGGAAATTAAACTAAAAAACAATAAAATGAAATACATCGAGGTATTAAAGCGTTAGTAATAAAATAGGTAAGAAAATTAACGGGCGGTTAACTTCGCTCCAGCGCACCCGTTGCGACCGCCTCGGAAGCGTTATAAGTGTTACACTCGAAAATAGGTTCCATACCTTCAAGCACGCTGTTAGCATGAAACACTAATACCGCATTCACTAGCTGACAACATGTATAACACTACACCCTAAATACGTGCACACATAGTAGGTACATAGATTCTTGTACTACACACATCCTAAGTTTATATCTGAGTGTGTGCCACGAAAGTTTATAAATATCTCTGTATACAAAATTTGAATAAGAACCGGTCGAGAATAAATGAATAAACAATTTTCTGTTTTTATTATAATTTGTGTTTCTCGTTCATAGAGTTTTTTCAATTAGACTCAAACAAATCAGCTTTTGTTTTGAACCGGTGGAATGTCAGTTCGATGACCACAGGTTCGAACTCCATCCAGCATATAGCAATGATTTTCTAAGAATGCGTACATTTACTGATTTGCATTGGATACTATCCGGCTGACAAATATTCTTGTACTTGTCCGAGTTTAAAATAAACAGTACGTCGTGGGGTGATGTGGTGATTATACAATGTTTTTTTAATGTCTAACTTGAATTCAATGACCTTTATAATATAATAGTTTATCACAATATTTAGACAAAATTACATAATTAAGTATTAATTTAAATAAATTCCGCTGATTCGAAAATTATATTAAACCGACGATAGCTTATTTAATAGTGTGTTCTGGTTCGAACCCTTGCAACTGAGTTGGAGCTTTCGTTGAAGGAGAACATCTTGATGAAAGCATACCGTGATGGTAGGGCTTTTTCTAAGTCCACTTGGCTACCCATAATGCTCCTCACATTAAAAATCTGACGTCAAGCACCTGTTAATGTATTCCGGCAGCTGACAGATAATCTAGGTAAGAGTCTAGGTATAGTATATAGTAACGTGTCTACTATAGTAGACCACATCGTCATCACTACATAGTATAAAACAAAGTCACTTTCTCTGTCCCTATATCACTATGTATGCTTAAATCTTTAAATCTACGCAACGGATTTTGATGCGGTTTTTTTAATAGATAGAGTGATCGAAGAGGAAGGTTTATATGTATAATAACATAAATTAAATAGTGGAGAAATACTATTATTTTTGCGGTTACTCCAAATTTAACGCGTGCGGGCGACGGGCAGTAATGAATAAATCAAAACTACTGGATCGATTTTAATCATTTCTTCAGTGAATGACATAGGCTATATATTTTATACCCGTGCGAAGCCGAAGCGGGCCGCTAGTTTAACATAAAATGAATTGGTGGGCAACACTAAACACCTATAAAATATTTAAAAAGCAACATTGGCAATAAAAGAACAATTTTTTTCGAACTGACTACACAGTTGACTTGGTAAGGCCTCTATAGTTTTACCGGATTACTAAGGGGAACGCGTAAGGCACCCAACCGATCCAATAAAAGACGTTTATTACTGTATTATATACCTATACCAAGGCATAGTTTTAAACTTGAAACGAAGGCGGATTATTTTTTTACCTTTAGTTTTTCATTCGGAATGAATGAATAAAAAAAACAAATGGTCATTTAATTCTTGTCGCATATAAATCAAGCGATTGCTTTAGAACTTGTTATGTAAATTTTGCACATTACTTGTTCACAGTCTCACTATACTATTTAACTGATCGTTATAATATTTGTACGCTTATTACCTCTGGACTATTATTTACTGACTAGTTTTTGCCCGCACCTTCGCTCGTGTATGTGTCGATTTGATCTATCCCTCGGAAACAGCACTTATTTCTGGATGAAAAGTAGAGAAAGGCCGCACTTTGTATTAATCACATAATTTTGTAACGTTTTACAGTGTTTATTTATAACGGTGTAAATTAAAGGTTAAATAAAAAAAAATACCCTATTTCCATTTCTTACCGCTGACAAAAATTGTGTAACAAACAAACTTTCGCTATTGTAATGTTAGCAAAGATTTATAATTAGGCTATTGTAGGATAGTAGAATGTTGCAAAAACTGAAGAATAAAAACAAAACAAATAAAAAAATGAATCTACATACATATCAACATATTTAAATGCAAACAATGTAATGTACTAAATTTATTGTACCAGTTTTGAGAGCTATCTTTGTCTTAAATTGTTTCTTTTAGCTTTGATTTCATTTTTATATCAAACTAGCTGTTGCCCGCAGCTCCGCATGCGTTTTTTATATAATTGTGAATTACTTCTTATAAGATCACTATCTGTTAGTGATAGTTTCGTGAAAAATGGTTCAAACGTTTTGGAGATAGTACTACAAATAAAGCCATGAGTAAAAGCTAGTCCAAAATAAAAAAGCTTTAATTACTTTTTATAACGTTGGTTATCTGTCAGTGAAAATCCCTTGAAAATAGGTCCAATCGTTTTGGAGATAGTACTACAGACAAAGCCACGGATGACAGCTAGTCTAAAATAAAGTAGCCTATTTCACCAGCTGTAATTTTAACTATCCGTCAGTGAAATTTCTGTCAAAATCGGTCCAGCCGTTTCGGAGATTACCCGGAACAAACTGACAGACAGACATACAGACAAAAATTTTAAAAATTGTATTTTTGTCATCATTATCGTGTATACGTACATATCCAATCAGTAAAGAAGTTGTTATTTTGATATTACATACAGACACTTCATTTTTATTACATTTATCAATGTGTGATACGAAACGATTTTACAATGTAAGTTCTTTCAAAACAATATTCCAAAGTGTCGATGTTATTATTCGGTATATATATATATATTTATTTATTATGCCTTTTGTTCACCGTTTTCTCTCTGTTGTGTTGGAATCATTGTTTTATCTTTTTTTTTTTTTTTTTTTTTCGAACTGACCACACTGGCACTGGCAAGGTCTCCACAGTTTCACCGGACTTCGGAACTTGACTCGTTAGCTCAGTAGGTTAGAGCACCGATATAAATTTTAAACTTGTTTTATCATACACTCTCTTGTTCCATACCTTTGTCGCGATTTGAAACGCCTACTATGGAAGAAATAACTAGAAAAATATATACTTGCGGCATTTAAAATGCAGTAACCTATTTGAAAAGTACGAATACTTATAGTATATTTTACTTATTTAGCATAGGCGCGTGGCTCTTCAGCTAATTTGTACGACACACGATTTAACCGGCCTCATCATTTGTGAACGATTCTATACGTGCTCACACTGTGAATGCATAATTCTGACTCTCGGGATACAGCATGCTATTCAAAATAATAGGCAGCCGTGCCTCAATAATACGTGCTTATTTGTATTTAATCGACATGCAGGTCATCGAAGCTATTAATTTAACCTAATAAATAAGTCATTTGTTATCTATTTTTAACGGTCTCATTCGGTGGCGACTCTCATCTATCTGTCTTACCATCTTCTAATGTCATCTTAGAAATACTGTAAATAAATACTGTACTGTAAATATGTGAACGACGGTGACGTCTGGAAATGACGCCCTCTCTGTGCATCCACCAAAACCGAATGTAATTATTTATAACTATGTTTTAAAAAATGTGAGTTATATTATGTTAATGAAAAGATAAACCAGATCGAGTTTCTTGCCGGTTCTTCTCGATGACTGGGTTGTTTTCCGAACCGGTGGTAACTTTGACGTTCATAAGCGCCTTCTCAGGGCCTAAACTGAAAAAAATATTTTTGATTTTGATTTTGACTCGTTCATTTACTATTAAACATTAACTCTTAACTAAACGGCAATGCAAAATCTAGTCCGAAAGTTAAAATATAATGGAAGAACTTAACAAAAATCTGTTCTTAATAAAATCAATCGAAAGTATAAAAAAGTAAAATCATTTTATACATTAATTAGTGTAACCAAGTTACATAGTGTTTCTTGTCCCATAGAGTTCTTTAAATCGGAGGTTCCGGTAGTTCCGGAGGACCCGTCAAGTCGGTGCGGAAGTCCGTGGCGTTTTGCCTACTCTGCCACCTATAGTTACGCCACTGCTTGCATATTACTTTGGTCTATAAACTATTACTGCCATACCAAATATCGTCAAAATCCGTCCAATAGTTTTTGCGTGAAATGCTTCCCTTTAGTGTTTTCTTATAAGTGAGATATACATGTGATATGAATGTACATACATATGTAAAATATATCTTGCATTCTATACCGGTGTATAAGCTACTACCATACCAAATTTCATCAAAATCCGTCTAGTAATTTTTGCGTGATGCCCGTAGAACGAAACGAATGAGAGACGAAATTTTTAAAGACCAAGGAAATATGTTCTGTCATTGATTCTAAGGTGCCCCAAAGTGTTGTTTCTTAAATATATTTAATGTAAAGGGTTTTGTCTCTTTACCCTTTTATCTAAACATATAAATAAAATTGGAGTGTCTGTTTGTAATTTCAAAATAAAGACTTTTTACTGATTCGATATCAACGTATACACGATACTGATAACAAAAACATAATTTTTAAAATTTTTGTCTCTGTCTGTCTGTTTGTTCCGGGTAATCTCCGATACGGCTGGACCGATTTTGACAGAAATTTCACTGACAGGTAGTTAAAATTACAGTGGGTGGCATAAGCTACTTTATTTTAGACTAGCTGTCATCCGTGGCTTTGTCTGTAGTACTATCTCCAAAACGATTAGACCTATTTTCACGGGACTTTCACTGACAAATAGCTAACTTTATAATAAGTAATTAAAGTTTTTTTTTTATTTTGGACTAACTTTTACACATGGCTTCGTTTGCAGTACTATCTCCATAACGTTTGAACGATTTTTCACGGAACTTTCACTAACAGATAGCTGATCTTATAAGAAGTAATTTACAATTATAAAAAAAACGCATGCAGAGCTGCGGGCAAAATCTAGTTATATATATACATACATATAGACTGTGTCATCATTTTTAAAGATAAGTCACCGCCGGCCGCTTGTTGATAACAAAACTGTACAATTATTTTATTTTAATAATTATAACTAAAAATAAATAAGATAATAACAACAGGGTTAATTAATACAATAGTCGAATTAAAAAAGGCAGACTAATACAAACAACTAACCCTTCAAAACAATTACCTAACACTAAGAGCTGAAAAGGGAAGGATTATTAACTTACGACAATATTGTTGTATTTTGGTTTAAATAGAAACTAAAAGAGTACAGACAAACAGGAAAACGAAATAATATTGTACAAGGAATACATTTTATAAATAAGTATTCGAGTATATTTAACTTTTATTAATCTGATATTTCCCGTTAAATTATTCTAATTTATGAAAACATTCAAAACTTGTTTCTAAATAACTGTATTTGAACACAACAACAGTCTTGCCTTAATTTACATGAGATCCTGAGACGCTAATACAAAATTATTATTCACAATAGTTGTTTTAATATTGTATACAATTCCCTCGCAACCGGAATTATAATGCATAGAACAATAAATAATATTTGCAGGCGATATGGCGTAACAAGTAAGTTTTCGATAAGTGTTTTGTAATATTATAACAATTAAAATTTGTAACAAAGTCCCAAAGCGTATTACCGATTTGCCATACTACAAGTTTAAGTGCCATGTTAAGCGGGTTTTGGTCTCAAAGGGTTATTATAGAGTGGATCAATATGTGAACGATGGTGATGTCCGGAATTGACTCCTCTCTGTGCATCCACTAAAATCGATTGTAATGTATAAGGAATTTTAAATATATAATAAGTATATGTTAAAAAGATAAACCCGATCGAGTCTCTTGCCGGTTCTTCTCGGTGACTGGGATGTTTTCCGAACCGGTGGTAGTTTTGACGTTCATAAGCGCCTTCTTAGGGCCTAAATTAAATAAAGTATTTTTTATTTGATTTGATTATTATAAATAACAAGTTTTTGCCCGCGGCCATGTTCGCGTCCAATATAGATTTAACCCATCCTTCGGTGAGCAGACTCTTTTACTGTATTTAAAGAATCCTATGTACTTTTTTGTACCCCTGAGAGCGCGTGCGTTAATGATTATTCTTTGTCCACGTTACTTAGGTTTAAGCTATTGAAATATTAATATAATAATATTTCGAATATTCTACGAATTTTTGCTAACACACGTCGGTGTCCCTGGTGCTTGGGGGTTCCGTGTCCTTCATATAACGATGGCTACGTCAACTGGTGTATTAAAATGTCACTTACAAAGTATATTATTTTAAAAATAATAAAATTTCACTTGCAGAGTACAGTACTAGAACTAATATCGATATACTATATAGCTATGATATACATATTCCGAAGACAACACAGTTCGTTGTTCACGGACCATAACTGTAGGTAAAAGGATATGTTGTACGTTCAAAAAAAAGTACAGAGAGGACATAAAGTACATGTCATTCTCTAAAAACACGTTACTGTTTCTGAGGGATAGGTCAAATCTGTACACATGGCAGCGTAGTGGTGACTAAAATCTTCGCTTAAAATATCTACAATAACATTGTTAAGTGCTGTTTTTTGTATTAACCAATAATTTTGCCTCCGTCTTCGTCCGGTTTAAATTACATTATAATTGCAAATAACAACAAAATATAGCCTAGTGCCTTCTAAGGACGAGTTAACAGTGTTAAGAAAAAACATTCCCGCATCCTTACTATTACCACGATAGGTCTAAAGATGTGGGAATTTATTGATCTCAGAATGACAAACATACGTTTTAGCTTATTATATAATAAATATGTTTTTTTTTTAATTGTTATATGGTGTTCCATTCTTTGTCACGATTTGAACAATTACATTTTACAATCAACATACTGTGTGAGTAAATATAATTATGTCACACTTATGAAAATCCGTCAATTTTACAAATTAATTTTCGATACAAAAACGTATTTAAATAGAATCTGTAATTGTTATTATTATTTGTAAAAAAAAGTAGCTTAATCGCTATTTGTGTGACAGGAGGTCAAAACTGCATCCACTATCGGTTTCTTACGGTGAAGCATAATTAATAAAACGGTTAATTAAACGTGAATATTATGAGACACGCAAAGTTTGACCTTGAAACACTAGCTTGCTGCGTTAGCCTAGTTGTAGTTATGAATGTAACTGCATTTGTGTGACATTACCTAACACTTAATTGCGTTTGTGTGACAAATTATACAACTGTATTACCTAAGTTGTCTGAATGCCTTTATTAATATATCTATTGTATAGATTTGACTTCATCACGATTATCAGTTGAATGTGAAAGTTTATTTAAAACTATAGATTTCATTATATCGACCTAAATAGCAATCACTACAATTTTAGTTTTAATTATTTTTGCTTGGATTGCTGTCGCTACTCGCCATAACGGCACCCTTACGCGTGTCGCGTTTCGAGAACAATGTACCCATTCAACGAGGCTTGCAGGCCGGCATGAAAGGGCGACTACCGCTGAATTGTAGATTTCTCGATGTTCTCCCCTGTTTTTATGAATTCCTTCGTGATTATTACTATTTATCGTGCTTTATTAAAAAAATAATACCTGAGTGCCTCTCTCGTTGGTTGATTTTGATCGCCTCAGTCATGTGACATCTGGTTATTTTTAAACCTTTTTTGATCATCTCAATGATACATTATACTTTTTAATCAAATTATATAGAAAATAAACCAAACATTTACGTGTATATATAGATATACGTTGAAGCATACAACTTACACGAAAATTATAAGAGATTACATTTACTTACATTTGGGATTGGATATTTGAAGATATTTGACTATAAGAATTAACTAACGTAGTCTAAAGAAAGCTGCGATTGTTTATAGTTAGGAACACAATAACTCTAGATACCTGTGATATATATATTATATGTATTTATATATCTATATCATATTAATGTTGTTAATCAATACAAACAAAATACAGAAGCAAAAAATAAAATAAAAAAGTAGTGTGTACTTATGTACACCCGTTAGAAGTTATACTTCTTTGGCGTAACAAGATAAAAAAAAATTCAAAAACTTTATCATTCGCCTTATTCTACGTTTGTAGAAAAAACGACACTAACAATAGAAAAAAGGTATTTAATACAGACATACTTTTTTGAATAAAATGTTGACTATAGCTAACTTCAGGGTGTCGTTGGTTTTTCGAGACGCTGTGCGCGCGCATTGTAAAAATTTACTCTCATCATTTTTCCCTAACGCGCCAAAAGAAGTATAACTTCAAAAACTTTTTTTATTATACAAAAATTTATATCATCTAAATTCTTGATATTGTAAATAAATCCAAATAAAGATTTGAAATCTATAAACCTTATAACAATATTATTTTTTTATTATTAAAAATTAATTACACAGTATATGTTACAGTAATGGCCTACATGTTAACTAAATACTAAATCAGTATCTACAATTTTTATAGAAAACATATAATAAAATAATGAACGAAGCAATCATATAATTTACAAAGAAAAATGAATAACATTAAAATCAAGTGCATGCTGAAACCAGTCTGCTGAAACTAATTAGTTACCTAGCTACTTATTTAATTTGAGTTTGTATAATATAATTTTATTCCGGTCATTGACTACCTACTGCACCCTTTAAAGTGCTATAATGTACTTACATTGTACTACTTAGGTGAATCTGTAGAGGCCAAAAGAGCCAACAAAAGTATGTCAGTTCGAAAGAAAAAAAAGTGCTATAATGCTTTAAATTAAATATAATGCCAACTAATAAACTATTGTAATACGACTAGTTATAAATTGTGTACCTACTTTTAAAGTCAATTAATGAGGTATTTAACTTATATACCTATATCTATAATATAAAAATGAATCGCTGAATGTGTTGCTAAGCGCAAATCTCGAGAGCAGCTGAACCGATTTCGCTAATTCTTTTTTTAGAATATTCCTTGAAGTACGAGGATGGTTCTTACGGAGAGAAAATTGTAAGTAATTGCCTGAAAATATCTAAAAACAACACTTTTCTATACTCACATACAAACGATTCGTAATAATACTTAAAAGTCAATTTGAACTTTAATACCATACGATAAAGTTTAAATGTTAGTGGAGAGGTGTTCCGGGAAGGCAAAACAATTGAGTGACGTTTGTATCGTATACATATTAATGTCAATATTTGTCAATATTTATACGACGGTAACATTTAACATTATATAGCGATCCGAATAGCAGAATAAACATAAAAAAAATATTAAAGAATCGACTGTCAGGCGGTACGAAGTTCGCCGGGTCAGCTAGTCTATAGATAGTATATAGAAATAAAAAATCACAAAAATAATCCTCGTTGATCAGTCTTGGAAGTTGATTTATTCCTTACCGTATATATTTAAGCGAAGATAAAACAGATTAAAACCTTTTTCTTATCTGTTTGTCAATAGATTAGTTTTATATCTCAACTATTTACCAGCTTTAAGTTTATCAATAAATAATTACTTAATTTGAATTAAATAAAATGAATGTATTTATGCCTAATTTATGAAAAACTTTATATGTTATGTTCGAATTTTGACTATTGACCGCAAAATTTTCAAACAAACAGAATTAAATTTTAATGTTTTTATTTATTGTGCATTTTGGTATACTTGGCACAATAAAATTGATATACATATGGTTTTTATTGAAAATAT
Organism: Antheraea assamensis; assembly: GCA_035772565.1. Lineage (NCBI taxonomy): Eukaryota > Metazoa > Arthropoda > Insecta > Lepidoptera > Saturniidae > Antheraea > Antheraea assamensis. Next base: position 1,009,951 of record JAQQSE010000135.1, on the reverse strand, counting down.
AACATTAACGCAACTATAGAATATTGTATTATATTTGTGAAAACTTGTAAATGTGCCTTAATCGAACCTACTCTTTGTTTTATAGTATTAATTTAGCTGTAAGTTTTTCCTAACAATTGTATAATAAAATAAATAGAATGTGTATATATTTCCGACCTTGAACTTGATCTTACAGTATACTCACATAAGGAATAACGTTCCCCGTTGACTGTAAAGTAAATTCTATCCATAATTACGATCACATGAGCACTTGACTAAATAATAATATAAAAAAATATATTTAGAACTGTTTTAAGTCCAATGAATATACGGCCGAGCACTCTCGTAAATGAACGAAGACTGCACCAATTTACTCGCCAATCATTTAAATCTCGTTCACAAAAGACGTAGAAACTATGTTGTGGTTTTTATTTTTTAGCCGTGCTGCTATATTTGCGTGCGTACACTGGAGCTGTCCGACTTGTTTTTCAACTAGGCGCTTAACGTGTTTCGCTTATAAAAATGTTTGTATAGTTTTAGAAAACTTTGTTAGTAATATCGTTCGTGTTCAGAAAGTACGTATTGTGTATCGTTATATTTCACAGATATAATATATATTTTCAGCGTCATGAAGGAATTTACTAACATGGCCTACTTATTTTTATTTTTTTTATATTACAGGGGGCAAACGAACAGGTGGGTCACCTGATGAAAAGTGATCACCGCCGTCCATAGACACTAGCAACACCAGGAGAGTCGCAAGTGCGTTACCCGCCTTTTAAATATGTGGGCCTCGGGCACTCTCACTGGCCGAACGAAACGCAACAGTTCAACCACTGTTACTTCACGTCGGCTTTCTGTGAGAGGGTGGTACTACCCCGCGCGTCGGGCGAGCCGACCCATTCATGCTGAAATCAGTAATAACTTCAGCGTAGCTCTACCACTCTAAAACTCTACTACTCTACTTACTGAACGCTGGATTTTTTTTTGTACACCATTACTTAATTGCTACAGACAGCATCTGTCTTACCTATTTATTAAGACCAGAGTATTTTTGTATACCAAATACTTTTTTCTGAGGACAGGGTTTTTTTATAGCATTGCTTATATAATGAGGACAGGGTCTGTTTGTGTACTTATTACTTATTTACTGTGGACAAGGTCTTTTTGTACACCATTTCCTGTTTACTAAGGACAAGGTGTTTTTGTATACCATAGTCTGTTTACTGAGGACATTATAGGAAGATTATAGGTTATCTAACATCACGCTAAGATCTTTGGGAACAGTATAATTGCCGAATCAAAATGTTGATCGAAAACTACTATAGTCATTCTTATATAGAATCGGTTTGAGCTTACCTAATTATATTAATAGTAATTGAAGATTTGAAAAAAATAACACGAGTATAATAAGCGCGTTGTTGCACAACTAGCAACAATATAAATTGTCATTCTATACATAACGCTATAACTTTTCTGTAGGTGGTAGAGCTACGCTGAAGCTATTACTGGTTTCAGCATGAATGGGTCGGCTCGCCCGGGGTAGTACCACCCTCTCACAGAAAGCCGACGTGAAGTAACAGTGCTTGCACTGTTGCGTTTCGTTCGGTCAGTGAGAGCGCCGGAGGCCCGCATATTTAAAAGGCCGGCAACGCACTTGCGACTCCCCTGGTGTCGCTAGTGTCTATGGACGGCGGTGATCACTTACCATCAGGTGACCCACCTGTTCGTTTGTCCCCTATGATATTAAAAAAAAAAACTTGAAATCACATGTCACTCCAAATATTTTTGACGTTCCTACGTCCGTAGTTAACATCCGAATTTTTGTTAACTTCGAACTAAATTAAAGCAATTACAAATAGTGAAATCAATTGGGAAATTTATCTATTTATAACGTTGCGCCTAACGATATTCTCTGATTAACCTTTTTTACAACATTGCTTTTAAATTTTCAAAGCTCTCTACAGTTATTAGGTACTGTTAGAGAGTGTTGAGGTGAACTGAGAAGTGTTTCATATAGGCTATAGCCCAAAAAGAAACGCTTATCGAAATGTATGAAGTTTCCATAAATTGTCAGAACGGCGCTACTGTAGATGGTGATGGTGTACATAAAATATAAATATATAAAAACTAGATGGTGTTACATAAAATTAAGTTGCCCTAATGCTTGTAAAAACAAAACTATCAAAGAAACAATGCAGTATCAGTTTTTCGACCATCGGTATGTATAGTAATGGTAAAATTATTAGCATGTTCCTTAAAATCCCAACCCTCTAGCTCCAGAAGCGCCATTTATTTTTCTTAAATTTTGTTTCTATACACATAAATATTTCCTCTTACCTCAACACTGGTGGTCATTATAAGCGGCAGCACCAGGGGACCAAGAGATGGAGCCTTAGAGCAGGAAATAATATTTTATAAATAAATGGTTTTATTAAAAAATAAACTATTCATTTCAGGAATGGAATAATCAAGTCCAGAAAATACGCGACGAAAAGTTTCCCATAATTTGTATTTATAATACAATAGTCGATGAAATATTAACACTTATAAATAATTATTTTTTCTATGTACCAATAGATGGCACTTTAATACATATTTTCATTAATAGTTCTTTAATAAATTTATTATAATTATTTTGCTTTAGACGTAATTAAAAGTTCACAAGAAAAATGTTATTGTACTTCAGTAGTTTTATAAGATACACAGTATGTCAATCAAGTAAGTCTGTTCTTACTAACTGTATTGTAATATCTCGTAAATAGTACACTATTTATTATGACTTCAGTGTCTTATCTTTTGTTAATATTTTGGTTTAAATTTTAATTGCCGTATAATATAAAGAGTTCGGTCTCTGATAAACGATTCGGTAGACTTGTTACTTGAGCAATTCTGGAAAATGACGTCATACGTTTGACTGGACGCGTGTTTGTTGATGCATATTTTCTACTGCGCATTATATTAAGTTGATGTTATGTTTAACGTAAGCTTAGGTATGTATGTTTTTTTTTTTTTCGAACTGACCTACACTGCCAGCAATAATGCCTTCACAGTTTCACCGGACTACTAAGGGAAGCGCTTAGGGCACTCACCCGTGTTGATAAGCGTTTATAAGTTTACAGATGAGTTTTTGGCGGGATCTTAGTCTGTCATGTAGTGGTTTTTATATTTTATTCATAATCTTGTGTTATTAGACTCTATATTTTGTAATATTGGTGGTGTTTTACGTAATATAGTTCGGTTATTATGCACAAGTGAAGTGGATGGGAAATAATAATACCACATAGCATGCATTCTGAGATGCCACCAAAACTCCATGGAAAGTTCTAACAAGGAAACCACCATCTTGTTAGAACATTATAATTATCACAAGACACTTACTTGAAACAAAACATTGACACTGGCAAATGCTTCTGCGGTGCCAAAACAAGAAGAAGAAGTTTACGGATTTTGGCGATGACCTTTAATTGAATGTACAATTTTAGATAAACGTAAGAAATATATGCATCTTTTATTTATCTAAAATATATAGTCTGCCGTTGTGCGCGCATCACGCGGAAACTACTAGATAGATCTAGATTAATTTCTTTTAGTTTTACTTCCTAGATACTTGGTTTTTATCTAAAACAAGTTTTTATTAGCACTACGCGTACAGCAATGTGTGAAGTTGTTGCAATCGGTGTGGCGTGCAGTCGCGGGAGAGGGGAATTAAAAGGATAAATAATATATTTATTTTTTATATATTTTCCCTGTAGATAAAATAGTTATATTGTTAAGATAATAAACAACGCTGACCAAGTCGTGGGTAATTACTAGTTTTGTTTATATTTTTGGTTGTTTTGTCAGAATTGAATGTATGATGAATGAATTCGAAGAGCCGTAATGCACACGTGCGTTGAAGTACATACTGCTGGGCAGTAGAGCTTAATTTACGCCTATAGAAAGATTAAATATTTGTATTTGAAAAAAATTGAAACAGTCCTTTTTTTATTTACGTGGGTAAATCCTTTATGGATACCCACCCTCTCGGGGGAGAGAGTGGGTTATGTCCGACTCGCACGGACTAAAACCCCACGGTGTACCGGCCGCCGCTTTTGGTTGGGGCGACATGGGATCGTGCTGAGGCTATCACCATGTCGCCCCATCTGTCAGCCCGGCGAAAGGCCGCCGGGCTCCGTCCTAATAGAGAGGTAGACTGGGAACACAACCAGCTACCTCCCCTCGTCAGCCGGATCTGTGCAATGAGGAGATGGGTCCCCCGGCCCACCTCCTCAGGTCCGGCTACGGAGGTGGAAGGAGGCGGACAAAGCACCGCCTCCTTCCACCGACCCTTCTTTGGCGGAGAGGGCCGCTAAGAGGGTCCAGCTCTCGGACCCTCTCCGCCGCCTCCTTCTGCGAGATCATATTGATAAGGCATACGTGCTGGTTAGTCAAATTTTCTACTACACCCTCTAGTTTGTTAACCAGAAATGTACTGTAAAAATATATTGTATGTGAATTAAGAACATGTATAGGTATAACATACCAGACATTACTAAAATTGATAACATTTACTTTTTTATGTCTGCTCAAGTGGAATGCACTATATGTTAAGCACGCGAAGAAAAAACTTTGTACCTTTTTTTATTGTCGATTTTCGACCAGCAGGCGGCCATAATATAATTTCTCAAATGTAAACAATTATAGTATAGCTAAATTTAGAATTGAAAGACGTAATACGAACGACCTACAAAAATATCTTCAATACGTAGTAGGTACGTACTTATTTAAATATTGACTTCTTTCAAGTGTTCTTGATAAAGGTTTGCCTTTCAGCTTTTTATAAACATAACTTCAGTTAAACGTCCAGAGATGCATTTCGATGTGTAGCATTTTTTTTTTCTATTCGCATACATGTATTAATTTTAATCTTATTAGTGGTCCTTATGAATTGACTTGACATGAAAGCATCAGAAATTTTAAGTGTTTAGGTGTTTATCTTGGTCCAAAAATATATTTTAGTAATTCGTTTTTAGGATATTGGTTTGTAATAATAGTCTAGAGAGCTGCCTTTGTGCGCTGCCGAAGGGGTGCAGTGTACTGATATAGAGTGATAAGAATCTAAGTAATTTAGACACAAATTCATCAAAGAAACTAAAATTATGACTCAGTCTATATATTCATTACAATAATACTGCTGCAAATAAGAACTTAGAACTCCATTATACGCTTAACGTGACCAAAATAAATGATATAAAGTATTAATTATAATACAATTGATTTGTAATGATTATTGGTCAAAATAGTTTCCAGAATAATCTACTCTTTTTTTTAATAATACGTATGAGATACAAATCTTTACTTTAATTATGCTTAGAAGATAGACATAAACTTTTCTATACGCCTTTCTAGGATATATAATAATACTGTAGTAAATTATTTTGATATATCTCATAAAACTTTAGTAATTTAAGCGAAATTCGAAAAGCGAATTCACAGAAAACCGACGTGAAGTAACAGTGGTTGCACTGTTGGGTTTTCTTTCGGTCAGTGAGAGCGCCGGAGGCCCACATATTTAAAAGGCCGGCAACGCACTTGCAACTCCCCTGGTGTTGCTAGTGTCTATGGACGGTGGTGATCGCTCATCATCAGGTGACCCACCTGTTCGTTTGCCCCCTATAATATAAAAAAAATTTATAAATGTTTAGCGAGAAATTTTCAATTACGCTATGATTACCACCATAATGCTGTGATTGAAGCTCCAGCTCACTTTAGTATTCCAACATTCCTGGATCAAAACGGCATCAATACCAGAGGATTGTGTTCATTTTGTAATATTTACTGTTTACCAACATCAATAAGAAGTTAATTCTCATATGTTTTGTAAGAGAAAAAAACTCGAAGAATTTATAATTACTTTTTATATAAAACTAGCGGCCCTGCTCCGACTTCGCACGGGTATAAAATATATAGCCTATGTCATTCACTGGCAAAATGATTAATATCGATTCAGTAATTTTGATTTATTCGTTACTGCCCGTGGCCCGCACGCGTTCAATTTGGACTAACCTCAAAAATAACAGTGTTTCTCCACTATTTAATTTATGTTATTATACATATAAACCTTCCTCTTCGATCACTCTATCTATTAAAAAAACCGCATCAAAATCCTGTTGCGTAGTTTTAAAGATTTAAGCATACATAGGGATATAGGGACAGAGAAAGCGACTTTGTTTTATACTATGTAGTGATAAATATTCACTGAATACCTCCCAGCATCGAAACTTGTCAACTCTATCGATATTAATACCTCGATACTTTTGTGCTTGTGTTTATTCAAATGAGCGACACAACCTGTAAATAACAGCTTGTTCACCGAGTATAAAAATAAACTATGAGAATAACAAATTAGAATCGTCGTTTTGGTGTATCTAGGGTTATTTTTCGGGTAGGCCTACTCGATTCTGTGAATTCCTAGATATATGACCTTTTTATTTCGTCATTTGTACCGTGCGGGCGTTTGGGCGGGCATGGCATAATCTCCCACCCTATATATAAATAATTAGGAGAGAAACCGTGCACTACGAAGAAATTATATTGATTTTCGCTATGTCTTCTATCACGAGTAATCTGTCATTTGATAGAATAAGAGAGGTACGATATTGTTATTGCACTACAGGGGAAAATAATGCTCAATGTTATGTTAGTTTTTATTTACTATAAAATCACGTGCAATTACATAAACAAGGGGTCGTCCAGTAGTCGAAATTTACCCATAATAGGAGTGCAAAGGTTTTTTTCAAGTGTTAATATACGAATATTATTATCTGTATTTATTTCTGATTATTTTTCTGAATGTTAAAGACTATATTAAATATTGTAGATTGTAGACATATCATGTATGAAGTATGATGAATGAATAGTTACCCACAAATAAACACTTCGAATAGTCCTTCATATGGAAGAAAAGTAGCTGTCTTCAAAATTTTTTAGCTACACTGTAGTTTGTATGTAGCTATCAAACAAAAAAAGGCAAACAATCGGTTGACAAGCAGCAGAAAAATATGCTGAACTATTTTATACGCACGAGTCTATACTATTGTCGGAGAGAAAAACGCAATTGTTGCTTTTCGATTTGAAGCGTGGTCTTAACCTTACGAGTGTTCCAAGTTCCAACTCTGTTTTCGGAAGTTATTGTCTATAATTGACAAGCCTTTGTTATGCCTCCCTACCTATCTGTGGCTTGTTATAATTTAGCTGTATAATGCAGTGACCATTAAATAAAAGTTCAGATGCATACCAAATTGTAACCTTATACTTACTATAAAAACATACACCAAGAAATTCCCGAATTATAGCATCCTAACTTAATATTACAAAGAGCAATGTCACTTTGTTTGTTACGCTTTTACGCCTTAACTATAACTTAATTGATAAGCTACCATTTATTTAGAAGAATAGTATATTAATTAACAGCTATTGATGCTTAAATGTTTGCGTAATGGATGCTGTTGCACAGAGTGAACAAGCTGTATTTGCCTAACATTTATTTAATACCTATGATTTGTCGCAGTAGGTTAGAAGAATAGGGAGGAGGGGAAAGGTTGAGGCATTGAGTGTATTGTTTAGTTCTTCCTGTGTAACGATTAAAGGGTTACAGGATAAACTGTGTCGCGTGTTATAATCGAATTAAATTAATATATTTTTCAAAATGTGTTTGGTCGACAAATGTTGTTATTTCGTACCTTTGGAGTACTCATGTATTTTGGTCGGTGGTGGAAGTTTGGTAAGTTTTTTTTTAACTTATATTTATTTATGTATTTACATATAATTGTATTTATATGCAGAGAAATTATCCAATAATAGTCTATTTTAAGTTTTAGTGTACACAATTTCAATAGCTTCCTCTCGTGGCTTCGCTCGGCTTAATGTAAATTAGATCTTTTCTCGGGAAAAGTACATTTTTTGTGGACGTAAGGTACTCTATATCCTTTTCTGTGCCCTGACAATGTGTATGCAACATTTCATGATGCTCGGTTGAGAAGTTAAGGTGTGTCGGTTAAGAAGTTAAGATATGTCGGTTGAGATATTAATGTGTGAAAGCGTTACAAACTAACTTTTGCATTTATAATATTAGTCAGTGTGTGATGTGGTCTTTAATGATAATATCTACGTAAATGTGTATTTTCAAATATTAAAAAAGCTCTTAATGTTTTCATAATATGAGACGTTAAAAGAGAAACGTTTGTATGTTTGTTGATAATTTTATAGTTGTATATTTTTTATATGGAATTTGAATTAGAATAGTTTTATAAAAAGGCATAGATAAAGAGAAGTGTTTGAGTTTTTCTTTTCGAGTTGACACAAAAGCGTCTATTATGTATTTAATTGATTAATTCGACATTATTTAACTGAAATAATATGACATCTAATATAGACACAATATAACATATTTAAAAATAAATCCAGTATAAGTTATCTCTGTATAATTCAGACGGTTTATGCAGCACACTCCGATGCAGCTCACAGGTAGAGATAGGTTTTGTAGGTGGTAGAGCTACGCTGAAGCTATTACTGGTTTCAGCATGCATAGGTCGGCTCGCCCGGGGTAGTACCGCCCTCTCACAGAAAGCCGACGTGAAGTAACAGTGCTTGCACTGTTGCGTTTCGTTCGGCCAGTGAGAGCGCCGGAGGCCCACATATTTAAAAGGCCGGCAACGCACTTGCGACTCCCCTGGTGTTGCTAGTGTCTATGGACGGCGGTGATCACTTACCATCAGGTGACTCAGTTGTTCGTTTGCCCCCTATAATATAAAAAAAAGAGATGACAACTTTTTACAAAACTTCGCACTTAATATTATGATTTGAAGACTACTCCTAAATGGACTGGCCTTGATAAATGTCTAAAAACACATGTTACATCAATAATGTCCCTAGATGAAGTACTAGATATCTTGAGCAGGGAACTTATCATTAATTTATTTGTGGTTTATTCCATGATGGTAGGACTTTTTCTAAGTCCGTCTGGCTAGCTACCACCCTCAAGTTGAAAATCTGTCGCCAAGCACCAGTTGGTGTGTTCGGCAGCTGCACTTGAGAGCCAGTCTCCCTCTAGGTTTAGCGTGACCACCATCTTAGACCAGACCATCATTTAAAATCAGATGAGATTGTGGTCAAACGCTAACCTATAAAGTATTAAAAAAAACTTTTATTACAAGATTTACATGTAATTGTATAGTTCTATGATAAAGAATGAATCCCAAAGACTAAAGGGGATATTCCTTACCTATCTGCTGCTTGTGCCTCTCCAAGATATAAATGATTGATCTATATAATATGATACATCGGCTAGGTATTCTTGCTAATATTCATAATGCGAATGTAGCCTTGTTTACCTACCTAACCGATTGTAATTTTGTGTACATGTCGTTAGGTGTACATAAAAGAAGATAATAGGGTTTTCATTCAGAAAAAACCGGGTTTGCCAAAATTGGTTTCCATTCTACTTATATGTTATTGAATTATGTCGTCGCGTCAGTAAAGTTTTTAGCGAGCGTATTGGACCACCTAGTACTTGAACGTGATAAATGACGTCACTCTCGTAACCCAGTGACTTCTTGATACATTGTGCAATATTTTGACCACCGTATCTAATAGGTAGCTATATCAAATATCGCTGACCTGTTATTCGGGGAACGTATTGGATGACGTCATGTTAGTATGGAATTAAAATATAATATTGTACCGGTTATTAAGTTATTACTCGTATCTTCCCGATGTTTTGTCGATGTCAATGCATCGTGAGCTGTTGATAAAGTTCGTAAGTTGGTTGGATCGTGAACTATTATTATTATTTATATTATCAACCAACAGTTATCTGCGACTTTGTCCCCATGAAATTGTTTTATCAGTGTCACGGGATTTTAGTTACTTTTTGCGCATAATTACTCACTCTTTAAAAAATATATTTATTTATATCACTTAATTAAAAGGCCGCCAACGCACTTGCGACTCTTCTGGTGTTGCTAGTGCCTATAGACGGCGATGATCACTTACTATCAGGTGACCCACCTGTTCGTTTGCCCCCTATAGTATAAAAAATAAAACAAAATACATGGAATTATTTTAAATCAAAGCTCCTGTTACTCCTTATAATATCAGCTATCTGCCAGTGAACGTCCCGTCAAAATCGGTCCAATCGTTTCGAAGATTCGCCGGAAGAAACACTCAGGCACATAAACAATTAAAATGACTAAAAATTGTCCAGTTTTTGTAATACAGCCTCAAATAGTGTATCCTTACTAGCCTGCTCCAATTTCCGGTACCTCAATTCATTGATCCCAAACGATAGTGGCATAGACAAAGACGTAACGAACAGAATAAATTCAGGGTGGATGAAATGGCGAAATGTTTTTATGGTAGCTTGTAAAAAAACCAAAAGCCCTTGAAACTCGAAAGGAAGGCGTATATAACTATTATAGGACCTGTCTTGCTATATGGATCTGTGTGCTGGGCTACGAAAGAGATGGATAAGAGAAGACTACATGTAACACGAGATGCGAATGATAAGAAGGATGTGTCGTGTAACTAGAATGAATAAGATTAAGAATGAGTATACCAGAGAAAGTTTGAAAATAGCACCAGTGACAGAGAAGTTGAGGAGTAATAGGTTAGCATGGTATGGGTATATCATGAGCAGATATGGAAGCCATGTAAAGCCATGAAAAGCTTTAAGTATAAAGGTAGTCGGATACAAGGATAGAAGAAGACCGAAAAGGTCCATACATTCTATCTATCCATATAGATTGTGTAAGAAATGTGTATAAAAGGTGTGAATATTGATATGACACCTAATAGGGGAGAGTGGAAAAGGAAAACATGTTGTGCCGACCCTACTTAGGGGGATAAGGGTAAAAAAAAAATTAACTTTGAAGGTATATTTTAGAAGATATCGAAGATTTAAAATTATACGAAACAAAAAACTTGTTTCTCATCCCTCTTTATGTTGCGTCCTTGCGTAGCTGGGTCGAGGGGTTAAAGCCCGGTGATCAATAGAGAATTATAAATGAAAGCTTCGATCCCACTATGATATAGAAGGAAAAGGAAGTATTTCCAAAAAATAAATTATTGATAATAATAAAGCTGGCCAAGGAAATAATACCGAAAATAGGTTGATAACAGTTCAAAGTTTTGAAGCGATGATGGCTCAGTTGGTAGTGTGTTTGGACACAGCGCCGAAGGACGTGGGTTCGAATCCAAGCAACTGAGTCGGAGCTTTTGGTGAAGGAAAACAACGTGATGAAACCATAGCATGGTGGTAGGGCTTTTTCTAATTAGGTCTGGCTAGCTACCACCCTCAAGTTGAAAATCTGTCGCCAAGCACCTGTTGGTGTGTTCCGGCAGGTGCACTTGAGAGCCAGTCTCTCTCTAGGTTAAGCGTGACTACCATCTTAGACCGCATCATCATCCAACATCAGATGAGATTGTGGTCAAAACATTTACCTATAAAGTATTAAAAAATACTATTAAAATTTCAATATCCATGACTACTATGGCACTGCCACTGGAAATGAAATCGACTGAGAATATATAATAGTAATTAATATAAGGAAACCCATTAAACCCACTAACAGTTATACACATATATAGACTATTATTCTAAAACAATGTATATATTTAAATAAGGAAAATGTACCTAATCTTATTTGTTTGCGACATGCGTCGCGACTGCGATAATTAACATGAGGCACGTCTCAATACCGGTCACAGTGACTAGCTAAGATTACGTTCAGAAATAAACCAAAATAACTTGTAAGCTGGGGACGTCATTCTGTTGGTTAGTGAACGAAAGACAAACGGTAAAATTATGTATACTTATATATTTTACTAGCTGTTGCCCGTAAATTACTTCTTATAAGATCAGCTATCTGTTAGTGAAAGTTCCGTGAAAAATGGTTCACACGTTTTGGAGATAGTACTGCAAACGAAGCCATGTATAAAAGCTAGTCCAAAATAAAAAAGCTTTAATTACTTTTTATAATGTTAGCTATCTGTCAGTGAAAGTCCTATGAAAATAGGTACAATGATTTTGGAGATAGTACTACAGACGAAGCCAGGGATGACAGCTAGTCTAAAATAAAGTAGCCTTTGTCACCCGTTGTAGTATTAACTATTCGTCAGTGAAATTTGTGTCAAAATCGGTACAGCCGTTTCGGAGATTACCCGGAACAAACTGACAGACAGACAGACAAAAATTTTAAAAATTGTATTTATGTTATCAGAATCTTGTATACGTTCATATCCAATCAGTAAAAAGTCGTTATTTTGATATTACAAACATACACTTCAGTTTTATTATATGTATAGATTATCTATGTTTACGAATTAGTCGTATCTATACGAATACCTGTATATTTGATTATTGATACAATTTTTCGTTTCGATTATGTTGGTACCTTGTTTTACGTATCGAATTGCCCGCGTTATAACAATATGTACCATGGTAATGATTGAAAATTACAAATGTAATTAACAAAGGAAAGAAAATCATAACATTAAATTACACCGACTCTAAAAAATGCACCAGAACACTTTTCTACTATAGGTAGACATGTTGGTTTTTTTTTATTATCTTAAAACACACTGTAACATGTTATTCAGAGTTTTTAATAAACACAGGAAGGGAGTATGAGAATATAGACAAAATAGACACAAGTAATATAAAAGTATTTTTTTATTATGAGCTGATATTCTAACACTATGCAGTCTTAGTTTGTCACAAACCAACCAATATTCAATCACCAGGTGTATATTAAAAATCCAAGGTCCAATGATAATGAAATTATAACGGAACCCTGTAGAAAATATCCGCATTACAGGAAAAAAAAATTCCATGTCGATTTATAAGTCACTAAGTATGTAGTAACAAACATAAAAAAACAATAGGACGATTTGAGAACCTCTTTATTTTTTGAAGTCGGTTAAAAAGTTGGTGTAGATAAAAAAACAAAACTGACATAATTGTATTGAAATGCTGACACTTTTCCCTTCACTTTTATCCGAATTTTTGAAAGCCAACATGTATTAACAAATTTCTCGAAATGCCCATAAAACTTGGTAATATCAGTTCGTAAGCCGATCAGCTGATGGTGAAGAAAAACATCGTGAGGAAACCTGAACCGGAGAAATGTTTTTGTAGTATGTGGGGAGAATATAGTACCGTGTAATATCTTTGGCGTTCGAAATTGTTAGTACGATGTGACTTAGAATAGTGATTATGCTTTCGGAAAATCCTTTAGACCAACTTAAGACTCTTACAGATAGTATTTGCTGGGTAGACAAAACGGATCTTGCATAATCAATCTTTAAGACGTTATTAAAAATCATATATATACAATAAGAACGAAAATCCCATGGCGTTTAACCTTGCCTAAATGACGATGCTTTTCTCATTCATTTAACGTGAGGCTTTGTCACTTTCAAGAAATTAATGTATATCTTCCTATCTCTCTATTCTATCCATCTACTATCTATCTACTATCTATCTATATCTTCTTGAAGCAATGATGGCTCAGTTGGTAGTGTGTTGGGACAGAGCGTCGAAGGACGTACGTTCGAATCCTAGCAACTAAGTCAGTGCTTTGGGTGTAGGAAAACATCGTGATGAAACCATAGCATGGTGGTAGGGTTTTTTTAAGTAGGTCTGGCTAGCTACCACCCTCAAGTTGAAAGTATGTCGCCACCTGTTGTTGTCTTCCGGCAGCTGCACTTGAGAGCCAGTCTCCCTCTAGATTTAGCGTACCATCTTAAACCACATCATCATTTAACATCAGATGAGATTGTGGTCAAACGCTAACCTATAAAGTGTTTAAAAAAATGAACCCTTGGGAAGGAGAAATTTTGTTATGGGCATCAAAAATTTAATTTGCATATTTTTTTTAATAATTGTTTTTTTTTAGGTAATAAACTAACGATTTTTACGATACCAAAGTCAAGATATCAAGAAAACCAACGTGGTAAATGAGGGTCATCCTAACCCACACATATAGGCGCTCTATTTACCGTCAGTTTTGATGAAGCTTGTTGCGACCATGGCTGCCCTGTATAACGAGAAACGCATAAATTTCACTTATCCTTCACTTATGGGGATATGGGGCATAAACACTTAAATCGAAGAGTATCTTGCTCTGATAAGCGTTTTTATACGGAATTTTTATATTTAAAGGCCATAGTTAAAACATTTACAGTTACAATATGCTCAGCTACTACCACCGTAGTATCGTGGTAAGTAATTTGTTAATTATATACGAAATCCACTTTTCCAGGTTTTATCGACCCTCATGGCGAGCATCTCGACTGTGTTCCTCATCATGGAAGAGAATAGCAAACATTGGCGCAAAGAATATTTGAGAGAATTACTGCATGTGGAGATTAAAGAGATCTCTATTACCATCATACTTTGGATCGTTCTGGTCCTTAATCTGTTGTGGATAATTGCATCGATATTGCTACTGGTTGGATTGAAAATGGTAAACATTTGTTATATCATATGTACATTATGAGTTAAAAAATATCCTTTATATTTAAATTATTTTATGGTACAAGGTTTACATGTATTAAAATTTCTATTAAAGTACATGAATATTTAAGGAATCTAATTCTTAAAAAAAATTTTTTGTAGTGAAACTTCTTAGGGCAGGGCTTTGAAATTCTGATCGGCAACCTTTTTGTGCGACGAAAAGTGATGGGGGTAAACACTGTGTTGGGTAGAGTGTTGAAAATATCGGTTCTCGTGCGATCACTGAAATTAAGCAACATCGGGCGCTTTCAGTACATGAATCGGTGTTCACCTGCGAAAACCGAACGACGTTGGCTTTTTGTTGTATTGTTTTTAATTAACATGTTGCAAGAAAAATTTCATTTTTATCGTGTGTGTGTGTGTGTCGTGTCCATCTACGACACACTCTGTTTTTTATATCGTTCCCTTTTACCGGGTATAGCATTGGCCTGAACACAATAAATTGGAGATCCAAAAGAAAGCACTCATTCGTATATCCTTTTATACAAGTTATTCACAAATGGGGTAATGTTTCTAGAAAATGCAACGTCCAAAACATGAATTATCTATGATTGTAATTTACTAATATTACGTATAATTATTGTTATAACATATTTCGCTAAAAACAGAAACTAATAAGTAAACGAAATTTCAGAATAAACCAAGCCTAGTACTGTCATACTTCACGTTTGGCATATTCGCGACCATACTTATACTTCTGAGCGCTATATTGGAGTTGCTGCAAAGTGTATCTTATTTCTGGGTCGCTGCATTGATTAAAATCATTGCTACACGTAAGTACAGTGGACGAGTCATTTTTTTCGTGTTTACACGACTTCCTGTTCAAATCGCATTCGGGATTAATTTAAGAACTAATTTTTGACCATACCGTTATTCGTGTTAAGGTAAATTTAATATATCCTTCGGGCACAGTACAATTTTTTTAGATGAAATGTGAGGTACGTTCAAGCCGTATTTTATACCAGTAACTTTGTGTATGCAGAATTTTATGATAGGTTCAGTAGTTAATTCGTAAAAGCATATAACAAACAGACATAATGAATATATCTTCTATAATATAAAAATGAATCGCTGAATGCGTTGCTAAGCGCAAATCTCGAGAGCAGCTGAACCGATTTCGTTAATTCTTTTTTTTAGAATATTCCTTGGAGTACGAGGATGGTTCTTACGGAGAGAAAAAATTAAAAAATTGCCTGAAAATGTCTAAAAACAACACTTTTCTATACTCCCATACAAACGATTCATAATAATAGTTAAAAGTCAATTTGAACTTTAATACCATACCGTAAAGTTTAAAGTGTTAGTGAAGAGGTGTTCCGGGAAGGCAAAACAATTGAATGACGTTAGTATCGTATACATATTAATGTCAATATTTGGCAATATTTATACGATGGTAACATTTAACATTATATAGCGTCCCGAATAGCAGAATAAGTATTAAAAAAATAATTAATGAATCGACTGTTAGGCGGTACAAAGTGCGCTGGCTCACCTAGTAATGTAATATATATAGTTAATAATAAATCGATTCTACTTAATACTTACTAATTAGTAAGGATAGCTGTCCTTGCCATCATAGCAGAAGTTAATGAAGGCTAAGCAAGTTCAAGGAGGTGCTCGAATTTAGTTAGAAGTAACTGATTTCACCGCGTGATTTATGCTATCACCTGTCAACTTTATTTTAAATTTCGACAGAAGGCTATCTGCGAAGTCTAAATTATGTATTATTTGTTATAAAAACAAATCCAGCTTCTCATCACTCTGTGGAAATTTGTGTGTTTGAATAATCAATTTCATATAACTAACTCTAATAAGTTTCGAATAATTTTCATTAAAATTTCCATAATATTTCTAAATTTATAAAATAATTCTAATACCTGTATTTTGCCTTTTACATTGATGTTTTTTTATATGACAGAACTAAAACTTATATTATTTTATTGGAATACATTTGTTTTTTTTTATTTCAGTGATTTTCATACATTATCTTGTGGCGGTGCACTCCGTTTACGAGCTGATGTTAAAAGGAAAACACTTCGGGCTAAATCGTCATCGAAGACTCGATGAGGAGCCTATCATGGAGAGTATTCATTAACACCTAATTAATAAGTTTTGTATAAATTATCTTTCAGAAGAGAGTGAGATTTGTTATTTCAATATATTTGAGTATCACAGAAATGGCCAGATGTTTATTGATATTGATAAATTTCTATCTCTCTCTTTGCACAACATCATTATATCCTCTCGCTAACAAGTTTCGTTTCATTTCGTATGTTTTTTATACTTAGTGAAAAGGTTTTTCGTGGTAATGAATTTCAATACATACTCATATTTAACCGACCGCTTAGTAAGTGATTATTGTAGCTTATCACCTTGGTATAGCTAGACTATGTTTCAACTGCGATTAGCAACTCTTCTTGTATGTCTTTAAGTCGTTCTCTTCTCCTGCTACTGTTTTCTCTCTTTATATTTCTTCTACAATTATTTAAAGAAACTTATTAGTAATGAAGGTAATGTGTCCTATAAGGTATTTGTGAGAGAATACAATAGTTATACTAACAAAATTCCTTAATTAATAATAGGGTAAACGATTCAGTGATTGACAGTTTAAGCACCTTTTCTTTTAACTTTTAATATTAATCATGGTTATGATAATTCGGGAAATATACAATTCGACACGTAAACTTCCCTTTTAAGAAATCTTTTTACTATTTACAATTCAACATATATTAATTTGTCGTTCGTAATTGTTTTTAATGAATATAAAACATATTCCTGACTTTAATGCGCTTGTCTAACTTTGCTTTACCTTTGTTGATTGTTTTGAACCATAAAAATACCAACTATATGGAAACCACGGGATTTCTAACAAATAAATAATTTTCCTGTTATGGTCTTTAAGTGCATTGTCATCTAATGTATAATTTTGAGTTACCACATGTCTTCATAATTTATACTCACAATAGCAGCATTTTATATAAGTTATGTTGACGTTCACAATTTCAATACACGTATATACTACAACCAACCGACGGCGGCTTTGTTCCCGTTAACTACATAAATAAAACTTAACAACAATAAGATATAGTTTATGTGAAAAATATTGAGAATATGGTTTTCTATGAGTGAAAAAATTTTCAAAATGTGCTTAATATTCTCGGAAAGCAACTGTTGCAGACAAAAAAGATATCTCGTTATGATATGATATATATAAAAGAAATATTGTTAATTACATTTTATAGAGGTTTGCACATCTGTACCTTACATAACGTTTATATTTCGTTATTAGAAATCTTTGAAAATTAATTCTACCATATTGACTTACAAACGTTTTTCTCTGCCTGCAATATTATTTCCAGTCTATTAAAAAAATAAAATCTTCTATATTTCAACTAAAACCTTTTCTATAAGACATAATTAGAATTACGAATGCGATAGAAGTTACGGTTGTAGTTTTTACACTTCTGTTTTTTTTTTCCTTTTGTATAATTTTTCTAAATTCATAACTGATTATGTTTTTACCTATATTATATTTAAGTATAGTTAAGCGATATTTAGTACTAGTTGTTTATTGATATGACAGTTTAATTGATATTGAAGAATCGTGCCATATTGTTTGCAAAGTAAAGTAAAATATTTTGTACTGAATATAAAGAGTATTAGATTTTTTTAAATAAAGAAATAATAAATTAAAATACCAATGACCTGATTTTTATACAAAATTAATACTTCAATACTTCAATACTCGTCGGAAACATCAATAAATGTAAATTTATAACAGTTAATTGTAGTAAAATATACCTGACGTGAGGAGACGTCACTCATAATCCTCGTTTACACTTATACACCGCTCTGAATATAGGATACCGCAGAACATAAATTTAGGTGTAAATACGTACTATGTTATATACATAACATCGAGACACCACAAAAATAAACAAATAGATACCTCTGTTCTAGATTTCTATAATAATATTGTAACATTGTTTTGTATTAAATTCGTGACTGAAGTATGCGCACTCCCGAAACATACCAACTATACTCGTATTCAAAGCGGCCAATAAGCATTAAGAGGAGTGTAGTTATTAAATTTTAACTAAGAAATAATTTAACATATAGCGTTTATGAAATGAACTAAAAAAATAAACACGACAAATTGTAGTGTTTTTTTTTCATTCGATAAAAATATTCTTCATTTTCTTGCACTGTCATCTAATCCTGGACTATGTTTAAAATTCTAAATATATGACATCAGAAAATTAGTTAAAAAATCAGTGACGAAATATCATCCCAACATGTATATGAACAACATTAAAACTTTGTGAAATTGGAAGAATACGATTAAGGTATTAGTATAGAAGGTATTTAGTAATATTAAATGGAAAGACTGTGGGTGAAATACTAAAAGGGCGTGTCACAGCGTAGATAAATCGATAGGATAAAAAAATATCTAGAAATCTGCATGGTAATGATTTTATTTTTATTTCAAGATTAGAAAATATATCTACGCCATGTATCGTTTGGCTTTTGAAATGCGATGTCTCTAAAACTCTTATTAATATGTACCTACCTATTGAATAATTTTTTTTATCGTTTTGCCGAATTTACTTACGTGAAAGGTTTTTTTTACATTGGAATTGTAAAATAAAAATGCTTTTTTTTTAATAATTATACATTTATAGATATCATGAAATTTCAACATTTACATATACTTTTATTAATAATAATTGATTTATTGACATTTTAATATATAACTACTTAAGAAAAACACTAAATAATATATTAATAGCTTCGTATATGTTTCGTGTATATTATTTTAACCTAAGTATTTCTGTTTAAACATAATGTACTTTTTTGTTTTTTCGAACTGACATACCCTGTTGGCTCTGAGGCCTTTACAGTTCCACCGGACTACAAAGGGGAGCGCTTAAGGCACTCACCCGATTTGTTTACGCGATCAGCGCAAGGACACACGGTGCGCCTCGGCTTGAACTGTCGAAAATAATGACATGTCACCCTAGTTCGTGTACTTATATAATATTATAATTATAGTTTTAGACAATATATTTTTGTTAATTTAAAATGAACCACTATGAATTAATTAACAAAATGTCGTGTCAAATAAAGTGTTATATATTATATGCGTTGTTATTATTCGTTTCGTGGTAATTAATTGTAAGGAAAAAAAAACAAGAAATGATAAAGTCAGTATGTAAATACTATAACCATTTGCTGGAACCACTAAATATCCATTACGAGAATGATTACCTAAATATCTAATTTAGTTAATTACTATTACGTAAATAGCTAATGAAATCGTAAATTTATAACAGTTATTTGCGTTGAAAAATAACAGTTATTTGCGTTTAAAAATAACAGTTATTTATATATATTATTATAATTTTTTAACAATGAAAACATAACAAATATACATAATTATTGTTATTATCTAGTGAGATCCAAACGTATTTATTTTTTTATTACACTTAATATGACTAGTTAAAAACTTGTCTTTATGGACTTTACTCGAATAATATAATTGAATATTTCGATTATAATATGTAATATCGAATAATAATTCTGCTTATTTTATAAATACTAATATATTTAAGGTCACCACAATTAGCATAAAATAAAGAAGGAAAATCACTACAGTAATAAAATATTATTACTTCTGTACGATAAAAACAATGGTTCGGTTAAAAATCAACAGATGGCACTTTTAACAGTTTAAATTATTGGCAAGTATATAATGTTATTGTTATGTTCCTTTATCTAAATAAAATTAATTATAGATATCTAGAGTTTTAGTAGTTTTTTTTTTTTGTAAAAAGTGTGTCAAACTTTCAAATATTAATAATAAATAGATGGTACTTATAATCCCAATTTAAATATTCAAACAATATCTTATTTAACTATGTAATACTATATTATATCTCCAATAAGTTTCAGTAAGTGTTTTAAAATTTTTTCAAAGATAACTCAACATTTTTAGGATCACCACAATGTACGAACTGAAGGTTTCAAGAAAAGATAATAACCGATATACTTTGACTTAGTTATTAAACAAAATGGTGACTCTTTTGTTAGTGTTTTCGAGGGAGCTTCGTATCATCTCAGAATTCAGTTCTATGCTATTATTTCGAATCCACTTCACTTGTACACCGAATTATATTACACAAAATACCATTAACATTACAAAGTAGGGGACCAAATATCGCAAATTCGTGGATAAAAATACAAAATAAAAATCACTTCATGAGAAACCAAGAAACTTGTAGAAAGCTCTCACTCAAGTTACTTATAAAATCATTATAGTAACAAAAAAAAAAATATCGTGGTAACCATACACAGTGTAATCATTTAACGATAAAACTATATAAAAACGATAACTAAACGCTAACGATAATTAAATACTGGAAGTAGAATTGTACGTTAAGAAATCGGTAATGTTACAGCTTTAAACTTCTTCTCTGGTATTCAGCTGCTTGTAGTAGCTGTAACTCAGGAGTATTGTGTACACGTTTATACCTGAAATAGGGATTTTATTAATCAGTTATTTGGTAACAACATACATCTCTGTGAATGTACGGATGAGTTTCATCGTATGTTGTGGGAATGTGGCCGGACCAAGGACTTGCGTCAAAAATGCTCTTAGAGTCCCTGGAGGGGAGTTGGAGATGTTAATATTATATTAGGAGACCCAGTGTCTAATGCGGCTTGGATAATTTACAAGTTTGTTTCCTTAATTTCTAAATGATACATGAATCTAACGGAGTTACCTTACGAGGCTGGCATAGTCAATCAAGGATGTAGTGAAGCCTCGTTACAATAAAATAAAAAAAAACTAGCAGTCGGCCGTAACTTCATCTGCATTCACATTTCACACACACACACGCACTTACCTTTGGTTCTAAGAGCAAACTTTCCGAATACGTGTCGCAACTAAAGCAGTCATTTTTAATCATGCTTTCAATGAGGACTTTGGAACTCTCACGTATTACTTAGGTTGTAGAGCTACGCTGAAGCTATTACTGGTTTCAGCACGAATGGGTCGGCTCGCCCGACGCCCGGGGTAGTACCACCCTCTCACAGAAAGCCGACGTGAAGTAACAGTGCGCCCGCACTGTTCCGTTTCGTTCGGCCAGTGAGAGCGCCGGAGGCCCACATATATTAAAAGGCCGGCAACGCACTTGCGACTCCCCTCGTGTTGCTAGTGTCTATGGACGGCGGTGATCACTTACCATCAGGTGACCCACCTATTCGTTTGCCCCCTATAATATAAAAAAAAAACTTGAATCCTTATTTTCGGTTCTACTAGAAAACCTTACGAATACGATTCGCAAATGGAGAATTATCAAGTAGTATTTAAAAAAAAATTGTAAATTAAATAACATTACCAATGTAAAATAATTCAGTACATATAGTACCAGCGTTGAACTTCGGTGAATTGAGGAAGAATATAAACATGTGCAGAAGGAAAAACACAATCCACACGATAAAGTACGCCTTGATGATGCCAGCGCGCTCCTGAAAATAAAGATTTGCTTATTATATATACACTTTACGTAGTAATTAATATTTAAAACAAACGAGGTTCCCTTTTATTATCTACCAACAAAAATAATATTTCGTATAACCATATTAATGTACTGTTACAAACATTTAAAGTTGCGGACAACATACCTTTTGAGGAGTTTCTGGCGGGATCTTGGTCTGTCATGTAGTGGCTTTTATATTTTATTCATAATCTTGTGTTATTAGACTCTATATTTTGTAATATTGGTGGTGTTTTACGTAATATCGTTCGGTTATTATGCACAAATGAAGTGGATGGGAAAGAATACCTCGGAGCATGCATTCTGAGATGCCACCAAAACTCCAGGAAAAGTTCTAACAAGGAAACCACCATCTTGTTAGAACATTATAATTATCACGAGACACTTACTTGGAACTTCCTACGTTTTAATAAACTTATATTATTTGTAAACATTCTGCTATAATCCCTCTCGAAACAAAACATTGACACTGGCAAATGCTTCTGCGGTGCCAAAACAAGAAGAAGAAGAATATACGTTTTTTTAGGAGGGGAAAATTTTGCATAGGAATCCCCCCACACTTCCTGGAGAGAACCTGAGGGTTATGCCGGACCCTTACCGGCTCAAAAACCCCTCCACCGGTCAGCGCGTATGTGTGGACCAGGGTGCGGGTTCACGGTGAGCATACTCCACTACCCTGGCCACACTGACAACATACCTAACGCAATCCACCAATTTTTATAGATTACGTATCCCACTAGTGAGTTTAAATGTAAATAATGTACTTTTAGTAATGAACAACTAGATAATTTAATTGTGGATTAAATTACAATATTTAAAGACGTTTTTTGTTCTGGAAAACTGTAAATGAGAGATTATTAACCATGCTTTATCGTGTTACCAAAGGTTTCTTGTTAAAATATAACAACATATAATAGTAAAAGGTGTTTGTTCTGTTGCGACTGATTTTATTAAATCAACATTTGAATCATGTATTTTGTACACGTTACATTTACAATTCCTCACTGGAACACCTCACATTCAGCTGGTAAGGAAATCTCTCGGGCCCTAAAGTGTGCTGGCTACGAGTAGCAAAGATTTTCTAGTACTTATACATATTTGTATCAAATTAAGACCCTGGGTTACATCCAATTTAGATTTTTAAATCACTCACCCTAGTCACTCCATAAATGTAGAAAATGTCGAAGCAGAACTTCGCAAGGAACATAAGGATCAAAATGATGATCATGGCATATAGGCCAGTGAGAGCCGCCTGTATTTCCGGATCTACGGGCTCTTCTAAGGTGCTCCGAATGGTATCCAAGGCTACGGCCTCCACTATGAATATCACGAACATTATGAACGAAAGAAACTGAAAAAGGGAACAATAGAAATATGATGTTGTTACCATGACTTTGTACTCTAACGCTTGTTAACTCTCCCATATTCTTGAACTCATACGAATTTTGTAGTTAAATTTTAAATAATTTTTAAAAGTATTTCAAAGGGATATCATATTATAGGAAAGACCTATGGTGACTGACATAACATCATAGCAAAGGACTTATAGCTTTTTATCCAACTCTTTATTGTTAATATATATGGTACAAGGTGTTCAGTATATTTATTCTTTTTTTTATATTATAGGGTGCAAACGAACAGGTGGGTCACCTGATGGCAAGTGACACTAGCAACATCAGGGGCAAGTGCATTAGTCGCAAATGTGTTGCCGGCCTTTTAAATATGTGGGCCTCCGGCGCTCTCACTGACCAAACGAAACGCAACAGTGCAACCACCGTTACTTCACGTCGGTTTTCCGTGAGAGGGTGGTACTACCCCGGGCGAGCCGACCCATTCATGCTGAAACCAGTAATAGCTTCAGGATAGCTCTACCACCTACAAAAAAAGTACCACCTACCTAAAAAGATTCACTCACGCAATCTTTTTTTACAATGTTGGCATTCCTGACCTTTATTTAATTCTTTTAATTTAACTCTTTGGCCCCAAGAAACGATGAGTCATTTCTTCAAAAAATAAAACATCCATATTACGGTACTACGCATTTCTCAAAATGTAGATTAGGTATTCACCCCCTAGTGGTATATCTTAAAGATAATTGATACAAAATTGTAACTTACAGCATTTATAGCGCCAAGTATAATGTTTCCAGTTTTCAAATCGAATAGAAAGCAACATCTCTCCAGCTGCGGCAGACCCATTTTGTTTCTGTGGCAAATTGTAATGAATTATTCTACTTTGAGAAGTAAATTAACCTTATGTAATATATTTTCATGTGTACGTCAGCACTGATGCACCAGTCAAGAAATATTATAGTATATTTTGTACTATTGTCCTGGTTAAGCAACGCTTGTAAGTTTAGTTATCTTTCGTCTATCTGTGTTTTTAAATATTGGACTTAATTTGCGACCATGAATTTGTGTTATTAGTGTTCATAATCTGTAAGATATATTGATATCTGCTGATAATGGTTTCAAATGCAACAATTCATTTGATTCATGTTAAAGTAACAAATGGAAAAACCGATCCATTAGAAAACCTGTCCACGTGAAGACATACGCAGCTGGGTTCCTAAAGTTCATTTTAAAATTTCGGAAAATTCTATCTCTATCAAATAATTGGAGGGTTTGCATATCTGAATGCATACATCTCAAGTATTACGCGTGTGATTTGAAAAAATCTTTTCGTATTAGGTAGTCTGTTTATTGAAAGAGACACATAATTATATAACTTATCGCCTACACTTCACTACATAATATAAAACAAAGTCGCTTTCTCTGTCCCTATATCCCTATGTATGCTTAAATCTTTATAACTACGCAACGGATTTTGATGCGGTTTCTTTTAATAGATACAGTGATTGAAGAGGAAGGTTTATATGTATAATAACGTAAATTAAATAGTGGAGGAATACTGTTATTTTTGAGGTTACTCCAAATTTAACGCGTGCGGGCCACGGGCAGTAATGAATAAATCAAAACTACTGGATCGATTTTAATCATTTTTTCAGTGAATGACATAGGCTATATATTTTATACCCGTGCGAAGCTGGAGCGGGCCGCTAATTAAGAAATAAAGAAAAAACATGACTTAAACTACGGGTACAGTTATTTAAACATGCTAATCAATGGAATATCACTTCTGATTTTATAAATTAGTCAAACGCATAACTTAGCTTATGATTGTTTTATAATAGAACGTATTACCTTATGTTGATTACAGGAACACTTCTGTTTAATAGAAAACTGTGGATGGTCTTGTTATACACGCGAGCGAGTATACTTAGACACTGCGACGTCCAGGATGCGGAGACTGTGTCAAATGATCAACTATGGGAGATCAAAGAATATGTAGAATAGATACGACTGTTGATGCAAATAGAATGGTTGTAGGGAATATATTTTTTTAGTATTTTTTTTAAATTATATTTATATATACATGGAAAAACGGGTCATATTAATCCGTGGCCATATTTTAATGGCCAACGAAGCCGACGTGATTGCATATCAGTCACTCACAAAGAAACAGCGGTTATAACGTCAATTCATTTGTAGGATGAAACCGCCACTCTTTAACAATATAATTATGTGTATATTCAAAAGTTGAAGACTTCACTGAAAGTTGTTCATAGCAGAACTTACAACTATTAGAGCTACAATTGAAAATACAAAATAACATTTTTGGAGACATAGGATCGTGAAGGAATTTTGAAAATCCACATTTTGAGAAGACGAGCAGTGAAGTAAAGTTTATCTCTTAGACTCATATCGACTTTCATGTTAGAGACACGTAATTTAATATCTAGGTTAATAGTTCAAAGTCAAAAATCGAAAATCAAATATACTTTATTCAGTTTAGGCTCTGAGAAGGCGCTTATGAACGTCAAAGCTACCACCGGTTCGTAAAACAACCCAGTCATCGAGAAGAACCGGCAAGAAACTCGATGTGGCTTATCTTTCATCAAAAATAACATACAAATATTTTTAATAACATATATAGCTATAGACATATATATCAGTTTTTGATTTACGCGCAGAGATGGGCGTAATTTCCAGACGTCACCATCGTTCACATATTATTCTACCCTATATTACCCTGTTGCCTTTAGACATTAATACCTGCTTGACATGCTTTTTGTAATTAATGCAAATGTGCATGTATGGTGAAGTAACTAATAATTAGCTATTGAGAGGTTTTTATATCAAAAAATTAAATAATAGCTTTAACTTTTTTATAATTAAAGCTATTATTTAATTCGAACAAAAAGGTAATACACTTAATATACGTGCCTTTTTTATTCTGGTTCCTTCCTTTTTTTATAAAAGTTTTTATGATACACTTTCGAATGTCTCTTGTCATAGAACTTGGGATACTTTTATACAAGAACACGGGTCTAATTTAAACTAAATTTTGAATGTAACAACGAGAAATTAAAAGTTTTAGAATAACAGTTAAAATCCTAGTATTAACCCCTTTTAATGTTTTCATGTCAATGTTATATTGCATTGTGTATTTAAACGGCCTGATAAAATAATGAAAAGTTTTTCGATTTACTATTTAGAATTTGTCTTAGAGAATATTTTGCCTAATGTCAGATCTGCTATTACATATGTAGTCTTTGACATTCTTTGGCGACGTAAAGTCTGCGAGTTTAATCAATATTTTCGTTTATTTGCTGAGATCCTTAATCGACTATTTTATCTTACACTCGAGTGGTACATACGTGGGGGATTATGTGCAAGGTACGCTTCCGGATGGATCGTCACCACTCTAGATCTGTTTCTGCAGTAAAGTAGCAGTACTTATGCTACTGCTTTCATCGATTATGTAATGATAGGATTCTAATGTATTAAAATGTTCGAAATAATAGAAGGGTTTTTTTCCCTTTTATTCTGAAGTTGGTTAGTTTAGTTTAGCTCTGTTGACAAATACAAAATACTTGTTTGAGTTTGTGAGACACATATACTGGTACACATTTGTGCTTCACTAATTCATATATGTATGATAAGCTTAAATAGATTTGAGTTGTTGCATCAAAGGCAACAATTTTTTTTAACTGTCTACACTGATGACCTGGCAAGGCCTCTACAGTTTCACCGAACTACGACCAAGGCAACAACTCAAGTTGTTGCCAAGCGGCCGAGCGCCGCGCTATAAGCGCTTGCCCTATTAGTCCGCTGAAGCTGTGAAGGCCCATCAGGCCAACAGCGTAAGGTCAATTGGAAAAAAAAACAAATCATAAAGACAACGCTCGAGAAAAAGAACTTAACGGGCTTCGAACGCGAGTCTTTGATTTTTCCCTAATAGTAGCACGGTACAGCGTGCAGTCCATAAACAACGGCCACCAGCGTTTCAGCATTCATCCGTTGACAGTCACCGCTGTGATATCGGTTTACACGATTGTTACCTACTAAATAGGTGCATCTGTAACGCGACAACCCAAAACAAATGATGGGTTAGTGACCATGTATAGGTCAGGTATAGATCCATACCACTTTGCACACGTCTGAACGTGCCATTGTAACCGGTGTTACACCTGGTGTATGGTATAGATATATTTCATCTTAAATGCAGGCGAAGTCACCGGAAAATGTAGTGAGGTATAAATTAGAAAAGTAAATACCAAAAGTAGTATTTTGGGCAACATTATTTTCCTTATACCACACCCGAAACAGGCTTTCACTAGTGAACGAACCGGTTTACTGCGTTCATTAACGTATAACTCTGTTTTGATCACTTTAAAAGTTATTGACAGAGCAGCGTTACCGAGGAATAGCTAGCTATATAGCTGTACAAGTAACTATTTATGAAAAAAATTAAATAAAAACACGGCTACCCTACCAGAAAGCGAAGGAAAAAGTAAAAAACAAATTGTATAATTAAATCTTTTACCAAAAATAATTAAAACGACTTCAATATCAAAAATCGATGATACACTAACAGTGGAAAATAACTAAATCAATCAAATTAAATAAAACATATTAGTATTTGCCCTACTTAATAATATATTTGAAGCCGATGCCAACCAACCAGTCCATCCAAATAAACAACATTTAAGAACATCCCATAAAACGTAGTAATAAAAAAAAAAAATGTATTACAAAATCCAAAATTTCAAATAGGTTCAAGAACGTTGGCAAAAATTTACAGTAAGCCTAACAACGCAGGTAAAAAAAGTTAGGTGTAATTTATTTGACTACCTGCTCTCTAAAACCCTCCGCGATAACATTGAAGTGGGATCTTCCCCATTTCAAATTCCGAATGCTCATTATAAGCTTGCATTATTATTTCTAACGTCAACTATTCAGTTAACGTCGGCCCTTCGTGACCCTTACACGCTTCTATTTTGGATAGCCCCACTTTGAAGAAATTTCCTTTATTAACGGACTTTATATTTTGACGTGAGTATTATTAGTTGTAATTACATTTATCTCTTTATATATTTGGAAATATTTTGTTGTAATATTTCATGCAAGTAAACAAACTATGCCCTTTATATCGGGCAGCCATTTCGTAATGCGCTGCGTTGCATTTGGATCAAATTTATGACGTCACATCTTAGATATTTTTGTGCGTATTGAAATTATCTGTTAAGCGTAAGTTATCTCTGTCAATTTGCTTTATTTTCTCGTTCAACTTTATAGATATTTTAAATTTCCATCACTGTATTCAAACAAATATATTATTCAATTATAGGAATACTTTTTTTTTTATATATTATAGGCGGCAAACGAACAGGTGGGTCACCTGATGGTAAGTGATCACCGCCGTCCATAGACACTAGCAACACCAGGAGAGTCGCAAGTGCGTTGCCGGCCTTTTAATATATGTGGGCCTCCGGCGCTCTCACTGACCGAACGAAACGCAACAGTGCAAGCACTGTTACTTCACGTCGGTTTTCTGTGAGAGGGTGGTACTACCCCGGGCGAGCCGACCCATTCATGCTGAAACCAGTATAGCTTCAGCGTAGCTCTACCACCTATAAAAAATACATTATGTTTAACTTTCATTGGCTATTTCGAAAGTTTTTGGACGATTATGTTTGTCTTAACATTGTGTGAATTAATCTAATAGACTTTCCAAGTAACTAATATATTCTCTTTTGTTATTGTACACGAGAAAATCTTTTGCATTTATCGTCACAGAAATGATATCAAATCTCTTATCTATTTCTTAGGAATTTTATTTGCCTTCATTTTTATTTTCTCGCCCTTAATAGACAATATATGCTTTATGGATTAATGCTTCATTCGAATATCTCTCAATACAATGATGAAGTAGATCCCGCCAAGTGATTAATTTAATTCAACGCTTTTTCATAAGAAATATAACTTAATATACGTTTTGAACAGGACCACAATGTGTATAGAGGTCGACAGCTGTTGTGGCTTCATCAAACTACGAACAGGGTCGCTCATTATCGGCTACCTGTATTTGGTAAGTTCTATTATATATATTTATAAATTTATAGGTCAGTCTGTTAATGTAATGTTTTTGCAATTGATGCCATAAACATATATTACAAAGGACAATGATCATTATAAGTATGTTTGTATAGCTGGGTTTTGCAGTTTTGGGGTTGTAGTCGGTTTTGATTGTTCAAAAACGACTTGACCCATCTTTATAAAATACTGTACACTGGGAGTAATAAGAATAGTAAAATATATATACGAATAACAATAAAATTATGTGTCAGGAAAAAGAATAATGTTTAAAATGAATACAAATAGTCCTGCATTTATTTAAGTAATCCGTAAGTTTTAATTGAAACATGAGTAACATTAAATTAATTATAGTATTAATTTTAATTTAAGTATATTATTAAATAAATTCAACGTCGTTAGCCACTATTAATTATACTAAAACGTTACTAAGAACAATATAGAAAATATTTCTTTTTTTTTTTTTTAGTTTATTTAGGGTCTAAAATATTTCTTTAAAGCTACGTTCTGCAAATGATAGTGCATACATTTAAAATACATTAAAGTAACAATCCTTTGTAATGGATGCACAGAGAGAATTGTTAATTCTTCGTTTATTAGACAATTTAATTGTATATATATTAGTAAGATAAAATTTTAGTTTAATTAGGGCATATCTCATTTTCTTTATGTAATATAATATACGACAATATACAAGAAATAATATATAGAAATACTATTGGCCCGGCGGACGTTGTCCTGCCATGATAATAAAAAAATATATACTTATGTGCATGGAACGCTTCAGGCTGTTTGACGTTTTCCAATTCGTTCAACAATATACGAAAAAATCTTGACAAATTATATACCTAAACCTTCCCCGTGAATTACTCTATCTATTGGTGAATACCGCATTACAATCCGCTCAGTTGTTTTTGAGTTTATCGCGAACATTCAGACACACAGACGCGGCGGACGACTTTGTTTTATAATATGTATATCTATAATATAAAAATCAATCGCTGAATGTGTTGCTAAGCGCAAATCTCAAGAGCAGTTGAACCGATTTCGCTAATTCTTTTTTTAGAATATTTCAAGGAATATTACGAGGATGGTTCTTACGGAGAGAAAAATTTTAAAAATTGCCTGCAAAAGTCTAAAAATAACACTTTTTTATACTCCCATACAAACGATTCGTAATAATACTTACAACTCAATTTGAACTTTAATACTACAGTATAAAGTTTAAGTGTTAGTGGAGAGGTTCCGGGAAGGCAAAACAATTGAGTGACGTTAGTATCGTATAAATATTAATGTCAATATTTATACAATGGTCCCGAATAGCAGAATAAGTATTAAAAAAAATATTTAAAGAATCGACTGTTAGGCGATACGAAGTTCGCCGGGTACAGCTAGTTGATAATAAATTTAATATAACGCCGTTCAACAACAGTTTAAAAACTTTCTTAATTATGTCCAACTTGACCTTTTAGATACCGTTCAATGACAACAAAGTAGAAGTACGATAGAATTACGAAGGCGTGCATGTGCATTGAGGTGTCGTATAAAAATTCTGAGAAGCAAATTACTTAGTTTCAAATACAAGCAGCGATACACATACATACATCAATACTGCATTATATTATTACATTCAATGAGTAACAAGAAGCGATCTTTCTGAGAATAGGACAAGAGAAGTTTGTTGATACATACCGCTCCCACAAGAACAACATAGATTCTTTATTAAAATAACTATAAAGATAAGTGAAAGAGTTTTAAAACACTCCTAATCGCCTTAAATGTTTTTTTTTTTATTATCTTAGAAGCATTAGTCGAAGAAAACAGCTTTCTTTTGTTGCTCGTAAAATAATGAACAGTAACAGATAAGCAGAATAAATGAGGAGTATGCACAAATTTTACTTTTAATTATAGTGTAAAGGTTAAAAGTTTAGACACAGATAACAAAAAATGCACAACTCAAAGTTCGTATGAGACCGCTCACTGGCTTGACGTGACGTCATTCCATAAGATTTAGATATATTATTTAACTACCTTCTAAATAATATGCTTTTAATTATTTTGTTTAATGAATTACAGTTAGCTATTTTTCAACATAAGCGTTCTATCAATTATTTCGAGTTTGGTAGTAAATTATTATTAACCGTGTCCCGAAAGCTAAAAGCGGATTAAAGTACAAACATGATATTTAGCTACTCTAAAGTATGTTGTTATACGATGCTGTGCATAATTATTTCAACGTATATTGTATTTATAGAAAACATAACCTAAAAACGAAGTGTATCAAATCACAACAGATAACCAAATTTCCACGAATCTGCTTGTAACAAAGCATTTTTCATTTTATAAATGCTATTCAGGATTTATGTATAACGATGTCAACTAGTAGCGTATGGAGTGACGTCACTATGTGTTTGAAATTACATTCCAATTTACGTAAGTTATAATTGAATTTTTTGCCTAAAATAAATAATAATTCTAAAATATACTTTTCAATAATGTTCTTAACGCTCTTAAGCTTAAAGTAACGCCTTCATTAATCAAATATTTCTCATAATTTTATTAAATTATCCCTACCAAGAGGACTTTGTATTTCGTATTCGACCATCCACTTAACTTCTGTATCATATGAATTACAATTATTACTTAAAATTGTATTTACATTGACATGTTAAATTGCTATATGAATCATAAATAGTAATAATGTTAAACACGTATAACAAAAGTAAACAAATTAAATTTGAAGATAACAAATGGTGTATTTACTGACTAATGTTCTGTTTATTTATTTTAACACATTAATCTAATTAATAATTAGTTTGTAACGCTTATATATTTACCATCGAAAAAGGACAATTAATGTATGAGATAGTATAGGACTTCTCCGTACATAAGTTCCACGAAGTTATGAATCTGTTGTGAGCCTCTATCTATAAATATTAAAACTATTCTTTAACTTTATAGTAGGTTTAACTTGATCGTAGGGTGTTCTCTGGATTCGTCGAGTAATAGGAATGGGTTTACCATACAACAGATCCAGATGTAATGGCATGGAATAGTTTTACGTTAAGTTGCGTCGTATTTTGGCATCAGTCTGTATACGAAGAATTCAAACAGGGTGTTTGGGTATTTGTGTACGAAGTGCTATCGTCATTCCCATTGTCATAAATCCATCGCAGTGGTTGTCTTTTGTTTTATAATGTTCTGATATAAACCAGTGTATACTCAACGAATGCAAGATTTGCGGAACAGTGTGACAACGAGGACTGCCAATGGATTATAGATTTTCTCGGCGGTCGCCGTTGTTTTTAGATTGCACTATGCTAACAATGACGTACAGTAAAGATATAGTGACGTGTAACTTTAAGAACAGAGCGGTCAGGGACAAATAGGGTGCCCCTTAGGAACGAAGTTCTATACGCTTTTTGGTCAATTCTGAATGTAATTCGATATGCAAATTGTTAAAAGGAAAAAAAACGTTATTCCTGTTTTTGTGTAATAATATATATATTTCATTTTTTATATCATATTTCAAATGAAAGTAACGTAAAAACGATTAATATTTTAATATACAAAAAAAAATTGGTATAAAATGGTGACATTTTTGTAATTTTTAGTAGATAATATCAGATATATCTTATTATTTTAACAGTGTAGTAAGAGATGGCGCTGTTCAATTTACGAATTTGATATTTTAATTGTTACCAAATTTTGTCGACTTAGGCGCATAAAGTCATATGGAGGGAAAAAGATTTCCGTGTTGATTTCTACCATTCACCTCCTACCGCGAAACCTCGTTAAGGAACTTCGCTCCAAAACTTGAATTCTGCTTTCCGTTAATTGAAATTTTTAACAATGACATCCCAGTATAACTAGTAAATAGTTAAATTTATTTTAACTACCATCTTTTCAGTTCTTCCAAGTATGTACGATAGTTATTTCGTGCGTCGCAATCGGCGTTGGAACTTACATTGAATATAATGACAACGATGGAAAAGAATTGGGAACAATCATCCTGATCATATTCTCCGTGTTGCTGATCATTGAGCTTTGGTGCGTCCTGTTCACGATATTACTCCTCGTAGGAGTCCATAAGGTAAGTTTGTTTAACTATAAATCAAGTATTAACATCGTAAACTAACTCGAACGAATCAACGCAGTTCAGTTTCGAAAATGCGTACAAAAAGATGTCAGAACTTCTAAGGCTTATGAAAGAATAAAAGTTCAGGATTATTGTTATTGTTATAATAGTTGCCAATGGCAATCCATTGGCAATTATGCAAATATTACAAAAGTTTACGAAATGGCGCTCGCTGTATGAGATAGAATAATGAGTTATATTATATATGCCCGTTTCCGAGATACACGAAATAAATTTATATATATATATATATATATATATATATATATATATATACAAGAGTTGTTCGCTTAAAGTTAACCTTTGAATTTATTACGATAGAATGAGCACTCACGATATTAAATATCTTTATTTTATTCCAAAACCTCTTTGTTCAATTCATTTTTTAAGCAATTACCTAATAATGTTAGTTGGTATAGAAATATTTCAATTCATACATATGACTTATATTAATCTTTCCAGAATAAACGTGGTCTGGTGAAAACTTATTTGGTGTACACTGCCGTGTTCCTTATACTTTCCGTTATAACGGTTATCATAAGAATATCAAGCGGCTACACAACATCGTTATATTTGGCTTTCGAATTCTGCGATATAAGTAAGTTTTTTTTTCCATTTGTACTGTGCTATTTTGCAATTACATGTTCTTACTCAAGCTAATATATAATTTGAAACTGAATAAGGTGTATATAACACTAAGATATTTTGTAAAATATGAAAATTATTTATCATATGATCTGCTATTTTTTATACGATATAAAAAATAATACTTTTTTTAATTATATATTTTTGTGGCTGGTAGTTTTCATATTATATTATGAATTATCCGTTATATATTATGTCGAGGAGTTATTTGGACGGGGGTTCTTCGGTGAGTAACAGCGATCACACTGTGACAATAATCTAGAATATAGCAGGTTTTATCTTATCGCTTCTGAAACAATCGGTGACAAAATTTAAATTTCACAGTTATAGTAACTGTTATCTGATACAGTGTTACATGGACGTATATGTTTACAGAAGTAACTTACAATGATAAATAGTGTTCGTAACCATTCTTCGTGTGTTTACAGTTTTCGGTACATATTACTACATCGTGATCCGAAGTCACTACCGTCAAATGGAAAGCGACGCTATGAAGATCCCAGCTATCTACAATGCAGATTAATCGGATTTCTTTTCAATTATACCTTACTTTAATTTTACTCTGATTTTTTAGATTTGTGTTGATTTTCTATATCGGATAGCATATTTTCTGTTAATGCCTTTTTGAGATTAAAGTATAAATTCGCTAGACTTACAGCCTAGAAAAAAATTCTGTTATACACGTATATAAGAATATATATGGATAAAATTTTGTGGTTGACAAACACCAATACTGTTTGATAAAGCATCATCATCATCATCATCATCATCATCATCATCATCTTACCCTTATCCCACCTAAGTAGGGTCGGCACAACATGTTTTCCTTTTCCACTCTCCTCTGTCAGATATCATCTCTGTATTCACACTTTTTATACACATATCGTTTTTCACACAATCCATCCACACCTTTTTCGGTCTTCCTCTACTCCTATATCCGTCCACTTTCAAACTCAAAACTTTTCTTGTTATATGACTTTCATCTCTTCTCATAATATGCCCGTACCATGCTAACCCTACTACTCCTCAACTTCTCTGTCACTGGTGCTATTTTCAAACTTCCTCTGATATACTCATTCTTAATCTTATCCATCCTGGTTACACCACACATCCATCTTAACATTCGCATTTCTGCCACATGTAATCTTTTCTCATCCGTCTCTTTCATAGCCCAGCACTCGGATCCATATAACACGGCTGGTCTTATTATAGTTTTATACACCTTCCCCTTGAGTTTCAACGGCATTCGTGGGTCACAAACTAGTATACTGTTTGATAATTCACCGTGACAATTAGCACTCTTGAGTGTGTTATTAATGATTTTTTATTTTAACTCTTCACTAAATAACGCAGTAATATAACAAGTCAGTTACTTATTCAACCGAGTTACAATTATTGTTATATAATGATGAACACATTAAATATTTACGCAATAAATAATAATAATAATTACAAATAATACATAGCACGTGTGAAGACCTGAGGACACCTTATGTTATAATTTTCCATGTTTTCGTAGTTTTTCGAGCTGCGTGAAATGTGAACGATATAATTTATTTCTGACGTCATTACTCCAACTTAAACGGCTTAACAGAATCATCATCATCTTACCCTTATCCCACCTAAGTAAGGTCGGCACAACTTGTTTTCCTTTTCCACTCTCCACTGTCAGATGTCATCTCAGTATTCACACTTTTTATACACATATCATTTTTCACACAATCCATCCACACCCTTTTCGGTCTTCTTCTACCCCTATATCCGCCCACTTTCAAACTCAAAACTTTTCTTGTTACATGACTTTCATCTCTTCTGACAATATGCCGGTACCATGCTAACCTATTACTTCTCAACTTCTCTGTCACTGGTGCTATTTCCAAACTTCCTCTGATATACTCATTTTTTAATCTTATCCATTCTTGTTACACCGCATATCCATCTTAACATTCGCATTTCTGCCACATGTAATCTTTTCTCATCTGTCTCTTTCATAGCCCAATACTCGGATCTTAACGAACCCAACATAATAGTAAAACTAAAATCTGAAGTTCATTATTTCAGTTTTAAATACTTCTAATAGAGAGAAATGGACTTAAATTGTCTCGGTGCCATTTTAACATTACCGTAAGTCAGAGATGTCTTAACACAAAATAGCTTTTCTTGCCACATGCTGATAATCATTTAAAGTTACAATAACAGTTTGTTACTAAGTCTTTCGGGACGAAACGACGAGTCTAGTGACTATTGAAATCATTGATTGACAACAATACTACCACCGTAAGTAAGAAGGGCGCAACTAATTAAAATATATATCGAAGAAAAGTCTGTAACATACGACTTTAGTAAAGTACGGTGAACACGTTTTTTGAGTAGGTTTATTATTCGAAAACAAGCTCATAAGTGATTAAAAAATGTTATTAGATACATATGATTCGGAATATATGTACCATTTAATATTGAAAAAAACGACAGATGCGCTCTTCCTTCACTGGACGGCAGGATACATATATTTGGATGGCAACTTAGATTTTTGGATTTAACTAAGATATTTAATGAAAACTGTTATTTGTTATTAAAACATATGTTTTTATTATAGTTATAATGAACTGTGAAAGCATTTTTACATTAGATAATAACGAAGCGAATTCTTATGTATTTGGTTCGGTTATCTGACAATACGATATGCTCGTTCACGCGTGATTGGAGTGTGCACGATTGTTGACGGGAAACCGTGTATGCGGTTTCACGAGTGATTGTAATTGTTTGTCTTTACACATGCAGTCGTTCCCGCATGAAAGCATTCTCACGCGGGAAAGAGCATATCGTAGAAAGGCAGCTATTCACCAGTTAACGTGTAGTATATCTTTATATATATAATTCTTCTGTACGTCTGTGTGCATATGACTGATTACCTCCTAAACAGCTGAACAGATTTTGATGTTATTTTTTGTGTGTGTTCAGGAGGATTCTTCAAGAATTGTTTAAATTCACAATCGGACCCGGTAGGTGGCGCTGCGGTCTGATTCTAGGATTTTTGTTATTATCAAGGCAGGTTAACGTCCGCCGGGCTCATTACTGTTACTGTGTAAGGAAAAAATCTTATATGTAATTATGAATGAAGAAAACGAAAGACTTAACAGCAGAAACATAACTTTTTTATTAATTATAATAATTTAGGTAATTACCCTTAATACATATATTTAATTAAAATTCTCGTCTCTTACAATTGAGCCATAGACCATGTCAAAGAAATAGGACATCATCACCCTCCTGCGCGCATTCTAGTAAAAAAGGTACCAAACTGTTTTGGACCAACGAGCTATTTTAAATATAATGTAGATTAAGAAATTTGAATACCTCTCTTCTATATTGTTAAGCGAATAACGATCATATGATCTACAATAATAAGGATCATTTCTTTATACGATAAACTATTATTGAAGTAATTTTTGTATTTTTAATAATAAAAGGCTATGAATTGTAAAATTGTTTTTTTTTATGCTCTCAACATTCATACATCTCTAATATTATTCATTTATTTATATAACGAAATCAATAGCTTTTAGTTCTATTTTATATACATAATTATTAACATATTCGTTTAACCAAAGATTTTAATTATATAACGAATTTTCTTACTGAGCCTCCCTAACAAAACTATATATAAATTTATCACTACATATGTAGTATAAAACAAAGTCGCTTTCTCTGTCCCTATATCTCTATGTATTCTTAAATCTTTAAAACTACGCAACTGATTTTGATGCGGTTTTTTTTAATAGATAGACTGACTGAAGAGGAAGGTTCAGTATGTATAATAGCATAAATTAAATAGTGGAGAAATACTGTTATTTTTGAGGTCACTCCAAATTTAACGCGTGCGGATGACGGGCAGTAATGAATAAATCAAAACTACTGGATCGATTTTAATCATTTTTTCAGTGAATCACATAGCCTATATATTTTATACCCGTGCGAAGTCGGAGCGGGCCGCTAGTTAAATATATTTAAGAAATAATACTTTGCTGGGTCTGAGAATTAGTGACAGAACGCAGTTTCTATTGTTTTTGACTTTTTACCCATCATGCGTTCAGCGATCTGCCGCTTTAACAGCTTTATAAGCGTACTTGCTGGTAAGTTGGATGGCTTCTTCTTTAGCCACTGGGCTAGACAACATGTAATTTAATAAATAATTATGTAATATAGGTTAATAATTTGTAGGTACTCTAACAATGTCATGTTATATGGATACACTATTATCTGAAATAAAGCTTTATTATTATTACCATAATCATGGCGATTTCAAACACTAAGAAACGTACAGTTCTATATTTTCCCCACACACGGTATACTATAAGAATATTTCTCAGGTACTCAGGTTTCCTCACGATGTTTTCGTTCACCGTCAACCGAGAGTTTTACCCACGGAAGAAATTCTTTATTCCGTGGTTTTACCGATTACGGGAATTTCATAAAAAAAAAAAATTCATGCCGGTGTTCGGACCTCTCGCTATCTAATTAGTGTTCAACCGGTCAAACCACTCGACCACCATCATGACTTTTATTTGTTTACCCTTAAATGTATAATTTTCGTTTTGAATCCTGAAACTAATTTTAAAAGAACAACAAAAAAAATGTGTCGCTTGCTCGCCAAAAGTAATCTCAACGTTATGTTTCAAATGTAAGAGGATATTTTCTAAGGTTTTAACATACTTTCCGAAAGTGTACACACTCAGGTTTTTGAAAAAAATTAAGTGGATATGGAATGTATACAATTCGCAACAATATGCACTTAAGGGTTAAATCTTTAATAAGTTTATACGAAATTAAGCTATCGTGATAATTTTCTTTAAATTTGCAGATAAGGGTCAAATATCCAAATTTTTTAATGATATGCGCACACCGGCATATATATAATTTTATTTTTATATACGAATATAGTACATAAAGTATATTGTAGGTGGTAGAGCTACAGTGAAACTATTACTGGTTTCAGCATGAATGGGTCGGCTCGCCCGACGCTCGGGGTAGTACCACCCGACACACAGAAAACCGACGTGAAGTAACAGTGTTTGCACTGTTGCGTTTCGTTCGGTCAGTGAGAGCGCCGGAGGCCCACATATATTAAAAGGCCGGCAACGCACTTGCGACTCCCCTGGTGTTGCTAGTGTCTATGGACGGCGGTGATCACTTACCATCAGGTGACCCACCTGTTCGTTTGCCTCCTATAATATAAAAAAAAAAAATGTCAAATTGTTACTTCTATTTAAAAAACTATTAACATATTAATAGAAACAACTATAGTACTACAAAACACACATTTAATTTTGATATTGAAGATCAAACTCTACATTTAGATAACAAAACTTCATGTATATGATAATTGGAACTACTAGTCCTAGTCTCCGCTACCTTATGAGGCTGGCATAGTCGTCAAGAATGTACTGGAGCTTTGTTAAAATTTGCGGTCGCAGGAGTTCAATTTTTGTTTTAGCGTCTTTGGCAAAATGTAAAAAAAAGAATTAAAACCACATAACCTTAATAAAAAAAAACATATTTTTTCAAAAATGTTAGATAATCAGTTTTTCTTTGTGATATTTTACAGATAGTCCAGCTCCATCAGGCCTTACAAAAAAATACTGTGTGCTTGTGTGATAGTCTGGGACGCGAAAAGTTACTTTGATAATAATAAATAAAGCATAATAACAAATAATGAAAAGGTTGGAGAAGGCCTTTGCCGACTGGCAAACAGATCTAGGGATGATAACCAAGGAGCAGATATTAGTTTATTTAGCTTTAGAGTCCAGCATTAGTTTTAAGTTTAAATTTAATGTAATTATTTTAAGAGATGCTGAGTAAAAGTCTATATTATTATTATTATTATATATTAATAACAAATAATATAACAATAATATATCAGAGGAAGTTTGAAAATAGCACCAGTGACAGAGAAGTTGAGGAGTAATAGGTTAGCATGGTACGGGCATATTATGAGAAGAGATGAAAGTAATGTAACAAGAAAAGTTTTGAGTTTGAAAGTGGACGGATATAGGAGTGCAGGAAGACCGAAAAGGGTGTGGATGGATTGTGTGAAAAACGATATATGTATAAAAAGTGTGAATACTGAGACTGACATCTGACAGAGGAGAGTGGAAAAGGAAAACATGTTGTGCCGACCTTACTTAGGTGGGATAAGGGTAACATGATGATGATGATATTAATAACAAATAATATCCACATGCAAAGACAAAGGAGCAAATTTTACCAACAATACAATTCAGTTCAATATTGTAAGCGCCAACATAATTTCTTTAATAAGCAGTACCATTTTTGCCTCACACAAGAACTATTCCTTAAGACAGTGTTCGTTTTTCTTCATGATGTCTATCTACACGTCAGCCGACAGGAAAATAAAAAATGTTACTACTCACAAAGTTCTACTGTACGAACCACGAGGGAAAACCAATAACGGATACATAAACCGGTCTTGAGAATGTACAGAAGGATTAGCAAAAAAGAAACAAGGTAGCGATAAATTCAAAAACCCACTTTATACAGAGCTTCATTATCTGTGGGTGCGTTGCTCTCATCTCATTTCGTATAACGTAGTCCTCGCGATCTTACGTCTTGTCCTCAAGTCGATTTATAAACATTATAATAAAGTATTAATTGTGATTTATATTTGCCGATTTTCTGTGATACCGTGAGAGTGTTTTTTAGTTCTTAAAGTAATATCGGTGCCATTTTATTTTGTACAAATTATAGTTTATCTTTACTTCCATCGGATTCGATTGCTACGAGCTTCAAAAGGTTAGATGCTGTGCTTACATTGTAATTTATTATAATAATATAGGTGAATTAAAGCAATTTTTTAGATGTCTCTACACGTCATACATTACATCTACCTACTATGCTATAATATATGTAAATTCTTTGGCAAATAAAAATATATTGCGTGTATTAGTGTGTATACGCGGAGGAAGTGAAACTTCTATGGCTTATATGTACCAATTGTCTCAACATCTTCAATATATTAAGAAACAATAACAAATTGGTCATTCCATGTTTTAGGCTCACTAGGACCGGTAACAGTTTTTAGGTAATAGTGTTAGGTTTTATAACAAAATTCCGAAGCACATTACTGAATTAGCGGATACTGAGTTTAAGCATCATGTCAAGCAAGTTTTAATGTCTAATTGTAGGGTAGATCAATATGTGAACGATGATGACGTCTGGAAATGATCCTCCTCTCTGTGCATCCACCAAAAACAAATGTTACTACTCTTTACTACGTTACTGCTATTATCTATGTCAATAACTATGAAAATGTTCTTAAAAATATGTTCGTAATGCTCTTAAAATTATACTTGATTAAAAGATAAACCAGATCGAGTTTCTAACCGATTCTTCTCGATGACTGGGTCATTTTTTGATTTTGATTTATATATGGATGAGAATGCTCATAAACAATATATTATTCCAAGTCCCATAGTGTAAATACTTAACTATTAATTTGTGTATACTTCTAGACGCAACAGACACTTATGACTATACTTACACATATACACCTAGCCTACTTTTAGCGCATAACGCGAAACGAATTTTTTTCCCTACCATGCCATAAGAAGTTTCACTTCAACAATTTAAAATAATGTAACCTAAAATATTGAAAGTTTAAAAAGTAATAAATTATGGTCGCATTTCGACCGTTGGACGACCATTTATAACAATAAATATGCTTGTAAAGCCGCGAGCACAGTTTGTTCGAGATAGCAGGATAAACTTTCAAAAAATCCCAGCGCGCATAATCGTATACGATAACGAGTTGTAACAGGTCTTTGGACAATTTAATCACGACGTGGAATCATTGTCATAAAAATGTATATATAATTATAATAGGTTATTATTACAATGCCCCGATTTACGATTTATATAGTAAAAACTAATCTACAGTAAACCAATGTTGATAAAATGTTACCAGACTTTAGAAATTCAAATGACTGTTTCAAATTAGTGTTTTCCGATACACGTTTAATTAAGATTCATAATAGTATGACGGGGATATGTGTATTTTAACATTATCTACTAATTACTATCTATATTCTGGTCGTAAAACAAAAAAAAATGCATTAGAAAGTTAAATTTTACTGTCAAAACAAATTGTAATTACCTTTTTGTTTAGGAAAAAATTACAAATTTGGGGTGAGTGTTGCCAAAGGAAGATATGTTATTTCCTAAGATTGTAATATATTTTTTTGTAAATTTAATAGAAATGATTCAGTTAGTATAATGCCCAAAGTTAAATTAAAGGAGCAAAAAGACAGTAAACAAAAATGTTTATTACAGAAACAAAATGGCGGCCGTGTTTGATCATTGTTGTGGATGCATCGAATTGAGAAAAGGATGTTTAATAATTGCATACTTGATATTGGTATGTAAATTGTTTTATTAATTAGTTTTCTTGCATTTAAATATTTATGTATCTAGCCGAGATATAAAATAGCGTGATGACTGTCGTATAAGCATCTTATATATTACATCATATGAAAAATTATTTGTTATAACAAACTATGAATTTGTTTTACTGCTATTCTTTTATATAATATTGTAAATCCAAAATTCTTCTCAATTATGATTCGTAGACTTCATTACCGTACGGTTATATATTAGGCCTATGCGTATTGGTAAGTTAGCTCTTTGTGTATGTAATTATTAATATAGCATTCGAAAATGAATTGATCGTTGTCAATAATCTTAAAAAATAGCAGCTTTTCATTTATAACCAGTTAAATAACGGTGATAAAAAATATGATTTCACTGCTATACGATTATATTAAAATAGAATGAAATAGTATACGTGAGCGCTTAAGAATAAAAGAGACGAAATGAACAGTTATCGACCGTTACTTTTCTTGAAAGGCGTGGTGTTATTATCATTATTTTCGAGTGTTGGATCACATTTGACTATTGGTAGGTCAAATAAAATCATTTATAGAAAACTCTCATCAGCTATTAGCATCATCTGAATAAGAGAATTGATTTAATACTATAACACGATTATGTTTTATTGTTTCAGGTGTTCACAATACTAATGTTATTATTATCTCCAGTTGCTATTACGTATGGATAT
Organism: Antheraea assamensis; assembly: GCA_035772565.1. Lineage (NCBI taxonomy): Eukaryota > Metazoa > Arthropoda > Insecta > Lepidoptera > Saturniidae > Antheraea > Antheraea assamensis. The sequence continues at coordinate 966,504 of JAQQSE010000135.1, read as the reverse complement.
ATTACGATGACTTTTAATTCCGATTCTGATGATATTTCCTATATAATAGGTTATTTTACGGTTATAGCTTTTTCTGTTATAATTGTATTGAGCTTATTGCAGTTGGCATACACAATTGTATTACTAATTGGATTACACCAGGTAATAAAATAGTCTCTGTCTAACATTAACTATTATAATGATAGATTAGCTATTCTTCTGTTAAGGCTATTGTAGGGTGGATCAATACGTGAACGATGGTGACGTCTTGAAATAATGCCCCTCTCTTTGCGTCAACGAAAAACAAATGTAAAAGTATCTACGTCTATGACTGTAAATATTCTTAAAAATATGTGCTCTATTATGTATAATAAAAAGATAAACCCGAACGAGTTTCTTGCCGGTTCTTCTCGATGACTGGTTTGTTTTCCGAACAGGTGGTAGCTTTGGCGTCCATGACCGCCTTCTCGGGGGGTAAACTGAATAAAGTATTTTGATTTATTTAATGTTGTATTGTGAAGTATTTAATTTTGATTGATTGACTATTCGATGAAGATTTTTTTGTTCATGATTCTGGCGTACTTATTTTTTAATTCGATTCGCGCTTGGACATTTTTTCAATGCCTAATGAAATGGAGGAGGGATGGATGTTTCTTACTCTTTCAAGCATAAACTACTAACCGGATTTTGATAAAATTTTACATTAATATAGCTTAAATATCAAGTAATCAACTAATCATCATTAAATTGACAATTCATGTTGTTAAGGGTACAGAAAAAGACGTAAGGTACATTTTCAGTACAAATACACATTAGGGGGCGTCCATTCGTGGGGTATTTTTGAGCATCTTTTACCCCTCCTTCCCCCCTAGTGAGATGCCGTAAGGTAGGGGTCTCGACCACCTTTCCTATCAACCTATTCTCACGTGATATCTTTCAAAGTTTATATTTTGAATGCAAATGCGTTGGATTTATTAAAATACAGACATTTATTGTTTGTATGAAGACTCGTATTTAAGATATTTTAGATAGTGATCTATAATGACAGTGATATCATTAAATGGTACTTAAATGGGAACTACTAATATATATCGAGAAAATTTCCGTCTGGTTTCGGCATACTTTAGCGTAGCAACACTGTTATACTTCAAATTAATCTCATTTTCTAACAACTTGCACGATTAAAAAAAAATACGCGTTATTTGCGTAGACCCCCTCGTTCTCCTACGTGAGTTTTAGTAAGGTTCGGCTTGCCCATTTCTCCCCTCTGACGCTCTCACGTAACTAACGGACGCTGCTCCAACGGGAGTGAAATCGCGAGTAAAAGCTATTAATTTATATAGACGAATGCAGATGAAATAGCAGAAGGTTATCAGTGTAATATATTTATTTAGTATATTATATTCTCAACGAACAGTTTTCAAATTACTCGCATGTATTGATTGTAATAGTTTTTATAATTTTTTTTTGTACTGTTAATAAATGCGTCTGTATCCGCGGGTTATTGCTATTTTGATTGTCATTTCTCTTATATTTTCAGCATAAGCGGGGCTACGTGAAGGCATACATGATATTTGCAGCGGTTTCTCTCGCTTTCTTCGTAACTGGGCTCTTGTTAAGCACATTCGTATTTTACGCTGATATACGCTCAATCTGCGAAAAATTCGTTGCTTTCTGTAAGTTTATAGAACATAACTCGTACTTTAATTTCCAACATCAGCACTATATCTGATGTTAAGCATATGGTAATCCAAAAATAATTGTGGTCGGCTAAAAGTTGAACAAAGTACGTGGACGAGAAATGGATGAAAACCGAATAAGCGATATTTCACCCCCTTAGGGGTTGAATATTTTCTTCAAATTTCAATGGGTCCACCTTTGAGTACAATAAGTTCAAGTTAAAAATAATCATCGAAATCGGTTCACATTTGACGAAGCTATCGATTACCATACATAAAAAAATACATACAAACAACGGCAACTAACAAAAAATTTAAAATTCATCGACAGTTGCCGTCGTCATGGTGCCCTAGAAGTCGCACGGCAATTGAAAACACACTGACTGATCACGAAATGCGACAAATGAAAAGAGAACGAACTGTTTAATCACCATATGCATGACGATACGATCTATGTAGTTGGGTGGAGACCTCGATACTTCGGTTTATCCATAAAAATAAAATAATAGAGTTTTGTGGCTGTCCGCGCATCACGTATAAACAACCCAATAGATTTAGATTTTTTTTTCTAGTTTTACCCCTTAGACCCTTGGTCCTTATCTAAAAGAATCACGATGTCTCCATTTAATGTAAAATTGTTAAAGTTTGACGAGACTAAGATTTTTATAAGCACTACGCGTTTAGCGATGTTTGAATTGGAGCAAGTGGTCTAGTGCTCAAACGCAGGAGAGAGGAAGTTTTTTTTTTTTTTTTTTATATTATAGGGGGCAAACGAACAGGTGGGTCACCTGATGGTATGTGATCACCGCCGTCCATAGACACTAGCAACACCAGGGGAGTCGCAAGTGCGTTGCCGGCCTTTTATATATGTGGGCCTCCGGCGCTCTCACTGACCGAACGAAACGCAACAGTGCAAGCACTGTTACTTCACGTCGGCTTTCTGTGAGAGGGTGGTACTACCCCGGGCGAGCCGACCCATTCATTCTGAAACCAGTAATAGTTTCAGTGTAGCTCTACCACCTTAACGGATAATATTGCTTAGAAATAAATTTTATAAGCAACGTATATTATTTTTGCTTTCAACTACTTCTGTTTGCATCTCTGTACATTCCACGACAAACTTTTTGACCACTCTGATTATAGTTATAGAGTATATACGCAGTACATAAATGTATGTATAACATCGAGACAACTTAAGGATAAATAAATACCAATTTTAGATTCCTATAATAATATTTTAACTTTGTTTTGAATACTACAATTTTGCATTCATTTCAGCCATCGCCCTCTATCATTTCCTGATTATCAGAAGTTATTACATCAAGATGGGAGAAGATATCAAGCCCATCAAAGGATACAACTTAAGCTGAGATACGACTATAAGTAACCTATGAAATTAATTTAAAATGTATTTTTGAAATGTGCATTTATAAAATAAAATAGTTATTTAATATTTAAACTATTTTTAAAATTTTGTATTTTATTTCAAGTCCACTTTCATAACACGTTTATCAGTTCAAGTATTATTAAGTAGTATTAGTTGAAATATCAAATGTTAGTTTGTTTCACGACTTAACTATTCAACCGATCTTCATGAAATTTTGCAGACACTTTGTCAGGAGTACACAAAAGGATATAAGGTATTTATCGCCTAGGAAAAACATACTCTTCCCGTTGTATAAGTCAATTCTATATTAATACGAGAAAAGCTACGACCAAAGGCTAGTATATCTCAAGGAAAATTATGCCTGGAATTAATTAATTAATTATGTATTTCATAAGAGAAAAGCAATAGCAGAAATTCTCAAATATAGGTTAAACATTCAGGTTATAGGCTAAACAAAAGAATTTCCTTAAACATAGTTCTTTATATTTTTAAATTTATTTTTCTTCTTATTTTGTATATTTTTGAAGTGAAACTGCTCATGGGAATAGGCTTTAAAACTGTGATCGGCAACCTTATTGTGTGACGAGTAGTGGTGGGGGTAAACACTGTATCGTGTAGAGTGTCGAAAACAACGATTCTCGTCCGATCACCAAAGTTAAGCGACGTCGGTCGCGGGCAGTACTTGGATAGGTGACCGCTTGTAAACATTGCGTGACGTTGGCTTTTTGGTTGCAGTTTTTAATTAAAATGTTTTCCTATAATATAAATCTTTGAACTTTGACGTGTACAATATACCCTATTTTTATATTACAATTGTTTACAGTAAAGTAGGCGTTGTGGTAAGCTTTACAGGTCTATGCGCTAATTACGAAGGTTGGAGCCGGAGGATAAAAAAAAAATTACTTTAAACCTAATTTATTTTCAATTACAAAAGAGTCTAAAATGCTAAGAATGCTGTTGATGGTAGGCTGACACTGAGAGATGAGAATAATTTATACAAAAACGCCATTGGTACAGAGGAATCGGGTTGCCAAGCGTTTCCACTGTAATCGCTGACTCGATGCCACGAGTACCTGCTCACCGTGAGACTTCACTCTTGGTTAGCAATTATGTATGGTGATGACGTAACACGCTTAAATTTATTGTTATGTATTATAAATAAATAAACAAATTAAAATGTGCACACTTCTCTATCCACTAATTAATTTATGTTATTATACATATAGACCTTCCTCTTCAATCACTCTATCTATTAAAAAAAAACCGCATCAAAATCCGTTGCGTAGTTTTAAAGATTTAAGCATACGTAGGGATATGGGGACAGAGAATGCGACTTTGTTTTATACTATGTAGTGATCTTGTGTTATTTGGCTCTTTATATTATAATGTTGGTGGCGTTTTACGTAATATAGTTCGGTTATTGTGCACGATTGAAATGGATGGGAAATAATGCCACGAAGCATAGAATACGACTTGTTACAAAAAATTCCGGAAAGTTCTAAAAAGACGGCACCGTATTGTTAGTTCATTGAAATGATCGCAAGAAACTTGTCTTCTCTCTACTCGATAATGTAGTGAACTAGTGTTATAAAATAGTATTAGGTTCAAAAACAATATTCCAAAGCACATTAGCAATTTACCGTATATAATAAGTAAGAGTTGAAATACCATATTAACCAGGGTTTGATGTGAAAAGGCTATTATTATTGGTTGGATCAATATGTGAACGATTTCTTTTTCTTCTTCGAACTGACCTACACTGTTGACCTGGCAAGGCCTCTACAGTTTCACCGGACTACGGGACGGGTTTTTGAATGACTGCTATGTTATATGTCTGTGGTCGTAATATTATTTCTTTAGTTAGAATACTTCCTTGATTGATTGAGTTAGAATAGCAGTAACAATATGTACATCAAGGCGTTATTGCCACGATAAATAAAACAGGCGCTAATTATAAAACTACAACTCAAATCGGAGAGAAGTTCTAAAATCTGTAATATATAGGTTTATTGCGGTACATTTCGAGCTTATAAGCAAACACTAGAAATATTATCATAAATGCCTTTTATCCTGATTCGAAATACAGACATAAAATTCAGTTATACAGTATTGCAAAAAGCGGAGCATACACCACGCTTCCTTTGAACGACAGCTGTTAATTACAAGAGGAACAAAGATCCATCCATCCGAAGAAACCCATTTCATTTCAATAGGATTTATAAACTTTGACAGTTGGCACACCAAGGTATTTTAAGGTCGTTGAGTAGCTTACTATGCAGGTTAATATAACTCGTCACTAGGTGGCGCTGAAGCACATCAAAGTCTATGCCATTCAACCGACCACAATAGAAATTGGAATGAACACATCGAACTTGATGACACATGAACAATTCTTCTCGATGACTGGGTTGTTTTCCGAACCGGTGGTAACTTTGACGTTCATAAGCGCCTTCTCAGGGCCTAAACTGAATAAAGTATTTTTGATTTGATTTGATTTGATTTGAACTAGGAATGTGTACGTCACATATTATATCTATTTTGTTGTAATTCAAGTATTTATTAAAATAAATAATAATTACAATAAATATTAACTAATAGCAAGCGGAGCCACGGGCATAGTTTATACCATATATTTGTTTTAAGAGGATACGCGGCATCTAAAAAATGTGAATAAGAGGAGTCTATTCCTGTCACACTCTACTCGACTATTAAACAAAGAGAGAAAGAGGCGACTTAACGAAAGGAGTCTCGTTCGAGCAGCGGCCGGGTGCGCACGTGCCCGCTCGCAGCTCTGACGGTCCGTTAGTTCGGCAACTCGCGCGCAGTTGTCGGATATTTTCGTGTGTGTCCGGAAGTTTAGTGTGTTCGAGCGGCTACTGTCGATCGTACGCTCTTTTCAGAGCGACGGTGCACCTCCATTAGTGCACCATTTAAACCGCACTTTTCGGTGCGAAGCCGTGCACACTGTTTGCAGTGCGTCGAGTCGCCGTGCTACGCGTCGTGCCTCGTGCTGCGCTTCGAGAGTCGTGCAGCGCGTCGTGTGCCGTGCAGAGCGTCGTTCTTCGCGCCGCGCCGTGTGCAATTTTGAAGAGAAGATACGCGTTCGCGTCGCGTCGCGTTTTCCCTTTTGGCCCGGACACGGATTGTCCGTTAGATTTGAATTAGGCGCACCCCCCTGCCCCTCAGGCAGGGAGGTTAGTCATGTCTACCCCCGCGACCCCGCGTGCCCATCCGGCCCTTCCGGCCGTTGATGATACCGTCCACCTCGAAGAACTGTTACGCTTCCACATGTTCGTCGAAAAGGAAGACCCGCAACTCGTCACGGAATACAACAGACTCCGGAAAGTCTACGCGCGCAACCCTCCCGGTAAGATACCGCGTTGTTTCTCCGCGAACCCTTTCGCGAATCTCCCGGACGACCCGTTCACGAGGCTCTCGGAATTCGATTCCGATGACGACTCGGATATGGACTACGATACTGTCCCCGCGACCGCGCCCGCGACGGAAACCACGGCCGCGACCGTGCCTGCGCCCGCGACCGTGCCTGCGCCCGCGACCACGCCCGCCGATGACGACGGTTTCACAACCGTCACGCGCCGCGGTAAACGCCCACGCGCCGCGATTCAGACCGATAGCGACTCTGCTGCGGGACGTCCGACCCCAAAGCAGCCCAATATAGGTGGCGCTCGGGTGCCCCGAGCCTCTCCCACGCCCTCTGCCGCGAATTCGGCTAAAGCCTCGGCTGCGGAACCCGCGGTCGCGGCTAAGAAGCCACGCCTACCGCCTCCCGTCACCTTCCGTGACAAAGCTCGATGGGTAGAGATTTCTGAAGACCTTAAGTCGAAGGAAATCGTCTACAAGTCTGCCGTCAACACTGTTGCCGGCATTTCTATTCGTGTTTCGACCCCCGATGAGCATCGCAAGCTCACCAAATACTTCAGGGAGCGTCAGCTCCCTTTCTTCACCCACGCGCTCGAGGAAGAGCGCCGCCTCCGTGTCGTCATTCGGGGAGTTCCCTCTGAGCTCACCGAATACGACATCTGCGACTGCCTGAACGGTCAGGACTTCCCAGTCCGGAGCGTGCAGCGCATGCGCCACCCCCGTACGAAGGCCCCCTTCAACTTGGTGTTGGTCACTCTGGACCGCACCTTGGAAGGCAAGGCCATTTTCAGCCTCAACTCAGTTTGCGGCCTGTCCCCTGTCTTCGTCGAGCTTCCTCGCAAGTCCCAGGTACCCTCGCAGTGTCACAACTGCCAGGTGTACGGTCATTCCGCCCGACACTGCCACCTGCGTCCCAGGTGTGTCAAGTGTCTCGGGGATCATTCCACTAAGGAGTGCCCCCGCACTCCCGAATCCGTCGAGCCTCCGAGCTGCGTCCTCTGCGAGCAAACGGGTCATACCGCGAATTATCGCGGGTGTCCCCGTGCGCCTCGTTCGACCTATCACCGCCGCAGCGGTCGTGCGACCCGGTCCAGGGCGCACGGCCCGCCGACTCGGACGAATCGGCCTCCGCCTCCGCCCATACAAAGCCAGAAGGCTTTCTCCGATCTGCCGGGCACCTCCAGTGCGCCGGCAGCATCCGCTCCTGCGCCGAGCGCGCTCTCCTGGCGCGTAAGGCCTTCCCCGCCAGCTCCCTCGGCTCCTAAAGCCAAGCCCCAGCCCCCAAAGGCTCTGTCCACTCCTGCGCCACCTATCGCGGTTTCAGCATCGACCTCCGGTATAGACTGGATAGCTCGCTTACTTTTGGTACACGATGTACAAGAGATAATCGCATTTAACGCGTTAGTTAATAGTACGTCTGAGCTCGGGCTCTTAAACGCTATCTCCGCTTTCCCGGCCGTCGCGACCACGGTACAGCAATTAACCCGCGCCGCGCATAAATAAATTCGCGTAAATCAAAATATCAGATCGAACCCGCGTGTTCATACATAATAGACCGATACATTAGGATTTGTTACGTAATTATTTAGTTAAATCGGCACCGTGCCGTTGTACTTTATTTTTTAGCTCGATTCCCTCTCAAAAGATGCGTGTTTGCGCCCACGCCCGCGACTCTCTCTGCTCACGCCTCCGTGAGCGGGGGGCGAAGATTCGATCCCGCACACTTGTCGCGATTTTTCTTGTAACTGCTCGAGCCTAGGTAGTCCCTCGGTGTGGAGCCCTCGAGTATGTTACTCGCGCGAATACAGTGATTTACACATGTTCTACACTTACACGATCACCCCACACTCTTGCACATCTAGGCACTCAGTGGTGGGCTGTTTTTTTGCCCTTTTCGGACTGAAATAGGTCACATAACACAGTAGTCAGATACCAAATACACATATACATTCGTGAAACATGCATGGTCACACATGCATTTTTCACGAATTCATATATGAGTATTGTATGGATAGATAGCTTAGCTAGCTTATTTAGTTCGGGAATCCGGCGACAGCTCAAGCCGAGGTGCACCGAGTGCCCTTGAGATGTTTCGCCTAAAAACAATCGGGTGAGTGCCCTAAGCGCTCCCCTTAGTAGTCCGGTGGAACTGTGAAGGCCTAATAAGCCGGCAGTGTAAGTCAGTACGAAAAAAAAAAAAAAAAAAAAGGCGACTTAACCTCGGACTGAATGTGCCTACGCAAAATAGACGAAATTATGATTTAATATTCCCCTGTTTTCTCGTCCAAAACTGAAAAGATTTTTTTTAATTAATATAAAAAAGAATATGGCTGTGTCTGTACGTTTTCCTTTTACTTATCAAATTTGTTTTTGTTTAATGGCTGAAAACGGCCATATAGTATTTTCAGAGCAATATTAGGGCAATATTTTGACAATAATTTTAGGGCAAAATTTGTATTTTTAGAAGGCTTCTAATTTTTTGTAATATTTAATCTATTGAAAAAATCAAAACATACGAACATGACAGTAATATATGACCACATAGTATAAACATGTTTACTCTAGTTTTGCTATCCAAAGATAAAACAGAGGAATACGGATGAATGGAATAGAACAAATGTTGCCCGCGCCCAATTATTACGTAATTTTGAATACAAGAAGCTTACCATCACCATAATAACAGTTTGTAAGAGATCCATTGCAAGGTTATAGTCCTCCTCCCGAAGGAAACTATAGGTATTAACACCATACCAGCCCACGGCGTATTGGAGAAATCAAAGTGAGAGATCCACACTTCTGCATAGCATGCACTGCACATAAGGTGCTATAAGGACATTTCTCAGGTTCACATGTTTCCTGACGATGTTTTCCTTCACCGTCAGACGATAGTGTTAATAATTTATATTATTAAATGTACACGAATTCCGAAAAATTCACTGGTACATGCCGGTGTACCAACCTGCGAACATCGAATTCCGCCGGTTACACCGCTCGGCCATCACGACCATAATGCTTACGTCATTTATTAATTGACAGATTATTTGAATTATCAAAAATGCTTTTAGAAGTTATAAAAAGAAAATTATCAATTTTTTATTATCGCAAACGCTTTAGAAAACATTTTGAGACAGGGAAATAAACGCTTTTTAAAATTGGTACAGTATAAAAATTGTTAAAGAACTACTTTTAGACTTTGTCAAAAATAAAATAATTTTCACCCGATTAAGACAGCAACTTCGGTGTTGGAAGCGTCCATAGGCTGCGGTGACTGCTTACCATCAGGCGGCAGAATGCTTAATTGCCACTATCGTGGAATAAAAGGAAATAATATCGTGCACATGTGTAGTATATGTAATCCCATATTTAAAAGTAAAATAATTGTCAATAATAACACCTTAAGGAATCAATAAAACTCATTAAAGAAAAAGAACAGGTGTGTCGTAAAGCCAGACGACAGAAGTGAAACTTTTGAACTTCGGTGATCGGGCGAGAACCGATGTTTTCCACACTCTACCCGACACAGTGTTAACACCCTCCATTTTTCGTCACACAAAAAGGTTGCCGATCGAAATTTCAAAGCCCTCCCATATGAAGTTTCAATTCAACAATATTGTTACTTTATAAAGCATTGACAGGTATTTGTAATTCGATCCTAGCAGACGCTCTGTCTCAGAATGCGAAAATATCGCAGCACACAATCGCAAGATTAGCTTTTAAAATTTGATAATGTATTGTGGATTTGGGTATGCTTGTGATGTTGTTACGGGGCGTCACAGACGTTATGCGAGAAAGACCATATTAAAGAAAAAAGTGTTGTCAGCAGAACTTTTTGGAAAAAAAATTTATTAATAAATCCTCCTGTCATACGATATGAGAACTATTAATAATACTCATAAATATCGTAAAAAAAAAAACATTGTTATTATCTACATAACTTTATGAAACTCTAAACGCGTAGCATATGCTATTTGAATTTGATAGCCTATAAAATGTATCAGTAATATAATAGAAATCATAAAATATGTCCACTCAAATATTGATCTAATGAAATAATGATGTAAAAATAATCGTTGTATAAACAGCTACATTTTTAATTAAATCTTGTATACAATAAGTACCCTGGCATTACTTCAAAACAAAAAACAATACTATTTTTAGAAATCTTCTTCTTCTTGTTTTGGCACCGCAGAAGCATTTGCCAGTGTCAATGTTTTGTTTCAAATAAGTGTCTTGTGATAATTATAATGTTCTAACAAGATGATGGTTTCCTTGTTAGAAGTTTCCATGGAGTTTTGGTGGCATCTCAGAATGCACGCTCCGTGGTATTATTTCCCATCCACTTCACTTGTGCATAATAATCGAACATGTAACGTAAAACACCACCAATATTACAAAATATAGAGTCTAATAACACAAGATTATGAATAAAATATAAAAGCCACTACATGACAGGCCAAGATCCCGCCAAAAACTCCTTTAGAAATCTTTAACATGTACAACACATATTTTAATAACATATCAAAACGAATCAAAGATAATGACTGTATAAAAATGGTGCCCCGAGCCACGGGCAGTTACATGTCCCTTCATTAGTGTATACCTATTGATAAGATATCTCTTATAACGGTGACCATTAAAATATTATTATATAAAACTTTAAACAAGGAAGTTGATTTGAGAAATCCCGCGCGCCTATAAAACATGTCAAACGGAATTCCCTGCGTAAATAGAAGATGATAAACGTATAATAATAACAACGCTACAAGCAGTTAAAGGTGTCTCATTTTTACTTGTCATTACTTCGTAAGAGAGAGCGAGATGCATTATTCAATGGTAAGCTACAAGCGTCAGCGAAGCAATCTGAAGCGATATTTTGTTTGTGACGGCCATTTTGTTTAATCCATGACACAATACATTATTATTTAATATATTGTAGCCCAAATTTTCACAAAACCTGATATTTAAGTAGACGATGTGTCGGTAAATGGTAAGTTTTAAAAAACTGGAATACGTAAAGTCTAAAGTAGAGTTTTGAAAGTATTCAACAAGTTTTCTATACATGAGTACAAAACTGCGTGGGTAAAAGTGGAGTCTTTAGTCATATCCTGACCCGAGTAATATTGTGCAATATTACATTAAAATAATATTTATCCCATTGCGTAAACTTATAGCGGATGACTCATTAATAATGAAAATAACTATGTTTACTAACGAAATTTCAAATAAGTCGCCTGTTACCTTTGGTAGAACTTAGTAGTGTGCATTATTAGTTTTTTGAAACCAACCCGATAACAATAATGCCCGCGAATCGGCACGTAATTGTTTCGCAATAATTAAATGTCGCGTTGTAATTTGACACATACATACTCCTATTTCTTAATTGCTGAAACTGCTATTAATATTTTCAATAACAATTTCGTTATTTTGCGTTCGAGTGTTATAAAATTTTGTACCATTTCAGCTTTTTTTACGATTTTTAAAAATACTTATAGTTGTTTTCTGTCTTATAATTTGAGAAATGGCGAATAAACTCTGTGTATAAACATTCATTAAAATGGATATTTAAAGCCGTTCTAGTGTAAAATTGAAACAAAAACAAACCGGTGGGCAAATTTTAGTGAGAGATTCGAAATCGATAGCTTTTCTAAGAGGCATTTGGGAAAAAAATTACACGTATAGACAGAACTACAGATTTATTCATATTAACACGAAACAGTGCCAAGATAATACTGTTTATTAAGTGTTTATCTACATACAGACGTTATCACACCGTCCTGTAAATATTATATATGCACTAGGTTGTACTCGCGACTTCGTTTGCGATATTTATTATCTTATCAATAATACCTTAATAATAATTTATGTGCAGAGGAAAAAACAAAAAAAAAGTAAAAGAAGACTTGAACCGTGTAGTGCAATGGTGTAATACGAATAAAATTAAACTTAACATTAATAAATGCTTTTACATAAGATTTACTAGAGAAAAATCCAACTCGCAATATGTGTGATAGAGGAAACTTTTTGCAGGAAGTTGATTATATAAGAGATTTAGGTATAGTTTTTGGTAAAAAAACTTAAATTTGATAAGCATATAAATCATATTGTTAAAAAAATCCTTTAAAATATCAGGTTTTGTTTTGAGAAATTGTCAGAATTTTAAGAATTCCATCACTGAGATACACTTGTATAAATCATTAGTTAGATCAAATGTATATTATCGCAGTTCAATTTGGAATCCATATTATGATATTTATATTAAAAAAAAATAGAGCGCATACAGAAGAGATTTTCATGGCATCTTTGTTATAGTTGCAATGTAGCCAATAAAATTATAAAATATAGTGACCGTCTGAACCACTTTAAACTATCAACTCTATATAATCGAAGAAAATTATTAGAACTTATGTTTTTATTTAACATATTTCATGAAAAAATCGACTGTCCACAAGTCACTAAATCACTTTAAATTTAATATTCCTGATAAGCTACCTAGATACGTTCCATTTTACATTTCACATTACTACACTAATCTAGGCTTTTATTCTCCGGTCGACAGAATATCTAGGTCCTATAATACATTACATAAAACATGGGACATTTTCTCAAATGAACGAAATAAATTAAAGGTTACGGTAGAGACTTATCAGTCTAATCATAAAGTAGAGTTTTAGTTTATTCATTGTTTTAGTATTTTCTTTCTCATTCGGTTATGATTTATTTTTATTAACTCTTTAAATCTGTATAATCGTTTCATATTTAGTTTTATTGAAGAAATATAATTTATAAATGTGACCACATTTAAATTTAATCACTATATTGTTACAACTATCATAATTAATAATGTATTGTCATGTCGATGGATGACCCATTATGAATATTTAAATTAAAAAAAAAAGGAAAAATATGCTTTATTTATAACTTTTGTTTGTAAACAATGTTCTCTGATTACTTCACTGCTGCGTATGCGCACCGCATCGTTTGCCCCATTTCTTCACGGCATTAAAAAATGGAAAAACTTTATATTCCAAATCTATACAGTTGTTTTAGCGTGATGCTCCCACAACGAGAAGCCCCTTTCATTTTATGTACATAGATTAGCAAATTTGGAATGATTGTTCATTTGTTTTTCATGTTACAGCTTAACACAGAAGTGGCCTCCAACTCGCAACCATGGATAATTCACATTTGCTTAAGTTTTCGTCTAATCTCCTTATAATCTTTCTTTAACTTACAACTAACTTATATCTTACTTTTATTTAGAATTTAGATCACTGTATTACATTTAATTAATCAAATGTATTTTTTATTGTACCACACCGAAAGTTAGGGAAATGTACTTGATAGAAAGTACAATTTGAAATCAACGATGACCATTGAAATGACAGTCGACGCTGACATTCATCCTTTATAGGTATGCTCCGGGTGATCGCGAAACGCGACAAACTAAAATGTAGACACTGTGACTGATTTGTGTGGCGATTATAATTAAATTGGGTGAAGACCTTAGTGTCAGTATATGTATCGGCTAATTCTATAACCACATAATGAATCCGTTCTAACACAAGTCTGTTTGTTACGCTCTCATGCTTTAAATACTCAATGGAACATCATTAAATTTTGTCTACACTTTGTCAGGAGTACGAGAAAGAACATAGGGTATCTTTTATCCATAAAAATATATTGTTCCCGAGGGATAGATCGATCGAGAAGGTTCTATCGAATCTTCATCAATGCAGTGTTTTGTTGGACTGTACCGTACTTTTCATTACGTATTGTACAGTCACTTTGCTGAACTAATTGAAAAAAAAAGTGAAGCCGCCGCGGTAACGCTTGTTTTAATCACTACATAGTATAAAACAAAGTCGCTTTCTCTGTCCCTATATCCCTATGTATGCTTAAATCTTAAAAACTACGCGATGGATTTTGATGCGCGGTTTTTTTTAATAGATAGAGTGATTGAAGAGGAGGGTTCATATGTATAATAACATAAATGAAATAGTGGAGAAATACTGTTATTTTTGAGGTTACTCCAAATTTAACGCGTGCGGGCCACGGGCCGTAATAAATAAATCAAAACTACTGGATCGATTTTCATCATATATTCAGTGAATGACATAGGCTATTATATATTTTATACCCGTGCGAAGCCGGAGCGGGCCGCTAGTAAATGTATAAATTGAAATAAATCATCTCTTTGGTCTAACAAATTGACTTATGTATAAGGAGCGAATTGCATTACGTTTTGAAAATGTATCTGTCGATTTGTGTTATTCTCGTATTGCTACGAATAAAATATATATAAACATCGTATGCGTAAGCCATTGTGGAGTTCCTCAAGTTCAGTGAACATAAACGGTACTCGGCAAATAATATTTTCTGACTGCAGTTTGAGTGACTCGTGTGCAATTTAACTGTACGTAAATTTATACATTTTATTATAAGTATTACTAGTGATCCATCCCGGCTTCGTACGGGTGTAATGTGTTAATATGGTGTCATAAAGTTCCAAATAATTTAGACATGTTTTATTGAATTCACTTTTCGCTGCAACGTTTATATAATTAAAATCGTTTTCGGAATGTATGTAATCGCATCACTTCAGAACGTCTGCTCGTATTTGACTAATTCTTTCCTTGTTATGCCTGTAATTGTAGGGACAAGCTTTGTGTTAAAGAAAAAGTTTGAAATATTATAAGGATATGAATACAATAACATTAAAAATCTCTATATAAATAGTGAGTGAGTGCGTGGGAACAGAAGATAATTCGGATACCTTCAATAATATTGACAAACTGTTGATAAGTTGTTCAGTCGCGGTTGGTTGTAATTGTAAAGGCAAGATACGTTTTCGCTCTCATATATTATATACACGTGCGAAGCCGGAGCTAGTTGACGATAAGTTTCACCCAAAGAAACTTTATAACTCTGGCCACAATAACAAATTCTTTTTTATGACTCAAATTTTTTAATCTGTGATATTGTCCAAGGTCATTGTCTCCTTACCTTTATCCCCACCTAAGTAATTTCGGCACAACTTGTTTGTCAAGTTACGATGTATGATGAGACATAATTTTTACGAGCGGCCGCGCGCGCCTTTCTACAGTCCTCCTTGGGATTATTTAGTTGGTTTCTGTTTAACGTTGGCGACTGTTATAGCGTAACTCGACTGCACGGCTCCAGGGATTTTGTGTCGCATAAGTCAGTGCATATTGAGTGTGTATTTTTCTAGGTGGTAGAGCTACGCTGAAACTATTACTGGTTTCATAATGAATGGGTCGGCTCGCCCGGGGTAGTACCACCCTCGCACAGAAAGCCGACGTGAAGTAACAGTGCTTGCACTGTTGCGTTTCGTTCGGTCAGTGAGAGCGGAGGAGGCCCACATATATTAAAAGGCCGGCAACGTACTTGCGACTCCCCTGGTGTTGCTAGTGTCTATGGACGGCGGTGATCATTTACCATCAGGTGATCCACCTGTTCGTTTGCCCCCTATAATATAAAAAAACTTAAATTAATAAAGTTGGTCTTTTTCGGAGTATTCATTGATACGTTTTTGTTATTCAAAAATTAATACAATAAAATAGAATATAAAAAAATGTATGATAGAAAAATATATGCAAATAAAATTAATTTATACTGTCTAAGGTATTCATTGAAATTTGTAGCGTAAATTCATGTACATTAAATGCCTAATACTACTAAAACGTTTAATTGCATGAGGATTAACACTATATTGTTCAAAACATCTTCACACAAATGGCCAATTATCTTTTAATAATACCGAATGGACAAAAAAATGGTTATCGTGGGTTAAGAGATGCGCAAAACACGCGTTACACTATTGACGCCGTCCGCCAGGTCTTGCCGGAATGGATAGGACGAAGTTGGGGCTCCCTGTCGTTTCGACTGGTGCAGGTGCTCACCGGACATGGTTGTTTCGGGTGGTACCTGCACCAGATCGCTCGCAGGGAGCCAACCGCCGCATGCCATGAGTGCGGCGCCGAGAAGGACACCGCGCAGCATACTCTGTCTGAGTGTGCTGCGTGGGAGGGACAGCGCCGCATTCTGGCTGCGGCGGTAGGGCCAGATTTGTCGCTGCCGAGTGTGGTTTCGGCCATGCTCGGCAGCGAAGAGGCATGGGAAGCGATGGCCTCCTTCTGCGAGGACGTTATCTCGCAGAAGGAGGCGGCGGAGAGGGCCCGCGAAGACGACCCTCTGAGCGGCCGTCTTCGCCAACGGAGAACTGGAGGGAGGAGGCGGCGATTTGCCCGCCTTCTACCTCCACCGTAGCTGGACCTGAGGAGCTGGGCCGGGGGGCCCATCTCCTCATTGCACAGGTCCGGCGGACGAGGGAAGGCAGCTGGAGTGTACCCAGTCTGTCTCTCTATTAGGTAGGAGCCCGGCGGTCACCTTCCGCCGGGCGGACCGTTGGGGCGGCTACATAAGGTGATTAGCATTGAACGATCCCTTGCCGCCCCCAACAAGTACGGTCGGTCGGTACACCGTGGGGTTTTAGTCCGTGCGAGTCGGACATAACCCATTCTCTCCCCCGGGAGGATGGGTATCCATAATGGATTTCCCCACGTTAATAAAAAAAAAAAAAAAAAATGCGCAAAACACAAATTTAGCTGTAAAAACGTATTATATCATATGTATATCGTCGAAACTGCTTAAGGAAAAATAAATGGGAAATTTAGATTCCTATAATAATATTTTAACGATGCTTTGTATTTAAATTCTTGACTATATTACGAGCAAGCTCGAACTTACGGGGCTATATTCAGAACGGCCAAAAAATATTGACTGGGACTGTACCTATTGTTGTCTTTCTTAATATATATATATACAGTTCTGTAGTATATTATGGTGCATCTCGTAAGCGTGTTTACATTTAGTTAAATTACTGTCTGATAAGTCGTCTATTCAATGTAAAAAAAAAACGCGTGTTTATGTGTTGGTAGTTTAAAAAACTAGCTTTCGGCAACGCGCATGTGATACCACCGATGTTGGAAGCGTCCATAGGCTGCGGTGACTACTTATCATCAGGCGGCCCTCACGCTTGTTTGCCACCATCGTGACATAAAAAAAAAATGTTATCGCGAAGTCACAGATATGCATTTCATTTTTTTTTTATATTTGTAGATCACTACTACATAGTATAAAACAAAGTCGCTTTCTCTGTCCCTATATCCCTATGTATGCTTAAATCTTTAAAACTACGCAACAGATTTTGATGCGGTTTGTTTTAATAGATAGAGTGATTGAATAGGAAGGTTTATATGTATAATAACATAAATTTAATAGTGGAGAAATACTGTTATTTTTGAGGTTACTCCAAATTTAACGCGTGTGGGCCACGGGCAGTAATAAAGAAATCAAAACTACTGGATCGATTTTAATCATTTTTTCAGTGAATGACTTATGCTATATATTTTATATCCGTGCGAAGCCGGAGCGGGCCGCTAGTATTCTGTAAATAGAGTTTTTTTTTAAATATTATGTGACATAGCGTAAACATATAGGAGGAAAAATCTATGAAAATACGTACGAGCGTTATCAAATTACTTAATGTAAAATACTACGCTAACAATAAACTTATGTGTTTTAATTAATATATGTACGCAGTTACGAGGAAGTGGGGGGCCCGTAGTCTGATGAATCTGTAGAGGCCAATGAGAGCCAAGAGGGTATGTCAGTTCAAAAGAAAAAACAAGTGGGAGGCAGTTTCACACAGAAAAATTCATTGTCATATTTTATACGTAATAACTAAGATTATATCTTTGTTTGTGACTTCGCTCGCGTCAATGTAAATTAGATTTTCCCTCGGCAACAGTATTTTTTTTCTAAAAGTACTCTAGGTATATCCTTTGTACTCTGTACTCTTGATAACGTGTACGCGTTATGTCACTATCATCGATTAAGGAGTTAAATTCTACGTGTCGTATTTTTTTTCAATGATTTATAGGTTAGCGTTTGACCACAATCTTATCTGATGCTAAATGATGATGGCAAGATGGCAGTCACGCTAAACCTAGAGGGAGACTGACTCTCAAGTGCAACTGGCCGGAACATACCAATAGATGCTTGGCGAAAGATCTCCAACTTGAGGGTGGTAGCTAGCACGGCGAACTTAAAAAAACTCCACCGACATGCTTGATTTCATCACGACATTTTCCTTCGCTGATAGCTTCCACTCAGTTGCAG
Source organism: Antheraea assamensis (assembly GCA_035772565.1). Lineage (NCBI taxonomy): Eukaryota > Metazoa > Arthropoda > Insecta > Lepidoptera > Saturniidae > Antheraea > Antheraea assamensis. The sequence continues at coordinate 947,877 of JAQQSE010000135.1, read as the reverse complement.
GGATTCGAACCTTTTTTTTATTAACGTAGGGAAGGAAAGAACCCTCATGGACACGCCATGCTCCCGGGGAGAAGAGTGGGTATTGTCTGATTCATACTCACTAAAACCCTATGGTGTACTACCCACCGCTTTTAGCTTTGGCGGCATGGGAGCGCGCAATGCTACCATCATGCCGCCCAGGCGGTCAGCCCGGCGCGGAAGGTGGCCGCCGGACCCCGTCCCAATAAAGAGGCAAGTTGGGTACACAACCAGCTGCCTTTCCTCGTCAACCGATCCAGTCTTATACACTAACAACTAAGATTACTAAGTATGTCAAAGAACTAGATATATATTCCCTTAAAAAACATTACATTGATAGTTGAAAATTAGTTTATAGGTAAATTCACTTGATAAACATTTTTTGTTTTTGCTTCACAGGTGTTTATAAATTACAACAAAATCATTTCGTCATTCAACACAACAGTATAGGTGTCACTAAGACGAAAGATTTTTTGTAATTTACAGAAACAAAATGGCGATTGTAGTCGACAATTGTTGTGGGATCATCAAACTGAGGATCGGTTGCTTCATTATAGGATATCTTAATTTGGTACGTATAACACGTACTTTCATTTTGCTTGATGGTCTTCTGCGCGGCACGGCACTGCTAAGCCCGGTGAAGTTGTCAATACTCCAGTGACGTAACTATACCACCTGACGCTCGTGGAAATTCATTGTATGGGGTCCCAGTAAAATTCGTCAGATTGTAAATTCATTTGAGTTAATCACTGAAGTAGTTATTTAAGAGAGCTATTAATATTCTGTTTATTTTAAATATATACTAAATTGAATTTTCATAAGCATGGCCATTAAATATTTACAATAAAATAAAAAATTTAATCTTAACGACATTTTTGTTAATAAAATTATATTCTCCGAGCTTTGTCTTCCTTAAAAATATCAATAACAAAGGTTAAAGATCGGAATATAGAATTTTCAAGAAACAGAATAATAGCCCCAAGTTACGTAATCGTATCTTGTCCAATAGAGTTCCTTACATCGGAGGTCCCGGAAGTTCCGCGGACAAGTGGCATTTTGTCAACTCTGCTACCCTATAGTTACGGTACTGCAAGGCCCTTTAGTACAACAGCGCTATTAAGAAAAAAGACAAAATAACCTCCATCGAACAGTTATTGTTATATTAGTGGTGGTATTAAATGCTCAGAAGCGAATAATCGCTCATAAGACTGGCTTCAAAAAGCAACAATTGACGTAGACTGGAATCCAACGATGGGCTTGTCTTTTGTTGAAGAAGCGTTGTGGTTAGCTATACAGTTCTTAATTTGAAAAACTATTGTTACTGCCGTAGAGTATGTTAGGTTAACAGGAGAGTTCACTTATAGTGTTTTTATTTTATTATCTTTATCCATATAGTTATTTACTTTGACCTAAGTTCATGAAAAAATGCTATTCTATACAGAAAAAAAACTAGTGGATTTATTGATTCTTGAATCACTTATTTTTTTAATTAAGGTACTTGATCTATACTATTGCACTATACTCGATAATAACTGCGTACCTAGAGATCTACAAGACATTGTCAGATATCGCTGTTATGCCAAAAATGAACCGCTGTGACTAATTAACGCTGTGTGCATGGTAATAGCGACACAGGTACAAATACAGTTTTACCCTGTTTGATTAGTAAGTTTCTCCCCTATGGCAGGTTTTTGATAACTGCTTACCCAAAGACCTACAATCCATTGTCAGATGTCGCTGCCATGCTATAACAGAGTAACTGCCACTTATTAAAATTGTGTGTATGCTGGTAGTGACCAGGTACAAATATAATCACCTACCCCGTTTCGTTTGTGAATATACACCGACTTATCCTGAACGTGTCATATTAAAGCATGCCACTAAAGCAGGTTGCTAATAAGTTCCTACCCAGAGATCTACAATCCATTGTCAGATGTCGCTTCCATGCCAAAACAGAGTCACTGTGTACTTTGTTATCACTTTGTGTATGGTGGTAGCGACTCAGGTACAAATACAATGCTACCCCATTTGATTAGTGAATATACTACACGGACTTATCGTGAACGTTACATGTCTAGCCGCACTACTATGGCAGATCGTAATCTAGTTGGATACAACTGTCGTATCTTATTACCCGAATAATGACTAATGTACCCAATCATTCCTGTGTAACAATTGGTCTCGCTTCCTTAACTTGTTTTAATACTTTTTAAGTTTTAGGATTTGACTAGAATCTCACGTAATATTAAATCACGATGTTGTCGAAGAGAGTAAGTACGATAAACCCACGAAGGGAACTGACACTCAAGTTCAACTGTGGGGATACACCAAATGGTGTTTGGGGATAGATCTAAACTTGAGAATAGTATGTAGCCAGGCGGGCTTAAGGAAACCCTTACCACCATGCTTTGTTTCCATCACAATGCTTTCCTTCACTGTGAGCTCCGACTTAATCACAAAGATTCGTTCGACGTGGTGTCCGAACATGCTGTCAACTGAGCCATCATCTTTTCAAAGTTTTATGGATTATTAACACAATTAATATGGGAATTATAATACATTGTATTGTTTCAGGTGGGCACAATATACATGATGTTTGACGCTATATTTAGTATTATAAAAGGAAAAGATTTAATGCAAAAGTATGGATCCACACCGTATCCATCCAGTATTCTTTATTCCATCGGCAAGCATCTAACTATTATGTATTCGGTAATACTTGTAGCAAGTATACTGGAGTTGATATTTACAGTTCTACTTCTGGTTGGATTACATAAGGTATGTATAATTCAATATCATAATGGCGTATTAACTTAAATTGGCGTATTAATTATTAAGATCACTATGTGCAAGAGCAAAACCATCACCATCTCTTTTTATTGCAAAGCACAGAGTCCGTGCTGCTGTGTTCACATCGGTGTTGACGTACGAGGTATTTTAACCCCGTATTCAAGAAAAATGGCTAATTACCATTGACCGCAAAAAAGATATTGAAGTTGATTATAAATGCCATTTAATTTTAGCACCAGACAGACCGCAAACTCTTCTTCTTCTTACCCTTATCTCACCTAAGTAAGGTCAGCATACGTTTCCCTTTTCCACTCTTCTCTTTCAGATGTCATCTCAATATTCACAACTTTTATACACATCATTTATCGCACAATCTATCCATAACTATTTCGGTCTTCCTTTACTCCTTTATCCATCCACCTTCATACTCAAAACGCTTCTAGTTACATGATTTTCATCTCTTTTCATAATATGCCGGTAACATGCTAACCAATTACTCTTCAACTTCTCTGTCACTTGTGCTATAACAAACTTCCTCTGATATATTCATTTTTAATCTTATACATTCTAGTTACACCACACATCCACCTTAAAATTCGCATCTCTGCCACATGTAATACTTTCTCATCCATCTCTTATGCAGCCTAGCACTTGGATCTATATAACACGGCTGGCCTTATCGTAGCTTTATACAGCCTACCCTTGAGCTTTAACTATATTCGTAGATCTCAAACTACCTCAAGCATCTTTCGCCATTTCATCCATTCTAATATTTATTCTATTCCATACGTTCTTGTATATGCCACCGTCGTTTTGGATCAATGAACCGAGGCATTTAAAATTAAAATAAACAGACTTCAAACCCATTTGTTAATTAATAACAAAAAATTAAATTGAAGAAGTAATAATTAATATAAAATGACTCGGACTTAGATAATAAGAAAATTATTAATTATTCAAAAATGTATTATTGTATGAATTAATAAACAGGAAACAAGTCTTCAGTTTTAATTGGACATTGCGGTTTACAGCTACTTATAAGTAAACTCATAAACAACCATAGAACTATTGCCAGTACATACTGAACTACTACTCCTATTAACATACTAATCCTGGAAAATTCACTATAACTAAAGAACAAGTTTCAGGAATCAAGTATCTTAACTATGGCCAGTGCATAATATATTAGATTTTGTAAAAGAACGATATAATTTTAATAATACGAATTAAACATAAATTAGCTACCTCGTCTCATGCTACTCCCATACCTGCGTGTGTCGTCACGAAGTTTTGTCTTTGGTCAGAGTAAATGCAGATGTGGGAAGATATTATCGTTTGTATGGAGTCATTTGTTATCATAACTAACTATAGGAGTTAAAAATTTATTTGCTTTATTTTTCAGTATCGACGCGGATTCGTGAAAGCCCATTTAATATTTAACTGTATATTCCTAATCATTTACGTAATTGGGTTTATTTTGTACTTAACAAGTGGTATGTGGTTCCTCCTGTACTTGATCTTAGATTTAATTGGCATCAGTAAGTATATGCTTAACTTGTTTATTTATTTTTTATGCGATTAGAGGTAAATGAACAGACGGGTTACCTGATGGTAAGTAATCACCTGCATTCGGAGGGCATCCCAGAGATGCGTTGCCGAATTAATTTAACCTTAAAGGATTTCTGGAAGTTCGAAGGGGAAAGTTTGCCGTTACTACAAGATTGAACAGTAAATTATTTCAATTCCATAGTAGTACTACTCCTCGTTTCAATTCACAATAGGAAACTAAATGAAAGTATCAAAATCGTAAATATGTATTTTGATTGGAACGCTTCCATTAATTAAGTGAGGGGATCAGGTAGAGAAGGGGGTCACGCCGAGTCTCACTAAATCTTACGTGCGATACAGAGTGGGTATTAGCAACAATCATGTAATTTCCAAAAGAAATCCTTTAAATCGCCACCCGAAATTAATGGGCGCCTCGCCTCTTACTTGTACAACTAACACAATCATCCAGATTTTGCGGGGAAAGTAAGCATTGCAATGTCATAACATAATGGAAAGGAATTTTTTAAACGTTTATCTTCTTGGTAATGCTATCACCGAACACTTATTGGCATGTTAGGACATGTATTCGAAAGCCGGCTCCCTTTTCTAGCTTTAATGTGATACATCTTCTATTGTTACCTACCTAATGTAATATGGTGTTTTGCCGAATTCTGTACTACAAAAATATTCATAGTAATATAATTTCAGGTTTGACCGTGTACTTCTTATTGGTTATAAGGAGTTACTACATCGAGATGGGAAAAAAATTAACAGCTGATAATGAATGCGACACATCTTAAGACGTCTTTTTTGTTATAGTTTTAGTTTAAGCAAAATTTCTAACTATACAAATGTTTTAATAGTGACGTATTAATTACAAATGTATCTACTTATTAAATAAAATTATACAAGTTTATCATATATTATTGTGTAATAAACTAATAAATAATACCTTCGCGTAATATCAAAAGAAAATCCAGTCTTGACGGATTTAGGAATGTATTTCAACTTTTAGGAATGCATTGAAGAGTGAAAATAGCCTTGAGACCTGCTTAAAACATATATTCATTTAGGTTTTACACAATTTGTCTTTCCCGTAATCTATCCTCCATCCTCGGTCATACACTTGGTGTTCGATCTACTCCATCGAAATTATTTTGTTAATTATTCTACATATGGGATACATGAATTGTTTATAAATATTTATATATTACTATATATTAATGTAGTGTATTATATACAATAGTTCGATTAAAATAAAATCTGCTTGATAAAATTCTTAAGACTTACTTACGAGTTGAAACCGTTTGGTCTAACAGCATAACGCTTAGGAATTGGTTACCAGATGTAGATGACCACTAATTCACCCCTTATCAGATATCAATGTTGGAATTTATTCCGATTTTTTCCCGCAATGTATAATACAAGTATCTTATCACCACATTTTACAAAGCAAATTCGTCCGATGCGTCTGTCTGTCTGTCTGTCTGTATGTTCGCAATAAACTCAAAAACTACTGAACGGATTATAATGCGATCTTTGCAATAGATAAAGTAATACATTAAGTTAATACAAAGGTTTAAGTATATAATTTATAAAGCTTTTGTGTAAATTGGTTGAAATAAAACGATAATTGTTGGAAGTGTTTAAAAAAATCAAGCCGCTTAGGAGCTTTCATCGAAAACGCTGCCTAATTCTTTTGAGGTATAACAAAATAAAGCATAAGCAAATATTCCTCTTTTATAGATCTACAAAAAAGTCTATGATGGCATATACCTATCTTTTAAGGATAACTTACTATACCCACCTATCTTCTAAAAACATGGTCACGTACAGTGAGGTAATTGGGAGGCTATTTAGACGGATACAGTATTAATCCTTATTAAAGTGGATACATTACTTACCTGAATTAAGCATTTCATGCACATAAGTATATGCTTATATAACTGTAAAATATACTTATGCAAAATATTTTTTTTATCAGGGTAGGACAACGTCTGCCAGGCCTGCTAGTGTTATATAAATTATAGAAAAGTCATCGTATTCGAATGAATTCCTCAGAAGAAATTTTCTCCCGCTTATACTGATAACACGGGCTAAAACTTTTTAAGAGACATAAAAATAATGTACCACATAATTGTACATCTAAAAATGCCTATAGAAAGTCTGTAATTATGTATCTTCCAAGGATAACTCATAATAATAATTTCTATCTTTCAGATATTATTTCATAATAATTGGTTATCTGTGACGCTATTTTCACAAATACAGTATTAATCCATATTGAATCCCTAATGAAGCACCTTATTGAAGTGAAAACTTCTTTAGGCGCGTTGAGCACTTCATGAGTGAATAGAAATAATGGAACTTGCGTCATCGTCACCGCACGCTTTTTTATCAGCAAAGAGTTATTTCGTGTTATTTGTTATAAACCTTATTGCTTACTTATTCATTGTAACCAACGTCAACGACATTTTTGTGTGATAGTGTAACATTATGTTTGAAATTAATTTAGATAAAGTTAAACAATGAATCTATATAAATAAAAATCAATTGCCATATGTAGGTAAGCGCATCATTTCAGATCGACGGCAACTATTTGGTAAATACTTTTTGAAATGCAAACTTCTTTAGCCGCGTTGAGCGATTTTAGGTAGCTGAAAAATGTATGGATTCGTGTCACCGGTGACCTCGACATGCTCGTGACGCATAACGCTTGCGACAGACTATCGATGCGTAGTATAGCGGCCAATGTACATGTAATATTGATAATTTGTATTGAGCTTGTGCAACCGATCATATGTTTGATTAATCAATAATCTATATAAAAATGTATATAATTATTGCTCGGAGTGTCAATAGATGTGAAAACCAGACTAACGTCAGCAATTTCAATTTACAAATTATGAAATTAAATAGTTTGGACTTTAATTGATTTGAGAATTCAAAAAAGAACACTTATTCCATTGTTTTGAGTTTTCACTTCTATCGACAGTCCATAAGGACTACCTTGACTTTTTTTTTTGTTGTGAATTTAATGTAATCAGAACTACTTTTTACAGCTTAGCATATTAATGAATATCTTAGAAGATATAAAAGATAAAATGTTATTTGTGTTTAGATTCTTTAGATATATAGATGAACTCTAAATAACAAAGCGGGAAGAATTAATATGAATCATTTCTTTATACTTGTGACGCCATATTAGTACATTGTACCCATGCAAAGCCGTGGCCGTTTGCTAGTAATAAATACATCTTTCAAATCGGACTTATTGTCCGCTCGAAATCGAGCTCGATAACTTTGACATTATGAATACTGAAAAATATTCAATTTCTAAAACAATTTATCCATAACTGGTAAAAATACATATACAATTTATAGTAATAATAAAATTACGGCACATTTATAAATAGGTAAAATTCGCGAACTGGCATATAGGATGTTTATCTCCGGAAATAGCAATCCAATTCTGAATAATATCGGAAGCTGCATTATCTCCCGAGTGTTGTAGTCTGTGTACTATTTTTATTCAGTTTTATTAATATAAAGGCCCATCCTCCCATTGCACAGGTCCGGCGGATAGAGGAGACGGCCGAAGATGTGTACACGGTCGTCTCCTGGCAAGGACGGGACCCGGCGGCGCTAATTGACGTTGGGTCCATCGCTGGGGCGACATGATGAATACTCAAGAGATCTCGTGTCGCCCCAACAAAAGCGGTGGATGTACACCGTGGGGTTTTAGTGAGTAGGAGTCTCACACTACCCACCCTCTCCTCCGGGAGGATGGCGTGTCCATGTTGGATTTACCCACGTAAAAAAAAATGAGTCACAACGATAGCTGTCAGAAAGGTTAATGATAATATATGGTATGCGTTGGTGATAAGATGCTTTATTTTAATTTTAATTATTAGATTAATCTGAACATATACGAAGTATATTTTTATTGTACTTATATAAAACAGCGTTTGACTACATCATCATCCTACAAGATACCTACTGTAAGGCCAGAAGCCTCTTCCCGAAGGAATGTTTGGGAATAAACACCGCGCCAGCACACGTTTTATATTTTTCCACGTACGATGGTACTATAAGAAAATTTCTCAACTTCAGGTTTCCTTACGATATTTTCCCTCTGACAGTGTTATACTTTTTAAATTGGTAAATGTACACGCATTCCGAAAAATTCGTACCCTATTTAGTTCGAAAATGCGGACACCGGATTGATATTCCATCGATCTTACCGCTCGACTACCACGATTTTTAATAAAACCACAACGTGTGCCGTTTGAATACAGTCTCATATAATTATACGGTCAATGATGGCGACAATACAATTTTAAAACATTTCTGGAAGTCGTAATAAATCATAAATTATATAGATGTATAGTGAGAGACTTTTTACAGGCGACCTTTAGGAAATTTCGTACTATGATTTCAGTGTGTATTTTTTTTTCGGCTTACCGTGTGAACTATGATAGTGAACTGTAGCTTTCATATACGCGAATGCGTTGGTCTCTACGCATTGCGAATAACAGCGTCTTTGCGTTCGCACGTGTTGTCCACTCGTCAATTTTAGCATTGTTCTATTTTATTTGTTTTGCCCTAATTAAATCTTATAAATAATATTGTAATACATTTATTGTGACTTTCAGTTTTCCAGTTTATTTGTATCGTGAGTACTTAATTTCTTTTTATGTTTACACTAAATAGCTTAGTTTTATTTTCATGAGTTGTTTTTTTTTTTTTTGTAATGAGGTTAAATGTTAAATGCTATCGCTGCTGTTAGAGATATATGAATTAAAATACTCTTAGTACTGTGTGCCAAATTAATGGCTGATATAGCAAGGAAATTTCAATAAATGTAATGATTTTTCTTATAATTTAAATCTATTTAAATATAAAAAAAAATGTATTTCGTAAACCTCATTTTAAGATCTTTTTTTTTTCTTTTTTTTATTCAAACTATCCACTATATGGAAAAGAATACACACTCTTTGACCGTCTAACTACCAAACTTAGGTTGCCCTGTATCTTGGCAGTTGGTTTACCTCCGATCAAATATTGCAGATGTTTGTCGTTTCCTTTATTATGAAAATATGGCTTAAGGGAAATAAAATATGAAATATTAATATGAGTTAAAGAGAATAAATAAATAAATATAATTAATAAATAAACAAAATTAGTAAATAAATAGTTGGTTAAGATATAGGTATTATATAGACAGGTGATAATAAAATAGTTAGTTTTGTAGACCATATTATTTTTAGAAGACTTAATACAGTAAACAGATAATAAAGAACAAAGCATAAATACATTATGACTTATTTCAATTTATATTTCATTAAAAGAATACAAGTTACGGACATTAAAGAATTATACAAAAAATAATGTAAGCCATTTCATTAATTAATGCTTCTCTAATCGTTCAACTATCAAATTTTCTTTTAGAATTAGATAATGTTTAACTACCCCCGTTTTTGTTTTTGTTTTTATTTTTCGAACTGATCTACACTGTTCGCTTGGCAGGGCCTCTACAGTTTCACCGGACTACCATTTTTTTTTTATTAACGTGGGGAAATCCATCATGGACACACCACCACCCTCCCGGGGGAGAGAGTGGGTAGTGTGAGTTCACCGGACTATCCTACCCAAGTACTATAAGCTCTTCACCAACTAATAGTATTTGCTCTGTTCGCTTTTAATTACTACACCATACATCTTAAAACCTTTTCGTATAGTATACTTAGTTGTGCAGTTGGTAGAAACATAATGTTATATGGGCCTTTATTTATTTGTATTAATTCACTTACCTTACTAAATTAAACTATAATATTTTTAGTTTTAATATCACTATTAAAAATATGACCAAAATAAAATACAAGGACAGTTACAAAAAAATTTAAAAGACCTGGATAACTTTACCTTTTACCTTAATTGAAGGGCTAAATAAGGCTCCATAATAATGTCTAAATCTTATATTAATATGAATTTTATAGCGTTAATACATTTTTAGTTAACTAATCTATCTAAAACAAAAGCAAATACTATTTCCACGTTCGATAACGTCCTAATTTGGTACGAGGGAATGTATAAATATTATACATTCGTTCATAAATAACATACATAGTACTATTTTAATTAACTGGACGGGGCTTATCAGTAGAATGTAAAATGACCGCGAATACATGATACGAATGCAGAATTACCTATTGTATACTTTATATGATTTTGTATTCAACCACTATCTCATCTGATATTGAATGACAATTTGGTGTAAGAAGAAAATCTTATTGCGGATTCGGCTCTCAAGTGCAGCTGCCGGTACACATCTATACGTGTTTTGTAGGTGGCAGAGCTACGCTGAAGCTATTACTGGTTTCAGCATGAATGGGTCGGCTCGCCCGACGCGCGGGGTACTACCACCCGACACACAGAAAGCCGACGTGAAGTAACAGTGCTTGTTGCACTGTTGCGTTTCGTTCGGTCAGTGAAAGCGCCGGAGGCCCACATATTTAAAAGGCCGGCAACGCACTTGCGACTCCCCTGGTGTTGCTAGTGTCTATGGACTGCGGTGATCACTTACCATCAGGTGACCCACCTGTTCGTTTGCCCCCTATAATACAAAAAAAAATAAAAAAATTGTAACAGATTTTTCCCATGAGGTAACGATCCTCATACAGGTATAGAAAAAGACTTACTACAACGCATCAACTGAGGAATCCTGGTGGTATCTATTTCGGTCACAAAATAATAGCGCTTCCGCGCTGCGAGTCTGAAAGGCGCAGTTGGCAACATTAAATATTTAATCATTATTACAACAATTAATAATGCCGTTATTCCTACTAAATGAATAGCAATTTATTGGGGAATAGCTTTTGCTCGCAACTTCGCTTGCGGTAATAAACTTTAATAATACTTTTTTTTTAAATGAAAGGTCAACAATTTTATGATGATTAGTGGAATAATTAAGGCGTGAAAGCGTTACAAACAAACAAAGCTACATTTGCACTTATAATATTAGTAAAGATGACAATAAATTAACCGTTATTCATGATTATTAATCACAATATTAATATGCATATTATAAAACCAAAGTCGTCCGCCGCGTCTGTCTGTCTGTCTGGTTGTTCGAGATAAACTCAAAAACGACCGAAAATAATTCACGAGGAAGGTTTAGGTATAACAATTTGTCTGGGTTTTCTTTTTGTACATTGGTTGAAATATAATGGTAATTGTTGAAAGAATCGGAAAAAGTCAAGCCGTCTTAAGCGTTTCATGCACATAAGTATATGTTTTTTTTTATTATCAGGACAGGACAACGTCCACCGGGCCTGCTAATTGATAATAAAAATGGTCGGTCGATATCATAGCAAACGAGCGAAGAAGCAAGCATAATATCACATCCAATATGTGTGAAAAGGAAAGCACTTTACTTTGCTCAAACGAGTAGTATTAAATTAATTAAAATAACACACTGCCCAATAGCAGAATAATTGACAACAGTTTATTACAACAACCGTTATTAAGTAACAGCGTGGTTCATTATTGTTGTATAACGGTATGTGCTATTTATAGAACGGGTACACGTGGCGATCGTCACAGGTCAAACCTGATATGATAGGCCCGACTTAATATTACGATGTTTTTTATGTCGAGTATTATTCAAACCTAGAATTGTTAGTTTAAAGCCTATATCTATCGTTCTGTCGTTGCATTATAGTTGTGAAATAGGAAATTACGTGGCCGACGTACTTTCCGGCCGCTGTACAACGTTATATCTAATAGCTGTCGTCAATCAGTACTCTTCTATCTATATTAATTTACAAAAAAAAAAACCCACAAACTTCCTGCAAATCCACTACTAACTAATCATAATATTTAAAAAAAAACACATGTAAACTAAAATAACCAATTTATAAGTATATACAATATTTACTGTACTACTAATATCCGCAAATTCGTCTACATTTGTAATAAACATATTTTCGCATTGTCAGCTCCTTACGGAACACAGCGTAGTTCGGTGGAACTGTAGTGTAGTCCGGACGAACTGTAGTGTAGTCCGATGGAACTGTAGTGGCCTTGCCAGGTTAACAGTGTAGGTCAGTTCGAAAAAAAAAAAATCCTTACGCAACAGTCGTGCTTTGTACGAAATTCGTATTTACCTAACTGCGTTGACAGTAGTCAGAAATTTAAAAATCAAACCATATTGAAACTTCTTGTTTATTGGTAAATAATAAGAAGTACTTTAATTTACAGAAACAAAATGCCGGTCGTCTATAACAAATGCTGCATATGCATCGGACTGAGACCAGGAAGCTTAATCATTGGCTACTTGAATTTGGTATGTAAATTATTTTATTAAAAACTAATCGATTACTAATAATTATTATATTGAGTTATTAAGAATTCTTTTTTAAATTAATAGTTTTTTGATATCATTTACTAACGGTCGAGAAATGAGGAGGCCCGTCAGATGTCATTATCGTAAAAGATTTACAAGGGTGAAAGACACTAGTTAGCTGCATATAGTTTGATTAATCGCGAAACGAGTTGTACCGAAACGTAGTATTTGAACTGGCTACAACTGAACAAAATTTGTAAAATAAAAATCTCTTTTACGAAGAAAGTGAATGATGTCAAAACAGGCATAAGTTTTTGTTTCTACGTATGCCACCGGTGGTACACGTTAAACTTGATCTTTCAGCCACTTGTAACACACACGTGTGATGTGACACTTACACTACTTACTTAACGAAATGTGTGCCACCGGTGGTACACCTTAAGCTTGATCATTAGGCCACGTATACCACCGGTGGTACACATTAAACTTGATCTTTCAGCCACTTGTAACACACACATGTGATATGACACTTACACTACTTACTTAACGGAATGTGTGCCACCGGTGGTACACGTTAAACTTGATCTTTCAGCTACTTGTACCACACACTTGTGATGTGACACTTGTACAACTTACCTAACGGAATGTGTGCCACCGGTGGTACACGTTAAGCTTGATCTTTAGCCCACGTACACCACCGGTGGTACAGGTTAAGCTTGATCTTTCGGTCATGTGTAATACACACTTGTAATGTGATGCTTAAGAATGATTTATATATTAAAATTGTAATGTAAAATTGTATGACAATGTATCAATTTTTAGTCAAAATATCAAATGACCTGAACGACATTTCAAGCAAAATGGATTTGGGACGGAACGTGTATAAAAATGGTTTATTGTTGCTTTATTATAAGATCTTGTTCACACTGTGGATAAATTTCATAACCTGTAATATAACTCGGTATGTTAACGTAACCACTATATTGTTTCAGATTATTTTAACATGCTTAATGATTATTTCTATATCTATCGAAATGGAACAGGAGTCGCGGCAGCACAGAGTGTTCAAACCTCAGAGGATTAGTTGGATCTCCGTCATGTCTACATATATTATAATAGCAGCAATTGTAATTTCATTTATATTTACAATTCTCCTGTTAGTTGGAATACATGGGGTAATATATAAATAATTCCTTATTAATTGAAATGTTAATATTTATATCAAAAAGCATTACATCTTTCATATGCACGTGAGAAGTTATACTTCTATGGTCTGAATATAAAAACGAATAGTATTGGATACTTTAACCGAAAGATGATATTAAATACTATGAATAAAACTTAAATGAAAAACATACATAAATTATACAAAATAATATTTATATATAATATAATTTATTTATAGAATATTTCAAAAGAAACTTTTTACTTTTGTAACTTCATTGTATTATTTATGTCGCGTTGAAATTTCGCTTTAAATTAAATAATTTACTCCGAACGATTTCTCATAACGCGTCGAAAGGAGTACAACTATAACATCGACAAATACTTTTTTCTTTTATACTTTGACAACCAATTTTTTGACTGTAGTTTATAATAATGCCATTATGAAGTGGGTAGTTGATGCTACCGTTACTAGCCGTTACTGACAGGGTGTAACGGGTGATCCAAATTAGGAACCCCGAGGGAATTGAGTCAACGCAGGGTTAATTTTTTGATAGGCACAGAAACGCAAGGCTCACTCGTAGTGTTTGCCCACGTAAATTACAGTTGTCTCATGCGCAATTTCTAAATGATTAATTCGCTTCTGTACGATGTTTTTAACAAGAATCCGAAGCGTTAGAGTTATAGATTAGTGATAGCGCTGAAAAGGCCAGTCAACTACCAGACTAATGTAGTATTTTTTATTTTATTTATTTTTCAGAATAGACGCTGTTTAGTGAAAGTGTACCTAATATACCTCTCGGTATTCTTAGTTACTTATATAGTTGGAATGGTTACACAATTAGGGAGTATGACCATGACAATGGCGGTCAACGATTTAGGTGCTTTATGTAAGTAACTGATTTGTTTAATTATTACTTTTAAGTTATTTTAACTTGATTCAAAGAACATGCTAAAAATTAAGTAATCGTTTAAGAGTGTATCATAAGTAAGTTGTAAGTATCTACATTGATTATCAAATTTAGAAAAATATGTCTCAGCTTGTAGTTTAAAACTTAATATAAAATTAAATAATAACATTGTAATGTATGTAAAACTAGAATTAGTGTATTCTTTACATCAATCTCCCCTCAGAGAATATTAGCTCATCACACAAAAACTAGTAGACTTAGATTTTTTTATTATAGTTTCACTTCTTACATACCTAGTCCTTAGCCGTAAAAAAAATTCAATATTTTCATTTAATATAAAGCTTTTAAGGAAGGATCGATTTTTATAAGTACTACGCGTTCAGCGACGAGTGTTTTCTTGTATTTTTCCTCTGTGCATTAACATTATATAGCATATTGTTAAGATAATAGACAAAGTAGACGAAGTTGTGGATACCAGCGAGTTACTACTAAAACTGTAATTTAATGCATACTTGTTGCAGATATTGTATATAACTTAAAAGTATAATTCAAGTGCCAGTTTGCTTAATGTATAGGCCAGGCCAGCTAAAGGCCAGTGTTAGCAAAAAAGACGCAATCGACATAAATATATTGCCTTCGGTAGCCTTCAAACATTTTTCATTTAATCAGTTTCAAAATTAAATTCTCCCATGTCTAGGGGACGCTGTATTCTCTTTTTTTATTGTGCACTGACAATGTGACTGTACTATATCTGATAAAAATCATAGTGGAATTCAAAAACCACGACGACTACTCAGAACCCTACAATCCTGTTGTTGCTAGTCACGGTGGTCTACAAGTCTTGCAGGAACTGCTTAGACAATGACTAATTCCGAAACACGACATACTCAAAGCATGCCACTGGGACTGGTTTATCACCATCATCATCATCATCTTACCCTTATCCCACCTAAGTAGGGTCGGCACAACATGTTTTCCTTTTCCACTCTCCCCTGTCAGATGTCATCTCAGTATTCACACTTTTTATACACATATCATTTTTCACACAATCTATCCACACCTTTTTCGATCTTCCTCTACTTCTATATCCGCCCACTTTCAAACTCAAAATTTTTCTTGTTACATGACTTTCATCTCTTCTCATAATATGCTCGTACCATGCTAACCTATTACTCCTCGATTTCTCTGTCACTGGTGTTATTTTCAAACTTCCTCTGATATATTCATTCTTAATCTTATCCATTCTTGGTTTATCACCATGTGTGAAATATACCAGTCGTATACAGGCACTAAAACCCAGCATAAGCCATTTTTTGTTGGGCACAAATGCTGGTTATCCTTCACTATTAAACGGCGGTCATGAGGATAGCAAACTAATCTTAATGTTACTTTCATTTCAGGTGTGATTCTCTATTACTTAATGGTTGTAAGAAGTTACTATATAGTGTCAGGAAAAGAAGTAGAGTCTGATACAGAACCCCCAATAGCTGGAAATGAAATAAATATTTGACACAAGATGGATTGTTAAAATTACATGATCTATTTAGTATTGAATTGTATGTTTTTTTCTATGATGTATTTAGCGGCTTTACGTAATTTGCGGAATACTAACAGGATTATCTACCTCATTACTGGAAATAATACTCTAATATTTTATTGTATATACGTCTAATCTGGAGATGTAACGAATTTTTTATATCAGATGTATTGTTAATTACATGTAATATTTAACAGTCAATGGAGTCTTAATTTCTATTATTGTATTTTGTTGTTTGTATGTAATTTGCAGAATAATAACAGGATTAGCTACCTCATTACTGGAAATAATACTCTAATACTTTATTGTATATACGTCTAATCTGGAGATATAACGAATATTTGATACCATATGTATTGTTAATTACATGTAATATTTAACAGTCAATGGAGTCTTAATTTCTATTATTGTATTTTGTTGTTTGTATGTAATTTGCAGAATAATAACAGGATTAGCTACCTCATTACTGGAAATAATACTCTAATACTTTATTGTATATACGTCTAATCTGGAGATATAACGAATATTTGATACCATATGTATTGTTAATTACATGTAATATTTAACAGTCAATGGAGTCTTAATTTCTATTATTGTATTTTGTTGTTTGTATGTAATTTGCAGAATAATAACAGGATTAGCTACCTCATTACTAGAAATAATACTCTAATACTTTATTGTATATACGTCTAATCTGGAGATATAACGAATATTTGATACCATATGTATTGTTAATTACATGTAATATTTAACAGTCAATGGAGTCTTAATTTCTATTATTGTATTTTGTTGTTTGTATGTAATTTGCAGAATAATAACAGGATTAGCTACCTCATTACTGGAAATAATACTCTAATACTTTATTGTATATACGTCTAATCTGGAGATATAACGAATATTTGATACCATATGTATTGTTAATTACATGTAATATTTAACAGTCAATGGAGTCTTAATTTCTATTATTGTATTTTGTTGTTTGTATGTAATTTGCAGAATAATAACAGGATTAGCTACCTCATTACTGGAAATAATACTCTAATACTTTATTGTATATATGTCTAATCTGGAGATATAACGAATATTTGATACCATATGTATTGTTAATTACATGTAATATTTAACAGTCAATGGAGTCTTAATTTCTATTATTGTATTCTGTTGTTTGCATGTAATTTGCAGAATAATAACAGGATTAGCTACCTCATTACTGGAAATAATACTCTAATATTTTATTGTATATAGGTCTAATCTGAAGATGTAACGAATATTTGATACCAGATGTGTTGTTAATTACATGGTATATTTAACAGTGAATGGAGTCTTTATTTATATTATCGTATTTAGCTGTTTTTATGTAATTTGCAGAATAATAACAAGTTTTATTTACCTCGTTACTAGAAATAACATTCTATCAAAAAATCAAAATCAAAAAATCTTTATTCAGATTAGGCGCTCATAAACGTCGAAATTACCGCCGGTTTGAAAACAACCCAGTCATCGAGAAGAACTGGCAAGAAGATCGATCAGGTTTATCTTTTTAACAAATATACATGTGTATTTAAGATACATTACAGGTTACAATCGTTTTAATGGATGCGCAGAGAGGAGTCAACTTTAAACATCACCAACGTTCACATATTGATCCATTCTATAATAGGCCTTTGACACTAAAGCTCTCTTGACATAGTGCTACAGTCCGGTAAATCGGTAATATTCTTTGGAAGTTTGTTGTTAAATCTAACACTATTATCTTAGAAACTGTTACTTATCTCGTATTTAAATCATGCCAATATTTTACTAAATTCAACTTTTTAAAGTTTTAGAAAATTGAAATTATCAAGAACTTATTGGCAGAGCAGAATTAAGATACTGAATAATTATTCACGAGACCCCACATTGTATATTCGAACTACCCGTTTTTACAATATAAATATGGTGTCTACCTCAGCTACTACCCCCAACAGCAAAATACCATAAGATATTAAGCTATAAAAAGAAGCGAAGTAAACTAACCTTGCAGTGGCAATATCTTTTAGCTGGCGAATCTTACGTACTGTGAATGCAGGAGAACTCAATCTGCTAGCCAAGTTTTTATGTGTGTACCCTATTGTAATTTGGAATCAAGTGTGATACCCAAGAATACAGTAATGTCAACTAACCCTACCAAATTCCCTTCGACCTTGATTCTGTTATCAACCTGTGTAACATTAGGCAAAGTAAATCTCATACGTTTTGTTTTATCTGTATTTATCGACAGGTTATTTAACACAAAACAATGACAAATTTTATGTACCTTATTAATCAGATGCCCAACCTCTGAATCTACCCTTTTCACTCTAAATATAAGTGAAGTATCGTCTGCAAAAACCACTATGTCAACGTAGTTATTAACCATTAGCTGCAGCTCATTTATATATCAAGAATAAAAACGGCCCTAAAATAGAGCTCTGCGGGACGCCAATTCGCGCAACTGATCACGCAGAGGTTACTTCATGTATGCTAACTTTTTGAAAGCGATCTTTACAAATAACAAAACTACAAAGTCGGAAGAAGATCCACAAACACCATAATGTTTTAATATATGAACAAGCGTACTATGGTCAAAGCAATCAAATGCCTTAGGCAAATCGAAGGAACACACCAATTGCATCCTGCAAATCCTCCCATACCCTCAATATATGAATTCTGAGCGTTGCACCAGCGTCGGTAGTAGATTTCGATTTCGTGAAATCAAACTGTCGACCATCCAGAAAGTTATGCATTTTGAAATGCATACTAAATCTTACTAATTGTTTAAGCTCAATTATTTTTTTATATACTTTACTTGACGACGGAAGTATAGTAATAGGATCTATGATTTTCTTTTGTTTAATATGTTATTGTACGTATACTAAATTATTTCAAACAAAAGGCACTCACTAAGTCTTACCTAATTCACATTCTATCGACGCATAATGAAAATTCAGCATCTAAGTGATCGCTATCTTATTCGCAATCATGAATTCTATTCAAAAACCTACTAAACTTCGAATTTAGTTACGACTCGTTACTGATATTACAAATAAGGCCTTTCTTATTTACTTAGAATAGAAGATTAAATACATGTATAACACTTCCCACTTGAATGGATGACATTGATTTTTCCATACAAAACATAAGAAATTCTATATTCATAAATCTCCCATGCAAGATTTCTTGGATAACAACGCTTCTTTTTTTACCCCTTTAAAAGCCCCTAAATATATCGTGTCTCGAATTTGCTCCCCACAGGCTTAAAACACTTTGAACTAAGATGAAAACGTCACAAAGATGTGATGGTATAAATCAAGCGGACTTCATTAACATTGTTGGTGGAATATGTCCAAGCCGAAACTAATAAATCGCATTTTTTTTTTCTTTAATTTTATTGTGATACATAGGATATACAAGAAAACCCCGAGGAATAAATTTTTACGCAAGATACTTTTCATACGTGATCTCTTTCTCTAAAGTATGGGTTCCAATAATCAAAGCAAACTTCTTTAAAATAACTCTAAATGATCTGGTAATATGAATATCTTACGACTTACAATTTGCACTTTAGCTAACTCATTAGCCTTCTAGTTACCTTGTAAATAGAATGCCTATTTTTTAAAATACCCTTATAAATTAATGGAAAGTGGTTTTAACACCAGAGACAATCATATGACAATAGATTTTAATGTAAAAAAATAGATTTTTCTTGTCTATATAGTGTTAATATTTAAATTTGTCATAAAAAAGATTGTACGTGATTTTAAATGTTATTCTAAATGTATATAAAAGACATAAATTGGCGTTAAAATAAAAAAAAAGAAAGTGTATACGTATATATGCAAATTGATAAATTGCTTAAAATGTTTTATGTTTTTATACTATGGCGTACTCAATTAAAAATTGAAATTGAAGAGTTGTCGGTAAATATATAATGTTTAGATTAAAACAACTGCATAATTATACGAAAATTGCATCACCGTTAAAAATAGACTTAAAAATAAAATTAAAATGTTTGTCAGTGATCCTTATAAAGCTTATTTTTTTGTTTAAAAGCTATAAGTAGCCCCCAAAATATATTACTAATTTACATGAATCGTTTCTGTCAATTAAGAAAAAAAATGTAGTCTGTTTTTTACATATTTTGCTTTTTCTCGAAAACCGATTATATTAGAGATCTAAATTTCCAGGATATTAGTATCTTACTAGTCCCTACATATCCTCTAAATACCTGTTTAAATATCGTTCTGGCTGCCATTTCACTATGCCTATGGCCTTTAAGGAAATTAGCTTTTTCTATTTTCTTTCTATCACAGCAATTGCCAGTGATTTGCTGGAAGTTATTCAAAAGTTTTGTTATCTATCTTCAAAAATACCATTTGATCCTAATTCATGATATACTAAAACCATCACTGAAAAACTGCTCGTTCTCTTTCTGTCTCTCATACTTTTTTAACTGCTTTTAATTTTACCGCATTCATCTGACGGGATCTATTTACACGATTCCACCATCCAATGCACCTAACTTACTTCGGAAAGAGGTCTACGGTCCTGCAGTGGGTCTTTTAATGGACTGATGTGATGATGATGATGAATAGAAATAAAAGGTGTTTATGATTCAAATAAATATAGCCTAACGATAAATTGTAATGTCTTCTAATATAGTAGCTTTGTGGTTGAAATCGATTACCCGGGAAATAAAAAACGGATTTTTTTTTTTATACTTTATAGGTTAGCGTTTGACCATAGTCTCATCTGATGTTAAATGATGATGTGGTCTAAGATGATTGTCACGCTAAACCTAGAGGGAGGCTGGCTCTCGAGTGCAGCTGCCGGAACACACCAACAGTTGCTTGGCGACAGATTTTCAACATGAGGGTGGTAGCTAGCCAGACGGACTTAGAAAAGGCCCTAACCTCCATGCTGATCTTGCACCATGATCTTAGCTGCGAACGCAATTCATTTATGGGGGAATCTCAACTTGAGAATGCTTTTACTCTGTACAATAGTTTAATTGTGATATTTTTATATCAGCCTGTCACTAATAATGACAGCAATGTAAACACGTGTCCTGTTATCTGCCGGCGCGTTGGACCCTACGCATTTCAAATACAATCGTCAGTACGATCTTACGGGTTACTTAATGGTCGAATTTAAATACACATTGTTGGATCAGTTTTAATCAGATTCAATGTTATAAAACAAGTTTAACAATTGTGGTTCTAGTTCTGTGATATCGTAAGTATTCCATACAAAAATATAAATTCACTAACTGCGGTAATCACTGCTGCTTAATTTAACAAAGTGTGTATATATATTTAATAGTATTGTAGGAGAATAAAGCAATGCAAATTCGGCACGCGTGAACTACGACATTTTTGTCATTGTGTTTTTAATAAGCCTAAATGAAATTCGTAAGTAACTGATTAGTAGTTTTACTTCGATGACAAAAAATGATTTAATTCGCTTGAAACTATTGTTTTGCATGGTACGTTACAAACGTGAGGTGTCCAGAGCACAAACGGGTGTAGATATAGTGACAGCGGGGATGATACTCCGAAACACCTCATGTGTGATAATGATGCACTGAAGCCTACACGCAACCGGATTCTGGGAAAGCATGTATTGCGCCCGAGTGAGGTGCAGGAGCTCTCGGTCAAAAACGTATTACAATACATAAATGCTATAGCACTAGGTAGAGGGAGCTTCAACATTTTGGGGCGTTTACAATAGATCATACTGCCTTCTTATAGCCTCCTTTATAAAAATAATAATACGTTACAAACATTATTTAAAAATAACGTAAAGTACAATTATGTTACAGTTTTAACCAGACTGAAAGAGAAACGGACACAAAGACATTCTGGGTATAATAGGATTAACATTTTTAGCTCACTGTCTCACGTAAAAACAATTACTGTGATTTAAATGTAAAAGTATTAGTTTAATGATACTACACTGTTTTTCAGTTATTTCTACTGTAATTTCTGAATAACTACTATTAATTATATTGGTTAATTTTTAATTATTTAATTCATTACTATTACAAAATGTGTTGGTACTAATTTGGAGTCAAATTATCTTAATTTTAACCTCATAGCTTGTTCCATATTATTCAATAATATCTATCAAAACAGAAAAGTTTTGCAATAATTTCAATAAATCGTTATTTATTCATAAATTTTAATTTAAAATAGGGATGTTAACATGGAATTAAATTTATTTAGGTATAATTAATTTGATACATCAATATAATATTTATACATTATCATTTAAATAAACTATAAGAAAGTAAGTTTTGTTTTACAGAAAATCTAAAGAAATATAATATTTATAATTAAAGTAATTGTTGCCAAAAACAATTACGACAGAAGTATGAAATAAATGTTATATACACGAGATACTCGAATCTAATTTAAGAACAGCTTCAAGTATTACAATAATCACTTCAATAACGTATTTTCCTACTATATACAATTTTAAGATTGGGTCAGGAGGTCACGCTTATCACCCGTCGACTGTCCGCTGACCAAAGAACAGTAAATTTACGATATACACCAACGAAGTATAATATTGATAACACATAAGATAAAATAACAATTTGGTAATTAATACATTATTAGAATCTGATTAAGAATTAAAATCAGTTACCAATTCATATGATTCACAACTTTTATTGCACGAACTATATAGTAAACTCTCTAGTTCCCATCTAATCTAATGCACTGATACTGATAATTATAAACTTAGGATTGCTTAAGCATTACTACATATAGAGAAGTTATCAAAAAATACTTATCTATTTAGATATGCGAATGCCGAGTCCATCGCGTTGCGGGGTGAGGAGACCCGAACAGTATTTAAGGGTCTCCTTTCCGAAGCACGTCGACGTTCACCTCCACCGCCCGTGCTCCTCTCCCTTTCTTGTCTAATTTAGCAAAAACCTACGAAGGATGCCTTGGTTATTCTCCAAATATATATTGCCATCATTAATGAACAAAAAATCCTAATATCCGTTTTCAATCAAATCCTGAAATCTCTGTTTCCCTACAATAAGTGGACAAAAACATGCTTTTCTTCTGCTACTCCCATATCTGCGTGACGAAGCTTCGACTACTTGTCGCGTTAAAATTAACATCAAAAATCATACTGATAAAGGCACAGAGTTCCCGTTCCAACACCTGTGTCTTTCCAATAACTTGAAATTAGCGTTCGATAAATTCCTTTTGATGTACGTAAAAATCGCCGGCCCAGTTATCGTGCTGCGTGTATCGTCACGCAGTCTGATAGTTCTGTAGGACGCGGGAGCGGCGTCGCGTCACTATTTTAGCGGAAGTGGTAGTGTGATTACTACTTGCTAATTTCAGAAGGTTGAAATAAAATAACTGACTCCGTTTGTGCAGACTAGTAATCGCTTTGGCAGCTGGATTACGAATCTCCTGTTTATTGAGTTGAGTGCATATTTATAACAACCACAACATGTGCAAAGACTTAGGGATAAAGTGAACCGGCAATACAAAAAAATCTTATAAAATAAAAGGAGCTATAAAACAAAATAAATCTAAGAACTAACATCTGGGCAGTAAAATAATTAAACAATAAGCTATAATAACAATTCATCGCATTATTTGCGGTTTGTTGGTAAGGTTATAATTGCACCCAGGTAACAACATGTGGTCGCCACCTGGGCGGCAAGTCTTAATTAATCGCGTTGTTAAGCCAACTAATTTCGGACTTTGTAGTGCCGCTGGTTTTTCGCCTGCATTGTTGTAGTACACACATACCACGTTTGATGTAGGTATGTGTGTCGCTACAGTTCGTAACGCATAACGCTAATATCTTCCCACATCTGCATTTAGTCTGACCATAGAGAAAACTACGTGGCGATACACTCAGGTATGGGAGTAGCATTACATACTAACTTATCAACGTTTATAGCGGTAAACTTTAAAGTATTGGTAGATAAAGTAAACTGGACTTTGACTATATCTAATCCCGCATACAGAACTACCGTTTGTTTGTCTTTCTATTTATTATACTACTGTCAGGATAGAAAATTCGTTATTATTTAAACTACTACATTATTTTATATCACTAAATGGCACCTGCAACTTCGTTTGCATGACGGGTTTTATTTTTTCACGGGAAGTATGGGTTTTAACAGGATAAGTTTTGTGTGGTTTTTTTGAAGTTATACTTCTTTTGGAGCGTTAGGGAAAAATAATGAGAGTAAATTTGTATTTTGTATAACACAACAATTATATTTTTCAGAAACAAAATGGCGGGTGTTGATAGTAAATGCTGTATGTCCATTACTCTGAGAGAGGGATGTCTAATCATTGGATATCTGAGCTTGGTACGTAAACTATTTATTAATAAAGATATTTATCAATTATTGGTGACTAGTATTAGCTGTTGTAGAAATACTGCTTATTTTAACTTGGCTTTATATTCACCTGGCGATAGCGCGCCTATAAACAATTGAAAGTAACACAATCAGAGAAATTTTGACAATTAACGTGTGTACTGTGTCAAGGACCAAGAATCACATAATGCCACGTCATCCTGGATACCACGAGAAACACACACACGTAGGTACACCACATAGTGGTTGTGTTGTTTTTTTACCCTCTTTTGTACTGAAATAGTTTAGAATAATACACTAGTCAGATACAAAATAAATGTAAGGGATCGTGAAACATACATGCTTGGTAGACATGTACATTTCACGACATCGTATATGTATGAAATGGATAGTTTCGCTTAGCTACTTAGACTCGGGATACTCGGCGACAACCCAAGCCGAGGCGTGCCGCGCGCCCTTATGCTAGTCGTCTATATAAAATCCGGTGAGTACCTTAAGCGCAATAAAGGGTATTGTGAGTAGCCACGGACGTCGCTAATTGGCTACTCGGGATGTCACGTGATCTATGATGCTTTCATCATGCATGCATGCACCGTGCTACAATATTCATATTTCATATCAATTGGTCAATTACATTTTTACGTATAGTTTTCTCCTTTTTACCATTTAAATCGGCGCTCCCACGATATTAAAAAAGTAATAAAATAGACATTCAAATTAAACTTAAACTGCCATGTTCATACACTAATCGAGGCGTGATCAAATTGCTTACGACAAAAAATATTGTACATATAGGAAAACTAAAAAAAATATGATGTACAATTTTTATTAAACTCAAACTGATACTGTCACAGCCATTAAACTATATTAATTGTAGTACAAAAAGGAAGTAATGTTTTTTTTTTATTTTAAAACATTCCTGTTGAAAATTTTCTCTACTTTTACTTCGAGTAACGGGCACACGATAGCCCTGAGTTTCTAAAATCATATATATAGCCTCATTATCCCTTAAGTAAGGTCGGTACAACATGTTTACCTTTTCCACTCTCCCCTGTCAGATGTCATCTCAGTATTCACACCTTTTACACAAATATCATTGTTCACACAATCCATCCATACCTTTTTCGATCTTCCTCTTATCCTATATCCGTCCATCTTTTCTAATTACATGACTTTCATCTCTCTTTATAACACGGCCGTACCATGCTAACGTATTACTCCTCAATTTCTCTATCACTGGTGCTATTTTCATACTTCTTCTGAAATACTCATTCCTAATTTTATCCATTTTGTTTACACCACACGTCCATCTTAGTATTCACATTTCTGCCACATGTAATCTTTTCTCATCTGTCTCTTTCAGCTTTCAGTAGTCGGATTCATATAACACAGTGATATAATTGTTTTATACACCTTCGCCTTGAGTTTCAACGGCATTCGTACATCAGAAAGTACCTCAAATAGTTTTCGCCGATATATCTACGATTTCTATAGCCATTTTTGCCTCTTAAAAATGTACACCTTCATTTATGATGTATTATATTACTTGTAATATGAACCATTGTTGTATTGTTTCAGGTTTTTTTATCATATCTGTTTGTCACTACTATAGACAGTACTACATCAGGAGTCAGTATTGAAAGTTCTAGTCCTTACCCTAATATATCTAAATATTTTATAATTGCAGAAATCTTACTTTCAATGACATTTACAATTCTGCTGGTAATTGGAGTACATCGGGTAATCATATTTTTTAAGTATCACTTATATGGTCAAAATTGCGTAAATTATTGGTACAATTCTCATACTTTTGCAACAAACCTTATTGATTCGAGATTAAAACTGCTATTGCAGAAAGAGGGATTGATTCTTACAATCACGTTCCTTTGATGGGCACCTCAATAATATGTAGATAAAGCTCTGCTAGAAAATTTCGACGCGAACTCTATCTCTTCTTCATACTTTAACAACGTAGCCTCTTTATTAAAGTCTCCTTCTCCGCCTTTCACTTGTGACTTTGCGCCAGCTATAGCTAAAGCTATCCTATAGCTATCCAAGTGACCCGGCGAGCTGATAAAAAAAATCATCAAAATCGCTTGGTTTATTTAGGAGGATAAAGCATTACGAACGCACGCACACCCAAATTTTATATATAAAAATGATCACAAACTGTAATAACCAATTTTAGTAAATTTTGCAAAAAAAAAAAAAAACAAATAGAAATACATAATTATATTTCTTCAAAACAGCAGGTACCTATGGATATACCTACTTTTTCTTTTCAGAATAAACGCGGTTTCGTGAAGGCATTTCTAATATTCAAGCTTATATCCTTAGTCCTGTACGTAATTGGCCTTTTTGCCGAATTACCAAAAGCTAACCTGAGAAGGATCGTCAACGATTTAGGTGCAGTTTGTAAGTAGATGGTTAATTTATAAAACTATACCATCATCATCACCTTACCCTTATCCCACCTAAAAGTAGGGTCGTCACAACATGTTTTCCTTTTTCACTGTCCCTAGTCAGATGTCATCTCAGTATTCACACTTTTTATACACATATCATTTTTCACATAATCCATCCAC
Source organism: Antheraea assamensis (assembly GCA_035772565.1). NCBI lineage: Eukaryota > Metazoa > Arthropoda > Insecta > Lepidoptera > Saturniidae > Antheraea > Antheraea assamensis. The sequence continues at coordinate 920,597 of JAQQSE010000135.1, read as the reverse complement.
ACCTTTTCGGTCTTCCTCTACTCCTATATCCGTCCACTTTCAAACTCAAAACTTTTCTAGTTACATGACTTTCATCTCTTCTCATAATATGCCCGTACCATGCTAACATATTACTCCTCAACTTCTCTGTCACTGGTGCTAATTTCAAACTTCCTCTGATATGCTCATTCTTCAGAAAGATTTTTTTTAATGCTTGCACTTGTTTTGTTCTTGATCAACAAGTAAAGAACTCGTCTAACAATAAAATAAACAAAACACGTATATAAACATCATAAACGAACTACCTTCAAAAACTTAAATATTATATAATTATCTTTTCGGTGTGTTGACGAGAACACCTATCCTCGATTAAGCTGCAATAGCGGTTTCCTGAGGAGAGTCCTACAATGTAAATTTTTTGTATTATTATTTTTTTGTCATAAATAAATAAAAAAAATTTTTAAACAATAATGTCACATGGAGATGCCTAATCGAGTTGTTAACTGTCTTTTTCTTAAAAAAAAAGTATTATTAACTAACTCACTATCTTGTATTCGAACTTTCTCGAACGTCTTCGCATATTACTAAAAACCGCATATTGCGTCTTTCAAGAAAGAACTAATGTTGCATAAATCTTAATATATCAATGGACCGTACAAATTTTGTACGACCTTTTGAAGATCTTAGATAAATAATAAAGAAAAAGGTTAGCAGTAATAAAAAGAAAAGAATTTACGTGGATATTGATATCAGAATTGTGAATAATATTTTTAAAACGGCCACAAATTGAAGAAGTGTAATAAGTACTGCTTTCGACAGTGCACGAAGACTTTCTTCTAGGATTAGAAGTTGTGTCCGCCTGGCCACGATGGCCACAACCCTCGTGGTCAGGCGCATACGACGGTTGGACCTCAAGGTGGCCCGAGAGAAGACCGAGGACCTTCTATTTCACGGGCCTCGGCAGGGGCCACCACCTGGGGTCCACATAATTGTTGCGGGCGCCCGTATCAGGTTGGGACCCAGATGAAGTACTTGGGCCTCACCCTGGACGGGCGCTGGCGATTCGCCATTTGTCCGCCTCATTCCACCTCCGTAGCCGGACCTGAGTGGGTGGGCCGGAGGGCCCATCTCCTCATTGCACAGGTCCGGCTGACGAGGGGAGCTAACTGGTTGTGTACCCAGTCTACCTCCCTATAAGGACGGAGCCCGACGGTCACCTTTCGCCGGGCTGACCGATGGGGCGACAGGGTGATAGTCTCAGCACGATCCCATGTCGCCCCAACCAAAAGCGGTGGCCGGTACACCGTGGGGTTTTAGGCCGTGCGAGTCGGACATAACCCACTCTCTCCCCCGAGAGGTTGGGGTATCCATAAAGGATTTCCCCATGTTAATAAAGGAAAAAAAGGATTAGAAGTTGTGTCGCATTGACACATGAAGTTAAGACGGTAATTTAAAACCAGGCGAATTAGCCCTAAACGACACTAAGAGGATAAAAATATATTATTGACATTCAAACTGTTTGATTGTCGTCGAAGTGGTTAATTATCGCTCGGTATTATTAAGTCTATTTTTAATCAATATTTTATTTTAATTTCAGGTGTATCCATGTATGTTTTGATGATTGTAAAAAATTACTACTTCGCATTGATAAGAGAAGATGAGCCTGATATAGAATGCGAAATAGCGGGAAGTGAAACGGATTAATCGTATGAATTAGAAATCATCTAAGCTCGATGTTCGAACATAATACATTAATTATTTAGTTTTCAATATTAAGGAGAAAACGAACTGTTTTCACTTTTTTTTCTCTTCATAAGACTAAAGCAAATAGCTACTAAACAAATAAGGAATGAAGAAAATCGTCTGAGAAACAGGGGAGGAAGATGTTCTTAACCGTTTTCCCACTGCCGATTTATGTATAGAAGATCACTTTATTAGAACAAGAAGATAGTGGATTACAAGAACTGTTGACTTTTTTCTTATAAATAAAATGAAATTATTTATGACGATACTTTTATTGAATTATTTAGTGAACGAATTGTTTTACAATCGATATACATAAATGATTGTTTTGTGGTTTTGCCGGGTTATTCTCCTAAACACCGCAACTTATGTATCTCTTCTGAATACGTGTTGTTATCACTTTATAAGTGACTCCGCCAAAATCTTTAGAGTGCCAACATTTTTAAGATTAATAAAAATAAAAAATAAGATTAAGATAAGATTTTTAAGCCACATGAAGCCGTAACTATGTGACTGTTAGATTTTAGTATCTCTAGGAAATCTTGATACTCTTTTGGAGACACTTTACAACGAAAAACAATGTTCAGGCCCTTACGGTTTGGCATAAAAGCTACACTATATTTATTAGTTATCATTCGGTTGTCGCGTTTTTGTAAAAATTTAGATTTCTATTACTTGTAGCCGTATTTTTTTTCGATATCTTATCATCACTTTTCTTTTTCGTGTCTCTGTTCGTTTCTCTGTTCAGCTTTTGACAATACTTTTTTGTGACCGATGGAATGTGACTGTAAGCTAGTAACAATAGTTGGACGGGTAAACAATCGTTGACGTTGGGAGATTTTCCGAAATGTAGACAATACTTTGTGTAGAGAACGAATATTAAATTAGTATGAGAGAGTAGAATGATCCAAGAACGGGATCTCAAAAACTTCTTTATATCATCATGTTTTTTTTTGTTTTTCGAACTGACCACACTGTTGGCTTGTTAAGACCGCTACAGTTTCATCGGACTACATATCATCATGTAGTAAATGACCTTAAATAATTATATTATTATCATATCATCATTCATTTAGCTAATTTTTGTCCAATTGTACACACAAGGCTTGTTGAAAAAGCACCATAACTATATGGGTATCATTTTGGTCGTACTTAGTGAGATTGCCACGCTTATCACGCTGCCTTTTCTGATATGAGGTCGCCACTCTCAAATTTAGCCATCTGTCTTTATTTTGTCTGAGTCCAAGTTACTGTAATATTTAAGCTCTTACAATACAGCAAAGCCTATATATTATTTTACAATACTCATCAAAATAGTACGTATATATATATTAAAGTTTCAAAAATAAGATTGTTCTCAATCTAGAATTTTTTTTTGTCTATACTTTATAAGTTAACGTTTTGACCACAATCTCATCTGATATTCAATGATGATGTGGTCTAAGATGGTAAGACACGCTTAACCTAGAGGGAGACTGGCTCTCAAGTGCAGCTGCCGGAACACACCAACAAGTGGTTGACTACAGATTTTCAACTTGAGGATGGGAGCTAGCCAGACGGACTTAAAAAAAGCCGTAACACCATATTAAGGCGATATTGGATAACTAATGGGAGTTCTGATAACACATTTTAAAATCAATAATTTTGGTTGAGTTTCAATTTAAGATGGCTCGTTTGACACACAATTAATTATCAGAAGTCATCGTCATAAAGTTAATGATAGTAACATTTACTCCCTATTAAAATCGCATTAGTTAATCTATATATATATCTGTATATAAATGAACTTGAAGTTGCTTGTGCGAACGAATCTCCGAAGCGGCGCAACCAATTTGAGCTAGAATATTGTTGGCAGATAGAAAACACTATTTATAGTATTAAGCCAGTAAACTCTAAATAATAAAAAAAAAAAGCGTTAGTCTCATGAAAGAAACCAATTAATACTTACGGGCGTGAAGTCGCGAATATCAGTTAGTTCAAAGAATATAAATATCTACACATATACGAAGTAAACTCTTATATTATTGATGTGAACAGTGATTCTCTTGGAAGTTCAGTGAGTCCAGTTAGTAAAACAGAGGTATGGGAATTGCGTTTATTATAATTGTAAATACTATAGGTTTGTTTTGAAAGTCGATCGGTAAACATTAATAATAAAGCCCATTGTGTGTCCCTAGGAGTGAGGTTCCAAGGAGATTAATTTTTGCGATATACAACTAATATATTTTATCTTATTTTGCTCTAATTGTATTGCTTTCTAATACTTTTGAGTAATTCTGTTAAATAACCAGACGAGCTTCAGAAATAAATATACCACAACACTCTCTATATAATCAGCTTGTAGTCCGGTGAAACTGTAGCGGCCCCTTAACAAGTCAACAGTGGACAGTGTAGTCAGTTTGAAAAAAAAAACAAACAGCTTATTGCTTATCTCTAGAGAATCGTAAATACAGCATTATTGCGATAGAGTTACTCTTAGTGCATATATCAATCTTCACGAAAATTCGACGAACTTCAGCGTAAGGTGTATAAAATTGAGAAAAGTGGATTCTAATGAAGTTGTAAGAAACAGTTTTCGGACGTTTACAGTGGCAACACTGGCAAAACTTTATAAAAAAATCTATAGAATTAGAAAAAAAAAGTCATACAACAAATTAATTGAAATTAAAACAATATGGCGCATTATTGTACATTATTGTTAGTAAAAAATATATTACAACGAAATTAAAAAAAATCGAAAAATATACATCTGTAATTATAAGTAGAAATTAATGGATAGACGTTCTTAGACATACATTTATTTGGCCCATATCTATAGAAAAAATTAAGAAAATAGCGTCATTAAATACAAGTTTATTAAAGTTTAAAAAACTACGATGTTTTATGAGCAATACACGTACAGGGATCTGTGTTTTCTTGGCGTAGAGAATTGGGGCAAACGGTGTGCTGCATATATTTTACCCTCTGTACAAACAAGTCTCAGGTATTAGCTACATTCTAATAAAATACCCAGAAGGGAAAATAAATTGGATCACAGTTACATAACATCTATACCCATTTTTTTTTCAGAACCTATCGTTTGCCTACACAATAGAAAGAGATAGATAATTATTCAAATTCAAATAAAATCAAAAATACTTTATTCAATTTAGGCCCCAAGAAGGCGCTTAAGAATGTCAAAACTACCACAGGTTCGGAAAACAACCAAGTCATCAAGAAGAACCGGCAAGAAACTCGATCGGCTTTATCTTTTTAACACGCACTTGTATATTTCAAATACATTATACGTTACAATCGATTTTAGTGTATACACAGGTAGAAGTCGATTCTAGACATCACCATCGTTCACATATTGATCCACTCTATACTAATAGCCCTTGGACACCAAAATCCGCTTGACATGGCGCTTAAACTTACAGTCCGGCAAATCGGTGACATGAAATCAAAATCAAAAATACTTTATTCAGTTTAAGCCCTGAGAAGGCACTTATGAACGTCAAAGTTACCGCCGGTTCGGAAAACAATCCAGTCATCGAGAAGAACCGGCAACAAACTCGATCTGGTTTATCTTTTCATTAGCATATTATAACCCACATTTTTAAAACATAGTTATAAATAATTACATTCGGTTTTGGTGGATGCACAGAGAGGGCGTCACTTGCAGACGTCACCGTCGTTCACATATTGATCCAGCCTGTAATAGCCTTTAGATATTAAAACCTGCTTGACCATTAAAACATGCTTTGGGACTTTGTTACAAAAACTAACATTATTACTTTAAAAAACTGTTACTGGTTTTACTGAGTATAAAACGTGGGACCATCAGTTTGTCACAGTTTCTATTAATTAAATCATGCCGTTGATATTGCTTTCAAGTTTCATAATATAGTAATTTTGATTAAATCATTAAGTCAGACAGACCTCTGTGTTTATATACGTAACAATAATAAATCATGGGTTTTTACCTAGCAGTTGAGCAATGTCATAAGTACTTCATTAGAGCATATATTAAATATTAATTTACAACAGTGACGTAATAATCTGTGGTCATTTAAAAACACATTAACCTGTTTCCAATGTAACGGTATGATCGATTTGTAATGAAATTCAGCGATGTCTATAAATCAATTCCCGGAGATCGCAATGTCACGCGTGTATTTTTTTTATTCCGCGGCAATTACGTTCCGATATCTGGATAGAAATTAGTTCATTTTTTTTCTTTTTAATTTTAGTAAGCACTAAGTGATTTCCATGCGCTTTATTGGGTATTAAAAAAATAGCATAGGGACAATCGCATCCAAAAAAGAAATAGTCTAGAACTATCTACGAAAAATACTCAAAAAATATAGTCTTCTGCCGATACGTCCACTAGTTTTGACGTCATTATGCCTCAAAAGAACTATGTTTACATTATATACACATAAAACAAAAAGATATGTGACCATGTTCTCATGTGCAAGCTTTAAAAGTACATTGAAAACATTAGAAACTATACAAAATACATTCATTTGTTCGAACGACTCCCACGCTGTCTATTGTGCGTTTTAGGAAGTATTTCGATAACCTTTAAGTTGTTTCCAATAATAAATGTACACGGTTTCAAGGAAAGCTGTCAAACATCAACTTAAAATGATTAATTCTTATATGTATTAATACTAACGTACACGTTAGGCAGGCTTATAGTCACGAGACGGAGGGCTGGTGGAAGGCAGGGACGATACGCTCGCCTCCTTCTACTACCGTAGCCGGGCCAGGGAGGATGAGCCGGTGGGACCATCTTCCCACTACACAGGTCCGGCGGATGGAGGAGATGACCGAAAATGTGTACACGGTCATCTCCTGATAAAGACGGGGCCCGGCGGCGCTAATTGACGCCGGGCCAACCGCTGGGGCGACACGATGAATACTTAAGAGATCTCGTGTCGCCCCAACAAAAGCGGTGGATGTATACCGTGGGGTTTTAGTGAGTAGGAGTCTCACACTAACTACCCTCTCCCCCGGGAGGGTGGCGTGTACATGACGGATATCCCCACGAAAAAAAAAAGGCTTATAGTTACGAACCTTAGAAGTAACAAATAGAAAAAAATACATTGGAATATTAAAATATTTTGTGGTGTTAGGAGGTTGATAATTTGGCGTTATATATGTTTTTTTTATGTTATCAATTCCAAATGAAATATATAATCGATAAAAATTTGCTGAAATAACAAATAAACTAGACCTCAACTACAATACCACCTACCGGGTCCAAGTATGCCTGAGAACCATGGCCGCTACTCTACAATTACATAAAAGATTATAAAATCAGTCAAGCCGTTTAGAAGGAAAAGAAATATTAACATACATACTGGACCTTTATAAAAATAAATATGCATTATAATGGTATGGTTATATAAGATCCTTTTTTTTGTAGGAATAAAATGGCGATCAACACTTGCTGTTGCTGCATCGAATTGCGGTTAGGATGCTTCATCATTGGCTACATAAATCTGGTAAATATTTTATTATATACAAACTATTTAATAAGATATATATATAATTTTTCTGGTCAGTTAAAAATGTAATCATAATATTAAACATCACTTTTAAATAAATAAAAAAAAACAAAAAGTAATCGTGTCGGTGAATAAGACTTTAAACCGTTTTACTAGCTCTGGACCAGTACCCATTTCTTAGGGTGAGACGTTCTATACAATCTAATTAAATCAAAAATACTTTATTCAGTTCAGGGCCCTGAGAAAGCGCCTCTCAACGTCAAAGCTATCATCGATTCGAAAGACAATCCAGTCATCGAGAAGAACCGGCGAGAAAATCAATCTCGGCTTATCTTTTCATCAAAGATAACATATATTTTTAAGACCATATATAGTTATAGAAATAGATAATTACATTTGTTTTGGTGGACTGCACAATGAGAGGCGTCTTTTCCAGACGTCGCCATCGTTCACCTAATAAATAGCCTTTAGACATTAAAACTCGCTTGACATAGTGCTTGGACTTAGTATCTGGCAAGTCGGTAAATCGGTTTTGAAGCGATGATGGCTCAGTTGGTAGTGTGTTCGGACACAGCGTCGAAGGACGTAGGTTCGAATTCTAGCAACTGAGTCGGAGCTTTCGATAAAGGAAAACATCGTGATGAAACCATAGCATGGTGGTAGGGCCTTTTCTAAGTCCATCTGTCTAGCTACCACCCTCAAGTTGAAAATCTGTCGCCAATCTGTTGCTGTGTTCCGGCAGCTGCACTTGAGAGCCAGTCTCCCTCTAGGTTAAGCATGACTTACCATCTTAGACCACATCATCATTTAATAGCAGATGAGATTGTGGTCAAAACGTTTACCTATAAAGTATAAAAGGAAAAAGAATAATAACATTTTTTGGTAAAATACAACAGATGAAATATAACGTTCCAGAAAATGGAATTCTTTCTACATTACCAGTGCCTCTTTATTTATCTTAATCATAACATTCATTCAAAAATATGAGTAACATAGTACTAGTATGATACAACAGTAACATCATTATAATGCAGTTGCTATCGTCCTTACATCATCATAGGCCTTTGCATCTTTAACAATTGCTTTAAGTAGTAGTGCACTTTGCCAGCATTTTCGTTGGTGTCTGACGAGACCGATCCGGGAGAGGATCTCACAGCCGCACTTATGACAAGTGTACATACCCCTAGGTGGACGGGGGTTGGAGGCCTGCTCGTGACGCCTCGTGCGTTTTTCCTTTAATCGTCGAAACCAGGCGACGTCGTGACTCTAGAGACCTTGCCAGATCAACAGTGTAGTCAGTTTGTAAAAAAAAAAATGTCCTTACATATATTAGATGACTTTTACATATATTACAGTGACTTATTGTTAAATTGATTCAGTCTTTTAAATTTGAATCGGAATCAGATTCAATTGGAAATTTAAAATATGTGTTGTTTGTCTGCCACTAGTCAATCTTAACTCCCGGACTGTACAAAAACATAGACGTTTAAGTTCTATACCAATGAACGTAGGCCTCATGAGGCACAGGTCAACAGGTTGTTGGCAGCGTAAGCTTAAAAATATACCTGATTTATTAGAAAACGTTGAAAAATAACAAATTCTGTATTGTAAAATTATAATTTTTATGTAAAATATATTTTTCAATTAATTTTTCGATTGTACGAACTTGTTTTTAGTAAGCCACGATTTTTTTTTTATATTATAGGGGGCAAACGAACAGGTGGGTCACCTGATGGTAAGTGATCACTGCCGTCCATAGACACTAGCAACACCAGTTGCAAGTGCGTTGCCGGCCTTTTAAATATGTGGGTCTCCGGAGCTCTCACTGACCGAACGAAACGCAACAGTGCACTGTTACTTCACGTCGGTTTTCTGTGAGAGGGTGGTACTACCCCGGGCGAGTCGACCCATTCATGCTGAAACCAGTAATAGCTTTAGCGTAGCTCTACCACCTACAGTTACAATAAGTTACAATGTACGATGTCATAACATAATCCTTTAACTTAAACTTAAAAAACATAATCCACCGATTTGAGATCTGGGTCTAAAAAAATCAGCCGAGAGGTTAAAAAATATTTAAGTCTTTAGGAAGGATATCTGCTATCACATAAATTATTGTTTCAGATAATCGGAATGGTGTACTCAGGTTTATGTATATTTGCATTAATATTAGGCATCGAAGCGACGAAATCTCTGACGGATACGGAATATGAGAATTTCGGAACCATTTTAGTTATTACTGTCGTTGTTTTAACGGTAACCTATGTTCTACAAGTTATAATTACTATAGTACTGCTGGCTGGCTTACACCAGGTGAATTTGTTTGTCTTACTGTATACTTACTGTACTGTATTATATTTATTGCATTTTAAATATTACGATGAAGCTAGGAAAGCGATTTTAGAGTACCATTTGGGGGCATCACATCAGCCTGTAATATACCCAAAAAAGGGATATAGACCTCTATCCGAAGAATGGTATGGGCATAATCACCTGCACCAGCCCACGACGTATGGCGATTTCACTATCTGAGAAATCGACAGTTCTATATTTTACCCTGTACGGACCCAACTGTAAGAACATTTCTTGTTAAGACCGCTACAGTTTTATCGGACTACACACGGAATGTAATCGGGAGCTGTTGATAGTAACTTCATGATATTTAATATAAACTACTATAATTACCATTACATGCATTTGCATGGTGCTAGAGCTGTAACTAAGTCCGTCTAGGCTAGCTACCACCCTCAAGTTGAAAATCTGCCGCCAATCTGTCGGTGTGTTCCGGCATGCTGCACTTGAGAGCGCGTCTGCCTCTAGGTTAAGCGTGACTTACCATCTTAGACCACATCATCATTTAATAGCAGATGAGATTGTGGTCAAAACGTTTACCTATAGAGTAGATTCAGGTTTCCGTCAGCTGATAGGGTTACCAGTTAAATTTAAAAAATGTACGTGAATTCCTACAAATTAGTCGCAAAGTTCGAAACTGCAAACATAGAATTAACATTCTATCAGTCAAATCATTTGTCCACTGACAATTAGGGGGTATGCTATTAGATATTCTGAGACAGTATTTCAATATGAAGGTCATAGCTTGGTTTCCAGACGAGCTCACATAAACGCAGTATGACGGCTTATTCTATTCATCTCCTTAGCACCTGATTATTATTACTTAACAATCTTCTATGCAAATAAGATTGAGCCAAGATCCATTATGCGGATGTAAAATAAATATGTACGCTTAGTAATCTATTAGATATGTTTTGAAACCATATGCATCTTGATAGGATAAGTTAGAGATAGAGGATAGGATGTTTTATTTTACAGGAGTCTTTACTAAATAATTGCACACGCGTTCAAGATCCATTTAAAATCGATATTTATTCCGCATAATGTCATATCTTAATGAAATGTTTCGTTATTGGGCAGAGTATATTATTATGAGTTATATTTTCCAGAATAAGCGCAGTTACGTGAACATATATGTGAAATTCAATATATTTATTATCGGTCTAATAATATTGCTTTCTGTAATAAGCCTGTCTCAATCTGGAATCGATGCTGGAGAATTGATACAAGACATTATTTCAATTGGTAAGTGTTACACTTTTTGTCGAATATTCTCATAACACTCGGTTACTTCCATCAGAATATTATTTTTCTTACAAAAATTCGTTTCCAAAACCCTTGGACCAAAAAATCTTGCACTAAGTACAGTTTATTCTTGAAGATAATTCTAAATTGCTGTAGTCATTTTCCATTTAATGACTGCATATTTCGAACCTCGATGTGAAGATTCTCGCCGGCGTCGCATTTTATAGCTAGCCGGATAAGTACTAATAAGCGCCCCCATATTAATACAGAAATAGACAAGATGCATAATCGATTTCTTTACATGACTAATCCATATCCACTGTCAATAGCAAAAAGCAGAACTGGCAATTGGGACATTCTTATATTTTGTGTAGTGCATCCTGTGCTGCAAGAAGATAATTTTCATTTATTATTACTTATTTACTTGTAGTGATTGAGTTAATTTTTGTACACACTTATGGTGCCACAAATTTATTTTTTTAGTTTAAGTTAGAATTGTAATGGCCTGAACATCTTTAATATAAAAAAAGATTAAACGTTGTCACTTGTTGTGTCTGACACGTAGCGTAAAAGAAAACATTCGACTGAGAGAGTATCAAACGCCCATTCATCCTTACAAACTTTTTCGTTAAAAATAATGGAGTGTTTATTAATACTATTGTTATTATTTCAGTTATCAACATATATTTCCTGTTGGTTATCAGAAGTTATTGTCTGAGGATGGAAGAAGAAAATGATGCCGCTAAGCCAAATTATTCGGTATCATATCGAGCAAATGTGTAATTTTTGTAATTATACATATATTGTATTGTGTATTAAGCAATTAAATTTTAATACAGGTATATCTAATTTATTTTGTTATTTGCACCTATTCCAATTCCAATTGTGTGTCGTCTCGTTCTCGTCTCAATCGATTTTGTTTCGTTCTTTCGCGTCTCTAGATTAACAAGTGTATACCCACCTGCCGGTAGGTTTTAAGACTGCCATAATAGTTGTTATGGCGAGTATTCTAAACAGATCCGGGACGGCCTGGTTCAACCCTCAATCCGGTATTTTCATACACCCATATAAGGCAAACCACTAACCTGGGCTGTCATATCTCGTTCTTACGGTGCACCATCACATACACGTACTCACAGTAATCACAAAAATGTGTATTGTTCTGTTGGAAGGTTCCAAAAACCACAATTACAAAAAAAAAAACGATCCGTTAGCGCTTAGTCCGTCGTACGTTAAGGAACAAAATGACCGTTGTAAAGTCAGGGCCCGCGGTATTGCAATCTACTTACATATGAACATATGAAAATGCCCGGACAATAGTAATGACTACTTAACAAACGTACATTTTCCGATAGACGCTGTTATTTTTTAACTACATTATATTTCTGTGACTAAAAAAAAATGCAATCCATAGTCACTATCGTTTGTCACTATCAATATATAACTGGATATGATCGAAAAAAAAATGTTGTAACAAAATATTATGTAATTTTTTTTTATATATTATAGAGGGCAAACGAACAGGTTGGTCACCTGATGGTAAGTGATCACCACCGTCCATAGACAATAGCAACACCAGGGGAGTCGCAAGTGCGTTGCCGGCCTTTTAAATATGTGGGCCTCCGGCGCTCTCACTGGCCGAACGAAACGCAACAGTGCAAGCACTGTTTTTTCTGTGAGAGGGTGGTACTACCCCGGGCGAGCCGACCCATTCATGGTGAAACCAGTAATAGCTTCAGCGTAGCTCTACCACCTTTCAATTGTACATACATTTACAATACATAATTTCTTTTTGCTTTTTAAATAATACGCTTGATTTAACCCAGCATATGCTAAAGTACGGAGAACAAATAAAATACAAATTAAAAAAATTGTTAAGTTATAATCGTTCGTGTAAGAGTTATACGAAAATTATAACAGTTTGATACGATATGGTCGAAAAAAAATGTTATAACAAAATATTGTACTACTGCAGTAGTAGTATATACTGTAGTTATTGTTATATAGTTATAATCATATTGTTATTACAGTTGTTTGTGTATGATGCAATAAAAAAGCCAATCAATATTTACCATGTTCCTTTCATAATTTTGTGAAGTGCTTCCGGTATAAAAATGCAAATAAAATTACTAACTATTAAAATTATAAATTACAATAAAATTATATTTAAACTAAAATTAAGATATAGCTACTGCTCGAGGTGTGAGACAAGTGACAGTAACCCGAGCACGTTGCTAGCGCGATACAGTGACACTGAAAATATCCACTCACTAGCTCAACACGCACAACAGATCACACTCGCTTATTATACAGGTAAACACGTGTAGTGGAAATGTTTTATTCTTTTCTCTAGATTACAGATACAAAATGCATGTTTGAGTTAGGAAAACACATATGCTGGTACACATGTGTACCTAACTAAATGTTATGTGTATGATTAGCCTAGCTAGTTCAGCTTATAACATTCGCGTTGTTGCATCCAAGGCGACAGCCTAAGCTAAGGTTTGGCCTCTTTGGCACCCTTGAGTTGGTTGCCGAGCAGCTAGGCGCCATAAGCGCTCGCACAATTAGTCCAGTGAAGCTATAAAAGCCCATCAGGCCAACAGCGTTAGACAGTTCGGAAAAAAAAGTGACAGTTACAGACAGGGAGGCAGTCCAGGAAAAACTTAACCTATTAAATATGACCAACGGTCAAGATACGACCGAATATGATCACATCCAAAATCTAATTTAAGGTATGTGATGTCCGGTCGAAGTCTGGACGAATAATGACATGAAAGTGGGATTCAATATATGAAACGGTTTTAACGATGGCGCGGTGGAACTAAATCCCAGTTCCTTGTATTGGTACGTTTTTTTTTATATTATGGGGGCAAACCAACAGGTGGGTCACCTGATGGTAAGTGATCACCGCCGTCCATAGACACTAGCAACACCAGGGGAGTCGCAAGTGCGTTACCGGCCTTTTAAATATGTGGGCCTCCGGCACTCTCACTGACCGAACGAAACGCAACAGTGCAACCACTGTTACTTCACGTCGGCTTTCTGTGAGATGGTGGTACTACCCCGCGCGTCGGGCGAGCCGACCCATTCATGCTGAAACCAGTAATAGCTTCAGCGTAGCTCTACCACCTACAAAACACCTATATATGTGTACCGGCAGCTGCACTTGAGAGCCGAATCCGCTGTGGCCACCTCAGAGTGTAACATAAGAAATACAAGTTATAACCCAGTTTAGCGCATACCATGTATTGTGACGGTGTAATATGAGAATACATATATTTCTATTTTTATTATAGTTTAATTCTATTATCCAACAATATTATTTTGATGATTAAAGTGATTAAAATACTTATTGCTGTTAAAATAAAATATATTGGGAATAATCCTTAGTGGACGAGTGGTGACTGCCGTTGTTGAGCACAAAATTGATTCCAATGTATCTACTGTAATGGTAGTTAATATATTATATAGCAACTAGCTGTTGCCCGTTGCCCGCGGCTTCACCCACGTTATTGTAGATTTAACCTCGGGCGTAGAATTTTAAAAAATGATACTATATGTCCTTTTTTGTACCCCCGACAAACTGTATGCAAATTTTCATAATGATCAGTTGAATAGTTAAGGCATGAAACCGTAAGAAACAAACTAACATTCGCATTTTTTTTTATTATAATTATTATAATATGAATTTCAGGAATAGTTTTATTTGTTATAAATTTTACAAAAGATAAAGTTATTCTATTCCTAACGTATGAAACACCAAGAATTAGAAGAGGAAAAAGAATATCGATTTTAAATAAAAATGGAAATAAATGAAGCACTGTGATTGGTCGAATATAATTTTATGCGTCAGTCTCATAAACGAAAACGAATTACATTCAAATGCGTTTCATCATTTAAATACTTGGATTTTATAACTTAATTTGTAGGTTTCAACGATCATTTCGAAATAATATTTCACTTTATAAATAATTTATCGTTATATTTAATAGCTATTTTGCTTAACGGTAAAATAAATCACATCAATCCGGTGCGGTGCGTTTCTCGGGCCGTTAAAATAACAACATTAATCACGTGCGAAATAATATTAGCATTACGCAATGAGCGCGCTAATCGCAATAATTCGCATAGTTAATCTACTGTAGATGTGGTCTTGTTACAACAGTAACACACCACCCTGAAGTGTGAAAGAAACAACTATATAGGATAGAAAGAGAAGTTATCGGAAGCAGATATGTCACGGTCAATATTCACGCAGTAATCACGCTTGTAAAAATGCCCTAGTTGTTTAATTTATTATTTTCAATACAATTGGTTAATAAAGCCAATTGTTACTGTTATATGTCATGTTTGGAAGTACGACTGACTTCTATTACCGTTCATTCTATAAGTTGTAGATTCATATTTATTATAGTCGAAAATCAGAATCTTTATATCATACTTATTCACATCATATTGTTGTGATGGATGTTAAAATCGATTGTTACTATTTTAATTACCTAATTAATATTACAACCTAATTATTATACTATTTGAATTTAACACTAACCACAACGTATAAAAAGTAATAAAACGACTAAAATAAGTAACGGATGTACATGCGTGTTATGGAATGTCTCTAGTGATATTTTCCATAAAACAGTACAATCAATTTGCCGGTTATTTATTGACATTAGTTATATATATTAAGGACACGATTATAGTATATATTTGATATGTATACTAACAGAAGTAATGTTCGCTGTTGTGAGCGTGGTTAGGAGGGAGAACGGCGCTTCAGCACGCGGCGCAATGTCGGACACAACAGCAGTTGGTTTTTAGAAGCGGTCGATAAAAGAGAGTGTAACAAATAGGTTGCTTATGTGGAATAAATCTTGTGTGAAATACTAGATTTTTATTATAATATGCACCTATGTTGTTTTGTTGTATGATAACAACGACACCTACTAGTGTACAGTAAAAGCGAATCTAACGTTTATTTAAGTTAAGCGATCGCAGAATGAGGCGGCGGAGAGGGCCCGAGAGGCAGACCTGAGGGAATGGGCCGGCGGGCCTATCTCCTCATTGCATAGGTTCAGCTGATGAGGGGAGGTAGCTGGTTGTGTACTCAGTCTACCTCCCTACAAGGACGGAGCCCGGCGGCTACTTTGCCGGGCTGACCGCTGTGGCGACATGGTGATAGCTTTGCACGGTCCCATGTCGCCCCAACCAAAGTGGCGGTCGGTACACTGTGGGGTTTTAGTCCGTGCGAGTCGGACATAACTCACTGTTTCCACCTAGAGGGTGGGTATCCATAATGGATTTCCCTACGTTAATGTGTGAAAATAGGGTCTAACGTCATCTATGGAATGTAATTCGAAGTGGGAATTCCCATATAAAATTACCAATTCTGAATTTCATTTTATTTTTCGGC
This sequence comes from Antheraea assamensis, assembly GCA_035772565.1. NCBI lineage: Eukaryota > Metazoa > Arthropoda > Insecta > Lepidoptera > Saturniidae > Antheraea > Antheraea assamensis. Next base: position 904,367 of record JAQQSE010000135.1, on the reverse strand, counting down.
TGGTCCTTTGGGTTTTTTTAATTTGTTTTTATTTTAAATCACCGTAGTATTATGGCTAACCAAATAAAACAAACCAGATTATTCATAACCATTGTCGGGTTTATGAGACGCTGGGGCGGTTTACTAGTTATAAATGAATATTTATGAACAAGTGAGAATTCTGCGCTGTCTGATATCACTCCGCTTTAGCGCTAACTAGTTCCCGAAATTCGAATTCTTTACTAACCAGGCAATATAGAACAAATAGGAGAATGGGGGCAGCATTGTCGCTGTTAAGCACGCATGCGTTGAAGCTGTTAACAGCGTGCCTATTGGGCCTCCTTGCAACTTACTTAGATTTTTTGAGTTTTTAAATTAAAAAGCACAGTAACGGTAAGCGGATTTTTTTACCAGAATATTGATCTGATGTCTGTCAAATGATATCTATGAACTTTTGTAAAGTATATTGTTTAGTAGTAGTATATTACTTTATGGACCCCGAATAGACGATTATGTCTGTCTAGGTATGACCGAAATGTTGATGTTATATATTGAATTTTCTAGTATACGAAACTTTGAAGCGATTTCTTAACACTTGTCATTTTTTAAGACTGTGAACAGTTAAAATTAAAATGATACTTCTTTTGAAATTTAATACCTATACTACTTACTTACATAAATAACCACGTAACACTGAGAGCCTTTTTTGTTGATATTTATGAATGTTACAATAACGAATTAGCCAATTTTTTGGGCGAAAATCGGTGTTTTCACTTCGAAGTGTTACAAAACGTAAAAAAAATCTAAAAACAAAATGCTCTCCGACATGCCTTAGAAAAACAATTATCTATCTAATGATGGAATCTTTATATTTTGATTTCTGATGATTCAATCAAAAATTATATTAAGTAAGATAGTAAGGTCACAAAAATTTGTCGGTCATCATTGACAAGTCAGAAAGTCGTTGTAAATTCAGTGTCTGCTAAATGCCTTGAGATTACTGATCACATGCTTTACAAAATTATCAAACGATTTTATAGAAGACTCCTTCTCCGTCAAGCCCAAAAGATCGAAGGGACATATACGAAAATTGTTACAAAATTTTATATACCCTAATCTCGTACTAAATTAGGGGCATTCTTGAAACAGATGTGTAACTTCCTGATACTAACCATAAGTGCATTATTTATCACAAAACACACGACTAAATTGGCATCGCTTTTTACAAGTATTATTCCCGAGTGATAGGTCAAATCAAACTAATTAACCCGAGCGGAGCCACGAGCAACAGCTAGTAATGTATATATAGTAAATTAATCATCGGGACACTACAGTTGTTTGATCATTATAGCTTGTGAAACGCGTATTATATTGCGGATACTTGTAAATGAGGTGCATCCTACATCTTCATAATTATGTATTCGCTGTACATATATAGTGTGTGTAAATAATAGCAGCATACATATAGTTTAATATAATGGTTTCTCTAAGTACATATTAAAATAATATTACGCCCTAATATATATATATGTATGCCTATGAAAAAAAAAATGATAGTTGGTGATTAATTATTTAAGGCTTTAAAAGCGTAACAAACACACATTAACATTTATAATATTACAAGGGTAAGGATTACTAGATTGGTTCGACAACTCAACATCTCTTACGGATTATGGTCAAATGGTCGTGTATGCTATGACAGGTGTGAAAGCCTACAATTACCACACACGCGCTGCTGGGTTTTAAACTGTTGGTCGACGTTGGACCTACACTTGCTAATTAGGGAGTCTCATATTGTTTCTCAAAAGTAGACGTGTAATTGACTTACGGTATAATTACAGATAGTAAAATAAAGACGGTCAAAGAAGAGACTGCGCGATAGATTTGGAATGCATCAGAATAGACAAGAAAAAAATGAGGATTGGGACAGTAATCAAAAAATAATAAACTGTAATATTAATAATAGTACAAAACTCCATTCTAATAAATTAAAGGATTATTATAAAAGTGTAAACTTCTTTAGTATTGAACAGTTCTCAAAAGAGAACCCCGCCACGTTCGGTTCGGTGACGACGAATCGGGTTTACTCGGCTCCAGCCGTCATCAACCGCGTTCACTGTCTGATAAAGAGTTCATCGCTCCAATAATTATGTTTTTACGTCATATATGTCATTTACATAGTCAACATAGTGTTTAAATATAGCTATTATTTGTTTACACAGTTTTATGGCATCTATTTATTTATGTTTTCACTTCTTTCTTATAATTATAGACACGTATGCATTATTTCACTTTGTGATAAGTAATGACGTAGTGTAAGATGGTAAACATTGCTAAACCTATAGTATCTGGCTTTCAAGAGCAGCTAATGGACCACTTATATAGGTTGGATAAAGGTATTTTCCCTAAGGGTAAATTGCCAAGTAAAAATTACAAAAGGTACTATACCAAACGGAACTATGCTTTGTATTTACTACGATCCTTTCCTTGAAGGAAAAATCAGGCTCATTGTATAATTCGACAGCATGTGAATCGACACGGTATCCTATATCAAAATGGTTGTGCCGTAACTAATGCTATAAAAACCAATGTCATTTTCTTTGTTTGTAACACTTTGGCTACTCAAACTATCATATATCAGGAGCCTCATATCAGGGGTACAGAACGTTTCAACCTCTCATCCGGAAAAAATGTATTGTTTCCAAGGGATACACCAAATCTATATTAACCAAGAAGAAAGCTAGTTTTGTTACATTCTTTCATCAGAAGTTTGAACTAATTTTAAAAGTCATACCCAAATCCAGTGAACTAATTTCTTAGGAAGCTATGATTCAATCAACGGTAATTAAAAGAGTTTAATTAAATTTGTGTGTGCGCTCGTAAAAACATTATTCGTGGAGCTAAGTGGTAAAATAGTATATCCGAATTAAAATTAATATTAATTATTACGAGCATTTTGTATTGAACTGGGAAAAAAATATTTAAAATCTCGTTTTAAAGTGGTGTATTAGATTAGAAAGAACGGATGGTTTTAAAAAATTCGACACAGTATCTTGCTTTTGCGCGTCACATTTTTGTATTGATCAGTCTATCTACGTGTGGATTTATAGAATGACTGCATTGAACGTGACTTAGTGAACGTGATTGACCAAGATATCTAGAAATCATTGGCAGTCGCCGTTGTCATGCCGTCCTGCAAACCATGCGACAGCGACATACACACCAACATATAGCGAAACGTGGCAAACCAAAAAGGGTTAAGAATACCGTCGCGTACACATCACTAACATCTCGCTAATTGGGCATTTTTTATGCTTTATAAATTTTAGCGTCTGACCACAGTCTCTTCTGTTGTTAAATGATAATGTTGTCCAATATGGTAAACCTGCTAAGCTTAGAGGTATTGGCTCTCAAGTGCACCTGCCTGAACTCACCCAAAGTTGCTTGGCGTTTAGTTTATTATTTAATTAGGTAGATTTAGAAATTGCTCTGCCTTTATACTATGGTTTCATCAATTTCCTTGATTTCCTTTACCAAAAGCTTCAGCTCATTAGTAAGGATTCGAATCAACGTCACTCTACTTAGTATCCGAACTTGCGCAAATGATGTTACCAACTCTACTACTTTTCAAAAACCTGTTACACTTTACTATATAAATAACTGAGCTACCATAACTTCAAAATATTACAACAAATCAACGTGTCTACTCCGTAAAAAGTATAGCGTGATCATAAATCTTTTTCCTCTCTCATATAAGTAATAAAATACAATTTGAATAAACACGTTTAACCTATAAGAGACCCACTACAGGGCCATAAGTTTCTTCCCGAAGGAAGGTTTGGGCATAATCATCACGTCAGTCCACGACGTATTGACGATTTCAAACAGTTCTATATATTTTAGCCATGTACGTATTCAGAAGAACGAAAAAAGAAAAGGTACAACCAATATTATGTAATTATATTATACATATATATGTTATTTTTTCGTTTGGTCTTTTTTATTTTTATTTTATCTTATATTTAGGAAGTTTTATTCTATTGAATATATCAGCCCCATTGTTCTCCATTATTTCGAGCTTCAACAGGAGAATCGTTGATGAGATATTATTACAAAGTTATACAACATCTTCGCTTCTTCCAAACAGGGTTCTGCCAAAATGCTGTGACAAATACCGATGTTTTGGCAATTAACACTCATAATATTCATCAACGACTCTCTTTCGATGCTGTTCTTGGCACACTCCATCATTAAGTGATGCACATCATCAGTTTTTCCACATAAATTGCAGTTTGGTGACTCCGCTTTCTTCATTAGATATGCAAAACTTCCCGATGGATAGTGCCCTGAACGAAGTCTTAACGCTATTTTGACATATTGTCGATTTAAATTGCATTTTTTAAACCAAGGTATGTGCAGAGGCTGACACTGTATTGTTTTATACCAAATCCCTTTTTCTTTACTCCTATCATCAAAGTACTCTCACCAATCATTATAACAAATTTCTTTCAATTTTGACAACCTTTCCCAGTAATTTATATTAACCTCCTTTAATATACCGTGCGTCGATCCTAATTTTGCACTACGGTCAGCCCCTTCATTCCCCTTAATACCAACATGAGATGGAATCCACTGCAATATCATAGACTGGCTATCAAACTGTTGCCTAAAGATATGGTTGTGAATATTATATGCTACTGATACGCCTCTATAACTTTCGTTCGGTCTTAATTTTTGTTCAGAAATTTTAATATAATTAATCGATTCTGATCAACGAATTTTAAACGATTATATTGTACTAATAAATCTGTTTAATTTGTTACCTTTTTTTATTGAGTTCCTATACATATTATGTTCATGAGTGTAGTTTAGTAACTTTACCACTCAGCGACGTTTTTCTTTGCTTTATTTACGCTTTAGTAATAATATATAACAATTCATTGATTCACAGACCTTAGCGTTAACTAGACGCTAATATGGATAGAATAACATTTACAGTTAATGGGAAAAAGTGTTCTGGTAAGTAAATTATAATTTTAATAGAAAAATAAAGAAATAACTAGTACTAATAATTTTCTGCTATTTACACTTATGTGTGTGGATATTTCGTAACACGTTTCAGGTCTATTTCGATTTACTATTAATAGAGATTTGACCGTAATAAGCGTCGAAAAGGTTTTCTCTTCATTTGTTAATATTTAGGTATTGTCTTTTGTATTAATTTATATTTACAAATGGTAAAACTTGCATACAAATATTTGTAAATTGTAGATATAAGGAAAGTCTTTTTTTTCCAAATGAACTACACTGTTGGCCTGGCAATGCCTCTACAATTTCACCGGACTACTAAGGGGAGCGCTTAAGGCACTCACCCGATTTTGTTTCGGCGATTAGCGCAAGGGCACTCGGTGCGCCTCGGCTTGAACTGTCGCCGAGTTTCCCGATCTGGCTAAGCTAAGCTATCCATTTCATACATATATGAGTTCGTGAAAAATACATGCATAACCATGTATGTTTCACGAATGCATACGTGTATTTTTATTATCTGACTACTATGTTGTGCGACCTATTTCAGTCCGAAAAGGGCAAAATAATAGCCCACCACTATGTGTACCTATGAACAAAAGGCACGTGAAATATGATAAATAGTGGCTTATAAATAAATGCTTCGACTCGTAAATATTATGTAAAATAGTTACTAAACAGAAAATGTTTGAAATACAGAAAAGTAAGAAAGTACCAAACGATTTTATCTTCGTCTGTTTATATTTTGAGTAGTGGTCGTCCTGTGGTTGAATTTCAAACGTAATCAATTATTATATTATGTTTCAATATTACTGGAGCTTCTTTGACGAAGATTTTACAAATATAGTAGACTAGCTGTGCCCGCGACTACGTCCGCGAGGAACTTAATGCAAAAAAACAGTGATTAATAAAGCCATCTGAATATATATTATGCATAGTGATTAATCTAACTCTCAGGATGCGGCATGGAAACAACAGTTAGCCGTGCTTCAGACACCTCTTTATTTTTATACGATCGACATGCTGGCCCTCGAAACTATGAATTTAAACTAATAAAAGAGTAATTTGCTATTAACTTTCCAAGACAGACAGACATTTCTAAAAATAATTGAAATGTATTCTATTACTTATTCCTAGACGACACCTGCAATAATTTTTTTCTCAAAGATAAAAAAAACTACAGACTCGTTATATTTACATTCTTATTATATGTATAGTTGAAGATTAGTAGAAGTAAAGAGCGTGAACTTTGATAAATAGAGACTTTATAATTAAAAGCTTCAGCACGTCGACGATGTAAATAAAAACGAATTTTTCGATTTCTGAAGTGAAAACTTCTATAGCCGCGTTGAGCGCATTTTAGTAGAGAAAAACCCTATGGGCTCACGTTACCAATGACCTCGACATGCTCGTGACGTATTGCGCTTAGACTAACGGCACGTAGTGTAGCGGCCAATGTACATATATGTAATCTTTATTGAAGGAGATTTGTGACATTATGGTTACTTGTTGATTGATACACTTTGGTATTATTAGGTTAAAATTTCTCTAAGTATAACTAACTGAAGTTGAAAGAATCCGTGCATCGTAAAACAGACTTTGCGAGTAGGTAAATATCGTGTTATAAATACTCCCGTCCGCTATCATCAGTTTTTAAATTTTTATTAGTATATGCTTCTATTAGTATCATCGTTGTTTTTTACTGTTACATATATCAAAATTGTAAATAACTTTAAAAACGAATGTTACAGTTGGATGCGAAGTTGACTCGGACACTTCCCTAAATGACTATATACGAAATGATCTGAACCTTCGAGGCACCAAGTATATGTGTAAGGAAGGCGGCTGCGGGTCGTGCGTTGTAACTATAACGGAGTATGTAAACGGACAAAAGAAGGTCTTCTCTGTAAACTCTGTGAGTACTTAATTATCTACTGAACTCGCTTTCTGATACATTTGACACAACAAATCGGTAGATGTTTTGTCATACTTTTCATTTCTCCATAGTAGTAAAAATAGCGCTTCACATATATTAGAGACTTACACTAATATTCACTACCATTTCTTTCGATGTCGTCTTTGCAGTTGTTCCACTATCACCAATTAATTTAGTGTTATTCATTTACTATCGAATATAACACAAAGTCATCTACATATATATATATCGACATCAAGTCAGATTTCGTGTTGAATTCGTGTCGAAATCAAATCGGATTCGGAACGCCAGCGCCACCAGGTGGCATTCGATGCAGTTAGTGACGCGCGCGCTATCGCATCTCCAGTGTCGAGAGGATTCATTCTTTCGTCGGCGGTCACCGCGTGCGGTCGTCACTAAAACTATCGTACGTTCTGAGAGACATACTCTATTAATCATTCGTACCTACCTACCTACATATTGTCTGTAATTTAATTGTTTAAACAATTCATATCGAATCTGTGATACGAGTTTGTTTTATCCAACGCCTAAGATTATAAACCTACACAATGAGCAAAAATCACGATAGAAATCTCATCTTCCGTTATATACATATATATATTATTTTTCCAGATCCGTAAATACTATGAATCCAATCCTATTTCACAAGACACTTTACAAATGTATAACGCATACTAAATATAGCCAAACAGACCATACATTTTTGAATCGAACAGACAATTATTCCTTGTGAGAATTGACAAATACGGCGATAGCAGCAAAGCGACCACTTCAAGCATTACCCCTTTCGACCGGTCAAAACTCAAATTTAATTTTTTACTGTATTTTTAAAATATCTGCAAATGGACACAAATTCAAGTAGCAAAGACATACATAGTTAGAAAAGTATGAAAAAATGTTTTAACCCTCGCGATAGTTGTAATTTCGGCTAAATGCTTTAAGAACTCGCTCACAAAGCCTAGTGATGCTGTAAAGGCCCGTCAGGCCGACAGCGGATAATCAATTCCAAAAACAACACGCTTTCTAGCCTAAACCGGTTTATAGGTTTTAACATATGAAGTGTCATAAGATTCGTATTAATAGTGGGTGCTAACACAAGCATAGTTACTATGAAAAGTTAGTTAAGTGTGTGTAAATGAATCCTTGAATACACTTTCATTTAAAATATAGTAGTCTATTCTTATTAAGTATTACAATTACTTACCTGATTTATAGATATCCTTTAATCGTAACATCAAGTTTATTACTATAACGTCCTTTCCGTTTTACGTTTCACTATATACATTTTATTGTATTTCAGTTTGTTTCTGGATGAAAAGGAAATAAGTTACAATGACTATTAAAGTAATGACATTTATGAGTGAATTAATTAATTAAGATCCATTTTCAATTTTAAGGCCACATGTAGCTATTCCAGTAGCTGCACTTGAAATTCATCTCCCTACTAAGCTTAGCGCGCTACCATCTGAGACCTTGTCTTAATTATAAGTAAGATCGTGGTCAATGGCCTGACACCACTTTTGCGTTTTCTTGATGTTGTTCAGGAAATTATCAAATGCATCTGAATCTAGCATTGGTATTTATATATGTTATTCTCTACCCTTGCAATTTGAAGTATATTTTATTCATTTTACATTGAATTTATTTTTAGTATGGCCCAAATTCTCATCATAATAGGCAAGGAGTCCAATGATCAATGATGAGCAATGATCCGAGTAAGCAGTGGCAATGTTGGTAGTAGAAGGGACCTTTAATTGCAACTGTCTGAGCATGTTGATAAGTCTTAACTTAGTTTTCAACTTTAGGCTGGTAGTTAGTAAATGCCCTATCATGCGCTTATAATAATCAAGGGTTTATAATTAAATGCATTTCCTTCCAGTGCTTAGTGTCAATAACGTCATGTCAAGATTTGGAGGTGACTACAATAGAATGTATCGGCGACAGAGTGAAAGGCTACAATCCAGTGCAGAAGACTTTGGCTGAGTACAATGGATCTCAGTGCGGATATTGCAGCTCCGGTTTTGTTATGAGCATGTACTCGTAAGTTTTATATGGAAAATTATATCTCTATAAGATGTTTGAATATACAGCTGTTAAACGTGTGAGTGTAAAATAACGCCAAGCATCGCTTCACACATTCAGACGATATATAGTGAATAGGAGTAGTGGTAGTAATTTCTATAACACATTGTACTTTTAATGAAAACTGTTACAATAAAGGAGAAGTGGAGTTCGTGACAAGATGCTTACAGTTTATTGAACTACAACTTAAGCACCAAACCTAGTCTAATATCCAAGTGTATTACACCCAGCGAAGCGTTGCAAGATTGGTAAAGCATTATCTGGATCTGAATCATATTTATCACATATGCATAAGATGATATATCCGTTACTGTGAATCGCTTCTGCGGATGGTATTTAGAGTTGATTAAGTTCACATCAAGTTTCATGAATAGTTTTGCTGTAGGTAATACTTTCAGGCATAAAACATGTTCTGTCCATATACATTTCCTTATGTCCAGATTGTTGTTGTTGATGATGTACCATAAAACTAAAATAGTCATAAATGTGTACAAAAAATCAGAGTCTAACAATTTCGTGAACTGTCGTATAATATCGTCCGTAATGAAAGACAATGTATGAAGTTATTTAGACTACATGTCTTTTTTTCTATAGATTATTGGAATCCAATCATTACGATATGACACAACGGGAGATAGAGGATTCATTTGCAAGCAACACTTGCAGATGTACCGGTATGAGACCCATTTTAGACGCCTTCAAAAGCTTCGCAAAAGATGCACCAAAGCCGAATCCTCACCTCCGCGACATTGAAGACTTAGATTCTTTCAAAAAAAATTGTACAAAAGCGTGCAGAAAGAAGGATCACTGTGAAGGAAATTGGTGTTACGTCGAGGAAAGTGATATCGTTTCAAAAATATTAAAGATTAATTTGAAAGATGGACACGTTTGGTATAGAGTTTATAACATTTCTGATATATTTGATGTTTTGAATTCGGAGGGTAATGAATCGTATATGCTAGTTAATGGGAACACTGGAAGAGGTGAGCGTATTAAATCACGAAAAGTAATCATAACTTATATTCTAAACTACACTAAATTTAATAGTGCTTATAAAGGTTTTATTCTGTTTCAGGAGCGGCACCTATATTAGTTTTTCCTAGAGTACTTATAGATATACGCCCAGTAAAACAGCTAAAAGAATATTTCATAGACCAAAATCTCGTGATAGGAGCTGGTACGACGTTGTCTAATGTAATGGAAATATTTAAGGAAATTGCTGAGAAACACGAGGATTTCTGGTATTTGCAGAAACTGTACGAGCATTTGGATTTGGTTGCTAACATACCTGTTCGAAACGTAAGTTCAATGACTTTAATAAGAATTTTGTAACAATCAACCAAAATTCTAGTGGAACATTGATGCCATTTGGTGTAATTCTATACCATTTATAATTATTTCCCATATGGCTTTCTCTGTATGTTTTATTCATTGACTACTTACTTTATAGTTTTAAGGCTATAGTCATACCTTCTATTAAATAAAGACCGAAATACGTCTATATCGGTTCTAGGGTCCATACTAATAGTTCTTCAACTGGAGAGTTATAGTTACCTGAGCGTGACGTAGTAAATGCATACCACCACTAAGTCTACCACCCTGTTGTGGTTTAATTACGATATGTTCCTCATTCAGAACACCTTTTTTTCAATAACGTCCCACAGTACTACCATTCAATCGTCATCGCTTTTTATACAACACTCATGGATTATTGTTAAATGTATAACATCATTTATAAAATACGCTAGAACAGACTTTATTTCGGAATGAGATGTCAACATGATGCTTGAGTATTGCTATAAATACAGCTAATGTATTTTACTTTAACTTTCAGATCGGAACAATCGCCGGAAATCTCATGGTGAAGCATCGACAACCCACATTTTCGTCTGATATTTTCTTGTTATTTGAAACTATAGGCGCTACTTTAACTATAGGTAATATATACGTTGTAATATTTTTCTTATTATAGTTTATGTAGTTATTCTCTTTCATAGCCTCTTTATCCATATTACATAATCTTGTTCCACTTCATGTTTTGCCTGTAACAATAGCCTAGGGTTATTACACATGTTTTTTTTTTTTTTTTTTTTATATTATAGGGGCAAACGAACAGGTGGGTTCCCTGATGGTAAGTGATCACCGCCGTCCATAGACACTAGCAACACCAGGGGAGTCGCAAGTGCGTTGCCGGCCTTTTAAATATGTGGGCCTCCGGCGCTCTCACTGACCGAACGAAACGCAACAGTGCAACCACTGTAACTTCACGTCGGTTTTGTGTACAGTATGATGCCCATCAACTAAACCAAAACAACTTTAATATCTACAGTTTGAGTATTAATAATAATACAAATATTGAGATGAACATAATTGACGATATACCGAGAGGTAACTCAGTTTTATCAGTCAGCGCTTCTTGAAATTATTCAGAATCATTTTTTATTATTTCAGTTAACAAAAATCAAACTTTAGAAGTTACTCCTGAAAACTTCCTTTCACTAGATATGGTGGGACGCGTGATAACTCAAGTTAAACTGCCACCTCTATCACAAAGTTACAAATTTGTTTCATTCAAAGTAAGTATATCATATTTGTTAAAACTTTAACGTCACAACTTGTTGGAGGAAACCTTTTTTTAAAACAGATAATTGTCAGTTTCCATAATCCAGAAAGTAACTTTAATTCCTATATCAAGTAGTCCGGTGAAACTGTAGAGGCCTTGACAGGTCAACAGTGTAGTCAGTGCGAATAAAAAAACCTAAATCAGAGGCCTAATAATAATAGTGACAAAGTTCATACAACAATTTTATGTTTTATTTGCTCAATTTGTTTAAAAAAATACATGACTTTCTTAAATATAATTGGTAACTAATACAAAGATTTGTTTTCATGTGTAGAATTATAATACTAACAAAATTTCTATTTTTAACAGATAAGCAAAAGCGTTTAACACTTTACGCTTTACTTTTAAATATTAATTTTTTTTACAATTTTCCGGAAAACTGTGCTAAATTAACATTATAAAACAAAAAGTAGGTTACGTGAAGGCCATTTACAAGTTTTGCGCAAATTGCGCTTGTAATGGCGTTATATGGACTTTGTTACAATGTGACGCTATATACCTCTGTTATCAAGCTCCCGAATATTAATTATTAGTATTAATAGACCTTAGGTTCGTCTAGATTACCGTTCGACCCGAACGATGGTGGTATAGATACGGACGTGAGGTATATAATAGGGAGTAGATGAAATGGTTAAATGTGTCTAAAACTCAATGAGAAGGTGTATAAAACTATTATAAGACGAGTCAGCTAGGCGACGAAAGAAACGGATAAGAGCAGAATATATTTGGCGGATTTGAAAATTTTAAGAAGAATATCTGTTGTAATTAGAATGAATAAAACTGACAATGAATATATCATAGGGAGTTTGAAAATAGCATCAGTGACAGAGAAGTGGAGGTGTAATAGGTTAACATGGTATGTATGAATGAGGATAGATGAAATTCGTGTACCATTGCACAGGTTTGGTGGACGGAGGAGACGGCCGATGTGTACATTATCGTCTCCTGACAGGGACGGGGCCCGGTGGCACTATTTGATGCCTTTTTTTTTAAGAGGGGAAATCCTTCATGGATACCCTCACACTGCCGGGGGACAGCGTGAGGGTTATGTCAGACTCCTACTGACGACTAAAACCCCTCTGCCGCTCAGCGTGTATGTGGCTCAGGGTGCGTGTTCACGGTGAGCATATGCAACTACCCTGGTCACGCGCTTGGGTCGCCCGAAGGTGTTAAACCGGGGACCTTCATCTCGAGAGAGAGAAAAAGCCTCTCTCTCCTGCTTCCTTGTGAAGCTGCGGCTAGCTGTGCTTCATAACTTCACGGGACTATTTAATGCCGGGCCAACCGTTGGGGCGACACGATGAATGCTGAAGAGATCTCGTGTCGCCCCAACAAAAGCGGTGGATGTACACCGTCGGGTTTTAGTGAGTAGAAGTCTCACACTACCTACCCTTTCCCCCGGGAGGGTGGCGTGTCCATGATGGATTTCCCCACGTTAAAAAAAAAGGTATGGATAAATTGTGTGAAAAATGATGTGAGTATAAAAGGCTTCAGTATTGAGATGGCATCTGATAGGGAAAAGTGAGAGAGAAAAACATATTGCGTCGACCCTACACACCTATGTAGATAAGATTGGATAAGAGTAAGAAGATGATAAGAAAACTTTACTATTGTCTAATCTATAAATAGGATTTCGCTTAGTCTTCATTAGTTATTCCTTTCTTAAAAATTACAGATAATGCCACGTGCTCAAAATGCATTTGCTCATATCAACGCAGCTTTCCTTTACCACTTTGATATTCGAGGTGAAATAGTCCAGTCAGCACGAATCGTCATCGGTGGCCTGTCGGCTCATTTTGTACACGCAAAGAAAACTGAAAAATTTGTAATTAAAAAGAAAATCTTTACAAACAACATACTTCAACAGGCTTTAAACGTTTTAAGCAGCGAATTAATAATCGAAGAGATACCGGGAGTTATGTCACCTGAGTATAGAAAAAAAGTGGCACTGGGACTTTTTTACAAAGTATGAAATTTTACTAGTTTTAATAGGTTTCTCATTTTAAGTAGGCTTATAAGTAATATATTACTATATTATCTTTCACGTACAGATACACTGTAATAATTTTAACTAAAGATTTTTCTTGTGTATCAATTTTACGAACACGATCAGTAATTGTTTAAAACTTAGTGCGAATTGTTCTAATTTTAAATAATATTTTGCCACAAATAAAAAAAACTGAGTGATTCGAAATAATAAACAAAAATAATAAACCCAAAAAATTATAAATTGTAAATTTTTGCCAGGCCCTGCTAGTACTCATACCAAAAGAACGTCTTAATCCACGCTACCATTCAGGCGCAAGGGACTTCAGGAAAACGAGACCATTGTCTAAAGGCTCCGAGGTTTACGATACGAATCCTTTAATCTGGCCCCTAAATGAACCTATGCCGAAAGTGGAAGCTCTAATCCAATGCGCCGGTGAAGCCAAATATGTGAACGATCTACCAACACAACCTAATGAAGTATTTTGCGCTTTCGTTACTTCCGATATTTGTATAGGAGAAATTGTTGACATAGATCCAACACCTGCTTTGGTAAGTTTATTTTTCTTGGTGATTTTTATATACTTGTAATATGTCATTACATCAACATAACATCGTGAAGGTAGCTCGTAAGTAAATTGAATTCACGATTAGATTCATATAGTTTGATACATATGTCCAATAGAAAATCGATTATCTATTATGGTATGTTCTATTAATTTCTTAGCATACTTTGAATTGCTTACAAACTTGTAAATGAATTAGTATTATAGTCAGTATTGTCAGTTGAAATTATATTGCTTTATATTATATGTAAACGAGATTCGTGGAAGCTGACCGATACGCCACTAACAACGATTTTTGCAATAGATATTTTTTTTATACTAAACTACTGCGCAATTCTTAAACTGCACCGGTTCTAACTATCTTCAGCATTATGAAAACTGTAATTTTATTTCATTGTTATAGAAAATACCCGGCGTCTTAGCATTCTTTTCCGCAAAAGATATACCAGGTAAAAACTCTTTTCTATCCCAAAAAGTCCCCGGCCAAGGAGTACCGCAAGAGTTGTTCGCAGAAAAAACCATTAAATGCTATGACCAAACTATCGGACTTATTGTTGCTGAAACAGAAAAGCTTGCTAATCGTGCCGCTTTACTAGTCAGAGTTAAATACAACAAAAGTAAAGAGAAACCAATATTGACAATCAATGATGCGAGAAATAGAGATCCTAGTCGTGTCTCACTCTTTATTGTTTTCCCTGCTAAAGATAGGGGTCTAAACGTGCAAAGAGTGATCAAAGGATCAGACAACATCTATTGGCAATACCATTTTACTATGGAATGTCAGACAGCTGTAACCATGCCGAGTGATGATGGTATTGATGTATATTCAGCAACGCAATGGACTGATAGTGTTCACACTGGTATATCTGATGTCCTCAACATAGAACAAAACAGGTATTCTCCTTTTTCCTTTTATAAACTCTTGATTTCAGATAAAACCTTAACGTTTATCATTTTGTTTGTATAATTATAGTCGCATCTGCAAATTGTGAGATTAATTAGAGTTAGAATATTTTCTGTTTTGGTAATCGTTTCAGCACTAACAATCTGAAAAAAAGAATTAGTACACAATGCTGAAAATAAAGACAATAAAAGATTCCATCTCCTGAACTACGGGGGCCTAAAAAATGGTTGCATTTTTGCAGGATTAATTTAACAGTACCACGATGTGGGGGAGGTTACGGAAGCAAAATCACTGGAGCAACCCAAGTAGCCTGCGCTTCTGCCCTCGTTACATATCTCATGAATAGACCTTGCCGTTTTGTGATGAGCATTCAAGCCAACATGCGAATTATTGGCAGACGCTTACCATGTACAAGAGATTTCGAGGTAACGTAATTATTTGTCTAGTAGATGATTCTGAAGGCCTCATTTGCATTATATATTATTTTAACAATCCAGAGGAAAAATATTTAAATATATTTACTTGCAAAATTTTATTGTGAACATTGCCATTCGCTTATTTAATTTAATCATATATTAAATGAAGATATTTTTATTTATAGATATAATTTTTTCAATCAAGGTTCAGATATTTGATTGAAGAAGGCGTTACTTCGCGGAAATCTATCATTAAAAATTAGGGTGTACGTTACTTCGCGCTTCCGCTAAGAATTGTTTGGTCGCTGTCACGTCTTACTGCAACAAAGATAAAATAAATAATGTAAAAAGGCATATAATTAATTTTAAAAAGAGATGTTGCAGCTTGACGTGTAACGACTATACCGATTACACGTGTTTCGCTTATATGCCTTTTTATATTATTTATTTTATTTTTGTTGCAGTAAGACGATTAAGTAATTATATACTTCTTTTTTATATTATTTACATCTTTTATGTAACCAACTGGTAACTGTTACCAACTACGCCTTTTCATTATATTTAGTTGGTATTGTTGTTGTGTTGCACAACCGTTTTATGTTGTAGTAAAACATGATAGTGACCAAACAATTCTTAGTGGAAGTGCGAAGTAACGTGCACCTTAATTTTTAAGTATCAAATGTCTAAATTAGAAAAACTAAAGAAATTTAAACGAAATCTATCCACTAGTTTTTGCGTGATGTAAATACAACCACAGGTTTCTATTATTTTATTTATATGTAGGATTAAATTAGGCACTAATCTTTTTCAGTATTTCAAAATCTTTTGTAAATGTTTGTCTATTACAAAATATTCTTCACATGTATACTTTGTTAAGATTGATAACACTTGTAACTGTCTCTGATATAAGTGTTTCATTGTTATTGTTGATGTTAATAAATGTTGCAAATTTTAATGCTTATTTCTTTTAGGTTGGAGTGGATGATTCTGGTGAGATTCAATACTTAGAATACCATTTATATGAAGATTATGGCTACACCATGGCAAACCCAGTTTATACTTTTTTACTGAGTGGCATCAAAAACTGTTACGACAACCGAAGATGGCAGTACAAGATTTTCAATGTTCTCACTGATAACACTCCTAATCTCTACGCCAGATCACCTGGTAAGTGGAATAAGACTGAACTTTCTATACTTCTTGTATTTACCCAAGCAAGACAGTTAAAGGCTGTTCAAAAGGCGTTTATTGATTTTCAGTCTACATACAATCATACTTCAATGTAATAAATAAGATGCATGCCGTATAAATTACTATTTTAAATTTGTCCGCACCATAGTGAATAGTTAGTATATATTTTGAATTTACCTCGCGGGTTAAGTTAATTAAGCTTAGAGCCAAGCAAGAGATCCCGCGCCGCCCCGTGAGGCAGCGGATGATACACCGTGTAGTATTAGTGAGTAGGAGTCTCACATAGCCGTGCCGCTCCTCCTCCGAGCTGCAGAGTATCCGTGATAGGTTTCTCCGCCTTACAAAAATAGTTTCTAGTAAGTAATTGGATCATTAAACTTTCCTTTCCTAAAAATATGCTTTCTACGCATGGTTAGATTAGTCAGAAGTATTTAATCCTACTATTTATCATATAATGTATATAATTTCACACTTTTGTGTGACTTATTTGCCAAGCCCTAACCACCAAAATTATATTTAATTTTTACTGCACAAGAAGATTATCGATTTTCTTTGTTGCTCAAAAATCCGGTTCATAGTAGCCACTAAAACAGAATATTACATTTTAGGAGGACTCGAAACAATTTGCATGACCGAAAACATAATGGAGCAGATATCCTATGAAATAAACAGGGATCCAGTACAGGTTCGTCTAAACAACCTTGACAGAACTTATGTAGAAGTTGCTGAGGTCATACAAACATTATTAAAAGATAGCGATTATTACAAAAGAAAAGAAGAAACTGAAAAATTTAACTCAGAAAATCGGTGGAAGAAGCGTGGATTGAGAATGTCTATAATGAACTGGCCAGCATCATCTCTCATAGATTACCACGTGCTTCTATCTGTTTATCACGGCGATGGGACAGTAGTCGTTATTCACGGTGGCATAGAAATAGGTCAGGGTATTAACACTAAAGTGATTCAGGCTGTCGCTTACACACTCAACATTTCCATGGATAAAATTAAGTGTAAAGCTCCTACCGCTGCCACGAATCCCAACAATTTCACCACCGGTGGTAGCAGGACCACACAGGCAGCTTGCTTCGCGGCTATCAAATGCTGCCAAATTATCTTGGACCGTTTGGATACCATCAGGGAGACATTAAGCAATCCAACGTGGGAGCTTTTGGTCAAAACTGCCTTTATCAGAGGTATTAACTTGCAATCAAGTTATCATGTGACGTCAAACGACCAAGTTCCTTATAGGTGTGCTGGAGCAGCTGTGGCTGAAGTCGAATTAGATATTTTAACAGGAGAACATGAAATACTAAGAGTCGATATTGTTGAAGATGTCGGAACAAGTATGAACCCAGAATTAGATATTGGTCAGGTAATATTTTTAATTTTTTACATTGCTTTTAGAAACTATTTCTATTTAAACTTCGTATTAATATGTTAATAAAATGAACTTTGCATTATATATATAACGAGTTAAAGACCGCTGTGACATTCCTAAAACGTGTGACGTCAGCAGGGCTGACGCCACTGCCACGGTGATCATTCATTCATTTCTACCCTCGAACGAAGACCTCACGTCTAATTTTAAAGCCCCATTCATCCAAACCGACAGCACAACAACGTCACACAGAGATCCGCACCGTCCGACGGCTCGAGAGTGAATGTCCTTAGTGTTTTTTTTTTTCAAACTGACTGTTAGCCTGGCAGGGCCTTTACAGTTTCGCCGGACTAGATACCTAGTGCGCTCCGAGCGACCGTATTTATAGGGCGCGTTACACGTGCACGTGTACATAAGTTTGAATTGTAAAGATTTTTGTTGCAAGTAACCAAATAATTGCTTACGAGCTTATTATAAAATAAACAAATGATTATTATTCTTATTATTAATCCGAATATGCGCCGATATATAAAACATTAAATGATGTAAGTAATAATCGTCTCCTAATGAATTTGGGCTTTATTAGGGGTGATATAAGATTGTATTTAATTTATATTTTTTAATGTTAATTGTTTACATACGTATTGTTTCTTGCCAATGTAATAAACATAACAAAAATAATACATAGACAATGAAATAAGCCATAAACAAATAAAAACAACAGACGATTCAAAACACTGCTAATCATTGAATTAATCTTAATTAGTTACGAATTAAAATGTAATTTTCCTATTCATTTATACATCTACTCGTCATTTGTAACGTTACGATTAAAATTACACTGAAGTATGATGACTTATTCCAAGTGCTGACATAAATGATTTTGTTTTAACGTATGTAAAGAAACAAAATTTTAATAAAACAACACTTTTTTTTTGCTTTTAAATCATTAAACAATTTTTAAAGAATAAAAGAATCAAAGATATGATGATATAAAAGGAAGATGACAAATTTGTCGAATCCTAATTTCTATTCACCGCTTTTTGGGACCAGCTATGAACATGTATTTATTATTGAATAAAGGCATAGAGGCTGTGAGTTCAGACTTAAGGTCAATAAATGTGGATTTTAATCTCACAGTGAGCCTGATTTGTTTTGATCTCATTCGATTGCATTCAGTATCACTATCAGTATCAGTAGTTCTGTTGTTGATTTTTTTTTATACTTTATAGGTAAACGTTTTGACCACACTCTCATCTGATATTAAATGATGATGTGGTGTAAGATGGTAGTCACGCTTAACCTAGAGGGAGACTGGCTCTCAAGTGCAGCTGCCAGAACACACCAACAGGTGCTTGGTGACAGACTTTCAACTTGAAGGTGGTAGCTAGCCAGACGGACTTAGAAAAAGCCCTACCACCATGCTATGGTTTCATCACGATGTTTTCCTTCACCGAAAGCTCCGACTCAGTTGCTTGGATTCGAACCTACGTCCTTCGACGCTGTGTCCGAACACACTACCAACTGAGTCATCTTCGCTTCAAAATGCTAATAAGCTAAGTGCTAACCTTAGAAGTGAGAAATGTTTCTAACAGTTTTTACAAAGTGACAGATTTTCAACTTGAGATTAGTAAGGTAATTACTGGATAATAATATCAGTATAGTAATTGTAGTTTTATCACGATTACCTTTACCAAAAGTTGAGATTTATTCCTGTATCCGAACCAAATTTCTTGATGTTTCGTCCGAGATGCTGAGATATTGCTGTCACTTGTAAACACCATAATTAATACAATCTCTGTCATATACTTTCCCATTGTAAGCAACTATTTAACAAGGAACTTCTCTTTTAAGATTGAAGGTGCCTTCATGATGGGCGTTGGATACTGGTTGGAAGAGGAGATGAAATTTGACGAGAACACGGGTGAATTGATAACGGATCGGACGTGGTTCTACCATGTTCCGCTCGCCAAAGATATACCAATCGACTTTAGAATTCAACTGCGAAGAAATTCCTTCAACCCGTTGGGCACTTTGGGAGCTAGAGGTAAGAGAACCATTACCACCAATTGACCGATAAATCTATAGCTTTAATTTTTGTATTAATTCAATATTAATTGTTCTTATTATTATGTTATGCAGTAATAGCAGTATGCAGTCATTCTATGTAAAATAATTAGGGTAATATCTGAAAACTATTCAACTGTAAAACTCATCCAGACATTAATATATACAATTTCATTCTGTTATATTAGTATCTACTTCTGCTATTTTTTATATTCCATCGTGATTATTCAATCATTTATTTCCTCTTTAGTAACTTATAGATTTTAGCGTTTGACCATAAACTTATATGATGTAATATGGTCATGTAGTCTAATTTGATAAATACGCTAAGTCTAGAGAGGAACTGAGTCTCAAGTGCAACTGCCGGAACATACCAACAGGTGCTTGCCGATAGACTTTCAGCTTGTGGAATGATAGAGTCAGGCGGACTTAGAAAAACGTGATATTAGTAATATGTGACATAGCTTAGGACAAATTTCTAACTTTTGTGATATTTTAATTTTTCTTATGTTTATATTGTAAACAATATTTAAAGCACAAGTGAATTTGTGTCTTTAACCAGCGATTGAAGAGATGATGGCTCAGTTGGTAGTGTGTTCGGACACAGCGTAGAAGGACGTAGCTTCGAATCCTAGCAACTGAGTTGGAGCTTTCGTGATGAAACCATAGTATGATGTTAGGGCTTTTTCTAAGTTCGCCTGGCTAGCGACCACCCTCAAGTTGAAAATCCATCGGCAAGCACCTATTGGTGTGTTCCAGTAGTTGCACTTGAGAGCCAGTCTTCCTCTAGGTTACCGTGACTACCATCTTAGACTACATCATCATTTAACATCAGATGAGATTGTGTTCAAACGCTATATAGCATTAAAAAGACACCGATATTTCTATTACAATTTAATTCCTTTATATAATTTTTTTAACTTAATTATTAATTATTTATTTGAGATAAATGATATATTGAAATATAAAGACTCATATCTACAAGTCACACGTTGGAAATTTCTTTGTCCATTCCTTATTCAACGTTCAATTTGACAAGAGTCCGTTATCCACACACTGTAGTGTATTAATTAAGCTAAGCCGTTATAAACAATTGCAATACTTCTCTATTATAATATAAGTTTTTCACCATCAGCTGTTGCCGAACCTCCGATTTGTTTGGCTGTGAGCGTTGCATTTGCTATTAGAGAAGCAATTGTATCATCACGCGAAGAGACAGGTTATCCCAGGAACAAATGGTTTAGTGTCGGTAAGACATTTACAAATCTGATTATTTTTTTTTTCTTTTTTTTACAATGGTACTCTAGTACTTAACTACAGTATTTTGCGGTGTAAGTAATGATGATATTTCCAGTCATCAAAACCAGCCCCCACTGTATGTCTACCTTACACATGTACTGAACAAAACAATCAATACCAATGGCTGTGTGGCAGAACCTTTGCATGTAGTCCGGTGGAACTGTAGCGGCCTCGCCAAGCTAACAGTGTAGGTCAGATCGAAAAAAAAACCTTTGCACCCGACTATATTATAATTACAAACTCATTCAGACTTTTAAAATTACCGACCGAAGTTCTGTTTTTGTTACTTTTGACATGACTTGTTACAGGAAACATTATATAGAAGGAGGTTTGTTTTAAAAGTTTCATTGTCGAGTGAAGAATTTATTACGAACCAAAAACAAAAGGTTTCAGAGTATACCATTTTTAGAGTTCTTTTTCGAATGTTAGCTAAATTTCAGTCGAAAGGTAAAATAGTACATAATTGAACCATTCGACAATAGAACCAAATTAACATGATTTCTCAACTGGTTTCCAGTAAACCCATGATATGCTTTGAAACTTTAACAAAGAAGTTGGTAATATCCCTTAATAAACATTTCCCTTGGTAGAGTGTTAAATAAGTACATTGGGGTCATGTTATATATCTTGTACTGTTTATTACGAGTATTCTGCTTATGGGTTTTACAATTGTGATACATACGTCATGACTTATTTAATATTCCCCGACAGGATCAATATAAACGCATTACATGTAATATATATATATATATCTATTCTGTCCAATGTAATATTCAATACTTTTAGACTCCTTTATCCTTATTAATTATATTTTAAACGAATATTATAAAATCAATAGACTGAACAATGATTGAATCATCGTCACTTTTTTGTAAAGTTTAAATGACGAAAAACCTTACCGTCACTGGCAAATTTGTGAGCATATGATGACTTACCGTCTTGCATCATACATTTAAACATTTTCTGATGGGATAAAATGAGATAAATAACATTGTGAGTACCATATAACTCGTAACACCGTGTTGGAACCAGATTCTAAACAAACAGGATTCATAAACTTCAACATTCAGTTAATAGATATTTGGCAAGATCTTAGTCTATGATGTAACAGTTTTATTCATATCTCTGGTGTGTTTTTGTATGTCTCTTAAATGATGAAAATCATACTCCAATCTCGTAACCTTAAAACATTTTAAAATGGAGTCTTCTTCAGCCCCAATATAATTTGAAACTCGAATAAACGAAATAGCGACATTAAAACAGAGAAAAACATATATACGTCTATACGATTTATCGTGCTAGAGAATGAGATAGAACACGTTACAATTTATATGTATAGTTTGCCTTCTACCGCGTGTGAACTGGAACATGCATCCTTTACAGGTTTTTGCGTTTGACCACAATTCCACCTGATGTTAAATGAGTATATGGCCTAAGATAATAAATACCCTAAAACTAGAGGAGAATTGATGGCTCTCAAGTGCTGCTGCCGGAACACACCTACTGATGCTCGATGACGGATTTTCAATTTCAATTCACTCAGATAAAGCACTATCACGAAGCATAGCACAGTTTTAAAAGACAAATTTTGCGCCATTTTTACTTCTATCCTCCAAATTGCTCTCGTCCTGAAAAGTTATTGCAACAATAAGGAGCTGCAGATACAGTATTCATAAATGAAGTCCACATTCCAACTAAATACAGAAATCCGTTGTAGAATGAGCTGGTACTTTTAAACAGTTGTAGAGTATTTATCAATCACCATTTCGATGTAATTCATTGACGCAAACGAATATTGCATGCGATTCAGCGTTAACAACGATCAAGCTCATGTCATCATGATAGCTTCTGTTTCTTTCCTCAGATGGTCCTTTCACCTTGGAGAAGAATGTACTGAAGTCGGATGCGAGATTGGACGAGTTTCTCTTTTGATCCCTCAGCATTATATTCTCTCCACTACTATTATTATCAGCAGTACATCTCGTGTCAGTTATTTTTAAATATTTTACGGTTGTCGTTTAATTTAAGAACCAGTGTTTATTTAAATTAATTTCGCTTTATTTTTAACTTCGTATTTCACAAATATTAACTTTTTTATACTAAAATTAACAAATATATAGTCATCATCTTTTTACCTTTATCTCACCTAAATCGGGTCGGAAAAACATGTTTTCCTTTTCCACTTTCCTCTGTCAGACGTTATACACATATCATTTTTCATACAATCTATCCATATCTTCTTCGGCCTCTGTCTACTCTTATATCCATCCACCTTTATACTTAAAACTTTTCTAGTTACATAGCTTTTATCTCTCCTCATGACATGATCTAACCTATTACTCCTCAACTTCTCCGTTTCTGGTGATATTTTCTATTTTTTCCTTTATTTACACTTTCTTAATCTAATCCATTCTATTTATACCACACATCCATCTTAACATTCGCATCTCTGCCACGTGTAGTTTTCTCTCATCTGCGTCTCTCGTAGCTTAGTACTCAGATGCATACAGCATGACTGGTCTTATAGTTTTATACATCTTCCTCTTAACTTTCAAGAGCATTCGTGGGTCACAAACTACTTCAGACACCTTTCGCTGCTTCATCCACCCTTCATTTATCCTATTCCTCATATGCTTGTCTAAGCCACCGTCGTTTTGGATCAATAAACCGAGATATCAGAAATTGGAGCAGGCTGGTAAGGACACATCATTTAAAGCTATATGAGAAAAACTTGATGGAGTACCGAATTCACAAATGTTCAGTTTTTGTTCTATTAGTACGAACATTCTCCAGTTTTTCTCGCAATTTCCTTAACTTTTATAGCGCAATCACAATTGAATTATAACTGAACAATATATCTACAAATGCGCATACAAAAAGTATGACTCAAATTATACGTCAAGTTTGAGGCTAAAGGAAATATGTTACTGAAATCATTGCAGGAAAACTGAAAAAACCTTTAGTTTCAAATGGAATATCATACGTGTCGAAGGTCCCGCGCCATGGCACCAACGAACGCAGTCCAAACCATAAACGGTCACCAAATATCATGGTTACTCGGTATATCAGTGTCTTTACTGTGTTTCATTCTACAAACGGCGGTTTTAGTTTTTCTTCCGAAGACAAGGAAACTGGATCAGAAAATAATAATACAGTTGACACTAGCGAGAGTTGTTTATTCAATATCCGAATATTTTGTCTACTATGTACCGCCATCGTTGCCACATGTCTTAGTTTACATACTGTTCACCGTGTACCAACAAATCGACCTCGTCTTCCTCTGTTGGATGTTCGTGTTCACGAAGAATCTATACAACAAAATTGTGTTAGTGTTCACAACGGAAAAATTCTACTACATTACTTATACACTCTTGATATGGGTATCGTGTTTCTTTATAGGTATGCTGTGTCCGTTACTATTAATTTATGCTCGCAGTATATACAGAATATTTTATAAAATTCTTGTCACAGCTAAATTGAGCGTGATATGTGTTAACATATGGTTTTTGGTTAAATTTATTCAGCCGTTTACAAGAGCAGTAGGTTCAACAGACGTGAAATAAACGTCCCCGATATCATTAGAACCTGTGTCATTGCATTCATAATCACTACTATAAGCTGTCTGCAGCTTTTTGTTGAATTTTTGTGCGTTGATTTTTTAGATTTCATTAAAATTGAAAATACCAACGTCATAGAGGTTTTTTTGATTATAAATTCATTTCAAGCTGTATTTATCACTGTTATCTTCATAGTTTTAGTTAAGAATACGCAAAATAATTAAAATTTAACTTTACAATTGGACTAATGGCGTATTCCTTGTCATGGTACTTATAAAAACTCTACAACGATGATGCCAGTGAATGCCGAATCTATTTCTAGAATTTAATTGAAACTGTATACCTACAGCTGATAGTTTAGTATCGATTTGAAAGATACACAGAAAATGGAAGAATGTAACAATGATGTTTAGAAACAAGATTTAATTAATTTAAAGTATTCAAGAAAATAATTTGTTAGAAATTTCTAGAAAATTTCATTTATATATACATATGTATAATTAGTTATGATGTAAGAGAGACTAATAATCTCATATATAAAAATATTAACAAGATTAAAAGTGCTAATTCTGTTAATTTTATATACTCGTAACTGTCTATATTTTACTGTTAAAATGGACTCCTGAAACAATTTTTTTTTTCTATATACTCGTACATACTATAGCAATAATTCTAAGTTAATTATATAAGTAAGGACGGTTGATGAGCATAAAACGACTTGTTAAAATTTTTCAACAACCATATACATATAGAATAAAAACTGTATTAAGTATATATTATGTCATAGTGTACCTATTATAAAAAAAAATAATAGTCTAATAACATAACAATAGAAAAAGAAAATCAAAGTTTACACTTTTTCAAGTAATAATGTAATTTAATACCCGAAATAATCAACCGTTTGAGAGTAAATTCCATAATTGATTCAGCAATTCCACTTAAATAAGCTGGTTTAGAATTCATTGCAAAATTATATAATGCCAACAAAAGAAATATCAATGAACGTATTCATTTGGATGTTATAAAATGAATAAGTGTATTTGTAGATGACAATTTTTTTTCTTTTGAGTAATAGATACATTGTAACTAGTGAACATCCTAATTGTCATGTATAATTAATTAGTTTTTTTAATAACTCGTAAAACATATCAGAGACAAGGACAATATTTTTACCGCTTTGAATACAGTCGTAAGTACGACCTCATTCATAATATAGTCATGAGATGATTGTTCTATTTATCCTTGTGTTGCCTCAATGCTTTCCATATAATACATTTTTATACCTATACTTTTATTATGCGTGTCTATATTACGAGAGCTCGATAAAGTTTGGCGTAAACTGTATACATACAATGTTATTCATTTATACATAACTTGGTATATAAGGTGAAAGAATCAATTTATTTGGCTTGTATAAGCCCAATGTAACTTCTTAATGTCAATACTAAACTCGTTATGTTTCGTAGTTGTTCAGTATATTGTATTATCAACTATCTATAGTAGATACACTAAAAACATAAAAAATGTTTTTTGTTTTACTAACGTGTACCCTTTTATGTTATTAATAGGATGTAAAAACCTACACACACACCACACACACACATACACACACACACATACACACACACACACACACACATCACACACACACATACACACACACACACACACACACACAAGCGCGCGCGCGCATACACACACGCACGCACACACACACAGAGAAACAAGTGTAAATAGTATTTCATATACTCATATCAAAACATGTCAACTGTGTAATTTTACATCTATAAAATATTAAATTTTCAAAAAATAGGTTTAAAAAAAAACTCACTTTAATTATGTATTCAAGGTGGACTAGATTTAAAATGATTTCGATTTAAAACTATTTCAGAAAATAGGTTCGGACCAAGAGTCTGCAGGAAAAATGAATAAGCTATAAAAAAATAGCTAAATATATTTACATTACTATTACATTTTCATGCTATATTTTTCTTTTCCCTTTGAAGGAAATCGCAATTTCAAACATGCGCACCGAAGCCAAGCGTGTAGGGAAAATAATTTGTTGTCGTTTTTTTTTCAAATTAAATAACTTATATTGAATAAGTGGAGGCAAAAGTTGATGAAGTTAAAAATTCCCCTGTGACGCTACAAGTATTAAGGATAGTCAGTTGCTTTCTGAGTAGGCTCATATGCAGGTACACTTAGTGGTTGGGTTTGTTTTTTAATCCCTTTTTCGAACGGAGTTAGTTCAGATTAACTTACTAGTCAGATTCAAGATACATGTATAAGTTCGTGAATCATACATGCTTGGTACACGTGTATGTTTCACGAATTTATATATGTATGAAATAACAGTAAGCTTAGTTTTGCTTAGCTCAGTTAGACTCGGGATATTTGGTGACAGTCCAAGCCGAGGCGCGCCGTGCGCCCTTGTGCTGGTTGCCTATATAAAATCGGGTGAGTGCCTTAAGTGCTCCCCTTAGTAGCCCGGTGAAACTGTAAAGGGCTTGTCAGGTCAACAGTGTAGTCAGTTCGAAAAAAACAAAGCTTTCTGAGTATCATGTGAAGTGTATTTGTAGGTGGTAGAGCTACGCTGAAACTATTACTGGTTTTAGAATGAATGGGTCGGCTCGCCCGGGGTAGTACCACCCTCTCACAGAAAACCGACGTGAAGTAACAGTGCTTGCACTGTTGCGTTTCGTTCGGTCAGTGAGAGCGCCGCAGGCTCACATATTTAAAAGGCCGGCAACGCACTTGCGACTCCCCTGGTGTTGCTAGTGTCTATGGACGGCGGTGATCACTTACCATCAGGTGACCCACCTGTTCGTTTGTCCCCTATAATATAAATAAAAAAAAAAAAATCGGGTGAGTACCTTAAGTGCCAGGTCAACAGTGTAATCAGTTCGAAAAAAAAAAGCTTTCTGAGTCACATGTCAAGGGTATATGTATGTAGGCTCTGTGTAAGTGCTTTGGGTATGATACCAGTAGATGAGAATACTATGGAGACTATGTGGACTGTTTTGGGTTTCCATCGGGTTATAATTTCTATTGCTAAATTTTTATATATTTTTTTTTAATTTATCGGATATCGTCGTTTGGATGTCACGTGTGTTAGGGATGGCTATTTGTTTTATTAATTGTATCCCGCACTGTAACGTCGAGCCTTTGGTTGTGGCTGGTTTTGGCGGTTAATATAGCTTTATCCTAATTTAATATAATTATTATTAGTACCATATATGTAACTGAATGTGAGTATAAATTAAAAAAAAAAAACATTTTAAATTATTATTGGTTTCATATCTACGATGTGTCAAAGAGTTGGTACGTTGTGAAATTTACTAGATATATTACAGCACGCCTTGTAGAAATGTAATGGCAATTCCACAGATCCGAGAGTAATGAGCGAAGGAGGGGTAAACAAATAACATGTTTCGAATGATCTACGAAGGGTATGTTAAATTTAGATTTAGATATTTTTGTAGGTGGTAGAGCTACACTGAACTGTAGGTGGTAGAGCTACACTGAACTGTAGGTGGTAGAGCTACGCTGAAGCTATTACTGATTTCAGAATAAATGGGTCGGCTCGCCCGGGGTAGTACCACCCTCTCACAGAAAACCGACGTGAAGTAACAGTGCTTGCACTGTTGCGTTTCGTTCGGTCAATGAGTGCGCCGGATTCCCACATATTTTAAAGGCCGGCAACGCACTTGCGACACCCCTGGTGTTGCTAATGTCTATGGACGGCGGTGATCACTTATCATCAGGTGGCCCACCTGTTCGTTTGCCCCAATAATATAAAAAAAAAACCTATTACTTCGGTACGTTTAAAAAAATTACCAAGCGTAACAAAGTATCCGTAGTAATGGTAACCAGCAAGATCTTAAATAACCGTTCAATAATTTGCTTAAAACCTATAAAGTTGAATGAAATTTTATTTTCTAAATTTAAGGAAATAAATATAGTATGCATTATGCATAGCACTCACAGTATACCCATAATTAGTACCTATACTTCACTACATAGTATAAAACAAAGTCGCTTTCTCTGTCCCTATATCCCTATGTATGCTTAAATCTTTAAAACTACGCAACGGATTTTGATGCGTTTTTTTTTAATAGATAGAGTGATTGAAGAGGAAGGTTTATATGTATAATAACATTTATTAAATAGTGGAGAAATACTGTTATATTTGAGATTACTCCAAATTTAACGCGTGCGGGCCACGGGCAGTAATGAATAAATCAAAACTACTGGATCGATTTTGATAATTTTTTCAGTGAATGACATAGGCTATAATATTTTATACCCGTGCGAAGCCGGAGCGGGCCGTTAGTATATATATATATAAACTCATTTACCACTAAGGTAGTGAAAAAAACGTTCCAAAATTGACTATAAAGAAATTGTTAGAATACTTTTCGACAGTAGGTGAACCTTGAACATTACTATTTAAAAAATATACAAAATGGCACGTTTTAATAACACGTTGCATCAGTAGAAGTAATTTTTTATAACTCGATCGACGAGTATACGATGACAAATTGGTGAAGGAATGTCGTTTTGCTATCGAAATTCCAGTATGATGCTTCGTTTTTTTTTTTTCGTTGTATCACACTTATTATTACATTACTACTCGTAAGTGGAACTATTTTTTTTTAAACAGCAGTCTCAGTAATGTCAAGTTGCATCTAAGCGTAGAAATAGACTCGTACTCAAGTGAAGAGATAGGAATATATCTGTAGGTGTTTTACGATAGAACTTCAACTAAAAGTTAACTAGACTGTTAAGTTTTATTGCCACAAAGCTGTGGTTTATCACGATGTTTTCTTGTTGTTCACAGGTTATACGAACGATTCGAATATATATCGATTTATGTAGTGTTCAAGGATGTTACTGACATATTCCTTTACATCAATGATTAAGATGCAATGATAAGTTTTAATACAACCTTGATATATTATATTTACTATATAATGTACTAAATGCTTCTGCTTCGTCGGGTATTAAAAGAAATGAGAAAGGCTCAATCGTATCCTAAATATAAATAGCCTAGACCCATCTACGAATAATACGTTGAGTATTTTTAACTTGATTGACTCTCAAAGGAAATGTATTTTCAATATATATGTATATATTGAAAATACATATATAGATGAAAAGCGCTGGCAAAAGGTATTTTTAACAACGCCGTAACAAATAACGATTACTGAAGGAAATCATTTACAGATCATGAACTAATAGCAGTTAAACATTTAGGATTTTTTGCTGTAAAATATAAAATAGCATGGAGAGGAGCATAGTAAAAGTTAAGAAAATTCAAAAAATACGCCATACGATAATAAGAAAGCAAACAAAAGTTATAGATGCTCTTATATATTCATTAAAGCTAAAGTGGCAATGGGCAGGACATGTTTCCAGAATGAGTGATGATAGATGGACAAAACAAATAACAACTTGGGCAGGTCCAGAAGGCAGTAGAAAGAGAGGAAGACCCAAAACACGATGGGAAGACGAAATAACATATGTTGCAGGAAACAAATGGCTTTTGGAAGCAAATGACAGAAAACACTGGAGTAGTTTGGAGGAGGCCTTCACCCTCGCATAGAGGAGTTCGTGCTTTAATTATTACGCAATTATTTATTTATTTATTTAATTTTCTAATTATTTTATATTACATAGATTAAGGAACACGTGTAAAATGTAAAGCATGAAATAAAAGGCTTTTTTATTTTATTTATTTATTTATTAGAGTGATTGAAGGGGAAGGTTTATATGTATAATAACATAAATTAAATAGTGGAGAAATACTGTTATTTTTGAGGTTACTCCAAATTTAACGCGTGCGGGCCACGGACAGTAATGAATAAATCAAAACTACTGGATCGATTTTAATCATTTTTTCAATGAATGACATAGGCTATATATTTTATACCCGTGCGTAGACGAAGCGGGCCGCTAGTACACAATATAATGCTTCTAAACCATGAAGCATGTGCTATTATGAGTAACCAGATCTGTTTTTTGTGACTTTCCCTTGCAATAATGATTAGCTTCTAAATCAAATTACTTTGTAGTTTATCTCGTTCCGGTAGAGTATTAATTCGTGTACTTATTAAATGTAATCTGATGTCAGAAGGCGATGTAGTCTATGATAGTAAACGTGCAAAAATTTTAAATGAATAATAAATTACATTTTTCCGCAATATTCAATCATTAATAATTTCATGAAATACAATAGCGAACACCTTTTAATTTTTTTTTTTATACTTTATAGGTAAGCGTTTTGACCACAATCTTATCTGATGTTAAATGATGATGGTATAGTCACGGTAAACTTAGAGGGAGACTGGCGCTCAAGTGCAGCTGCCGGAACGCACCAAGAGGTGCTTGACGACAGATTTTCAACTTGAGGGTGGTAGCTAGTCAGACGGACTTAGAAAAGGCCCTACCACCATGCTATGGTTTCATCACAATGTTTTCCTTCACCGAAAGCTCCGACTCAGTTCCTTGGATTCGAACCTACGTCCTTCGAAGCTGTGCCCGAACACACTACCAACTGAGCTATCATCGCTGGGCAACGTTGTCGTACCATATAACCCCCTTTATAATGTTATAAGTAAATTCGATTTTAACCATCTACCCGATGAACGTAGCATTTTTGCATTGGGATCTTAAACTATATAGAATACTCATAGAAAAATTCTAAAAAAAGAAGTATAAGCCTGAACTTTGACAACATTTTTTTTTTTTTTTTTTTTTATGTTATAGGGGGCAACCGAACAGGTGGGTCACCTGATGGTAAGTGATCACCGCCGTCCATAGACACAAGCAACACCAGGGGAGTCGCAGTGCGTTGCCGGCCTTTTAAATAAGTGGGCCTCCGGCGCTCTCACTGACCGAACGAAACGCAACAGTGCAAGCACTGTTACTTCACGTCGGTTTTCTGTGAGAGGGTGGTACTACCCCGGGCGAGCCGACCCATTCATTTTGAAACCAGTAATAGTTTCAGCGTAGCTCTACCACCTACAATAATAACTACAACCATCAAATACACAAACAACAACCATGACTCACATTATATGTGATAATGTAAGTGAAATATAACTGGAACTAATACAGGAAAACAGTTTAGGAAAACGTTAGTTCGAGCTGAAGCATCACACAGGTCGAAAGCCTGACATGATTTCAAATAACGCAGTCGAAGTTATAAATTACCACAAAGTGATATGGATATCGGGCATATCAGTGTCATTAGTGTGTCTCGTACTTCAAACTCTGTTCTTAATAATCTATCCGAAGGCAAGGAAATTAGATCAGAAAATAATCATTCAGTTGACATTGGCAAGAGTATTATATTCAATAATCGAATACACAGTCTTCTATATACGTTATGATGATAAGGATGATAAGGGTGGTATACCACCATCAGAGACACATATTTTAATTTGCATGCTGTTCACCGCGTATCAACAGATCGACCTTGTTTTCCTCTGCTGGATGTTTGTGTTCACGAAGAATCTATACAACAAAATTGTGTTAGTGTTCACAACGGAAAAATTCTATTACCTTACCTATACACTTCTGATATGGGTAACAACCTTGTTCCTCGGTATGCTGTGCCCGTTATTGTTAACTTACTCGAAGAATAAATACGAAATTTTGTATACAACGCTCGTTTTAGTTAAATCGTGCGTGATATGTTACAACATCGGGCTACTGTTTAAAATTAATTCCGTCGTTATCGAAAGCGTTAAGTCTATAAGACGGGAGATAAACATTACTAGTGTCCTCAAAACGTGTGTGATTGCGTTCATAATAAGCACTATAAGCTGTTTGCAGCTATTATTCGAAGTTTTATCTGTTGATTTACTGCCATACTTTAATGTCAACAATACTAATCTGGCAAAGATTTTTTTTGTTTTAAATTCATATCAACCGATAACCATTACTGTGATTTTCATGATTTTAGTTAGTAACACGTAAAATAATTGAAAGTTACTTTATACAGTTGATTTAGTGGCATATTTCTTGTTAAAGTAATTGTAAAAACTGTAGGCAGTTATAACGATTATGCAAGGAAATGCGGAACCAATGATTTAATGTAAATTGTATGGACCTGACAATTTAGATACTCTCTGGAAGAGTTATTAAAAGTAAGAATGTAATAGTACTGATCAAAAACATTATTTCATTACATAAAGTATTGTGCAATTTTTGTTTTTTCGAAGTGACAACACTGTTGACCTGGCAAGGCCTCTACAGTTTCACCGGACTACTAACGGAAGCACTTAAGCTCGATCAGTATTCTGCAAGAAACCGATACGATAGAACTTTCTAGAACATTGAACTACGTAATTATAATCATTTCGATTTATATACAATATTACATCGTGTAAGAAATTATTAGTATCCTCACATACCATAATGCTAACAAGATTAAAAGGGTTGATTCTATTTATTGTTATATCGCAGTCTAAATTAGAACACCTGATGTAAATGTAGTCGATTCATTAATGTCATACAGTATTCCACAAAAAGTCGTTCGAAACAATAACTGGAAATTTGCATACGGTTACTAATTAAAATTAATAACACTATTAGCTGACGATGAAGGAAACATCGTGAGGAAATCTGAACCTGGGCAATGTTCTTGTACTACCACCGTATGTGGGAAAACATATAGAACTGTGGATTTCTCAGAGTTTGAAATCGCAAGTACGTTCTGGGCTGTTGCAGTGATTATGCCAATACCTTCCTTCGGGAAGAGGCTTGTGGCCCAGCAGTGGATCTCTTACAGTCATGATAATGATGATAAAAATACTACAATAATTATATCATATAAATAACTTGTATAAAAGTATATCGATTACCATCAAATTATTTGTTTAGGTTTGTGACGACCGTCTTCATATATAATAACATTTATATTGTGTATCTAATGCAAAATAAAATAAAATACTACAAAACAAAATAAAATACTAGAAAAAAATATTCAAAAAAAATTAATAATAACGCAACTGTTTTTACTTATTAGAAAACAACACAAATATTTAATATAATTAATTGAATTATATAATTGTTTTGGTAATCTCCATTACAGAAACTTGTTTACGATAAAGGAAATATTGAAATAATGTCAACAAAAGAAAAACGTATAGACAACGTAAAGACAATAAACAGAGAAATTATGTATACATATAATACATTTTATTTCCTGAATAATTGATACAATATAAGTAATAAATTAATAATAACATAATTAATCATTAGTCACAATTAATAGTGTATTGGTTCATAAAAGTTGTCGTAATATGTTTCACGAATTCATCTATGTATGAAATAATAGCTGATACAATATAAGTAATAAATTAATAATAACATAATTAATTATTAGTCACAATTAATATTGTATTGGTTCATAAAAGTTGTCGTAATATGTTTCACGAATTCATCTATGTATGAAACAATAGTTAATTTAGTTAGACTCGGGATATTCGGCAACAGTCCAAGCCGAGGCACGCCGTGCGCCCTTGTGCTGGGTGCCTATTTAAAATCGGGTGAGTGGCTTAAGCGCTCCCTTTAGTAGTCCGGTGAAGTTGTAAAAGTCCTGCGACGTCAACAGTGTAGTCAGTTCATTAAAAAAAAAGTGTTTTTCCTAACAAAAAAACAACGTCGTTTGAGAGAACTCTTAATGGTTAATAATTATTAGTATATATATTTACAACACAACTAGATATGTATATTTTTCAACATTTAAAATTATATATTTATATTATATACATTATTATATAAAGACCGGCGGGAGCACAGAAAAATAATTAAATGTTTTCATACCGTCGAGAAGCCGCCTACGAACACAGAAACGTGCCCGATCTGCAAAAAAGGGAATCATCGCGCAAATGAATGTAAAACATTCAAGGACGCCGAAGTAGCCACGAGATGGGATATAGCGAAACAATACAAATTATAGGATCGCTGGCCAGCACCGCTACCACCTCTTGCAAACTCGCATCAATGCTTAATGCAAAACAAAGCAGCATTCAATTATATTATTTTTGTTCGAAAATCAACTGACATTTTGTTTTTTTTTTTTTTTTTTTTTTTTTTATATTATAGGGGGCAAACGAACAGGTGGGTCACCTGATGGTAAGTGATCACCGCCGTCCTTAGACACTAGCAACACCAGGGGAGTCGCAAGTGCGTTGCCGGCCTTTTAAATATGTGGGCCTCCGGCACTCTCACTGACCGAACGAAACGCAACAGTGCAAGCACTGTTAATACACGTCGGTTTTCTGTGAGAGAGTGGTACTGCCCCGGACGAGCCGACCCATTCATGCTGAAACCAGTGATGGCTTCAGCGTAGCTCTACCACCTTTAGTTACCTAATGTCACTATTGTAATGTGTCAAAACGGTCATCATAGCTTGCCGCTATTATAATGTTACATCTATGTAATAATTACACTTCGCTTCGGATACATAACTCGAAATGTTTCCCTGTTATTTAATATATTGTGTAACTTTATATATGAAAGATTAAATTTTATATTAATGAGTTACAAATAGTTAAATGGCGCTGTGATTAAAAAAACCAAATGTTACCTCGGCACATAAATATGTATTTAAGTGAATATATGGAAGGTATTTAAGGAATTGGATGTATATACATGTATATAAAAACTTATACTTTGTTTTGTGTTTCATTTCTGAAATATGTCATTGTTTTCTTGACTGGCAAGTTTGCACCAAAAAATGCGATGTAAAGATTACCGAAATGCGAATGGCTCGACATAGTGTTGTAGCAATGGACAGCGATCGCAGCTCGCGTACCAACCTCGGTCGCTCAACGGACATGTCCATGCGCGCCCACGGTCGCATCAGAACCAATATGTCATTGGACAGTGGACGCGAATTAATGAATATAAATATGGTGGTACCTATGCAAAGTCAGACTAGGAATTGTGTGTCCTACTACAAATAATAAGTATCGCCCTGTCATTTTCCAGTCAGTCCAACAAGTCCCGGCACACAAATCGTTCTAAACAAATAATTCAAGTAAGTGTCATCTATCCGACAAATGTAAAGGAAAATTACCTAAGCGTGAATAAGTTAACTTATTTTCTACATAATAATATATGTCACTTTTAAATTTTTCAGTCATAGATACAGACAAATATTTTGAAGTCAATTTTTTTTGTTATGTACTTACCTACAGTATATCCTTTCTCACCGGTTTAGTAAAAATTTTAGTAAAAAAACTTTCACATTACTGACAGACACCTAAATATATTTATGTGTATATAGCACAAATCATTATTTGTCTATTTCAATAATGTTATTTACAATTATTATTTATTTACGTCTTTCAGAACACACACATAACTAAATTTTAATAAAAATACGCATCCAATCAGGGTAGACCTCCGACAAGAACGAAGTTCCCTACGAATTTCTTTCAACTCGGAATGTAATTCGGTATAGACATTTTTAGATTGGAAACATATGGCTGAGTTCAGGACTAAGAAAATGCCTTCAATAATAATTCTATTCATTGGCGTATTCGTCTGTCTCAATGGCGACTGCCTTTATACTGCAAGGTTTACCGCTTTATACCCGGTGATTGAGTTGTTAATATCATCGTACTTATTATAATTGTAACTATCGCGCACTTGGGAGTATCAGTCGTGTCCTCCCACCTCGCTCCCAGCATTAGCACACTATTTGTACCGTTTAGTTTAGTTTGCGGACAGAGATTTCCAGAAAATAACTACACTAACACTATTGGCGAAAGGTGTCAGGGGTAGCTTGTGACCCACTAATGCCGTTGAAACTCAAGGGGAAGGTGTATAAAACTATAATAAGACCAGCCGTGTTATATGGATCCGAGTGCTGGGCTACGAAAGAGACGAATGAGAAAAGATGAAATGTGGCAGAAATGCGAATGTTAAGATGGATGTGTGGTGGAGGGATAAGAATTTGTATATTAGAGGAAGTTTGAAAATAACACCAGTGACAGAGAAGTTGAGAAGTAATAGGTTAGTATGGTAGGGGTATATTATGAGAAGAGATGAAAGTCATGTAACAAGAAAGTGGACGGATATAGGAATAGAAGAAGACCGAAAAAGGTGTGGATGGATTGTGTGAAAAGTGATATGTGTATAAAAGGTGTAAATACTGAGATGACATCTGACAGGGGAGAGTGGAATAGGAAAACATGTTGTACCGACTCTACTTAGGTGGGATACGGGTAAGATGATGATGAACTACTGTATGGCATTACGGGATCTTCACGAGGAGCTGAAAATGTTTCAAACGAGCATGACTATAATAGTCGAGAGTTGGTTTACCAAACAGGAGGACAGGTTCGCAAATTACATAAATGATTTTGATGAAATTAAGACGTTCATAAAATTCATTAACAACAGTTATGAGGACCACATAATGAAAACTGAGGACATAGTAAAAAAAGTGGATGCGTTAGAAACATGTTCCTTAACAACAGATAAAAAATTTGCGCGAATTGCACAACTAAAAACTAAGTTGCATATTATGGAGCAACAAAATCGTCATGATGATGTCACAAATGATGTGTGCTTCTACAAATGACCTGCAATAACGATCAATTATTCTTTAGATTGTATATTGTTGCAGAGGTCAATTCCTTAAGGGATTCTTTAGCAAATATATCGGCGTCAGAGTTTAATGAGAAATGTATTCTCAAGTACCTAATATCACTTGGTGGTGAGGTGGATGCTCCACCATGAAGTTTTTACTAAAATTCATATTTCGATACGGGGGTGACGTTTGTCACTTTTGACCGATGCGCACTTTATTCGCGGTAACGAATACATGTCCCCTATATATATACTCGTATATATATATATATATCATATAAATAACCCTCTTTGTTTTATTGTGAAACCATCACCGCATCTATCGCCGCTTGACAATCTGTACATGAACGATCCAGTGGCCATCAAGTTCGAGGCACCATGGGGCGATTCGGTAAGTGAGATAAGTGCTTCTTGCACCCCCTATCGTTCACACACATTTGTTAGTCATTCGTAAGCCGGATAATTTTCACGCTATTTTCACCGCATCCCTCCTGGTGGGACCTATTTACACGGTCGCACCAGCCCCTCCACTTGGGTTTTTTTATTAAGCCCACTCTCAAATTATCAAAATCGTTCCAGTTAAATAATTTAGTTTGCGGTATATGAAATTAATGGTTACTACAGCGGTATACAGAATGGAAACAATCTACCTTCCCTTGTATAATGAAGCCCAGTGAGATTCCAACGCCAGCATCCACTCTCAAGTCTTGTTATATTAATAACTTGTTCCTAATCGAACTATATATAATATATTAGTATTTATACTACACAAATATCTTAACAATCGCATCTCTGCCATTTGCAACCATCTTTCACACATTTGTTTCGTTAGCCAGCACTCAAATTGATATACGAAATGACCAGAAGTTCACTATATCACTACATAGTATAAAACAACGTCGCTTTCTCTGTCCCTATATCCCTATGCATGCTTAAATCTTTAAAACTACGCAACGGATTTTGATGCGGGTTTTCTTAATAGATAGAGTGATTGAAGAGGAAGGTTTATATGTATAATAACATAAATTAAATAGTGGAGAAATACTGTTATTTTTGAGGTTACTCCAAATTGAACGCGTGCGGGCCACGGGCAGTAATGAATAAATCAAAACTACTAGATCGATTTTAAGCATTTTTTCAGTGAATGACATAGGCTATATATTTTATACCCGTGCGAAGCCGGAGCGGGCCGCTAGTTATATATAATTAATAGCAGGCCCGTCGGACGTTGTCCTGCCCTGATATTAATTCGTTTTACTGGAAAGTTATTTTGATTTGGAAATTGTATTTGGAAGATTATTTTAGTAACGTTCTTTTTTACGTGGGGAAATCCATCATGGACACGCCACCCTCTCGGAGGAGAATCGGTGTCTGTGAGATCGCGTCTGAAAATCTTCATCGATTAGCAATGAATAGGCAACAACTGCAACCAAGCTAGTACCTCTATTCCTGTTACGTAGGCCTACGCAAACGAGAACACGGTAAATATGACTCAATGTGAATCAGTGTGAACTCTGAAAAGGAAAATAACACGACATCAGTTCAAAACCGTACCTCGGACAGGTCGCATGCCTGACATGGCCTCAGAAAGCGCAGATAAAAGTGATCTCGACAATATATTTTTCCCACTATGGCTATTAGGTATAACAGTGTCCTTAATTTGCTTCACGCTGCAAACGTTGATTTTAATTCTCCTCCCGAGGACAAGGAAACTGGATCAGAAAATAATAATTCAGTTGACATTGATAAGAGTGATTTATTCGGTGACTGAATTCGCAATCAACTATATAAAACCACCAGTGCCATATACGTTAGTGTTTATACTGTTCACCGTGTACCAACAGATCGACCTCGTACTCGTCTGCTGGATGTATGTATTCACGAAGAACCTATATAACAAAATTGTGATACCGTTTACTCCGCAAAAATTCAGTTACCTCGTCCACACGCTTGTGATATGGATAACAACGTTCTTCATTGGGACCCTCTGTCCAGTATTATTAAAATATGGATTCCGTGAATACAGTATATTTTATAAAGTGTGCGCTTTTGCCAAGTTGTGTGTTATCTGTTTCAACATGTGGCTTCTCTTCAAAATTTATTCAGTGGCTGTCAATTGCAGCAAGTGTCTTCCAAGTGAGAAGAGCCCGGGAGATGTTATCAAAACATGTGTTATTAAGTTCATAATCCTTGCAATAAGCTTTATGCAAGTTTTAGCTACTGATTTACTGTCCTTCTTTTATGGTACAAATGATTTTCTCGTGAATATTTTTTCCGTTCTAAATACATTTCAAACTATAGAAATTACTATAATATTCATTGTTTTAGTAAATAGTTCACAAAATCAATAAAAGTGAATTCTATAATTTATTTGGGTGTTAATTACTCTGCACTACCTCCTGGAATTGATTGGCCGCTGCCATCTCTCACTGCAACAGCAAATATTTGTATAAAAAGAAAAACGAATAAAAACTCATTGCACAATGAATGCGACGTTTGCGGATGGTTGAACGTGTCATCGGCTGTCGTTAGAATGTATGTTAAGTGTAATTCCAGGTGGAAGCGCAGAGTAACATCCACCTTAATATTAAATTTAGTCATGATCTCTTTGGTATATACTATCTATGCCCGCGCCTACGGTCCGCGTTGAACTTAATACAAAAAAAAAAACTGTGATTGATACAACCATCTGAATGTATATCAGTTTAACTTATATATTTGTAATTCGACTCACGAGATACGTGTGGTACTCAAAACAACAGTAAGCCGTGCTTCACACACCTACTTATATTTATATGATCGACATACAGGCTCTCGAAACTATCATGAAACTTATAAATGAGTCGTTTGTTGTAAAACACAGAAATAATCTCATCGTTATCTATATACTCTTCATTATAAAATGATAAATTTAGCGGCATCTGTTGTGAAAAATGTAGTCTGTTGTTATCTATACTCTTCATTGCAATAATATTCTTAACGACAGTAAGCCGATAAACGATAAATTTAGCGACATCTTTTGTGAAAAAATGTAATCTGTTATTGCTTCTAAAGATTGTTTTTTGTAACATATATGTTCAATGAACAATTTTAGTCTCTTTATTTTTTGATTATATAAAAAGAATATAGGTATAATTGTCCTAAAATGTGATTAGATTCAATAACTTGTAATATTTACAACACAAAATTAATTAGAAATGTACAAATTTAATTAAAAACTTTATGCGATCGAAAAAAAAAAAAAAAAAAATTTTACATATACAAAGTACAAAGTAAGTTATTCAATTTATAGAAATATGTAATATATGTAATTTGCCAATTTTTAGATTATATATTATAGTAGTAATAGATTTAGAAAATGGCGGTTTAACGCCATCTATTAGCAATAACTCATATTAATTGATGACTGAACTTCTCAGAGCATTAATAATTTTTTATTTTGTATAAAAATCATATATTAAACATTTTTCTTTCGATTAGTGTGTCTTAATAATGTAATATTGTAGTAATGTTTAGTTATGTTATAAAGTACTCTGGTTTTTGGATTAGAATAAAGTCCATTTACTTATCTATTTTTCTCTCGTACCTAACTCTCGTCGTCATTAAAATTACAATAACTTTTGATAGTGTAAATCGATTTTAATGAAACAAAGACTAAATGTTGCTCGGAAATATACTCAATGATTTTCTTGCTGCTGTTTTATCAGAAACCTAGTGCTTTACCAGTGATCCCTGTTCAAACAAACAGACAAACATTTCTAAAAATGATTGAAATGTATTCTATTACTAATTCCAACACACAAGACAACCATTTTTTTCCTCAAAAATCAAAACTGTACAGACACGTCAAATTTACATTCTTATTATATGTATAGATGTATTATAATAAAATAAAATGATGTGTATTTTATACACAATTTCCTAATTACATTATACTCAAGGAAAAAAAGATAATTTATATTACCCATTTATATCACATGAAATACCTTCATAACGCTATATATAAGTGTTACATAATGTCATCCTGTGTGTGTACACGTACTGCTGGGCAAAACTTTCTGCTGTAGGAATCAATTAACATATTCATCTCTTCAGCCCACATCATTGTAGTAAATAAAGAGAAATCAACAGACATATTCTTTTTATATATAGTGGTACTACAAAATAATCCCAAGGAGGGTTGATCATAAAAATTATGCCAAATCATAGAGCACAACATGACAGAAATATTGTGCCAACCCTACTTAGTTAGGATAAGGGTAAGAAAATGATGACGTTTTCCATAGATACATAATCGATACTATCATTTCAAGTGTATATATTACGCTTATTTAAATATTAATACAAATGAATGTTTGTATATATTTACATACAAACATATACCTGTATTTGTATTTATTTATAAGTTTTCACTTCTATCATGTGGGCCTGAACACAACACACCCACCGTTTTATAAATTGAATATAATAATGTATATATTACCTTAATTTTAAGGTACGTAATAATTCGTTACACTATAATTTAAAACTAAACATATTTTTAATCATTAGAGAACTGTAAAATGACAGAGCAAAAATAAAAGGAGCCATCCATAAATTACGTCACACGAATTTTATGATCATTTGTTGAATTATAGTGTCAAAACAGTAATTTCGATCTCGATTTCAATAATTTTAGAAAATATTTGACTTAACTCAATAACACCGTGTAATTATTAATTTTACACGAGGAAAAATATACGTACATACCGGACAATAATTTATTTAAATAATTATACCTCGATACTGGAATAATAAAGTGGCTCATAGATCTAAATATAGTCGTGGTAACAGCAGAGTTCATTTATTCTTGGAAGCAATATTTCCTCAACACCACCCTCAACCTCACCTTTGGCTAATTATAAAAAATATTGTGAATAGAGCCTATTTAGATTTAAATAAGTGACGTCATAAAGACTGTGAGTTATCTGTTCGTTCCCTGTTACACTATGTCACATTTTGTTGTCCTTATAACGTAATTTATGGATAGCCTAAAGTTCCAACAGATTAACCCCTCGGCTGATTTTTTAAGACCGAGATCTCAAAACGGCGGATCATGTTTTTAATTTTACGACATCGTACGTTGTAAATTTCATAGTTTAGTAAAAAATAAGTTCATAGAAACTGAAAACAAAATGTACAAATAATGTTATAAATCGGGTATTTCTTTAAGCGTATGCTGCCGAGAGTCTGTTGACCTGTGCCTCATAAGGTATATGGAACTTAAACCTATATGGTTTTTGCCAGTCCAGGGGTTAAGCAAAACCAATGAAGTTGTTACGTTAAGTTAAAAGTTAAATCATTACTGTATAGGATAAAGAAAAATTAATAGATTTAAATAATAAATATTTTGACCATTTATCTTGTTATTTCAGTTATTAATGTTTCCATTAAACCGTAATCCTAGATAATTAGAAGGAAATGTTGTAGATATATTGACTTACTACGAGTTACCCGTGCGGACAAAAAGCGGTAAATTAAAAAAATTGTTGACACCTCTATAAAACAAATAAAATATTAGTTTCCTACAGTTTCATTTAATATGTATTTTAGCTGTATTATCTACAGAAGCGTAATTGTACCAACTGAGGCACGGGGCAAATTTATCTGATGGGCTCCCGGAATAAGTCCTCACATTGTAATTTAATTGTACTGTAGTAAATCCAAGTTATGTAATCTGTGTTGTCTTACAGAGTTCCTTAAATCGGAGGTTCCGAAAGTTCCGAGGGGCCCGGAAAAT
The DNA here is from genome assembly GCA_035772565.1 of Antheraea assamensis. Lineage (NCBI taxonomy): Eukaryota > Metazoa > Arthropoda > Insecta > Lepidoptera > Saturniidae > Antheraea > Antheraea assamensis. Next base: position 860,967 of record JAQQSE010000135.1, on the reverse strand, counting down.
ATTGCCAACCCTATAATTACACCACTGATTACGTATCTTCTTCGTGGACAAAACTGCTGATTACATGTTATAAATAATATTTATTTTGATTGATTACCTATATATGTAGCTATCCATGAAATAACTATGTCTCTATCAACGAAAACGGCGTACTCACGTGCCCTCAATGTGCACGAACTTTTGCCGCGAAGATAGGCTACGAAATCCATATTCGCGCGCACCAGCGCCATCTCTCAGACTAGGGGTCATAGTGATCGCCATGGCCGAAATCGGTCGGAATCATCATCAACATCATCATGTCTCTATCAATCCGAAAGTAATAAAATAAATGTAAGTATGTGTGTCACTCGTGTTTCATTTATTTTTATAGACACTTTGTATAGTGAGAAAAATGTAAATTAATAGAAATAAAAAATTTGTTGTGTTATTTTATTTTCTGTTACGTCATGGCCGATCAAATCTATTGAGTATTATTATATATATTATAAAAACCGATAAACAAGCAATTTTAAACATGGACCGTGGTGTTATTACAAAAAAGTTAATTACGCGTCGAACAGGTGGTACTAGGTGGTAGAGCTACGCTGAAGCTATTACTGGTTTCAGCATGAATGGGTCGGTTCGCCCGGCGTAGTACCACCCTCTCACAGAAAACCGACGTGAAGTAACAGTGCTTGCACTGTTGCGTTTCGTTCGGTCAGTGAGAGCGCCGGAGGCCCACATATTTAAAAGGCCGGCAACGCACTTGCGACTCCCCTGGTGTTGCTAGTGTCTATGGACGGCGGTGATCACTTACCATCAGGTGACCCACCTGTTCGTTTGCCCCCTATAATATAAAAAAAAAAGAAGAACACTTGTTTCAAAAAAGTTTAATCACAAAAGAGTGTCTTTTTTTACCTTTGTTTAGAAATAGTCACTATTTAAATTTAAACATTGTATAACACTTGTCTAAGTTCACACAGTTCTCATTTTATTGTTATGATTTATTTTAATTCTATTCGCCGGCAAAAGACGTTTCGTAATAAATTATGGATTTCGTCTGTATAATTAATTTGGAATATGTAGATAAATTAGACAATTTTGAAGATTCACAAGTAAATGACAACTACTACAATATGACATTTCTTCTTCTTCTTGTTTTGGCACCGCAGAAGCACTTGCCAGTGTCAATGTTTTGTTTCAAGTAAGTGTCTTGTGATAATTATAATGTTCTAACAAGATGGTGGTTTCCTTGTTAGAACTTTCCATGGAGTTTTGGTGGCATCTCAGAATGCATGCTCCGTGGTATTATTTCCCATCCATTTCACTTGTGCATAATAACCGAACTATATTACGTAAAACACCACCAATATTACAAAATATAGAGTCTAATAATACAAGATTATGAATAAAATATAAAAACCACTACATGACAGACTAAGATCCCGCCAAAAACTCCATATGACATTTCATAATGTATTTATTCGAAGATTACACTGTTGTTTCAGTTTACGCAATTTGTAGTATTATTTTAAACTTATGTATTGCTTATTTTAATAATGACATCGTTTTCTTTAAACCAAATATCACAATAATTATAACCGATTTCACTTATAATAAATAAATATTCTTAATGGAGATCCAAACAAAAATATTATTCGTAAATCGGAACGTTTTTGAACGATGAGATTGGATTGAATGAATGCTATTCAGAGTTACTTGGATAAAATACAAAAACCAGATATTTAGCTAGAGACCGCTTAGACACTCTTTTGCAATAAAGTATTTTAAAACCTGTGTTTAAAATGTTAGACACTGTTTAGTAAAAAGCGTGTTAAACGCGTGTTCATTTTTGTTTTTATAATAAGACCGGGAATGAATATTTCAAAGACAAGTTTACGCAATCTAATCTTTTAACTCTGTCCCCTCAATACATCCTCTATAATTTAATGTGTGCTCGTAAGAACCTAGATACACTAGATTACTCTTTCGTTCATTAAAACCAAATGGTTAATTACACCAAGATAATAATACAAAAAAGCATACAAACGTCATAGTCTACCATATAAAGACAGTAATGTATTAACAACGCGAGTTATAAATTGACTTAGAAATTTCATTTACGAAGGTAAGCTCGTTTTATTTTTAATATATTAGCAAATATATGGTTCTGTGTGTATCATAAAATGTTATTCAACAATAGATTTTTTTCCGCGGCCTCGCTCGCTTTCATAGATTTTGAAAATATTAATATCTATAGCTCATGCTACTTGCAGATAATGTAGTTTTGTATAGCTGGAATCATTTTTAAAATCGGTTAAGTATTCTTTGAGTTTATCGATTACAAATAAAAAAAAAAATGTTTATAATAACAGTTTAGATATTTTGTTATATTAAAGGCGCATATAGATTTACGAAAAAGAATAGATGCCAGTATTTTTGTTGAGCTTATTGTTTGTATTTAGAAGTCTTTATCTGTACCACATATTTTTATCTGAAAGTTGAATGGCTTATATATATATTTAATGTTAGTTTAGAATGCTTAGTATAAGGTGTAATATATGTAGGTAGATATAGATTTAATAACATTTTAGAGTAAGTAGTTATAAGCGGCCATTTTGTCATTATCTTCGGTAATAGACGTCTTGCAGTAAAGTTGAGTTTTATTGAGCTACGTAAAATATAACCTTTTGGACATATATATATATAACTGGCGACGTGGATGGGATACGCGACTTACGTTAGTATAGTGTTGTGTAAGCGTTTCTTGGACTAATCGTTACGTATTTTGTGAATAGTTTTACGGAAAATGGCCGCTTATAACTACTTACTCTAAAATGTTATTAAATCTTAAATCTACCTACATATGTTACATAAGGAAGGCGAGGTTTCATTCACATGCTGGTTTAAGACAGAAAATCTTAAAAGAGGTACCTGCATGGTTGTAGTGTCGCAACAAACTAATTGATATCAACAAAATGGCGTGTACATATAATATCCCGATATTTTGAAAAGTATGAGAAAACCCAAATGAACTTAAAATTGGATACAATGCTCAAACAATGATTATATGAGGTGACTAGCAATTTCCCGCGGTTTCGGACGCGTTTTCTGTGCAATAATTATTTTCGACCATTTACTTTATCCTATATACCTATGTATATGTTAAGTTGTACCAAAAGCTCGACATTTTCTTTCAAATGAACGTGAAATGTTATCAGGGGATACTAAAACAAAGACTCTGTCAAGATTTTATCAACAAGAGAGCCTTTAATAACGATGTTTAGTAGTCGCGTGTCGATTTTTTCATTTCTCATAGACCTAATTAACATAGGTTATTTTTAAGCTTTGTAATTTTTTAACTCAATCTTGGATTATTGTTCTGAAAAAAGCAACTTACATTCTTACAGGAAATAGAATGCCCTATAAAATAGGTATCTTATGATTTTTTGATAAACCCACTCCTGTAAAAGTTATTCAAGATGAGAGTTTTAAAGTCAAAATCAAAATAAAAAAATACTTTATTCAGTTTAGGCCCTGAGAAGGCGCTTATGAACACCAAAGCTACCACCGGTTCGGAAAACAACCAAGTCATCGAGAAGAACCGGCAAGAAACTCGATCTGGTTTATCTTTTCATTAACATATTATAACTCATATTTTTAAAACATAGTTATAAATAATTACATTCGGTTTTAGTGGATGCACAGAGAGGGCGTCATTTCCAGACGTCACCATCGTTCACATATTGATCCACCCTGTAATAGCCTTTAGACATTAAAATCGGCTTGATATGGTGCTTGAACCTAGAATCCGGCATTTAGACATTTAATCAATTTTGAACCTTCTGTGAGTAAGTTATTATGAAGAGTGAGAGAAGGTTGTAGGAAGAGCATAACTATTTTTCCTTAAGTGACGATTTCAGTCAATCATCTCTAATCGCACACCGAGTCGAGAAACTTTGTTAAATGCGACAACTGGTAGGATGGATTCTCCTAAGAGAGAGAAAATACTATGAAGAATATAGTAATTAATGATTTTGATTTCAAATTCATGTGTATGTGTTGAAATAAAATCTTTTACTATGAAAAATATATATATTACCCAAGAGCGTGACAAACATTGCATTATAACACTGTACAGTCATTTCTAAAGGTTCCCGTTTATGTGTAACGTCCTGTTTCCATCGAAAATGTCTGTGGGGATTGATCAAACGATCCAATCAACTGAGATTAATTATATCAAATGAGGAGTTGCAGTGGGCATCGGTCTCTGCGCTCCGCAGTCGTCGATACAAGGCCACGGGCGTCAGTAGTTCAGCGTTCATAACAAAATCGTCGGAATTACTAAGCGTATTGTATAACGCCACTCGGCAGTCGCACGCGGAACATTGAGCTAAATACGCTTGCCTCAATACAGACATTTAAAAAAAAAGCATAGATTATAAAACACAGAGATAATTATAGATTTCATTTGGCGTGTAATTATTAAACATTGAAGAGTGGTTATATATTTACAAAATGTTCTATCATAACTCAGAGTGAACTATGCAGTGATGTTGCAGAATTTATTAAGTTATTTCACTAATTATTTATTGTTGAGGTAAAAATTCTTAATAAATAACAATAATTTGTAAGGAATATTGTGTTTTTAACGCCATCTTCGCAGACTGTGGTTAAAAATAAACATATTTAAGTATTAGACCCGTGCGTCAGTTCGATATATTTAAACTACATGTAAATAGAACAGTGAACGAATGAACGAATGGAAACGTTATAAACAATTGTGCAAACAAAGTATTTTTTGATATCTTTCGAACCTTTGTTACTTCTGTTATTTTTTATTGTGATTATATAATTGGCTAAAAAAAAAGTTAATCGTACGAGAAGAAGAAAAAACGACGATTGGACGTTAACCAATTCTAGAAGTTTCCAAAACTAAACGACCTGTTTTGCGCGAAACTGTTTCTGTGAATCCGCGGGCGTGTTTGGTCGTTATAAATGAGAAGGTAAGGTTAAAGCTATAAAGATAAACAACGCTGTTTAGAATAAGTTTTTATAGAGAAATAAGAAAAAAAAAAACAATGTAACGCAAAACGAAACAATGGAGCCATTAAATTTAAATATAGAGTTAGCTACCAGAGGAGGAGTTTTATTACAACTGTTATGAATGGGGATGCGATTATAATTTTAGAATATAATGGGATACGGTTATTATATATTCTCAGATAACCTAATTCTTCCAAGTGTAATAGTTAAGCTGAGAATAGTTAATACCGGCTTGCGTAACGAGAATTATGTTGAAAAGTCCAGGCACGATAGTGAAAATGCAAAATTCCGTTATATGTTTACTGTTATATTTCTTATTCCCTCTATTTCCCTTAGTATCTCTAATTGACAGCCCAAGCCGAGGCGCGCCGTGCGCCCTTGTGCTGGTTGCCCATATAATAGCGGGTGAGTGCCATAAGCGCTCCCCTTGGAAGTCCGGTGAAACTGTGAAGGCCTTGCCAGGCCGACAGTGTGGTCAGTTCGAAAAAAAAAAAAAAAAAATTAGTATCTCTAAACTACGCAACGGATTTTGGTACGGTTTTCTTACCATCATTTAGAGAACTTGTATATTATATCTATGCATAAAAAGTAAAGAAAAGTCGATGTACTGCACTATAGTCGTAAGATGAATTTTATGGGCGGTAACATCGATAACGTCGACTAATCCCTATTAGAGTTATTTAAAAATAATGTACTACAAGATTGTATATCTTAAAAATAGTTATAGAAAAGTTCGAGATGGCGTATGTCTATGTCATAAGAATAACCCACAATACTCGTTTTTATCATTTACATAATATTAAAAAATAGTTAATTATTTACGATGCTATTTTGACTAATACACTACCTAAAACAAATCGGGTGACCTAAAACAAATCGGGTGCCCTAAAACAAATCGGGTAAGTGCCTAAGCGCTCCCCTTAGTAGTCCGGTGGAACTGTAAAGGCCTTATTAGCTAGCAGTGTAGGTCAGTTCGAAAAAAAAAAGACTGATACACTATTAATCCTTGCCCAAATAAACAATGTTACATTGGGTATGTAATGTAGATTACAACTGCTTTTTACTCTTGAACAAAATTATGCGCTACAAAAAAAAAGGCGTTCGTGTGTAGATAGTTTAGATTCATAGCATCCTATGACTTTTATAAACTGTGAATAACAAAACGCAAAATTGAATCGAAATCGTTTAGAAATTATGACGTCACATTGCGCCCAGGCATAGTCGGGGCGAGCCGCTAGTATTATATAACGAGAAAATGATCGACGACTTTAGATAATTATATGAGTATATTTTTCATATGGTAAACAACTACTATACTCGACGACAAAAGGTTATTACCTAATATTTGTTCGAAAAACTATGATTTATAACCTTTTTCTTATATTTCATACATTTAATATTTAACAAGAATGTTTCTTGTTGTTAAGGTGCAATGTGGCGAAAAGTCACTGGCTGCAAAAGGCTGATATTATAATTAAAAAAACTGTATTAAACAAACAATACTTATCACAGTTACGCTAACAAAACGCTACATTACAAAATTGACATATATAAAACCAATTACTACTTATAATAAATCTGTACTAATATCAATAAACGCCCGTTTTTTTAATTTCCGTTACATTACCATAATATAAGAACATAAATAACAAAAAATACAGTAGCGTAAAAAAAATTATAGAATATAAACCATTTCCACAAAAGAAATAATACACTCAGTTGAGGCAAACTTCGGTCGGATCGCAAACGGTGTTAACGTAATTAAATAATAAATAATAGTAAGTATATATACATTAAAAGTTGAATCCATTAATTACATGATCGATAGTGATGTCTAGAAAGGACACTCATCTATACTATATGCCCGCTAAAAACAATTGTAACCTTGTTATTATAAAAATATACCTCCTTCTATATCTAATATATACATATAATAAGAATGTAAACGTTCATACTTTTGAGATTTTTGTGTAAAAAAAAAAATCATTGCAAGTAACTAATAAAAAGTAATTAAATACATTTAAATATTTTTTTTAAAAGTCTTTATTTAATTTCGATCGGTAGACTGTATAAAATGTTATTGTCATTGAATAAATGACGGCGCGAGTTGATTACGAAAGAAGAGTAGGTAAGTAAACGCATTTTAATCTTATCCAAAAACCAAGGTGTTTTATAGTATATATGTACAGTATATTATGCAAATAAAATGGTGTGGGAAATCCCATTGTGCGCGTATCGCTTAAAAATTACTAGACAGATTGTGATCAAACTCCTTTCGTTTTACTTCTCAGACAATTGATATTTTTATCTAAAAAGGATATCTTAAAGTGATGTGGTGTACATTTGCAGAAAAGGGCAAGTCTCCTCCGCCTTTACCTCACGACAAAGTTGAAGATGCTAGTAATTAATCTTTTCTAATCCTTTTATTTCTAATTAATCTACTCAGTTGTATTTCGAATTTCATTTCTATCTGGATTCAATTCTAGAAAAAGGCAGTTCTAATTGTTACGAACAGGTGTTAAGATTCGCTGGATCGATCTAACCTAGATATAATATTTATTTTGAGCAAGAAAAATGGATAAAATTGTTTTTACAAAGAAATTTTGTAAGCAAAGTATATTTTTGCTTTTATTGTTTTTTATGTTCTCTCCTCTGTACATAAAATGTTTTAGATATTTAACAATGTAGACGAAGTCACGGATATCAGCTAGTATACTATTTAAAAAAACATGTGCACGTTCTCGCCAATTTTGTTCAAACAAATGTTTGTTTTTACGCTTATTAATAGGTTCTCAAGGCCTAAATTGATTGATTGAAGTAGTATTGATCGCATATGTACCAACAATCATTTCTACATATATTGATGGAAGTAAGAACCTGATGAAACTGATATATTATAACTAAAAACAATTGTTATAATAAATATGCCAAGTGGCACGTTTGTAATAATTTTTCATAGCATCGGTAATATTTATATTACTGTAGGAATCAACCAGACTATTTCTGTCGCCAGTCTGGCCGCGGGAAGTATAATCAAGCGACAAAGTACGCACTGCGCTGAATATTCCTCTTTACACGCTTTTTCATGACAATCGAGGTCAATTTCGATTTCAGTGAAATCTGAGTCTTATAACATCAAGTAATATAGTCGAGATTCGCTTTTGATAAGAGGAATAAACCACACGAAAGTCGAGATTAAATAGGTTAAATACCATTCCGCAATGTTTTATGATATTAAGAATCTACTTCTGCTGGTGGGTTCGTCCGCGTTCCAACGATTAATGTATTATTAAACGCGTACATGTATATCTATATGTCGATATAATAGGACGATCCAAGTGGGCGGTTTCGTCGGAGGACATATTCAGTACGAGTAAAACACAGGCATGATTTAAAAACTAGAAACTGTGACAAACTGGTCGTTCCATGTTTTAGACTCAGTAAAACCAGTAACAGTTTTTTAGGTAATAGTATTAGATTTTATAACAAAGTCCTAAAACATATTACTGATTTGCCAGACTATAAGTTTAAGTGCCATGTTAAGCGGGTTTTGGTGTCAAAGGGCTATTATAGAGTGGATCAATATGTGAACGATAGTGATGTCTGGAATTGACTCCTCTCTGTGCATCCACTAAAATCGATTGTAATGTATAATGAATTTTAATTATATAAGTATATGTTAAAAAGATAAACCCGATCGAGTTTCTTGCCGGTTCTTCTCGATGACTGGGATGTATTCCGAACCGGTGGTAGTTTTGACGTTCATAAGCGCCTTCTTAGGGCCTAAATTGAATAAAGTATTTTTGATTTTGATTTTGAGTAACAAAGAAATGTAACGAGTCGTAAGGCAGTTTCTAGACTAGTTGTCCGCGCGGCGCTCAGCAATCCTTTCATCGGGCTCGCGCGAACTTCAGTCCAGACTGTCGAAGCGCTGTCGTCGCAACGCTTGCGCCCCGTTGTCAAAGCATGTTCCCGTACTAATGACCTCTTCGACATATAAATATTGTAAAACAAAGTCGCTTTTCGTGTCTGTCTATGTGTTACTTTATTTCTTCTAAACTAGGTAACGGATTTCGATACTTTTTTTTTTGTTTTTACTTCGAACTGACTACGCTATTGACCTGACAGGTTTCTACAGTTTCACCGGACTACATCGATTTTCATTATCATTTTGAGAATTTCTTCCAAAAAGTAGTAAGAAATTATCGGGCTCTTACGTTGGAAACGCTGGCTAAAACTTATGAGAGACAGCAAAACAATGTACTGCGGTATCTGTATATCTTCAAAATTCCCACAAAAAAGTTCCCTATGGTAAATGTCCATATCATAAGGATAACTCACAATAATCATTTTTATCTTGCAAACATTTTTAAGAATAAACTTATTTGCTACTTTCTTTTAACCAATACAGTTATTAATCCCATTCCAATAAATACTTTAGTTACGTTAAATACAGATTAATATTGGCCTTACAATATACTATTTTAATGAATATCTTAGAACACATGAGAGATTTAAAAAAACGGTACTTGTATGGTGTAAACTGGTAAACGCATTAAGCCTATAGGTGTATGGTTCTCGAGTGCAGCCGCCACAACACACCTGTAGGTACATTGCGACAGATTTTCAACTTAAACCACTATGCTATGGATACCATTACGATGTATTCACGGTAATCTTAGGCTCATTGTGGAGTTCGAACGAACGTCGATAAGTGTAGTTTCAGGAATTGTGACTACCGAGGCTAAAGGCTTCATCTCTTAAAAATAGTAAACAATGTTTTATAGACGCCTAAAGAAAATTATATTGCACTAGCTATTGCCCGCAGCTCCGCATGCGTTTATTTTATAATTGTAAATTACTTCTTATAAGATCAGCTATCTGTTAGTGAAATGGGTAAAAGCTAGTACAAAATAAAAAAGCTTTAATTACTTTTTATAACGTTAGCTATCTGTCAGTGAAAGTCCCATGAAAATAGATCCAACTGTTTCGGAGATAGTACTATAGACGAAGCCACGGATGACAGCTAGTCTAAAATAAAGTAGCCTATGCCACCCGCTGTAATTTTAACTATCCGTCAGTGAAATTTCTGTCAAAATCGGTCCAGCCGTTTCGGAGATTACCCGGAACAAACAGACAGACAGACAAAAATTTTAAAAATTGTGTTTTTGTTATCAGTGTCGTGTATACGTTCATATCCAATCAGTAAAAAGTCGTTATTTTGATATTACATACAGACACTTCGTTTTTATTTTATGTTTAGATTAATGTAACAATATTTGTTATTCCAGTAAAAACATGCCACTGCCGCTGTTAAGACGATGCTGCGGATGTCTTTCGCTGGAGACGGGCTGCTTCATTCTGTGCATCATATCGACTGTGAGTTTCTTAACAATTCTTCATCTTTTACACCATGTGCATTGTTTATTAGCCATTGTTAAATAATTATCTAGATTAATTTTTTATTTTGAATTAGAGCAGTCGTTACTTTAGAAGGGGACAACCTGAAGAACTTGCTCGGGGCATCAGAATTTGAAGCCGCGCATGATGAAAATATGACTAGCAATTTGTACTAAGCACAGATAATTTAATAATAATTATTATTTATTGGAATCAGAAAAACAACTTGTACAATATAATAAATGACCATTATCCAGCTACATTAGTGAAACTATGTCGCCGCCAATAGCGCTCATCTCCAGAGTAACATATTGCGTTCCTCAAAAACATAAAAATAAAAAGTAAACATCTTTAAATATTTGAGTGAATTGAAATTATACTAATTTATTAAATGATAGTAGTCTTAGGTGTGTGCGTGTGCGTGTGCGTGTGCGTGTGCGTGTGCGCGTGCGTGCGTGCGTGCGTGCGTGCGTGCGTGCGTGCATGCATGCGTGCGTGCGTGCGTGCGTGCATGCATGCGTGCGTGCGTGCGTGCGTGCGTGCGCGCGTGTGTGTGTGTGTGTGTGCTGTTTATTTTAAATATTCAAATTTAACAGGATAATAAGGGAAAAATATTTATTAGACACGATACAAATTAGTGAATACTATCCAAATCAAATAAATATCTTCCAGTTTGTGTCAACTTTTTCAGTTGCCTCATAGTTTAGTTTAAGAAGCCAATTTCTTATGTTTCATAATTAATTGATTTATTTTATTGAAGAGCGACAAAGTGACCGTCAGTCCATCTGAGCTTAACCTCGGTACAATCCAGAAATAATGACGTCATAATCCAGTAGCAGTTGTCGATATCGTATCGATCTTCAAGCTTGTAGGTCGGTGAATAAGCACTGACTGATAAAGAAATGCCAGAAACAGAAATATGCATTTTTACGTTTGATACTGCAGCTTATACATTTTGTTGTTTCTTTCTAAATATATTTATTTATTTAGTGAGGTGAAAATAATTACAATTTTGAAGTTATACTGCTTTTGGCGCGTTTGGGAAAAAAATGATGAGAGTGAATTTTTACGATGCGCGTACACTGATACCTAAAATTGACAGCCATGAAGTTGGTTGGTAATTATCTGTCAAGGTTTCGCTGAGAATTGATAACTATATTCAAAGTAGTTACTCGAAAATATATTTGAATCTACAACACGTGTTTTATATCGGTAGTGAAAAAAAAAATCATATATAGATACATGTGTATTTGTATTTTTATTTGTATTTGTGTTATATAGGGTGATGAATGATAATTTATTGTGAGTATTCGTGATAAAAGAGGTGTTTTATACTATAAACTTTTTAAAGGGGGTTCATAGATTTGAGGTTAACTGTCGATTTGTATTATTTTTATCTGTTTATATTATAAATTGTCACCATTACATTATTATTTGATAAATACTTTATTCCACTTAATTTTGGTATCTTACTCTATAATGCATACAGATACATAGATAATTAGCTTTATAGGGTTTTAATGTCAATTATAATTCTTAAGCAGAAACATTATCAATTGCATTCAATATCTTTTTTTAAGCTAAAGAAGTATACTTTCTTATGCGCGTACATAAGTACACAATGACGTCTTTTTATTGGGAATACATATTAAAGGGTCGCAATTTATTTTCTCATCTCGGACGACATAACCTATATATAGTATTGCGAACGCTGAATATAGATGAGTTCGTTGGTTGTGATATTTATATCGCACTAACGCATCCCGCAAACCAAGACTGGACTTAACTCAGCGCTCATAAAAATAATTGTCGGAAGAAGATGCATTTGCATGGTGGTAGGGCTTTTTCTAAGTCCGTCTGGCTAGCTACCACTCTCAAGTTGAAAATCTGTCGCCAAGCACCTGTCGATATGTTCCGGCAGCTGCACTTGAGAGCCAGTTCGCTCTAGGCTTACCGTGACTCCCATCTTATACCACATCTTCATTTAACATCAGATGAGATTGTGGTCAAACGCTAACCTATAAAGTATATTAAAAAAAAAGATTACCACAATTCAGAAATTGTACATTGCGTGTTGTAGAATTGAAGACACGTAATCTCCCTCATTTTTTCAAGCAACGATGTGCATAATAGTGTATTTTCACACAAATTCCATCGATGTATGTTCGAATTTTAAATTCCAAGGTTAAAACTATAGGACTGTGTTAAGCCCGCCTGATTTCCTACCACACATAAGTGAAAAAACTTCTAGGTGGTAGAGCTACGCTGAAGCTATTACTAGTTTCAGCATGAATGGGTCGGCTCGCCCGGGGTGGTACCACCCTCTCACAGAAAACCGACGTGAAGTAACAGTGCTTGCACTGTTGCGTTTCGTTCGGCCAGTGAGAGCGCCGGAGGCCCACATATATTAAAAGGCCGGCAACGCACTTGCGACTCCCCTGGTGTCGCTAGTGTCTATGGACGGCGGTGATTACTTACCATCAGGTGACCCACCTGTTCGTTTGCCCCCAATAATATAAAAAAAAACATTTCTAAACTCTTGTAAATATGATTCGGTAGCTAAGAGAGCCAGTCGCCTTGAGCTTAGCTTGTTACTGAGTCTAAATCGTGAATATTTACACTCTTATAGTAATGGGTCGGCTGATAAATCTGCGAGCTAGTCTAATTTAGCCTTAGCGTGTTACTGAGGCTAAATCGTGACTCACCATCAGGGTGAGTTTGGGATCAAGTAGTAAGCGTCTATAGTGTAGAAAAAAAAGTAATGAGTGTAGAAAGCCTGGTTGATAATGGTCCGTGGTTCCGTTTACAATGGGCAACTAAAGCAATCGTCTCACTTTGTAAGTGAGAACACACGTAACGCTCAGTGACGTAGTCATTTAAGATTCGACCTCTTGGTCTTATAAACTTTGCCGTCGATAAATTAACCAAAAAAAATTCATACTCCTCGTGTAGTGACCAACAATTTTGTTAAACTGGAATGCTCCTAAATATTGTGTTCTAATTACTCCCGAAAGCGATAGGACTCTATGACTCACAAAGGATGTACTATTCTACTCTAAGCTCTTACAAAGAGTAGGAGGACCCGCAACTTCTCGCTATGACTTAATCCTGCTTTAAATTAATTGCCGTTTCTACAATTGAAATCATAGCCAATTTAAATTCCCCAATTAAAAAGTGTCTTCAAAGACATTAATCTCAATGTGGTGTTGTCATGATATTCCAGTAATTCCGCTGCCATTTCTCATTATTAAATTGTTCTATACATATAATGCCTATATGAATATTTCTTAAATTTTTCTAATTTATAATCTCCAATACTGTTCCCAGTGGGTAGTGGCTTGTTCCATTTAGGGACCTGCACCCCAAAGCTACAATCTTAAGTTTTCAGACCAATTAATGGAAGAATAACCAGAATAAAGTCGACTTTAATTTGAAATCCTGAAATTTTAGACAAAACGACGTGTAAATGTACAAATTGATACATAGTTACGTAAGCGGTTATATTTGGAGCCATTAAAGACAATTACCTGTTTCTGGGCGTTTATACATTGTCAGCAATTACTATGTAATTGCAGACGTTAAGGAAAATATATTTAGGTTATTATGAATTTGTTAAAGATATAAAATATATTTATTAGTAAATTCCTACACAATATCTAATAATCTTGTATATGTTTATTCTAAATTGTGTACTGTTTCTGTTCTCAAGATTTATCCAAAAATCGAGATTTTTTTCCTTCTGACTGGATGTTATTGACCTGCAGAAGCAATATCGCGAGCTTTACATTTTTAATGAGTTAAGTACTACAAAATAGTACTATATAGGTCATCAACACTTCATATAGATCGGCTATAAGATTTTTTGTACAAATCTATGAAACTTCGCAAACCAATCAATCGACTGAACGGATCGATAGAACCATTTCGTTATGCAAATCCGTCAATGTTCGAGGTACTTTCAAACTGACAGAGCGATATATTATCACATACTTCTCACACCATTACACAGTGCCTACACCAATCATTTGTTTCCATTTGCATAGTCTAACGTTTTACAGTTATATACTATACTATATCCTATTTTACAATAATGTTTAAACAATGTAGGTAACAATTACATTTGTCTTCTTTTCAGTTACCACAATGAGCAGAACGATAATTACCTACATCACGCTCATCAATTTAACATTAACATTTCTGTAATTTTGCACGCAACGACAAACTGATTCATGTCGGGTCCATTGTTTTAATTTTTATATGATATACTTGTGACGCATGATGTACTTGTGCCAAATCATTAAATGCCTTAAATCAATGACTTGAGGCTTAGGATTTCGTTCGCCGCTGGTATAGAATCCTTAAATGAGCCAGAACTTTTAAAGGATCTATATGATTGTAATTATTATATTTTATTTGATCCTATGGTGGCTCACTTCATAGCATAATCGGACACGGTCGGCGTAGTTACGAATCCTTACCTAATACCTAATCCTTCCCTTACGCTGTCCCCTGGCAATGTGAGGGTATCCTATGTAGGATTTTCTCAGGTACGAATCCTTGTGACTGAATCAAAGATTTCAGTGAAGGAAAACATCGTGATGAAACCATAATAGATCGAGTGATAGAGCTCATTTTAGATCTACCTGGCTAGTTACCGTCCCTAAGTTGGATATCTGTTGCCAAACACTTGTTGATGTGTTCCGGCACTTAGAGCAAAATCAAAATCAAAAAAATACTTTATTCAATTTAGGCCCTAGAAAGGCGCTTATTAACGTCAGAATTACCACCTGCTCGGAAAATAACCCAGTCATCGAGAAGAACCGGCAAGAAACTCGATCGGCTTTATCTTTTTAACATGTATAGATGTATATTTAAAATACATTACGCGTTACAATCCTTTTTAGTGGATGCATAGAGAGGAGTCAACTCCAGACATCACCGTCGTTCAAATATTGATCCACTCTATAATAGCCCTTTGACACCAAAACCAAAACCGAGCCTTTCCCCTCTAGGTTTAGCGTGTTTATCATCTCAAACCACATCATCATTTAATATCAGATGAAGTTATGGTCAAGCGCAAAAAACTATCAAGAATTAAGTCTGACTAGCTATCCCCTACTCCCTTACCTCTCTAACGCTTACCTTAAAATCTGTCGCCAAGCACCTATGCATACTTTGGACAGCTTACCAAAAATTTGGTATACATTGCCATCTTAGAGTAGTCTGGTGAAGCTGTAAAGGCTCGTCAGGACAACAGCGTTAGGCCAAAACATTAATTAACAGCTTGGTAGTGTGTTCGGACATAGCTTCAAAGGACGTAGGTTCGAATCCAAGCAACTGAGTCAGGGCTTTCAGTGAAGGAAAATATCGTGATGAAACCATAGCATGGTGGTAGGGCTTTTTCTAAGTCCGTCTGGCTAGCTACCACCCTCAAGTTGAAAATCTCTCGCCAAGCACCTGTTGGTGTGTTCCGGCAGCTGCACTTGAGAGCCAGTCTCCCTCTAGGTTAAAACGTGACTTACCATCCTTAGACCATATCATCATTTAATATCACATGAGATTGTGGTCAAAACGTTTACCTAAAAAGTATAAAAAAAAGCTTAAATTGTGGTCAGACGCTAAAAACCTATAATGTATAAAAAAGTACTTGTCACCAACAAATCATGTTATTTTTTATATATTATAATCTAGAGTCTATTAGCAATCAGTTAATGCAACTCCCGGAAAAATATCTTTATGGTATTCGATGTTCCAGGAGATTTGAATGAAATAAAAATTAGGGCAATGTAATGGCCAACGTATTCTGAGTACACTATTATATGCATAATAAAAGCTACATTATGACGTGAATATTATGTCATAAATTATTAATCATTCTCAGAACTACAGATACATAAGTCAGAAGCGTAATATCTCCTACGTTCATCTATAGTTAAATGCCAATAGTCCAATTAGCAGAGCGGTCGTGGATTTTATTCACCAACGAGCTGACCCGGCAAACTTCGTACCGCCTTACAGTCAATTCTTTAATTATTATTTTTTTAATATTCATTCTACTATTCGGGACGCTATATAATGTTAAATGTTGACATATATTGACATTAATATTTATACGATACTAACGTCACTCAATTGTTTTGCCTTCCCGGAACCTCTCCACTAACACTTAAACTTTATGGTATGGCATTAAAGTTCAAATCGACTTTGAAGTATTATTAGGAAACATTTGTATGGCAGTATAGAAAAGTGTTGTTTTTTGACTTTTTCAAGTAATTTTTTAATTTTTTTCCTCCGTAAGAACCATCCTCGTACTTCAAGGGATATTCTAAAAAAAGAATTAGCGAAATCGGTTCAGCTGTTCTCGAGATTTGCGCTAAGCAACACATTCATCAATTCATTTTTATATTATAGATAAGACAACCATATGTGTAACGAACATATGTGTTGTATAGTTATATTTTAATGACTTAATATTAATATATGAATGTCAACAGTTGATACACGTATATCGGTTGCCTGACCGACTGGATAATCAAATGGTTGTATGTACGATTCACTTTCAGATTATGTCAATGTTATCTTTATAATTCCAATTATATTAGCGTTTTGGTCCCTTTATCATTCGCCCACAAGTGCTTTCGTAGTCTAATCCATAATTAAAATAAATATTGATTACAAACCGTGGGCTATGAAAGATTTGAACGAATTGATTTCAGTATTAAATTGTTTGAAGTTACAATCATCTACAAACGTTTGAAAGAGCACTTAGAATATTTGATACTTATTTTAATTACATACAAACAGATTCGGGTAGAACATTCTAGATCAGTCTATACTTGATATTTCTATAATAATCCCTAATTTATAGAAACAGTATATAAATTTTTCTTTTCTAGTTGGCGTGCATAGCTAATATTGTGGTCGGGGCGTGGCACCTTCCGCGCCATAAAGAAAGGGAGCCCGAAGATAATCTCATTTCCATGAGCATGGTGATGTTCTCTTCGTTGTCGGCTATTGGAAATCTTGTTGTACTCGTTGGCATTTGTCTGGTGAGTGTCAGAATAAACTAGCAACTACTAGAAATTTATATATTTAAAGTACTTTGTAATTATATTTTTGATCTATTCCTATGCACATCTAATCCTTTCTTTATTTATAATTATCAGTTTATTGTTTTCATAGCGATGTATAATAGTATTTATCCTTATTTGAATCGCGCTACTTCTAGTACTTTTATTTAAATACATTCGTTTTTAAAGAAAACCTTTATACAATTCTTCATCAAATCTGTCTCCATATTCGATAGCATTGTCTCGTGAATCCATGACTTCCACCTCCTAGAAATGCCTCTATCGAAAAATTGGCAATACAGTAACACATATACTCGTACGAGATTTGTACTCTTATTACATTGTGTAATTAAGACGACCATGGTATTTGTTCTTAGGGCAAAAGTTTTTGGTTAAAAAGCATATAGTAAAAAATGAACGTCATATCTGATGATACCAACCTACAGATGTTCGACTGAACTTTTTGGAAATTGCCATAAAACGCGAAAATAATATAATCTATCTTGTAACGTTTGCTAATAATGCTGATACTCTACTTTCAGAAGCGGCCAGGCAACTTGCAACTGTCTATAGTATTCAATTCCGTATTCATACTGTGCATCTTCCTGGTCGCGATCGTGACCTGTATGTTCAGGATGGAACAGTTCCTTAGATATCCTGTAAATGTGGCTTTGGTCGTACTAGCGTTTCTTGCTGGAGCTGGTATGTAGTTAAATTTATTTTTGTGGTTATTCTCTAGGCAGTATTAAATAAGTGGCTTAATCTTATTAAAGTGCTAGATTAAAAAATGAAATTTAAATGTACCAAAGCGATATTGGTTCATTGGCTATCGGTGAAGCTATTACTGGTTTCAGCATGAATGAGTCGGCTCGTCCGGGGTAGTACCACCCTCTCACGGAAAACCGACGTGAAGTAACAGTGCGCCCGCACTGTTGCGTTTCGTTCGGTCAGTGAGAGCGCCGGAGGCCCACATATTTAAACGGCCGGCAACACACTTGCGACTCCTCTGGTGTCGCTAGTGTCTATGGACGGCGGTGATCACTTACCATCAGGTGACCCACCTGTTCGTTTGCCCCCTATGATATAAAAAAAAAGACTGCGGTCTATACGGTAGATTCGAATCCGTACAAAAGAGCCCGAGGTTCCGGTGAAGGAAAACGTCGTGACGAAACCATAGAGTAGTGGTAGGTAATAGTAATTGGTCGCCAAGCACCTGTATGTGTGTTTTAGCAGCTACACTTAAGAGATACTCACCCCTCTGCGTTTATTGTATTTACCATCGTGGACCCAGCTTTTTTTAACATTTGCTAAGATCGTAGTCAAACGCTAGAAGAAGAAGAACAAATATAGTTTGATTTGGAATTAAAATAGGCTTACGATTCCTTTTCGTTTGATCCAACAGAAAATGTCATTTCTGAAACAAAATGTTTCGTAGTACAACACCTCGTGGCAAAGTTTAAGCCATTATTCTATATTCAATCATAATCTTACCAGCTATTAAGAGATACAAGGAAATGTAGTAACATGCTTAAAACTATCTTTCCCTCGAATGTAGTTACCAGAAACAGATTAGTGCTAAAATTACTCAGATGAAATCTTCAAAACAAGTGAAGGTTTTACCGCAATAGTTTTGTCCACCGAAAGTTCCAACTTGTGAAATATTATTATTCGAAGCGCCGATACTGAACCTCAGTTCCCACTCTACTTATATAAGGCAACAAGAAGCTTCGATCCATTTCATAAATATAATAAGCTAGATTTTGCTAGCGGCTGACCGCTGGGGCGACATGGTGGTAGCACTGCAAGATCCCGTGTCGCCCCAATAGAAGCGGCGGTCGGTACACCGTGGGGTTTTAGTGAGTAGGAGTCTCACACTACCCACTCTCTCCCCCGGGAGGGTGGCGTGTCCATGATGGATCTCCCCACGTTAATAAGAAAAAAAAAGGTTTTGCTAGCAGCTTCACTAATGTTATTATAGATTTGGTCTATCTTTCGACAACAGTACATTTTCTCAAGATTAGTTAGGGGTAAAATCGTAATATGTAAACTGACATTCGCACATGTAACATTAGATAGGATTAGGCCAACTAGCCAGCAACTTAGGTAATAAAAAAAAATCATAGCCTATATTAGTCAGAAAGTACAAATCATACTATTGAAAGATTTTTTTTAATCAGATTCAGACTACAAACTCTCTCTCTCTCTCCTTATAAATATAGTACATACTAACATATTCATTTGTTCACAGCATACTCCATGTACTATTTGACAATGGTGAACTCTTTATATCGAATTATGAAGATGTCTTACGGTGAAAGTGCTATCCCTATATGAATGAAATAACTACGAAATAACAAAGTGCCTTGCTTCTGACACGAGGAACGAGGAACCAGCTAAATAAATTTACATTATACTGCCAGATCGATGACATGCCCCAATTGAAAGTTTAATACAGCTTGTGTGTTGCGAACATTGTGATATTGTGCTTTATTATAAATGATTAACTAATAAATTTATATTAATTGTTGACGTTTTTTTTTTGTTGTTAAAATTGTGCATTTTTGTACCAACAAATTTAGATTTTATTACAACAATTATCAGTTGCCGATGCATACGTCAAGATGTGCTTGGATTGCTTAAATTGTAAGGCGTGTATAAGAAATAGCCTCTCACATGATCTTACGACGGATGTTCTTCTTCAAAGAAAACTTTAGGCTCATTATAAGATCGAGAACTACATCGTCCTATGCTATTTCTGCATTTTTTTTAATATCATAGGGGGCAAACGAACAGGTGGGTCACCTGATGATAAGTGATCACCGTTGTCCGTAGACACTAGCAACATCAAGGGAGTCGCAAGTGCGTTGCCGGCCTTTTAAATATGTGGGCCTCCGGCGCTCTCACTGACCGAACGAAACGCAACAGTGCAAGCACTGTTACTTCACGTCGGTTTATGCATATGCATACACTACCATAGGTCACACAACATAGTAGTCAGATGCAAAATACACATATACATTCGTGAAACATGCATGGTCACACATGCATTTTTCATGAATTCATATATGTGTATGAAATGGATAGATAGCTTAGCTAGCTTAGTCAGATCGGGAAAGTCGGCGACAGTTGAAGCCAAGGCGCACCGAGTACCCTTACGCTGATCGCCTAAACAAATCGGGCGAGTGCCTTAAGCGCTTCCCTAGTAGTCCGGTGGAACTGTAGCGGCCTTGCCAGGCTAACAGTGTAGGTCAGTTCGAAAAAAAAAAAATCCCTTGAAATAAATTTGTAGGAACTTCACATTTTTTTTATGCCCCCTAGTGATCAGATAAAATGCAAAGTGTGAAAGCTAAGGATTAATTATAGCTTTATAATTTACAATATCTTTCGATCTGCAGTCACTGTTTGTTATTCTAGTCCTGTAGTTAATTTACAGCAGCATTTTGGTAACAAATAGAATTAATATAGCAAGTTCCCGCGGCAGTAATTATTTTAGACTCTTTATTTTATATCTATACTAGCGGCCCGCTCCGGCTTCGCACGGGTATAAAATATATAGCTTATGTCATTCACTGAAAAAATGATTAAAATCGATCCAGTAGTTTTGATTTATTCATTAATGCCCGTGGACCGCACGCGTTCATTTTGGAGTAACCTCAAAAATAACAGTATTTCTTCAGTATTTAATTTATGTTATTATACATATAAACCTTCCTCTTCAATCACTCTATCTATTAAAAACCGTATCAAAATCCGTTGCGTAGTTTTAAAGATTTAAGCATACATAGGAATATAGGGACAGATAAAGCGACTTTGTTTTATATTATGTAGTGATGTATGTATAGGACTGTTCTGATTTTAATTTACATCATAACTTGTATATATCTCTAGTTTGCAACTATGAAAGGATTCGTTTTACTCTTTCGAAATAGGGATGAAGTATTGTTACTAAAAGGACTATAAACTTCAATATAAAGTATGTCGTGTTTCTCAGACAATATATGCCTACTTAGCGCATTTTGTTTAATTAATATGTTACCTTTCCTACATTGTATCAGGTCCTATTGCTCCTTTTGGAAGGTGTAAAAAAGGATTAAAAAAAACGCAACTAAACCGCTATAACATTAGCGTTTATTTATTAATTGATTACGAAATGCGTTTAACAAAGCGTTTCATACAATTTTCACAAACATCAAAGATCTATATAAAATTAAATTCAATCCGTTTTTATAAATATTTATTACGACATGTAAAGCGTTGATAATTGATCTATTGTTGTATTGTAAACACCCATTCACGAAAGGAGATATGCTGTAATATTCAAACGTATCCATTCCACACCTAATCTTTGTAGGTGGTAGAGCTACGCTGAAGCTATTACTGGTTTCAGCATGAATGGGTCGGCTCGCCCGGGGTAGTACCACCCTCTCACAGTAAACCGACGTGAAGTAACAGTGGTTGCACTGTTGCGTTTCGTTCGGTCAGTGAGAGCGCCGGAGGCCCACATATATTAAAAGGACGGCAACGCACTTGCGACTCCCCTGGTGTTGCTAGTGTCTATGGACGGCGGTGATCACTTACCATCAGGTGACCCACCTGTTCGATTGCCCCTAATAATATTAAAAAAAAACCTAATTTAAATATAGCTTGTAGCAAAAAAATGCATTACAAATTAATTGAAGCGAAGTATAAGCAAGAGGTTTCCAAGTTTCTAAAGGACCTAGAATGTTTACGGCCCCGAATGAGGACGGTTATTGATAAATCTCCCCATAATATGAAATGAAAGTGGAAATTGTATTAAGTGTTCGAATACCTTGGAAATATTGTCTATTATATAGAACCCTTTACTGTTGGACAATTAATATAAATATTGGTGTGATTATTGATTACTATTGATGTATATCATAAAAGATGGCCGGAGCATTGGACTTAGTCCAGTCTTAGTTACTTTGATGTTGCATTTAAGGCAACAGTCCAAGCCCTTGAACTTGTTGCTATAGGGATGAGCGCCTTAAGTGCTCGCCTAAACGGCATGGAGACGCTGTAAAGCTCTGTCCAGTAAAAAAGCGTTATTTAGTTTAAAAAAAAGAAACTGTACTTATTGGATATTCTTACACTGATCGTCAGACACTTCACATCTCCCAAATATTCAGAGTTCAGAGTTGTATATGTAGTAATCAGATATAGTAATCTGCGCTTTAATGTATCCGCTTTAATTATTAAATAAAATTCGATTTATTTTCGTCGATTGATAAATCTTAACACAAATGTATAATCTTATCATTTTGTATATGCAATGGACGGCCAATTCACGATTTCGATACAATGGACAATCTCCTATTACCGCCATCTAGCGATGAAAACAGGAACTAAGTTTATTTCGGCATTCGAAACCGTAATTCAGCTGCGAACTAACTACACCAGTGCACTCACTTCAAACGAGGCGTACCTACTGTTAGTGATTGGGTTTTTACAAGAATATTATTTAACAGGTTTATCGTAAAATATAATTTTTACGAGTACATTCTTAAAAATAGGAGGTTTTGTTATTTTAAATCTTGATAAAATCATTATAATCTTCTCTACAGTTATAAGTTATATCCGTAGTTATTTATACTTATAAAGGTTCATAAAATTTTAGGACAAAATATAAGAAAGCCCTCGTTAGTACGTGCATCGAGTACTAAGTACAGTCCGTCCATCTTTTTGGCCGCTCTGAATAAAGCCTTAAATTCAGTATAATATAGCCAAAAGTTTAACCCGAAACAAATTTAAATTGTATTATAGGAATCTAAAATTGGCATTTATTTATTCTTAGGTTGACTCGATGTTATACATTTTTAATATAATACGTATATTAATATACTGTGCATCAATATTCAGAGTGGTTAAAAATATTGGCAAATACTGTATATATTTAATTATGAGGGTTTTCTCATATTTTAGTTAAAGACAAGCAAATATGTCAAAGGTAAATATTATATACAAATATATTTATTTATATTAAAAAAAAAAAAACGATATGTATATTTTATCAAAAAGAGTGAATTAATTTAGGATATTTTTTTTTTAAATTCCCCTGTTTTAAAATCGGACTTCAATATATTAATATTGTACATTTATCAAATAACATGCTGTAGATAAGAAATTGTATTGTGTTATTCCAAAGAATTTTAATACCAAAAATTCCATTCATACATACAAACACCCACACACGATACATACATTCACAGATAAACAATTGTATTACAAAATAATAAACAATTACAAATTGTAATGATAATATAGTTTATAAAATATACGTTTAAAACGTTTGTATATTTTCCTATGGATTAGAAATTATATACATTTTTATGTTTATACAAAATAAATGTCTCATACACACATTTACATTTTAATAGATACAAAAAAGAATATTCACATAATAGTTCCCAGTTATTAAGAATGATTAATTGTTAACTCCGTAATTCAAACCGTTCAAATCATTCAAAATGTTATGACCATTACAGCTAACGACCTATAATTACACATTTGGCAAGAGCAATTAAAATATTCACTCCATTGCTGTGTGTTGTCCGTAGTCTCAACAGTTTACTACATAAGAAGTGAGCGAGTCAACGTGTACGTAATGTAAATTAAAAAGCATAGCTCGCACTAGTATGTTGTTTATACAAAAATGACAAGGTAAAAACGAAAAATATATGAATACATTCTATTTCAAGTCAAAATTATTGTATTTTGTAATGCCTTTCCAAAATTAAGTAATAAGAATAAATTAAAAAAAAAAAAAGTATTATTAATACCTTTTCTAGGGAAACGGCCATGAACAATGAAGATTATTGGTATTGCGCATACAGAGAGGGCACTGTCGTTGCTTTGCTAAGGGTTGGTTGTAACTGCTAATAATTAGAATTTAACATTTTAAAATCGATTTTAGCTGCTACATTGCTCTAGCGAAATACGTAACGATACGACTTAGCGTTTCTTATATCGTGAAAAATTAAAAATAAATCTATATCCTTGACGTGCATTTAAAGTGTAATTAATTACTTTGGATTTATTTTTTTTCGCACTGGCTACACTGTTGGCTTGTTAATGCCGCTACAGTTTCACCGGACTACTAAGGCGAGCGCTCAAGGCACTCACCCGATAGTTTGGATTCGTTATGATATTATAAATACATTTATCATATTATTGGAACGATTATATTTTAATTGCTATATTTTTTGACGTATTTGCTTATCAAGTTATAGAATTGGACACATCGATCTATGTACTAATTAAAGCGAGAGACGTATTATTGTCGTTATTATAATTATGTACGAGTTACATTATCTATGCACATATATGCATCTAATCTATTTAACACTATAATTTAGAATTACGATTAAAAAATCGAAACATTTCATTTATCTATGGTTACTAATAAGTATTAATAAGATATAGAACCATCTAAAAGAATTGGCATTATATAGGAACAAAATCTATAGGAAATACAGTTCAGTGTTGCTAATGTAAATTAAATTTAACCTAATTTAAAACGTATATCTTTTAAAACTCAGATTTCATTGTCTATGGCATAACGGGATTCTATATGAAACGACAAATTTAGAAGAAATAAGGGCATTTTTAATTCGGTAGAGAATTTTAAATCATTTCGTGTTTTTGTAGTGCATTTGATTCGAACAATTAAATAATGTTATATTAATTCCATAGATCAGATATCAGCGTAATTTAGAACCAATTATAAAATCCAGTATAGTACCAGTATCAACGGTTTCCACCCATTTATTGACTACACACATTGTGACGTCACACGCGCTTGAGTTTGTTCGGAAACTGTGGGCGTGTTCTCGGCACTGGATTCAATTTATTTTCAAATTAATAAACTTTTTATTTACATCAAATAAATAGTATGCTTATAAAATTATATACGATATTTGCATTGATTAAAAAACCAACTTTTTCAAAAACCAAAAATATCATCGCCATTAAATTTAAAAAAGAATTAGTTTGTCGATAAAATATTATTTCTAATATTTGTTGTTACATCAAATTTAAGAGTAAAGTTAAATAATCCAAGTCTATAACAGCGTTATATTATAGAATACATTATCAAATATATATCAGGCAATAAACAATAATAGTGCTAACTTACTTCTAGCGAATGGAAGACAGATCCACTTTAATTTAAAATTAAACACAACACGGACACAACCAGCAATCTTTTTTTGGACATTTGCATTTTTATACAAACAAATACAAGTCTATAGTTCGTTTACACTAAGCCAAATCTGCATACACATTGTAGAACTTCGATAAATCGAACATATGACTATTAACTTATAAGATACTTCGATGCATATCTTCCTTCTATAAATAAAATATATATATAAACCTAAATGGCCTCTTTATCACGAACAAAAGAATCTTTGAATCAATAATTCTGAATGAACATACTCTATGACTTGGAAAACAAATAGGTAAGGTACCGAACTTTAAAAATATTACCCATAATGTCTACATACTTCGTAGAAAATTCTATTTTAAATATTACCTCTGTAACAGGAATATTTATTGATATCGTTTCTGTAATTTAAAATTACGTAGTCTATTTTTAATTAATAATAAATAAATTAAAATAATAAAATTAAATTAAATTAAAAATATTGTAAATTTAGTCTCAAAGTAAAACTTCGTTGTCAAAAACATAATCATAAATGCTTTAAAGCTGTCACACGAGTCACAGAAGTAAACACCAGGAACGTTTGCAAAACTCATCTTACTAAGTTAAAACAACAAGAATCTGGAAACTAAATTGTATTTTAAACTATTTTATTCTACAATACGTCTCAATATAACGAAACAGTGATAATTAACTAGAAGTTTCTAGAAATTAGGTAACCTTTGATAGAACACACTTCAATACTTTACCTACCGACAGAAAACGCTAACTGGATTTTTTTCGCAAGTCTCTTGAAATTCGATTTACTGAGATTCTACTGTATATAGAACCGAAACGAACATTTAAACGCAAAATATCACAATCCATAGGAATCAAAATACATAACAGTGTGTTTAAACTGGTCATTGAACACGAATTGCACGACAAAATTGGTTGAAGTTTTACATCCGAGTATGAGACATTTCCATTTATAGTTACCTTCGATTTTGGTCCACTATTGTTATCCAATACAAAATCATAACAATGCGTTATTATATAGTATGATCGTATTAAAAATCTTTTAAAATCCACATACAAAATTTGTATATAAAAAGTTTAATTTGAAATCGCTTTTCGAGTTTTAATATAATTTTGTTATCACAACGAAAAATGTCGTGCTAACCACCGTGTAGCTTCTTAATAACGAGATCAAATTAAAACAGTTATTAAACCTAAAAAAACGTTTTAATTCATGGATCGAGTTTAATATAATCTTTTAACATAACGAAATATTACAAACCGAGTAGTCATTAAATAATGAGATCAAATTAAAACTATTATGAAATCCCAAAAGATGTTTCATTTTATAACAGATTAAATTATTTATTTATAATTTTATTGTAGATTTTAAAATATATTGTTTTTAGATATGTATAATTCTATCTACATTTCAACATTGTCTATTCGATAATATAATACTCGTAATTAATTTGATTATTACAGTAAAACATGGACTACAATATTTCGATATACGACATCTACCGTTATAATATATATAGCAGGATATTGTAAAACTTCATAGAATAAGTAAAAAAAAAAAAATCTTACTTCAAAAATATTGAATGTATAATAAATCGAATAAAAATATGACCAAGCTCATATAGGAATGTAATTATTATGAGTATAATTAATAAGAATATATTGGAAATTTATTAGTTGAAAATATTGTTTATGGCAGTGTTTACAAGATTATTTTAAAATGACACAAAACAAATCTTTTTCAAATATCTAAAATAGTTCATTTATCACTACATACTGTATAATCATTTGACTCTATTCGTGATTACTGCAAAACAAGTCAGAAAATATCAAGTGTTACGGTCAGCAAAAAAATTAAATAATCAAAACTATAGTAAACTGAAAATAAACCATATCAATGCTGCCATGAAAATTCAATTTTTTTTTAAATCTCGATTACTCACGGAACATTCTTAAGTAACTACTTACGATGTATATCTTCTCTTGTCTCCTCTTTACAATACGCCATCTTCGTTTATAGATATCAAATAACTCCTGATAACGACGATGTAATATAAGTTCTCCACTACAAAATAATATATTACACGTTTTAATTAACATTCCTCTTAAAACTAACCTTAAAATCTAAAACCTCAAAAATGGCCACGATCCCTTAACAAGAGAAGGCGCTCTAAAATAAGTCATTCTAGCAACTTAAATTCAGTTTTTTTAACAAAACTATGATAAGGCATTAACATTTCTTATGATTTCAAGTTTCCTGACGAAGTTTTTCTTTACCTTCAAACGGGGCAGTATTATTTCAAAATGATAAACGTAAGCGCTGTTTACGGAATAACTTTTCTTCCACGAGAACTTCTCGAATACTCAATAAGTTAGTCCACTTAATTTGGAAACATGTGGTATTTTATTTTATTTCAAATTATCTCTATTAATGTTTATCTATACTGCTATATAAAACTATACTATCTCAATAATACCTAAAAGTCCTATATATGTTAGTTAAAATCGGTTAAGTCGTTTGGTAGATCAAGTCCTAATGCATAACAGATACTTCAATATCAATGACATTGTTATTTCGATTAATATGTACAGGGTACTCTTACATTTTGCACAACTTCTGCCTTCTATTATAGTGTCTCGATTTGGCACCACACGTTTAGAGTTCCATCACCGTATAATAATAATCTATGACGTGGACTTTGATCCTCATCTCTTGGAAATCAGCTATCTTCAACAGTACTTACCATCAGATCCGGCCGTTTAACGAACTGGTCATAAAAATCTTTATTTATAGTACGGTCTAAATTCTATCTTACCCAAGAACAAAATTTGGGCGATCACGTGCGAGGCGTTCATGTGGAACAACGTCTTCAAAAACCCAATAAGAAACAGTACCAGAAACAAAATCCAGAAGATGCAGTACTTCTTCATTATGCCGCTTTTCTCCTGTTCGTAAAAATGTGATATTTAAAAATAAAAAGTTATCTTGTTGTTGTTAATTGCCAGAAACCAATTTTTTGAGCATATATTTAGTCTACAGCAGAATTTTCCAAACCTGAGGGCCGCCACAAACATATCATAAAAGTTCCTCCCACAAAATCGAAGTAAAATTGGACAAATGTAGAAATGTAGACAGAGACCATGCAGCACACTGCACTATTGGTGGATTCGTGTAGACCATAGTAGAAATTTGTAGGGTCGACGTTGAAAGAAAATTACTATAGGCTGCTATATAGAAGGACAAGAAAGAAGTACCCTGAACTAATAAGTATACATAAAACTAATAACGAATTTAAAGGAACTGATGCATTCCAAGATAGATACAAGGAGCACCATTCAACTAATGTTAAACATGTTCAAAGATGAAAGCACGTTAAGAATATAAATGGGTCTAACATATATGGATGCAAGAGCATACCGACAAATAAGTGATAGATTTTCAACATGAGGATGGCACTACTAGACAATAAGTTACAACCATCGTATGTTTTATCACGATTTTAGCTTCCAGCGAATACTCAGGTTCATGGGACAGTAATGATCCAACGTCATTATTTGAAATTTATCGTACTATGGAACCTCCGCGTTTTTGTTACTACAAATAAAAATACATTACCTTGTAGACAGCGTAGACGAAGACCAAGTCCAT
The DNA here is from genome assembly GCA_035772565.1 of Antheraea assamensis. Classification (NCBI taxonomy): domain Eukaryota; kingdom Metazoa; phylum Arthropoda; class Insecta; order Lepidoptera; family Saturniidae; genus Antheraea; species Antheraea assamensis. The sequence continues at coordinate 831,623 of JAQQSE010000135.1, read as the reverse complement.
GAAGAATTTACAGAAGAGCAGACCGACCAGTAGAACTACAATAGTGTAGACGACAGACGACATATTTGTTTCAGCATCGTCTCGCTTCATCTGTGCCTCCATCGCCTCTTTTATATCCAACGAGAAAGTGATCAGTATTACCGCGAGAACGAATGTTATTATCTGGAATATAATTAAAACTATGTTTCAGAAGTGACAAAAACTACACAAGCGCTATGGTTCACGAATTTTCTATAATCCTCAGAGGTAACAGACCTAACCGATATTGTTTACTTGTGTTGACCTGGACTCTAATTTGCTTTTGATTTACTAAGGTTTTAGTAAATCCGAACTTTGGTTTCTAGACGATGAACATTAGTCTTAGTTCATACTTTACTCACTAAGCTAGGGAACTACGATATTAAGTAAGCATTAGCAGATACTGGGACAGCAGTGATGAAACCCCAAAACACCTCTTGTGTGTATGTGATCCACTGAAGCCTACACGCAACTGGATTTGGGGAAAGCATGTATTTCTCCCGGATGAGGTGCAAGCGCTCCCTGGCAAAAAAGTCCTACAGTACATAAATGCTATAGGGTTAGGTAGCGAGCTTTGACATTGTGGGGCGATCACAATAGATCAACTGGTCGCAGTGATACAGGTCTAGGCCTGCATAGCCGCCCCTAGTAGAATAAGAATAAGGAGCAATAACCAAGGTATTTTATCGAATTATCTTCCTATACTTAATGTCTTTTCCAAAACTAAAATTTGAGATTCTTTTCATTTGTAATTTCGTTCGATATTGAACTTAAATCATTAAAAACATAATCAGATGAAATCTAATTATCATTTATGTTGTTCCGATGTGTGATTATCATATCAGGCCACGCTGCTATTTTACATTAAGTGAGATTGTGTCCATACGTTAAAACTTTGTATTTAATAAAACTGGAGTTAATAAAATAAAACACATTTGCAATCCTACATCGAAGACTAATGGAATTAAATGTTGTTATATTGACAGGTTGAACAAATTTTGACCAGAATGATTGGTGGCTGAGAGAAGGTAAACTGAGCATTGGACTACTAGCGTAGACTAGTAGCAAGACGAGTGGAAATCCTGTTGTTGATGAAGAATCGATGGCAAATACGATGAAGTTTATAACAAAGCATCAATTATAACTCACAGAATTAATGATGCCCATACAAATGCAACCCGTCTTCAGATCGAAAATGAAACAAAACTTTTCGAGTACAGGTAACTCCATTCTTGCCTGGAATAAATAGTAAAGTTGTACAAATAGTTTAATTCAGTTAAATTTCAATTTGTCTCCGTGGTTAGATGAATTGGTGAAAAGGTAGAAAGGAGACTTGAATCAACTGCAAATGAGGCACAATTTTTTCATTAGTCTCACTAATGGCTGACAGAACAACCGTGTGGTACTGTAATACATTTCCCCGACAATGTATTTTTTTTTCAATATCGCGTGCTTTAAGGGTAATGTGAAGAGATATTTGCGTAGACTCGCATGATCTTTTGATGGTTACCATTGTTTTTCGATGATTACGCTTACCATCAGATAGACAACCATCACTTCGTCGTACTGCTAACAAAAAAAAGGCTAAGCGTTTTAGGTTGTCAATATATCATGGTCTGATATAATGCTGAAACTCACGTGTAACTGTATGAAAATGTTACCTACTGTTAAGATAGTTACAGGGTGTTTTAAACATTACCATTGTTTATCCAAATTCTAGAAGAAGCAATCTATTAACATACGAAGCCTCAAACAGTATAAATCATTTTTAAAGATCGTACAAAGAGAGAAGGATTGTAAGGATTTGGAAAGAAAAACAGGAACTCGGATAGAAATAGTCTATTTGACATGTATTATTTCAGAGTCATCATTAAAAAATCGAAGAAGATACTTATATTACAAACAATATAACATGGAAATATCATCACAAGCATCTGGAAGAGAAGGTAACAATTTCGACCGGGCTCATTATCCTTGGTAAAAATATATATATATATCTTTTATTTAGACAAAGTAAATATTGTTCACAGTCATTGTCATAACTCCAGACATCACTATCGTTCAATTAAACATCCACCCTATAATAAATATTCCTTTAACAGTACAACCTGCTTGCTGTTGTTTGAATTAAATAGAGAATATTTATTGCATTATACGCACCATTTCTTTAATTGAACGTTATATCACAACACTGTTTAAAATAATAATAACAATATAAAAAATGTTATATCACGATAATTTATGTAAGATGAAACATTTTATTACGACGACTCGGATTGCATTGTCAAAGAGAGAACGTTATTAGAGGCACTGTTTGAATTCAGCCAACGAATTAAGGAGCAGAAACACGTTATATGGTTTTATTTCTTGCTCAACATTTGTTCTGGTTTTACTCGTAAACTATACTGCGTTAATTTACTTGCTTTTGGAACGTGTTAATTTCTTTTTTTCGATGTAAACGGTATTGATGTATACATTTAAATTAAATTGTAGTGTTAGTTGTTTTTGCGCGCTAATCTACGAAATCGCTGAAACGATTATGATGCGACTTTTATTAACAGATAGAGGGTGTTTCAAAGTGTTATATAGCCATTATCATTATACTTTCCTACGGGTGCTGAGCAGTAACATTCAAAACTAACAAAAACTAGTAGATCACAATTCTATAATTATTTCAATGTAAAATATTAATAATAATTAATTATTTAATTTCAGAGCGTTGTATTTTGTACGTATTATTTAGTTACTAATAAGTTCCAATTAAAGTATTACTTTATAAGGTTATTAAATCTACAGCTAAAAGTAAGCTAGTATAAACATAGTAACTTAAGTATATAATATATTTCACAAATAGATAAGTATGTGTAAGTAATGAAATAAGTGAAGATAATTTTTCACTTTTATTTCAAACCACTTGCAGGTAAAGTATAAGCTTATATATATTACACTTATTAGGGTTAACGTTTGACCATAATTTCACTTGTTGCTAAGTAACGACTTGGCCTAAGAAGGTATCACGTCTAGAAGTGCGTGGCCACTGAAATATTACGTTATTTTTTTAATGCTTTATACATTCGTTGGTTCGTTTCCCCCTATAAAATAGAATAAAATAAATAAACATTTTGTATTTGACCACAATCTTACTTAATTTAACGATTGTGTCTAAAATTGTAAACACGCTAAAGCTAGAAAGGGAATGCCTCTTAAGTGCAGTTACCAGAACACTCGTATAGGTAGTTGGCAACAGACATTTAACCTGAGAGTATTAGCCAGCCAGGCGGGCTGAGAAAATTCTAGAAACTGCTATTATTTCATCACGAAAATTGTCCTTCACGGAAAGTTTCGGCTCAGACGCATGGATTCCAACTTACGTCGATCGACGGCGTATCCAACCACACTAACAACTGAACCATCATCGCTTCTAAGTAAATTAACGTGACCATATTTATATTCTTATACAATAATCAGATAGTAGTATTTCGGCCGAATATTACGCGCCTTAACAAGGAGGCTGTACCTGTCCTGCGCACAAAGTGGGTCTTCAGATCGATACCTCTCGGGACTGGGCTCTTCGAGTTCCAATACCCTCGCGTTATCGCATCTATAAATACTCGTTTACCTTCTTATTCTAAATGATTACTCTATAAAATGTATCGTTTACGTTACGTACATTTTCTCCTCATACACTTATCATGTTAACATCATCAGCTATCGATTCAATAGCGCTCTTGATGGCGGTAAAAGCTATTTATATAATGATAGAAAAATATATATATTTTAAACAAACCTACGTATTAAAGATTGACGTTATATTACTATAAGCAATTATGATGTACATAATTATGGCCGCCACTTCGTTCTCCTGTTTCATTGGAATTCTACGCTGTCTTTTTTATTAGTATTTTTTCATTTCTAATAAATCCATATAAGTCACTCTTGTTTTAAGATACATTGTAAAATTTTATGACTACTAGCTACTACTAGTAATGATAAAGAAAAGTTATCTCTCTGCCAGTAACATGATTGTCAAAATTGTTACAGCAAATTTATGATTAGCCCGTACAAACGACAGACACTTCATTATTATTTATACATATATAGATAAGTATCTACATAAGAATGGTATTTTTTTTAAAAAAAATTTTATGTAATAGGTGGCAAACGAACAGGGTCACCTGATGGTAAGTGATCACCGCCGTCCATAGACACTAGCAACACCTGGGGAGTCGCAAGTGCGTTGCTGGCCTTTTAATATATGTGGGCCTCCGGCGCTCTCACTGACCGAACGAAACGCAACAGTGCAACCACTGTTACTTCACGTCGGTTTTCTGTGTGTCGGGTGGTACTACCCCGCGCGTCGGGCGAGCCGACCCATTCATGGTGAAACCAGTAATAGCTTCAGCGTAGCTCTACCACCTACAGATGGTACCTATTGATGTATGTATACATTTAAATTAATAATTACCAATTGTTTTTGCGCGCTAATCTACGAAATCGTTGCACTGATTGTGATGAGACTGTTATTAACAGATAGAGGGTGTTTTTCAAAGATGTATACACGTCTTTATACTGACCTACGGGGGCTGAGCAGTAACATTCAAAATTAACAAAAACTAAAGGTCGTCCAGTTGTCGAGCTTCAATCACAAGTAATTATTTATTTCAATGTGTTTCTTTTTTTTTTAATTTTTGCAAAAACTGTAATATTATTGTGGAATAATAGACGTAAGAATAGTAAAGTATTAGACCTATAAACAAAGGCTAGTTATTAATGGTAAGCAAAAAAATTACTTTTTTTTTCATTCGTACCACACAAGCTAGTCATTGGCCACTAAAAAAAAAAAAAAATTAGGAACATCAGCTGGCAAACAAAAGTAAAAAAGATAGTGAACTCCATTATGATCGACTATATATAGATAACTTAAACTCGAACAATGAAAAACATAAATGTAGCCACAATTAATCCCGATAACTTCTAAAAGTTCAAAAAAAATGCGCCATTACATTTTTGACTACAGTAAGTAAAGTAAAGTATTTTTAATTTTGATGTAATGGAATGAAATTGCAACTGAACAACCGAACCTCAACCAGCCAATTCTGTCAAGATTTCTGAAAATTTACCTACTGTCTTCTGTCTTACCCACTCAGTCACTTTTGTTATACGAAGACATTCTAACCAAAACTGTAACCTTTGCATACAATTTTTCAAATATTTTATTTCATACAAATTTTGTCCACACAACAAAAAAAAACAATTAGCCAATTAGACGTAGCCATTCTGAAGTGAGATTTATATCGATAATGTAAAATCAGAAACATGTAGGTACTTCTGAATACGGCATATTAGATTTCATATTTGTAAGTTTTTAAATGACATAAATTAACGTTACATTGGTAGTTGTATCGATGTTCTCATGACGTATTCTTTTCATATATCGACAAATTATGATTTTAAACCAACCACTGTAATATTAAAGTTAGCCTTCGTGAACAATTGACGATACGATTACGAACGCTTCCCTATGTAATTATTTTTTTCTGAACTGACCTATTCATTTGACCCTGAGGCCTCTATAGAATCACCGGACTAATAATTATGTAATTAAGTATACTGAGGTTGATAGCTAAGAAACTGTTTTACTAGAAACTTAGTGTACTTAAAGGTAACCGGTACCTAATGTGAATTTTTCATTTTGAAACCGACATTAAGCCAATTCTACAATGGAAATGCATAGTTAGGTGACAAACCGTTTATGGTTTTCATTTGTGATTTTACTTTCTTTTTTTTTAAACATCCTCAAACACAGTGACACGAAACGAATATATCAAAGACTAACTTTTGCCCGCGGATCTCTCGCGATAATCAAATTTAACCTATCTTTTTTTTTATATTATAGGGGGCAAACGAACAAGTGGGTCACCTGATGGTAAGTGATCACCGCTGTCCATAGACACTAGCAACACCAGGGGAGTCGCAAGTGCGTTGGCGGCTTTTTAATATATGTGGGCCACCGGCGCTCTCACTAACCGAACGAAACGCAACAGTGCAAGCACTGTTACTTCACGTCGGTTTTCTGTGAGAGGGTGGTACTACCCCGGGCGAGCCGACCCATTCATGCTGAAACCAGTAATAGCTTCAGCGTAGCTCTACCACCTACAAAACCTATCTTGAAAATAACATTTTTTATGGATGTAATGTACCCTATGATCCTTTCTGTAACTCCTGCACAATGTGTACAACAAATTTAATTATGTTGGATTTATTAGTTAGGACATGAAAGTGTAACAAAATCACATTCACATTTTTTACAACATTAGTTAATGGTAATACAGCCTCCAAAAAAGGTGGTTGCAGCCACCCGAATATCAGCCGAGTGCGAGTCGACGTATGAGCTTACTCATGATCGATATACTGCATTCCTAGACAGGAGATGATTATAATAATTAATTATTATAATATATGACGTCCTGACCAAGCTTTTATACGTTGTATAGTTTCAAAGCTTTGGGGGCAAACACTAATAAACCTGTAAAATGTTTCTTCGCTCATATTTGTTGTAATTTAGTAGTAGTTTGTTGTATTGTAATTTAGGTGGTAGAGCTACGCTGAAGCTATTACTGGTTTCATCATGAATGGGTCGGCTCGCCCGGGGTAGTACCACCCTCTCACAGAAAACCGACGTGAAGTAACAGTGCTTGTACTGTTGCGTTTCGTTCGGCCAGTGAGAGCGCCGGAGGCCCACATATATTAAAAGGCCGACAACGCACTTGCGACTCCCCTGGTTTTGCTAGTGTCTATGGATGGCGGTGATCACTTACCATCAGGTGACCCACCTGTTCGTTTGCCCCCTATAATATATAAAAAAAATTTAGAAATTACAAAGTTAATTAGTGTTTGTTTGCACATCAAAATGTCACATTTAGACTCTTTTTTATATTTTTTTTACGTGGGGAAATCCATCATGGACACGCCACCCTTCCGGAGGAGAGGGTGGGTAGTGTGAGACTCCTACTCACTAAAACCCCACGGTGTACATCCTCCGGTTTTGTTGGGGCGACACGAGATCCACATTTAGACTCTATAACAATATATATCAACCGATTTTGATGGCACTGTCAAGGGGTATGAAATTAAGTACATTAAACGCTGGTATATGTTTTAGATAAAATAATTGTATTTTGCTGCTTGAGTACTTAACACATATTCAAGCATACGTTTCTTTTCCGTGGAAATGTTGATAATTACATCGATGTCCATGTCCACATCCTCACTACATAGTATAAAACAAAGTCGCTTACTCTGTCCCTATATCCATATGTATGCTTATATCTTTAAAACTACCCAACGGATATTGATGGGTTTTTTTAATAGATAGAGTGATTAAAGAGGAAGGTTTATATGTATAATAACATCCATGAAATAGTGGAGAAATACTGTTATTTTTGAGGTTTCTAATGTGATGTCGTAAATAATTACATTTTTTCCGCTTACATTGCAACAAACGCAGGCTGAACCCTACGAGATTTATCAAAATAATGTACTAAGTATTGTACACATTGAAAAGGTCTACAAAAAAAATCACGATGGTTTAAGTCTATCTTTTATGGATATCCCACAATAACATTTTTTTGTCATTTACTTTTTACGACAAATAATGGCTAATTTTCGAAGCGATTGTAATATATTAATTGTTGTAAAAATAAAATAAATAGGTAAAAATGTAAAAAGTAAATAAGTAAAAATGTAGTGTATGAATTTAGATATTCCAAAGATAGCAGTAAATCTTCATGGTATAGGGAAAGGGGAATTGTTTTACTACAAATTTAACGCGTGCGGGCCACGGGCAGTAATGAATAAATCAAAACTACAGGATCGATTTTAATTATTTTTTCAGTGAATGACATAGGCTATATATTTTATACCCGTGCGAAGCCGGAGCGGGCCGCTAGTTGTGTATATTTAGAAGAGCTAGCCCGAATAATCTCTTCTGCGCCATTGAGGTATGCAACCTACATTTTACTCTGCGAAGAGTAGAAAACAATCTCTTTGCGGTAGCTAAGCTGGCCGACAGAAACGTCAATACTCCTAAAAAAATGGTTACAGTATCGCATGATTGTTTTATAATTACATTCAGGCATTGGATATAATATTATTAGCCTATCGATCTCAATAGACCGTGAAAGTGTGACGTCACAAGTGTATTAAGACTGTGGGCATCCCCACAGAGTATATTACTAAAAGGCATCCCCATCGCGCCCACAACAGTTAATGATTAGGTACGTATATATAATGAATGCTATTTCAACTCATTCAGCTTTAAAAACATTGAGTAGTTCAATAAGTTACATTAATGGTGACAAATCCAAATACCGTAAGCAGTAACGTCACTCGGCAGTATATTTTGTCGTCGAGTACGCAACAAAGCATATGAGTCTTACACATATCGACGACACACACACGCGTAGCAAAAGTAATTGAAGTAATAAATATCTCATGACAGAGACTAGATATCAATTACAAATCAGCGCGCTAGAAAAAGATGTCAATTACTGTGTACATTCAATAGGTCTGTAATAAGCAGTTTATAGTATTTGTACGATATAAAATACTTACTCACCAATAGTGTATATATTTAAGTTATTACTAAATATTAAATATTTGTTAAAATTCCATTTACTCATAAATACCAAGTAGGTAACATGAACTATTCTTATTTCATGAATCATCAAAATAGCAGACTCAATATTGCGTGGACCTCGATAATTCAACGTTTCGATCGACTTCGCCCCGACACCGGGGAATTCATTACCATAGCGAAGATTAGAAAGCAATAATATAGAAAAGCAGCGTTTTTTTGTTTAAACTGATAAATTTATGTGGAGAAAATTATAATAATGGTACAATAAATAATTTTTAATAGAATAATTGTGATGAATCTAGAAACTCAACAGCGGGTGTGTGATCCTGCAGTTAATGCCAGATTAAGAGACTTCCCCCTTAATTCACGGGTTTTTGTAGGTCTCGGGGAAAATTCTAAGAGACACAAAATGTGAAGTAATATGAACTTTAAAATTAATTGTGTGGTTTTATGAAACCATGATGCAAGTGAAACTTTCTTTCGGATCATAAGCATTTAACCGAAAACTTACAAAAAATTATTCAATTTAGGATATTACAATAGTGTTTTAACCTTTTCAAAAACTGAGCACAATCATTATTTAAATCATTGAATCATTTTGAATTCAGCCATGGGCGCCGCCATATTGGCATTGGTTGCTCTACTGAACGCCTCTCACTTTATCCTTACTCCGCGGTCAGCTGTATTTTTTTCTCTATTAGGTTAGCGTTTCACCACAATATTATCTGATGTTAAATGATGATGTAGTCTAAGATGGTAGTCACGCTAAACCTAGAAGGAGACTGACTCTCAAGTGCAGCTGCCGGAACACACCAACAGGTGCTTGGCGACAATATTTTCAACATGAGGCTGGTAGCTAACCAGGCGGACTTAGAAAAAGCCATCACATGCACAAAAATGTGACATGTGATAAATGGACAAAAAAGTTTTACTTTAAAATGAAACATGAGTTTATTTAAGCAAATAAATGTAACTTGTAGTGATACAATTATTTCTATAATAAAATTATAGCAATAATAATCAGTATATAAATATCTTACCGATGTCTAAAAATCTCTTTCAAATGTTATCGTATATAATAACTAAAAAATAAAACCAAGGCAATCGAAGTATGTGTTTTTAAAAATGACACATTAAAAAAAATATTCAACATTACTTTAAGTCCAGAGGTTATTTTCCAGTCGAAATAAGACAAATATACCGAAACTGTCAAATATTCTTTGACTGCATATATTAGTAATGTCGGTACGTTTATATGGATACACTAGTAAAATCCAATATTCCAATTATCTTATTTCAGAGTTAATTTTCATTATATTTAGCAATTATTCACATATATAGTTTCCTTAAATTTTATTTCCAAGTTTCGGCTATAAATAAAATGTTGAAGATGTATTATTTCTATCAAGTGAATTTTAAAATTCGCGAAAGCGGGAACGCGAGAATACCACCTGGCAACAATAGGCCAACAATGTACACTTGACACGGAGCGCACGCTTGACATTTTGTGCCGGATTCTTTTTTTTTTTGTTTACTCGACTGTTTTTGCTAACACTGCTTTGCGTTTGTGCCAATGATAATCTAGTGTAAAATATATTGAAGTATCATTCAAATACAGCATCATTACTTGCAAGTCATATCTAACCTCTAAAGTAAACTGTATACAGTGTATTTATAAATTTACACTGTAATATAAATAACATGGTCTTAAGCGGAGTGTTCGTGTTTATTTTTATTATCGCCGTCCAGTGTTCGCTACCATCAGGTTAGTTTAATTTAGTAATAAATCTAATTTAACCGATAGAACTGTTTTAAAATATAAGTTATACAATATATTTTAATACTCATCCAGTGATATTGGAAACTGTAATTATTTATACGAAAAAAAGATGTTTGGCAAATTAAAAATAATACAATTTAATCGTTTTAACTTGTAAATGGCAGTATTGATTTTATTTCAATTAAATGTACAGTGTACCTAGATAAAGTCAAAGAAATAATCACTATGCTATAGTTACTGTACAAAAAAAGAGTATTTACATATAAACTAAAACATATTTCATTGTACACTAGGTTCACAATTTTTTATTATCTTTTTTTATTGAAGACATATTTAGGGTGGTTTACAATTACGTACTTCTGAACAATAACAGTAATTACCTACTCCTTAAAACAACTATGGAAAAATGGACACTTTTCACAGTTTTTTTTTATTTTGTCTGTATCCCATTTCGGTTGTGTAGCTGTTAAAGAATCACATATAGTGCAAGTACAGCGTAGAAGTAGGGTGACCATAATTTTCAAAAAAGGCAGATATCACGTTTACATTTTCAAAAGCTACATATGTATATCACTAAGAGGTCCGGTTGTGTAGCTGTTAAAGAATCACATATAGTGCAAGTACAGCGTAGTAGTAGTAGGGTGACCACAGTTTTTAAAGAAGGCAGATATCACGTATACATTTTCAAAAGCTACATATGTATATCACTAAGAGATCCGGTTATGTAGCTGTTAAAGAATCACATATAGTGCAAGTACAGCGTAGTAGTAGGGTGACCATAATTTTCAAAAAAGGCGGATATCACGTTTACATTTTCAAAAGCTACATATGTATATCACTAAGAGGTCCGGTTGTATAGCTGTTAAAGAATCACATATAGTGCAAGTACAGCGTAGTAGTAGGGTGACTACAATTTTCAAAGAGACAGATATCACGTATACATTTTCAAAAGCTACATATGCCTATCACATAGAGGACACGCGAACGACGTTTATTCCATACATACGTATTCCTCTGTCTTATCCCAGAATTTGGAACTAGATTAAATTTATACCATATAATCTGTCATGTTCCCATATTATTATTAGAACAAAGTTCCTGATCGCACGATCCAGCTTGGCGGATGGAGGCTAGGCGCAAAAAAGTGTAAGAGTTTTCCATCACAACCCTTTCTATAGTGTAGACGCTTATCCATACCATATATGTTATTGGCTGTGCCCAGTCATAGGTGCACGCTTATTGGTTGAAGGCAGCCAATATGTTCACACCGGCTGCGCAGGTGTAGTTTGTACACGACATACGCGTCAGCTGTTTCGTAGCGTATTGTGTGTAGTTGTTTGCTTATATTTATTTTAACAAAACACGAACTGCGTTACCTCTTTGCTATATGTATGTAAAAACTTTTTGGTAAATAAAATAATAAACTCTATACATCGTTAATAATGCTTTGTGATAGTGTCTTATAAAATAATAAGAACTCTCTTATTTTTTTAAAAGCCAATTAATTGCCAACAAAAAATATGCTACGAAACGAACTTTGTTCCAACCGATTGTTTCACGATACTCAAGCATTTTTAATTTTTTCTACAAATTAAATGTTATAAAATCTAGGAGTTTTCTAAAAGTAGCCAAAATTGCCTAATTATATTGAGGTTTTAAGAGATACAATAACAGCTTTCACGGTTTTAATAACATTTTGTGTTTGAGTATCATCAATCAGATTATTTGCTTCAGGAAACACCAAACGTTAATGAAGTCTTAATTAAGTTCAATCTAGAATATATTTAAGATGACAACACCATTACATATTAGGCATAAGAACAATATATCAAAAAGTAACGAGTATCCGATATGAACTTCATTTCAAAACATAATATATCCGTTTTGCTCATAACGAACACAACACACGACGAATTCAAGTAACAAAACTGTAACCGATATAAGCAAATATAAAAGCTTAAACGATATCTACGTCGTTTGATATGCGCGGCAGTGTCAGTTAACTCAATTTGATATACGTCTTTTCTCTTTCTAACGTAAGCCAATTTCCTTGGTGCAAAAGTGATGGTGCGAATATCATAATAACGAAAGGCGCTCGTCGAGCTTTTGGTGCTTTTTTTGTTTTTTTTTTCGAACTGACCTACACTGCCAGCCAAATAAGGCCTTCACAGTTCCACCGGACTACTAAGGGGAGCGCTTAGGGCATTCACCCGATTTGTTTTAGGCGATCACCTCAACGGCACTCGGTGCACCTCGGCTTGAGCTGTCGCCGACTTTCCCGATCTGACTAAGCTAAGTTAAGCTATCTATCCATTTCATACACATATATGAATTCGTGAAAAATGCATGTGTGACCATGCATGTTTCAGGAATGTATATGTGTATTTTACATCTGACTACTGTGTTGTGTGACCTATTTCAGTCCGAGAGCTCTTGGTGCGTCCGATGCCTAGTAAAAGGAACTCTATTTTCTTTGTGGTAAAGTTTCTAAAGTTGTGTTCTCCGATTTGCGATATGGTATGGTCTTCGTTTTCGGCTATGATTTCTTTGCTAAAAAGATACGTAATTTGTTTTGGATAGTAATGACTAGTTTTAATGTGCCCTTGACCTTGGTGACACCCGTGTCGCGAGTCGTTTACTCTGAAAAACTATTAAGTGCATTTTGTAAACATTGCGGTGAAGTTAACGTGGACTTTGTATATAAAAATTAGTTTTTTAGTCTAAGGTACTTCGTTTTTAAAGACTCAGATGTATTCTTGATTGTAAATATACCAATTTAGTGTTATGAATTTAATTTTTCATAGAGAGACTTGACTGTTATACATGGACTACATTACATGTATAAAATATTTTTTAAGATTTACTTTGTAAGTACTAGGTATATAGAATATATAATATAGAAGTAATATCTTAAATATGAGCGACTGCATGTACCATTCGTTTTGAAGTAACCGAACCATCTCACAAACTACGATTTTGATATCACCGGCTCGCCTTTAATTTGTTGCTTTCGGAAATAACAGCCAAGACCGGCGATAGTTTTGCAGTCTCTAGGTGGTCGTAGTTCTTGGATTATACTGGGCTTACCATTTTACCATGCTACTGTAATATATTAAAAGATACACATTACCGTAATATTACATTGTCACAAGTTACTCCTTTCTAGATCAGCAGTACTGGAGGAATCTTGCAAACCAAGAGCTAAACGAAGCACTAGAAGTGAAATGGAATCTCGGTGTGGCAAAGAATATAATACTGTTTGTTGGAGACGGCATGGGCCCGAACACTGTTACTGCCACAAGAATATACAAAGGCGGAGAATCACACCGACTGGTCTATGAGAAATTTCCACATGTTGGACTGTTAAAGGTGAATTGCCATTGGAAAACTAAAAATCGTTAAACATAAAGGTTACATTGAAGGGACAAAAGTTATTTTTGAACGAGACTTCTGTTCTTAATCAATTTAAAATGGTTTCTATTGGACCATCATATCATCTAATATTTAGTGCCGACTTAGCCAACAATGGTAACAAATAAAAAGAGAACTGGCTCTAAAAACTATTGCCAAATTTCCAACAACATGTTTGACGTTCTTGATTTATACCATCACAGAACGGTCAGGTGTTTTTTACGATCTGAAACTGTTACTTTGCCTGTCAGGGAAAAAGACGACTCATAAGCCATGAAATTTGAAGTGTAGTAAGAGTTCTTTCTTAACCATACCAGTATCTTAATATACTTATTTATGCGATTGGAGGCAAACGAACTGACGGGTTACCTGATGGCAAGTAATCACCGCCGCCCATAAACACCTACGACACGAGAGGCATCACAAATGCGTTGCCGACCTTTGAGGAAGGAGTAGGCTTGTATATATAGTGAAGAAACATGGCCCAATAAGAAAAGTTCCACTTCCATATCTATCTCTGTTTTTTCTGCCGTGTCTCATTAAAAGTATGAGTTGACAATATAAATTGGCTCACAAAATTATTTCACTTTAGTACTCAGAAATATTAATCTATTACTAACTAGTCTCCTTTAGAACTGAAATTGTTTTCGCAATTGGATATAAATTACAATAGGCTGCAATCACCAATAACATTGGGTGGCTAAACTGCAGACGTGTGTACATCATAAAAAAACAGCTATAATAGTAGTTGTCCACACAAAAATACAACAGTAAAAGAAATTTGATAACAGTATACTATATCATTTTATGATGAAACATGCAAAAATGAAATAGGTAAATATTTCGCAAAATTTGAAATAATGTTATACGATATATCCCGGTACAAATGAGTATATCATCCATATATACGCCAGCTCACATCATATTTCGTCCATACTTTAATTACAGACTTATTCGGCTAATAAAATGGTGCCTGATTCTTCATGTTCTGCGACCGCTTTATTTTGTGGTGTAAAAGCGAATCAGGAGACCATCGGTGTTGATGCTACCGTAAAGAATCTAGACTGTAACGCCTCCTTACATTCTGAAGCGAGACTTAAATCTTTAGCTGCGATTGCTTTAAAGGAAGGTAAAAGTGCTGGTGAGTATTTCTTAATTGGTTTATCAACCATATGAAACATCTGAAACAAACTAACTAAAATTATAATTCACGTATAGGCTTAGTGACAACGATGAGGGTTACTCACGCCACTCCGGCTCCTATTTATGCTCATAGCGCTGATCGCAATTGGGAATGTGAGAGCAAAATGCCGGCTGAGGCTTCACAGTGTAAGGATATTGCCAGGCAGTTGGTAGAAGATTGGCCTGGTAAAGATCTTCATGTAAGTGAGATATCAGTATGACTATTAAATTTTCAAGTCTTTCGTATTTCTATTCCTCATTGTTGATGTTATTAAATCAGAGCTCTCAGTGCACATCACAATTTTCCCCATTTCATGATTATCCGTCTGATTTTAAATAGTGGTTTGTAAATTACTGTAATTGCTTTGAGAAAAACGTGCAATTTCAATTTAAACCACATCATTAAATAGTAGGCATCTTAAATCTTTTGACATCGTAAAACTATCTACTGTAAAGATTGTAAGTGTGCAAATATTATAGGTAATTTTAGGAGGCGGTAGACAAGTCCTAGTTTCAAATAGTACAGGGACGCCATCAGATCCTCTCGATACCTGGTCTTGTATACGCAAGGATGGACTGAATCTTATCGACACATATAAGAAAGACAAGGAAAGCCGACAACTAAAGTACAGTGTTATATCGAATAATAAGGAACTTGACGAGTTCAATGTTGATAATACAGACTACTTGCTCGGTAAGTGATCATTGAAACTAATGAAATTCAAGAGGAACATTAATCGATTGTAAACACTATATTTATATGTCTATACACAAAACCCGAATATTTTAAATTACTGCGTTCCTGGATCCATTCACTCAATAGCTTTTAAAGGATTACTATTCAAGTAACCTGTTAAATTACCGACCCGTTTTATATCACACTCTATGATTATATATTATTCCCATATATTTCTTATTATTTAAATAAGCGATAACAAATGTAACGTTGATGATTAAGGCATTTTCGCAAACGGACATTTGAAGTACGAACACGAAAGAGACCAAGGTCCCGGAGGTATGCCGTCAATATCCTGCAATGGTCGAAGCAGCGATAAAAGTTTTAAGGAAAAATAAGAACGGATACTTCCTTATGGTACGTAAATTTGTCTGTCAGTAATTTGAAGTCAAGATTATGATTAGGTAATTAATATCATCGCATTTGCTTAAACAAATTAAAAAAAAGTAAAAGATTAGACAAGTAAGTATTTCCTCCAAGAAATAATGTACTTATTATAATAGGATTTTTCCTTGTCCTTGTATCTTTTGTAAGGGCATTCCAATTTGACTTAATAACTTGAATTAAAAGAATACTTGATAAGTTGTTTTATTTACTCGATTATAGTAATCATAATTCAGCAATGGTATACTTAAATAATTCTTTGCTATAGTATATTTTTGTATTCACCTGTTTCTCTCCGGATTGGTGGGAATACGAAAAGACGAACCCCTATGTTTAACTGGCAAATATTTAAAAGTACGCTATGATACGCTATCATTCCTCAAATGTTTATTTATATTTTCATTTTTTAATTTACTTTTGCATATTTTCTATCCTCATTATGCTCAATCGCATCCATGACACCATTTTACAATATTCCTAGTCCATAAGGTTAATTGTAAAATATACGAAAATAGAAATGATTATATTACATAAATATACATTTTAAAGTTTATTTGTGCACTCATTATTTAGATTTTGACCGCAACAATGTTAGTCAAAGCACGTCATACAGAAATAATACCCATATCACTGTAACACACTTCAGCGAATCGTATTCCAAAATTAGGTAGCGTGTAAATCCAATCATCTGTCGGTTTTAGCGTTAGTAGGTTAAGATTGTCATCTTATTGAAGTGTAGTCATGTTGTTGAGTTTGGATGAAAAAAAAAACACCAGTGCAACTTATAAACTGATTTTCAAGGTAGAAGGTGGCAATATAGACTTCGCCCATCACCGTGGGCGTGCAAAAACCGCTATCGATGAATCAGCAGCAATGGAGAGCGCCGTCCAACTGGCTCTGAACATGATTGATGAAAGAGATACACTCCTCATTGTAACCAGCGATCACACACATACTTTATCCATTAACGGCTATCCACTCAGAGGCACCAATATATTTGGTAATTTTTTTTTAAATTTATTTGTGGTTCCAGTGGTATAGCGGTTTCATGGTTGACTAATTTCATTTGATTTCCATTACTAACTGGGTATTTGTTATGAGAAGTATGAAAGACATTGACACCTTATGTTATTTCGATATTAACGAAAACAGTTCATTTTCCAACATTTTTCCCTATTCACAGCCAATCAGCAACGCCATTAATACGAATCGTATAATATAAATTAATTAATTAATAATTGAAATTAATAAATGTGCGCAAAACCATAAAAATTACTTGTCGAAGCCTGACCCGGGTGATATCAGACCATTAGTTTACTGGATCATTCCAAATGATCTAAATCATTTCTCTTTCCCGAAGATTCTATCCCAAAAAATCTTTTTCAGGTCCATACAATTCTCCCAAAAGAAAAGAGATTCTCCGGAATTCCCCGTCTCTTAAGGTGTATAAAACTATTATAAGACAAGTCATGCTGTATGCATCTGAGGGTTGCTCTACGAAAGAGATGGATGAGATAAGGCTACACGTAGCATAAATGCGAATGTTAAGATGCATGTGGCTTAACTAGAATGGATAAGATTAAGAATGAATATATAATAGAAATTTTGAAAATAGCACCAGTGACAGAGAAGTTGAGGAGTAATAGGTTAGCATGCTATGGAAAGTTTTAAGTATGAAGACGAACAGATATAGGAGCAGAGAAAGATGTTGGACTGTGTGAAAATTACATGTGTATAAAAAGTGTGAATACAGAGATGACGTCTGACAGAGGAGGGTGGAAAAGAAAAATATGTTATGCCGACCCTAATTAGGTGGGATAAGGGTAAGAAAATGTTTCTCATTTTTCTAGAATTAGTTTAGATTGACCATATTCCTTCATGCATTTGAAGTATCCCCTTGTGTATTTAACATTATTCTAACATTAGGTAAACCTTTTCTGATGTGATTCTTAAAAAAAAAATGTAGAATAAAAATGTTTGTCCTAAATTTTAGGAATAGCACAAAATTCAAAATACGACGGAGTTAACTACACGACGCTGTCCTACAGCACCGGTGGTCCGGGTTCAAATAAATATTACGTGAAAACTATGGAAAATAACGAAACAAGGGTCGCAAGAAAGGACCCAACTTTGAAAGACACGAAAGCGTTTGATTACGAACAGATAGCTGCGATCACGTTGGACGAGAATAGTCATGGCGGAGGCGACGTTGCTATTTATGCCCGAGGTAATTTTTTTTAATATACTTTATAGGTTTTAGCATTTGACCACAATCTCACCTGGTGTTAAATGGCAATGTGGTCATAGATGGCAAATACGGTAAATCTAAAGGGACCGGCTCTCAAGTGCATTTGCAAGAACACACCCAACAGGTGCTTCGCGACGAATTATTAATTTGATGGTGGGCTTTGAGAAAGCCCTACCACTTTGCTATGCTTATTGGTTTTCCTTCACTGAACAAAAGCTTCAGCTGATTCACAAAGATTCGATCCTACACGATGTCCCCCAACATAAACACCGAGCAGTGAGCCATCTTCGCTTTAAAATTACTTCACTATTTTCGTAGCCATTAGAAACAAACGTGACGCGCTTTATTTCTTCTGTAATTAATAACCGTAGTTCTGTATCTTCCTTCACTATTACAATTTCTTCGACAAGTATTTTGTTTGTGAATTCATTATTGATTATTTTTATGTGTGTTTCGAGATGATTAAGGAACATTTTTTTATTATTTCTCGATGTATATCGTACAAATAAGTTTTAAAATTATCGAGAATATGAATCTTCACATGAGATAAACAGGACTCGTGAATATCAAATTACACTTTGCTATAGATATACTTATTATAGGAATGATATCAAATAACATTATTGAAGTGAAACTTCTTTAGAATCGTTGTGATTTCAAACCGGATGTAACGGAAAAACGACAGGTAAGAGACACAAATACGGCAAAGAATGAGACAGAAATATACATACTATTTTATATTATCGGTCTCTCCTCTTTGTGCCATGCTTCGTAGCATCCCCACTCCCGTCTTCTAAGCATATTCGCCTGTAGTTAGTGAGCCAGAGCGAGAGAGCAAATGTCGGTGTGTATGTATATTGCCCACTGTTTAATACTTGCTTGTATTTGAGCATTTAACGTGTGTTAGTATATGTGAAAAGTTCGTGTACTTGCTGTGTACTGTGTACTGTACACTGTATGCGGCTGCGTATTACAGCTTTTTAGTAAGAAGTCAGCGTGGTGTGTTATTATTTAACAGTGTTTGTGAGTATTTTTATATCTTGTTTGTTGAAACTGAAAATATGGAACTTGAGCAATAAATTATGTAACATATGTTAAATAAAGTATAAAATATCTTTTAAAATTAATCAGAATACTTTCATTTTTAAACAAATAAACTTTGTAATTATCCTACCCTCGTTATATATATTGCTCTCATTCTTTTGTCGATTTACTGAAGTTTCACTTCTATCGTGTGTGAATCGCACATACACCTTTTTTTTCGTATATATTTTTTTTATTTGTATACATTATAATATATCAATTTATTTTCCAGGACCGTATGCCCATCTGTTCCACAACGTGCATGAACAGCACTACGTGTTTCACGCGATATGTTACGCCGCTAAAATGGGAATAAACTCGAAAGGCGTCAACATTTATATATCTAGCACAGTTATTTTGACATGTGTATTATTTTTATCACTATTTTCATACGATTAAATTATTCTTTGGTGATATTATTGGGTTATAAATGATTATGCTTAAAAAATTCTATCATTTTGATTCGCACTTGCCAAATGAAGGCGGCATTTTAAATTCCATATATGCAATTGGCATGATGACTTATTTTCAATTACTGTCCTATAATACTCTAGAATATATACTATTTCCAAAAAACATAATATTTTAGAAGAAAACAAAGATTTTTTTACAAAATAAACGCAAATGTAATATAAAATTTAAAATGCGCGCCAAAACGCTTGCCCGTGTCATGGAGTCTGTTTATGACGTCATGATATTGACAATATAAACAGCGAGCACATAACGAGTGAACTACAGAGTACGTTATGTCATAGGTTAGAACTTAACGTGAACAAAGCAACAAATTAGTTATTTTACGTTATAAATATGAATGATAAAGTGTATAAGTGGTCTGCTGTTCCTCAGTGCATTAATACTTCAATAAAATATAATACTATAATATATATAATAAAAATATCAACAGCCCTAGTACAAAGTGACGTTTGCAGAAGCGTGACGTAATTCACTCTGATTGGTGTTCAACATAAGATGGACGATTGCTGTATTTTATAGTTTTATTTTATTAAATAAATTATCAATCTCAACTTGAATATAAAAATAAATTCATTTTTCCTAACCTATTCATACGATTCTATGGGTTAAACAGATTATTTTTGTAATTCGTGATTACTGTCATCATGCCAATTGACGACTCGTTATATTTAATCTGTGTATAGTCGGTCGCTCGTTGTCATTCACTTTGTCAAGTCGATCGCTCACTATCTTATACCGTGTGAAGTTGAGCACTAACTATCTTTTACCGAGTGAAATTTGATGGCTTACTTATTTTTTACCCTGTGAAGTTAGCCGATAATTATCCTTCTTTTTTTATATTATAGGGGGCAAACGAACAGGTGGGTCACCTGATGGTAAATGATCACCGCCGTCCATAGACACTAGCAACACCAGGGGAGTCGCAAGTGCGTTGCCGGCCTTTTAAATATGTGGGCCTCCGGCGCTCTCACTGACCGAACGAAACGCAACAGTGCGGGCGCACTGTTACTTCACGTCGGCTTTCTGTGAGAGGGTGGTACTACCCCGGGCGAGCCGACCCATTCATTCTGAAGCCAGTAATAGCTTCAGCGTAGCTCTACCACCTATAAAAAGACCCTATAGAAAGTTGGTAGATCGTCATATTTATCCTTCTGTCTTACTTAATTTAGGAATTTATAGCAGTAGTATAATATATATAAGTAAAGCAGAATCTTGTACAATTTCACCAAATCCATTTACAAAGTCAACTATTATTATTAATGTTATATATAATCTGTTTGGTAATACAAATAATCAATACTTCATAACGTTGAAGATTCAAATGTAGTCCAAATACAATAACGAAATTTACTAATTAAAGCACAACTTTCTAAACGTAATATATTTAATCTCCTATTACACAACATAATTCGTTATAAAATATAACGCATACAATTTAATTCTAACATTGTAAAAAATGTCACCGCAATTATATAAATATAAATGGATAAAATCTGATAATAAATAAACTCTTTTGTCAAAAACAACAATGAAACTTCGAATACATTTTTAAAATATAGGATACAGATAACGCTTCATTAACATTTTACACGTAAAATAACAATCAAATCATTCAAATAACACCATATAGATAATATATCACTAGTCTTGTAAACTTTGTACGTACAATCTGTTTTGTATCAAAAAATACTATCAGCAAAGGGGACGCCATTAACATCATCGACTTTTCTGTATTTATCACTTGTTTACAAAAGAAATTTCTTCTCCCTCACTCAAAGCCGGGAACTTCTACAATTCAGCAACACAATCGCAACGGACTACGAGCTAGAAATTTTATAAATTCATCAATGGTTACTTGAAAAAGAATGGGTACAGTATTAAAACAGAATTAGTTATACTTTGTTAGAAATCTTTAACAAAAAAGAAACTAGTATTTTGTTGAATATATACTTAAAATGCTTTACAATGATTTTAATGACTG
The DNA here is from genome assembly GCA_035772565.1 of Antheraea assamensis. NCBI lineage: Eukaryota > Metazoa > Arthropoda > Insecta > Lepidoptera > Saturniidae > Antheraea > Antheraea assamensis. The sequence continues at coordinate 809,688 of JAQQSE010000135.1, read as the reverse complement.
GTAGGAGTCAAAAAGGCCAATGTATAAAACTATATTTGTTGTCACGCACCCACAAAACATTAATTAAAACCGCAGTAGCATTTGCCAGTGTCAAAAAACAACTATAAATATAATTTCAACGTTGAGCGGAAAATTATTATATTACTATTTAAATATAAATTACATTCGACTTTTTTTTTCATTGATTAACCATTTGCTGCTTTTATACGGCACACGTTTTTCACGCGCGATTATTATTGTATGTTTTTTTTTTTTGGTTTTCACGCGGGAAACTAGGTATCGTCGAAAGACAGCTAATGTCATCCAAAATTATAAACGAATAATTAATATGAACATTAACACATATATTGCGTTATTCACATTGCCAATCGTTGAAACAATATTTCACTACCAAATCTTTTATACGCTGAGTAAGAAATACATCAATTACTAAAACTTATTGTTGTCAGCACTAATAGTGTCGACATATATTGGAAACATTTTCATCGTATTCTATTTATTGTTATGTGCACGTAATCCTACAGTCTGTGATACACTTTTCACTGTACAAAATAATATAACTAAATAACTTTGTAGATTATCTACTTAAATAAATTAGGTACACTAACATCACATCAAAAACAATTTTACCAATGTGTTAATTAAATACATAGTTTTAGTCTACATTGGCAACACTGTTTTAGGGTTACCAATCACACAGTACAATATCGTACTATATAATTTTTTACACAAACGACTTCTAACCTATAATGATACAAGCATATAATAACTAATGAAATACCATATTTTCGTACAAATTTAACTATTACGTACGTACGATACATAATCTACGACTAACTACAGCTAATTGCTACAATCCAGTTGTAATAAGTTTTGTGATTCGTTTGGACCCGTATGAAAACTCACATTTATTACTTGATTATCCGACGTATTTTTTCAGGGCGAAGCCTATGACGAGAGCACCCGCCAAAGCTAGTAACGCCCACTTCAACTTTGAACTGAAAATAAATTTTATCATTTTGGTTAAAAATAGATATGGTTATTGTTACAACATTTAATAATTTAACGCATTATTCTTAAGGAACAGATAAGAAATAACATAAACATCATTATTCTGATATTAATTATCCGTTATATTATTTATAACGATATTACTTGGCTGGAGTTATCGGAACATGCGACAAACAGGCATTATGCAATCGGTAGAAGTGCAAAAGAGAGGGCACGAATATTCATTTCATTATTAAGTTATTGTTACCAATTCAAATATGATACATAACAATAAATAATCTGACAGCAGAATAATATGCAATAGTTTATAACAACAATTGTTATAAAATGAATTAACCCTATAGCGTATTTAATTATTGATATATAGGCTCTGTGGTAATTTATAATTAATAATAACAAAATAGTTTGCTTACATCTGTTTAAATTTGCATCACATTTTATAATCGACTAGCCTGGTGTCGCCATCAGCAACAATTACGTTACATAAGAAACTGTGCAAAATTTCACTACTTGAAACTGTATGTTATAACTCACAAAAGGTTCAAAAGGTATTTGTAAATAGACATATATTACTCTGTAAATGGCTGGCGCCTGAATTGAGTATTAACTATCGAAAATAGATGTCGCTCCCCAAACAAACATACAGCAGTTCCATTTTTGATCAATATCAAGTAAGAGAGTTATAAAAATGAATTATTACTTTTAATTTATTGTAAGTCGATTAATTTATTTTATCAAACGATAATTAACTCTTTATACTTTACTACAAAATATCACCCAATACAATATTCTACCAATAATACCTGCATTTACAAAAGAACAATTATATACAATGAATATATCTTACGGATACATAAAATGATACAAATTCGAAATACATTCAGATACATAATTCAATTTATAAAAATATTTCTTATTAGTGTCATTATAAATTTATAACCATACTTTTTACATGAGAACAATTTTGAAATTAAAATACAGATTATAATTATATTACACATGTCAATAATCACAGATTACATACCAAGTTTTTCTTAGATACGTTCAAAAACTTAAAGTTGAATTTTATCAATTACATACCAATTTCAAAAATTCATACACAATTACTTAATAATCTCAGTAAATACATATAAAACTAAAACCTTCTTGGAGGAGGTGTCGGCCGCCTCCTTTGTCGCCTTGAAAAATAAATAACGAATTACAAACCAAAAACGTCACGTTTACCTCCCGCATGGCGGTCCACGGGGTCGTCTTAAAAACAATGAAAATTATTTTAATATCACTATGATTTAATCAAACCAGATCCAAAATATGCAATAGATTTAAAACCATAATTTTATAAACTCGCTTTTTTAGGTACCGACTGGTTTCTGAGTACCATAGAGGACAAAATATATTATTAAACTATAGGGTATCTGTTAGAGGCCACGCAAAGATACGTCATACGTCAAAAGAAGGATCAACAAAATGTGTAATTACTATGATAAGGGAGAGGAAAAGTCAGAAGCTTCGTGACGTCATATGCTACTATAAATTTAGATGTGGGAAGACTCGTTAGGGAGGGGGAGAGGTCTTCAAAGTACAATGCTTGGTCACAGGGAAGAGGGGATAGCGCTTAGGTTTTCGTTACGTAGTTAATATCCTCTATAGAAAATCTCGCGCTTTTTTTACTATATTCATATATGACATGCAGCGTTTAGCGCTTTTAAATAATAACAATATATTTTTAATAGTATACCATATATACTATTTTCACTTATAACTAAAGGATAAGCCAAATTAACTATCTGTTTGCCAAAAACGTTTATAGACTGCATTTATTAATTACTACGTGAAAACTAGACGGGGAAGGGAGGGGTGTCTACTTATATACTACGGTTAATCACCAAGGGGAGGGAGGGGGTCAAGCCATGACCCACGTAGTATGACTCCGTGACGATAGACGAAGCACGATAACTGGGCACGCGATTTTTACACACATCAAAGGAACTCGGAAACATTAATTTCAAGTTATTATGGAAATAGTTGCATGAACGTTAATCTCCGCCTTTATCGAAATTAATGTCGAGGGGCAGGCAGCTGAAGCTTCGTCACGCAGATACGGGAACAGTAGTAAAGTAATTAAATTCAAAATTTCAACTGTAACTAAAATCTAAAATATTTGATATATTGTTGATTTTCTAGAAAGATCTTAAGGAGAAAATAATACAGACTAGCGACCGTCTAATGGTCGAATTCATCCATAACACATTAATTTTATAAGTTTCAATGTTATCAACATTTCTTTGCCTAAGAATGTACAAATATTTTAAATGTAAGGCTAGTGAAGTATGACGAATAACACTCAGAAATAAAGACTTCGACTCGTGGATGGTATGGAAAAAACAAATAACTGTTTTCAATTTTTTTTATTGACAACACCGAAGAGTATCAATAGTTGCCAAATTAAAAAAGAGAAACCATAAACAAACAGAATGAAAAAGATACTGAACTGTTTAATTTTTGCCTAATTAAATAATATAATAATTTTGGAAATATTGTCTAATAACCTGAAGTTGAATATGGCAAAATATGTGATGTCACATCAAGGGAGGGCCGGTAACATAATTCTAACAATACATATTTAGAACAAGGCAAGTTTTTGAAAATTATTAATTTCTTGTACTGATTTTTGGATCATTTCTTATATTGGTAGACTATGATTCTTTTTTTTTGATTAAGATAAAAACAATATAGTTACGCTTAATTAAATGAAAAAACCTTTCACGCGGCACCACGATCGACTGGACTCTTCTTTCTACTCTCGCAGAAGATGGACTTTTGTAATCCGACTTCGGTTGTGTATTTCGACTGTTGTAGAAACATTTACTGCTTGAAAATTAATATTAAGTAATACGGGCTCAAAAACATATATATGACTTTAAGTTAAAAAAAAAAAACATTCGAATAATTCCAACAATACATTAATACAGCAAAAAGATTTGTGTGGTTTTATGAAACCACCACGCGAATGAAAATTTTTTCGGATTGCAGCGTTTAAAAAACTGAGCTTTATTTACATCATTGATTCATATAGAATTGAGCCATGGGCGCCGCCAAATTGGTCTTGGCTGATTAGCGACTTTTACTGTACCCCTACTCCGCGGCCGGCTGCAATGTGACATGCGATAGATGGACGAAAAATTTGAGGTGATCTAAAAAAGATTCAGTTAAAAAATAAGTAATCAAAACGGAATTAAACAGTGACATGAGTCAAACATCCATAAATAAATAAAATCGAAATCTGCCTTTGTGTGCGGGTCACGCAAAAACTACTGGACACATTTCGATAAATTTTTATTTTATTTTTACGATTACTTTACGTTTAGACACATGGTCTATCTAAAAAAACAATACCGACCAAACGATATCATTAATTTAACATACACTTTAAAAAACCACGATCTGTATAAACACAACGCGTTCAGCGATGTGTTTTCTTGCCGTGGAGCAATCGGTTTGGCGAGAGTAGAGGGAACTACGCGGATAACATTTTTTACAAAGAAATCTTATAAGTAAAGCATATTTTAGCTTTAAATATTTATCTTTTTTCCTGCGTACATAAAATACATAGTTAAGATAACAAACCAACGCAGACGAAGCAACGGGTATTAGCTATATTAAAATAAAATATTGCTTTGAAAAAACAGCGGACCTGTTCGAAGATCCATCGTACGTTCTCCAACTTTTCTCTGAGGTTTCCGATTTCGGTATACGCGGACAACTATACACACAAAAAGAGATGGGAAATTAATATAATTATGCGTGAAACTGATTTCAGTACAAAGAAAATTATTAAAAAATAACCTGATAGCCGTACAGGACGAACATTCACTTCGTTTTACAGCACTGTTGAGATGAAAACAAATTTAACATTTCGCTATGATATTCTAATAAACTCTTTAAGCTTATTAACCTTAATGAACACATAGGATTTTATATTTATGAGTGTGTATAGACAATATAGAAGTTTTTACATGGATATAAATGGGCAGTCGCTTGTTAGTCACCTCACGGTACAATCCATAAACACTTTACGCAACAATGAACATCGACACTTCGTTTAATTTAACAATGGGAATTATTTTCTGGTAAACGAATCCTAAAACGCAATTCATTCGTTAAATGAATATTTGTGTCAATATACACAAGTTTTAACCTAAAAGTATCAAGCAACGTGCATTTCAATTCTTGCTTAATTTTTAAAATCGCTTTAAGAATATCCCGTGTCGTGGATACATTTACAAATAAATACACAAACGTAGAATAATAATTCATGGTCTATACACACAGCATTATGAGTTCGAAAGCACAACACAGTACGAAGCAGCGGCGGCTTAACCACTGCGCCAATCGTACAGTGCCGACTTACAGTACAACAGTGTATCTAAAATAATCTGAACTCTATACACTTATGTTATTTCCATTAAAAAATAACTAAAACATATCTTAAAGTAACTATGTTACATAACATAACTATTTGCTAGTAGACATACAGTGATATCATGTTACAAGATAAATTATCCAAATATTTGATAAAACCGCATGATTTTACAATTTACACATTGCTATATGTTATTATTCCACTTTATCATATGTAAAATGCTCTATATTATATGTAATCAGAAACCGTTGCGATTCTTCAATTATTTTGACATATGTGCTTTTAATGTCAAAGTAGTAAAACAACTTCAAACAATTATAAAATCACAAATGAATTTCATCGAAGTACATTACAATCATAATGATCACTACTGAGCATCAAATGTACTTATAAATAATAATGGTCAGAATAAATGGAATAATTAAAAAAAAACATAACCTCATTCTCTTCTTCGATTTCACTTTGCAACTGTAATACAATGTATTATATTTATTCAAATAACATTTTATTAATAATAAATAACCAGGATATCTATATTACAGGGCTGCTGAGCTACAAGGGCCTCTACGTGTGTAGGTAAAAATTCTTCTTCCCTTTTTTATATATTATAGCGGGCAAACGAACATGTGGGTCACCTGATGGTAAGTGATCACCGCCGTCAATAAACACTAGCAACACCAGGGGAGTCGCAAGTGCGTTGCCGGCCTTTTAATATATGTGAGCCTCCAGCGCTCTCACTGACCGAACAAAACGCAACAGTGCAGGCACTGTCACTTCATGTCGGCTTTCTGTGAGAGGATGTACTACCCCGGGCGAGCCGACCCATTCATTCTTAATCCAGTAATAGTTTCAGCGTAGCTCTACCACTATATATTCGTAAAATGTTACCCATAACCTCAAAAACGTATTAATAAAAAACACCTAATAAATTAATATTGGAAATATGAATATAAATACAGTGTACATAAATCCTAGTGACTCCAACCCTAACATGTTGTGAAAAGTATAATAGAATACCAAAATCTAATAATCAACCAATTAAACGCCATCTTTTACTCATTTACATATTGTGTTTAAGTGAACAGACTCTTAAAGCTTTAAATTAAGAGATACATTTATGAGCCGCTCTTGAAGAAATAAAGCTACACTGAAATCACCTGTGAAAATCACATGAAAATAATTGTTGTTATGGTGATTAGCATTTTAAAGTAAAAAGATATGCAAATAGACAAGATTGAAGGAAAATAATGTATTGTGTTAATCTCATGAAAATAATCGTTATTTTGGAGATTAGCATTTTAAAGTAAAAAGATATGCAAATAGACAAGATTGAAGGAAAATAATGTATTGTGTTAATCTCATGAAAATAATCGTTATTTTGGAGATTAGCATTTTTAAGCAAAAAGATATGCAAATAGATAACATTTAAAAAAATAATGTATTGCCTTAAATTCCTTACATAACCCACAAACAGGTTTTGGCAAATAATGCAAGTAATTTCAAAGTATAGACATAATAGTCTTATTATAACATAGATAAAGGGTTATGACAAATATACTAAAACACACTTACTTATCTTACCTATGCTATACTATACATGATCATTTGTTGGAAATTATTTCACATTTACTCCAAGCATTTTGTCACTTTAAAACAGGGTATAGATTAATTTGTGATAAAAATTTATAATGATTAAACATTGTACATACCATATCGGAATTTCCTTCGTTCGTTCATGGGGTGGCAGTGTACCTATTTTATATTTCTTCAACATTTCCCTGAAAGTTAAATTACATTTATTATTATTTATTTCTTGATTTTTCAAGAGATAATAATAAATATAACAGATAGTTATATATACAAACCTCACTATTGAGACAATATGTATTATTAAATAACAGTAGTGTTAATGTCTATTTACTGAGAGAAAGAAAGAATTTATATGAGAATAATTATATATAAGAAATAACAATATATTTATATAAGAAGAAACTTGGATAACTGGAATAGGCTTTATTTGGGTAACTATTTAGGGTTACAACAGAGATAATAGATAAGTCTTTAAAGTCATGCTTATATATTTGATTCATAGTTAAATACACATTTCTTACTATTTTAGATGCATTTGCTGAGTACTGGAATCTTTAAAAACCAGTATTACAATTATTTTTCTAGATATTCCCAAAAAATACTAACAATACATAAATTTGTTGGAACATTTTTAAAAAGCTTCACACACACATACATATGTGTAACTTTAATAATTTGATATAATTGTTTTTAAACAAAACAAGTTAATATGAGATACTTATATTAATATAAAATATAATATTTGATATGCTTTGAAACATAAAACTAATTAAAAAATAAAAAGATCCAATACATGTACCTTGCATCACTACTATGGCCTACTTCTTCAAAACCCTGTGTCCCATCTAACCCAGCATAGTCTAGCAGAGAATCAGGACCTCCAGGATGCTGAAATGCATTTGTTTTTCTTTTTCAATTTTAGATAGATCCATAACTGTATGTTAAGAAGATAAACCTGATCAAATTTCTTGCTGGTTTTTCTCAATGACCGAGTTGTTTTTCGAACCGGCGCTAATTTTAAGTTCTTAAGTGCTTTATCAGGGCCTAAACTGAATAAATAATTTCTGATTTCATTTGATGTGATACTATCTCAAGCAAATAAAGTTACTGCTAAAGATTTTGATTGACCTTAAGCAGCACTGACATGTTTATTAGATATATTCCAGGATTAATACCAAATCTATCTAGCGACGTTGTAATATTTATTTCTTATATAAATATATATATATATTTACGGTAAATTTATTAAGTCAAGGTCGTATGAAAGTAAAAGGAAATATAGGTTTATGACATATATTATAGTATTAACATACGTTTGTATATAAATTTACAAAATAATAAATTATTTACTTTTTATTTAGTAACAGAATATTTAAATTTTCTCACCTCATTTAAAAATGTTGTGACATCGTAAACATCATTATGTATCACCATCCACGTACTTTCACTGTTATTATGTTTTTTCACTTGGCTGAAAGATATCTGTGGGGTCATTTTGTTTTATTTATTTATTTGTCGCGTAAATACAAAATTTAACGATACAAATTGAAGGTCTTTGACCTTCCTCTATACGAAAATTGTGTAATGCCAAAATCAGATGACACACAGTAGATCATTTACATCTTAGTGCGTTTCATTTCCTTCAGTTAATAACTTATCTATCTTACTTGGAATAAATGTTTTTAATGCGTTTTTTAATATTATTTATTATTGTCATATTAAATTCACTCACGAGAAATTCACTACACATATGCAAGCAATAAAATGTATTCTTAATTTTATATTCAGGTACATTGGGAACTTATTGATACGATATAACATTATCATCTGTAATTTACTTCAAAACAAATGTATTATTTATGTAAATTATAATGAATATTTTAGTAAAAGTTCTTGAATAATATATATAGTTTACTCTTCTCTTTCTTCCGTGATAATTCATATCTATTTATTTATAATATACTGTTTAATATAGGTAATATATTTTATTTAGTGATATTAAATGTCATCTGTCTTAAAATTGTCACTTGTCACTCTTTGAAAAATAAAGTGTAAATATAACCTAAAAGTTTAAAATTTGTGTATCGACACAACTTTTTTACGTATTCTTTTTAGAGGATATGCAATTAGATATTAAGTATAATAAAATCGCTAATGGCTGATAAAGATTTCAATGATTTACTCGACGACATCGTATTGAGCGAAGAAAAAGAGCACAAGATCAGTTACGAAGAAGGTTATAAGGCTGGAATCGAAGCGGGTAATCCAGAAGGATATCATTTAGGGTACCACAGAGGTGCTGAACTTGGCCGGGAAATTGGTAAGCGACCAGATTTAAATATCTCATACTTTATCATTCGTAAATAATCCTTTATGGAATTATTTTTTCTATTATCAACAAACGAAGTAACAGTGATATCGGAATTGTAGAACACTTGTGTGCTTATGAATAGCAACTACCACATACATTGTGAAAAAACCTTTCACAATATTTGAGTTTTAGTGGTTATTTTTTATTACTAACTGTATATATGTATAACTCGTTTCAGAGAGGTTTTGCCTTGGTATTCATAGAACAGGTCAATGGTGGCGACTGTTGTTATACCTTTATTTATTAACATTCATCAATATCATTAGACTTTACTCGCTCAGTGAAAGTGCACTCATTTAATTTACCAAAGATAAAATTGATCTATGCAGATGAAACATGGTCTGGCCCTATCATGTGGCAAAAAGAGCAGCCGCTCCAATAGTAAATTCCTGGAGATCAGTAGTAATGAAAAATGAAGTATATAAATTTTTCTCTAGCTTATCTATATTTCATTGTAAATGTGCAGTTGGGATGTTAATTATATTATCTGCTGAGAGTTGTACCGTCAAGTCCAAGTTCCATGCTTGGACATGCAAGTACTGTACATATTAGGAACTAGTATTGCAGGCAATCACACTTCATTATAAAACTTACTATCACTTTTTGAACATCTTATAACACTGTTTGGAGTTGTTTTAATACCACTTATTTGCTTATTCTTGATATTACATTCTTATGTACATACTACGTTATGTACTTCTTATGCACATGTACAAATTACTACTACATTCTCAATAAGACGGACAAATTTAGAGGTGTAATAAAGGAGGCAACAACATTACTGCCATTTATTATTTGACAGATTAATAAGAATTTGTACTAATGAAAGCTCCATATGTTGCACTAATTTTTGTTGTTATATAAATTTCAGGTTACTATCTAGGAATAGTTACCCATCACATTGATCAGAATGAAAAATCTGATACAAAGTATCCAGATAAAGTTATTAGCCAGTTAACTAAAGTAAAAGAACTTGTTGATACATTCCCTCGCACTAATGCTGAAGATCAAGATATATTGGGCATGCTCGAGACAGTGAGGGCGCAGTATAAGAAGGCGTGTGCATTGTTAAAAATTCCTTCCATTAATCCTTATGATGCAGGAGTCTCCTTCTGAAGATTCAGGTATTTTATAACTTCATATACCTTGATTTATTACTTTAAAGTTCTGATTTTAAACCTGTACTTAAATAGCAATTGAAGCTATTGTAAAATGTTTTGAATCTTTTTTTTTCCTTTCTATATAAATTAACTATATAAATAATTATACATTAAAATAAAACAGTTGAGGTCTATAGGAAATTGAGAACATATTTCTGAAAATATTCCTATGCATGTCAAATATATTTAACTAAATAAAATAATGAAGATAGTTGATGATTACTATAGATAATTGAGAAGATAACAGTAACAAGGTATAAATATTATCGCAACCAAGGTGGCATATGTTTGGTAATAAGTACACATTAGTGAATCTCTAGGGATAGCTTTAGACAATATTAACATTGGTAAGACTAATTGATGAATGAGCCATTGCTAGTCTTTTGCACATTGTCTATTAGCCAATTAAAGAAATACAATTATCCACAATCTCTTTAATTATCACTAATTTATACCTATCTAAATTAATACAGTGGATCCTCTTTGATCTTCTTTTTGATCTGTTCGAAATATTCTTTAAGTTCACCGAAATCCCATGATATCAACTATAAAAAAACTTCATCACCGACTGGACTCAATCACCAAGTATCTAAAACCATTGATGCCACTCGCTAATTGTCACATGGTAGAATTTTTTACTGAGCAACACTGGGAAAAACTTTTTACCCTGTGCTTTGAGAGATATGCTGGATCAATGGGAAATGGGTACAGCGCTAGAAACATTTTGGGAATCAGCTACAGGTCGCCATGGTAAGACATAAAATATCATTGTGTATTGTACGAAACCTATTCTATAAAAATGTTTATGCTGTTAAGCAAGAGAGAATGCATTATTGTGCCTCTAGCTTAGAAGTTGTAATTATCAACATATATTAGCATCTCCTAGCCTCTTCCTTTAATAAACAAGATACATACTTACATAGAATTTTAACAATTAATTAAGTGTATAAATCAAGCATAAATGTATAATTTTTAGTGATCCTTACACCAGAACTGTGAATAATATCTGTATAGGCAAAATAAATACAGTGCTTGTCAAACATTTTGGCCATTCTCAATGTTCGGGCATAAATTGGTTGGGGGTAGGCAAAATGATTGTACACATTTATATAAGTCAAAGATCGGTGATGGTTGGTCACTTGCTCGGAACCCGCTCGCACACTAGGACTCGTTTGTTCGTTATGGGCTCAGCGGCACGAAATACTGGTATTTTTTGTTAGGCGTAGGTTAGGCGGTACGAAGTTCGCCGGGTAAGCTAGTTCAATATAAAAACCTTTTATAATTTTCTACAAATATGTTTAGTGTTGGTCTGTTGGTGATAGCGTGATGTCAATAAGAAACAAGAAAAAAAATATTGAATGTACATTATTTATAGGTACATCGGAACTAAGTAAATGGATACATGAGGCCCGATCTCATTATATCACAGTTGATGGTGACTATTGTCTATCTGGTGAACAATTGCAGGATAAAATCAAGTCTTGGGGTGGTGAAATTCAACCGGAGATACGAATCAATGAGTTTATGACCCCAAAAAAAAGCTACGAGGTAATATGACTGCCATCTGACATATATGTTGAAGCGATGATAGCTCAGTGGCAGCATGTTTTAAATGGATTCAAACCATAGCATAAACCTGAGGTTTGGTTGAAGTAAAACACCAGCATGATGTTTGGCAATTTCTAATTAATTTCTGGCTAGCTACCACCCTTAAATAAGAATATGTAAACAAAAACCTATGAGTGGGTTCCATCGGCTAGTACTTGATTGCCGCCAACGTCTCTATAGCCTTAGAATATTATGATCTTGAGAGTTAAGACACATGTCTACTTAATACTAAGTGAAATTTTGGTCAAATGCTAGACCAATAAAACGAAAATAGATTTAATTCAATTTGTTGCCTACGTTTGTGAATTTGTTGCGTATTGTCGGTGTACTTATTGTTTATTAATTACTTATCCTGCATTTAACGCGTCTGAGGATCGTTCCCGTAAACGCTTCCCTTAAGGAACGTAACCATAAGCTTCCCTTAAGGAACGTAAATTTTAGGTGCGTTCCCAGAAACCTGTACTCTTTAAGAACACGTAACCGAAAATAACATTTCAGAAATATTTCCAGAAACTTTTGCCTTTAGCATCGTAGCCGAAAATAACTCTGTAGCGACGTTACTTGAAACGCTTGCAATTAAAAGCGAAACTGAAATCAACTCTTTATGAACGTTCCTGGGAACTTTAAGATTTTAGTATTAGGTACCTACTTAATTTTTGATCTCTTAATATTCGAAGTTAAGGCTGCGTTCAGGGTGTGACATTGCTGTCATAACCCTTAAATACATATTGTTGCCAATTATCTATATTTCATTTCCACATAATTTTATCAAAAAACCTGCGTTTTCAAAAGCATGTTAAAACCTTAGGAAATACCTTACCTGTGATAAAAAAAAGGTGACATTCGTTTTGGCGAGTAGGTTATTTTTTTTTGTTGTCATCAGATTAGTTTTAAAATTCAATACAAAAATCATATATTTAAGGGTTAAATAAGTAAGTTTACGTTACTATGACATGGGGTCTGTCGAGCGTAACCTGAGGAAGCATTTACGCAAGCCATCATGACAGCAGCGACTGTCGATGGATAATTTGTCTCTCGGTGGTCGCCGTTATTTTTGATATTTACTGTGTCTACTATCAGGCATAGTGCAGTCACCTTGCCGTGCTAAATTAAAAAAAAAACGTATAGGTTCAAACGATGTCTCGGTTGGTCGGGTCGTTGCATTTCGCACGGTCGTGTACTTGTTGCGTGGAGGCGGGCGGCGGACGCGGACACTTGCCCGCTGCGCTCGCTCTCGGGTATCGCGTTCCGAGTCTAACGGTCGATTGCGATGATAAGACCCTCGCTGCTGCCATCGAAAGGGTCAAAATTATTCAGGTAAATGTTAAATTATTTACTAATATGTCTTTCTAAATGTGTTATATTATATATGTTTCCCTTGCCAAATTTTTAACACCGCGAAACCAAGAGTTGAAATAAATTTAGAAAATATTATATCTGTATTGTTTTTTTTTTATAATATCTGTTAAATTATAAATACAAAAATAAATGATGACTGACTGTTTTACTGTAGATATTTTACCGCACAATATATTGAAAATATAAAAGAGAATATTATGTTGTTATTATTACCAAGTTTTACATTATTTAGAGGCTAAAATAAATATAATTATATTATAATAAGGGACGGATTTAAGTGTGGGTAACAGGGGCTTTGACATTGACTACCCCTCTTAAGAGAGGTTTTAAGAATGTTTATTATTTTGTTTTTTTTTTTTAATAACAACTAATCCTGCCGCACATTACTTTTTTTATATTATAGGGTGCAAACGAACAGATGGGTCACCTGATGGTAAGTGATCACCGCCGTCCATAGACACTAGCAACACCAGGGGAGTCGCAAGTGCGTTGCCGGCCTTTTAATATATGTGGGCCTCCGGCGCTCTCACCGACCGAACGAAACGCAACAGTGCGGGCGCACTGTTACTTCACGTCGGTTTTCTGTGAGAGGGTGGTACTACCCCGGGGGAGCCGACCCATTCATGCTGAAACCAGTAATAGCTTCAGCGTAGCTCTACCACCTACGAATTGAATCGAATGCATCTATTAGTGTGTAAGAAGTGAAATGCATGTAGTTTATATACAGGTTTTTTAATATATTTCATTCGACGCTTAAAATAAAATTTGACATAAACCGGCCATGTGTTTTTTACTATTTACATAAACTTATGTCAACCTTTGGAATAATTACTGGCACTATCGCCCTATATACATTTTATGACTTATATCACTTTAGTAATATGAAAGATAAAACTTCATAATCAAAGATATTTTGTTTTACTTAAATTGTACAGAGGAAGCATAGACAATAATAGAACGAATAATGGCACGGTGGCGCCAACTGACATGCAATTTACATATAAGAAAATGTTGCGTTCATAACTCAATAACACTCATACATAGTTGCGCATTGCTGATTGTTTTTATGTAGCATAGCTGATATCGTAACAATACATATTTCTTTTTTATACCGGATCTGAAATAATTTACTTCAAAACGTGCATATTCACAATTTACCTCTTTAAAAACATATCAAATTATTCAAGGCAACCATTTCCTCCATAACCCCTTATTTAACTTCTAAATCCGGCTCTGGTTATAATCATAGGAAAATATTCCTTAGAGACAATGGCCCGCGATCGCAAAAAGGATGGATGATGGTCGTGACGAAAAATCGACAATTGCGAATCCAAATCGAAATCTTCACCGATTCGCAACGGCCTTTATTACGGAACGCACTGACCTCTCAACCATTGTAAAGGAGAAGTTTCCAGAACATGACGGTGAAGCAAGGCTACTCCTTACTGGTAGTTATCGAATTTATTTACTATTTTTTCCACTCTCAATCACTCTATTGGAACGGATTTATAGGTGCTTGGTGACAGACTTCCTACTCAAGAGTGGTATCTACGGGAACGTACCCATACTACGTGTCCCTTTGTTTGACAATTTTAGCCCCCTTGGTGAATATCCGTAGTATATGAAAAGACCCCCCCCTCTAATTGTCATGTAATAATTCATAAATACGGTTTTCTCCTCCCCTGTCACCAAGCGTGGTATTTTGAAGACCTCCCTCACCTCCTGAACGGATCACTTAATATGGGTATGTTCCCTAACAAGATGGGCATTAAAAAGCCCTATCACCATGTTAGGGTTTCATCGTAAACATTCATTAACTTATATAGAAAAATATGGGTGTATCTTATAAATTAATGTGAAGATTTCCTATACATAATAAAAATAATAATTAAAAAAAACGACTCTTTTCTCAATGTAGATGTCAAGTATAACAAATGTAATAAATCCATACGAATTCTTACTAATGTTGTAAATGCCACTGTGACCTTGTTTGTTTATTACGCTTGCAACCCTTAACTACACAACCGATCATCATGAAATTTTGCATAGGAGTTATCAGTTTTACAAAAAAGGATCAGATTTACACAAAATCGAGCAAAGCCGCGGGCAGAATGTAGTAAAGAAATAAATGAGAAATTTCCGTGGGATTACAAATTGTACGAATCAACTTTTCTTTTTTTTTTTTCAAGCCTAATAATCCCAAATATTTGTATGAATAAAATATACGAAATAAATCCCAAAAAGTAGTGACGTTTTGCCTATAGATATTGAAATAATGCAATAAATATAGGGCTTCATATCTTTATTGCACTTTTCATAATAGGAACCAAACTTTAAAAAAAAATCATACAAATACTTGGGGTCTGAATTTGGAAAAAAAAAGAATTTCTTGACCCAATTACATGAAGTAGATTATTTGGCCACATTCAGCCTGGAATCATTGGTTTTGAAGTGATTATTACATTTCCAAGCATCTGACTCTATCAATATCTTTTACAGAAAGCTTTAACTCATTGTAGTTTCGAAAAGTATAGGTTTCTTTCTAGTAAGATTTTTTTAAATACTTTTGGTGAGGTTTTACCGTTCGGTTAAAACCTAACATCCTCAACTTGGAAGTAAAACTGCCTGTCCAATTCAGTTGCCGAAACACACCTATAGGTGCATGGTGACGTATTTTCAACTAGAGAGTGGCAGTTAGCCAGGTGTGAGGTGGGCTTACTAAAAAACCCTGCTACCATGATATAGGATCATCACGTTATTTTCCCTAATCAAAAGTCCCTGACCATTGCAAGGGTACCAACACATTAATGAGTCTTACAGTGTTTTCCGTATGGAGCAATAGAGTGATGAATTCGTGGTTAAAAATGTGTGTTCCAACAGTTATCAATTTGTTTATGTAGAATCACTTAAGAACTAATTCAATTTTTGGACTAAGTACATTCATTTCTTCAGCCAGAAATACACAGTATCATTACGGGTGTTGGTTAAAAGCTAATTAATACCAAATAAAAAGGAATATTCTCGATCTTATTCCCAAGGTCTCCACACTTGCGGCAATCTAGGACCAGATTCCCTTCGTCTTTTCACTGCACACCCCTACATAGCTGGAGTTTTCAATGTACCTTGTTGTTACCACTTATTGACTGAGGACATCGACACAAGCCTGTTCGATGTCTTCCAAATTAATTACGGTAATGAAGACAGGAAGCAAGTCTGAAGGTTTTCCAATGTCTCAATATATGAAAGGTCTGATATTTTTTTTAACATTAATATGAATATTATGGATAATCATAATACGCCCCTATTACACTGTAACTTTGCAGATTTTCAAAAATTATAATTGTTCTCATACGGGTCTATAAAAATAACTTGAAATTGATGTAAATTGTAAAAGACTGATGTAATAACGGTTGGTAAGACTACAATTCTATGCACAATGCATGTTTGATTGTTCTAAACTACGGATTATTGAAATTCGCGTTAAAATGCTTTCTACTTTTAATAATATTTGTGCTAAATTCTTATGCTAGATAGACAGCATGACGCAATTGATACACTGTACAAACAATTGGCAACTGTAATTATTGTTTCTGTAAAAAAAATCTTGACACTTATTGTTTTTCATCAGGTTATAATTTGGGCAGAAACGCGCGGATGTTAGCGGCGCAATCTATCGATAGAGTAGTCAGTGAACGGCAAATACCTTCGAAAAGCCTACTTTACAGAGCATTGCTTCAGGTATAATAAATATTTTAATTCCATCTAAATGTAATATTTTATGAGAACATCATGTATATAAGACATAATACACATATGATTTTTTAAATATAAGTTCAGAAGCAATAGTCTATATTTATATTCTTATAGTAAAATTTCTATGTAGTAATATAGAAAACTACAAATACACCTCGCTAATAATATACCCAATGTAATTTTTTGTTTACAGGTTTTGATAAAGAAACTATCTACCTGAAGTCACAATAACCGAAGGAAAATTGAAACGCCTTTCGTCAAAATGTCAAAATTTCGAGCAATACGTCAAAATGGCCGGCGCCATATTGAATCTTGACTTTTTTGACAGTTTGCCTGACAGCTGTTTGACAGATCTACAAAAGGACGTGGATAGTCTGTGGAAGAAACTCGTTCTCTTTTATTTATTAAGGTTGTGTTTGGCGCAGGTCATCGAGAGTGTCATATTATTAGATAGACTCTTATATCTGTTTGAGAATGGCTTCGAGAATGTTTATTTGGTGAAATTGTTCGACCCTGTGTCGTCGCCTCGATGTCACGGCATAGTTGCAGTAAGATAGTGTGATTAAAATATGTATAATAAATGGTTAAAACATACAGAAAAGTGTCAGAATATGCAATATTAAATAATAGATAATTGTAATTTTTTGTTTTATTTCGATTGTTATATTGTCATACCTTTATTATTTTATTGCATGAAAAGTTAAATAAAACCTCATTACAATTTAAATAAACATGAAAAGAATAATAAAGGGGATAAAGGAATCATATTTTATATAAACTAGAATACTGTAAAACGATGTAAATCAAACGTCACTTATTGAGTTATTTAATTTCATAACGGCTTTCACCACTTTTTTTAAAGGCGGGCAATTTTAGTGAATTTAGAAAGCTCATGTTTCTTATAATGATTGCTTTATGACTAAAATCAAAACATACAGGCGTGGTAGTGATAAATATAAATGATACTGTATAAAAATATTTGCTCTAGTCTCATTATCCAGGTGGAAAACATGGGGAATACGTTTGTATGGACGGAACAGCGTCCGCGTTTTCTTTTAACATGTCGTTCTAGTAGGAATTCTACTTAGCGTATGCTCTCATAGCGTCTCAATCCCCTCTGATACAAATTCAAACGCCACGCCTACACGCGAAAGAAGCTATTTCGCTATTATCGCTATTTTTAAAAGCGATATCCGACTCGAACCGTGAATTTCTTTGATAAAATTATTATTAATGAAATCGTACAAATACGAAGAAAAAAACTAACGAAACGCGACGGATCAAAATCTTGATTTCAATATAAAAAGATTTGCACAACGCCCTATATTTTTTATAGAACTTAATAAAAGGTCAGGACTATGGTACATTGTTTATAAAATCTTTACTTTTTGCCTTATGTTAGTCACAAGTATCCTTTTATATTGTACATAATGTATCACTACATAGTATAAAGCAATGTCGCTTTCTCTGTCCCTATATCCCTATGTATGCTTAAATCTTTAAAACTACGCAACGGATTTTGATGAGGTTTTTTTTTAATAGATAGAGTGATTGAAGAGGAAGGTTTATGTGTATAACATCCATTAAATAGTGGAGAAATACTGTTATTTCTGAGGTTACACCAAATTTAACGCGTGCGGCCCACGGACAGTAATGAATAAATCAAAACTACTGGATCGATTATAATAACTTTTTCAATTAATGTCATAGGCTATATATTTTATACCCGTGCGAAGCCGGAGCGGACCGCTAGTTATATATAATATATGATTGTGTACACAAAAGACTACTCGATTAATTTGTTTGTGTTTTATTCACTATAGTCCTTATCTAGAAAATGTAACACGATAGCTTCTCTTTATAATAAGGTTATAAATGTTTTTAAGAAACTACGATTTTTATAAGTATTACACATTCGGCGATTGTTTACTTGCCGTGAAGAAGTGGGGCAAACGGTGTGTTTCATATATTTTTTCCTTTTAAGTAAAATATATTGTTAAGATAATAAACGACGCAGACGAAGTAGCGGGCATCAGCTAGTTATAATTACGAAATTAAATTCGTTTAATAATTATTTGTTTGTTACGCTTTAACTACTCTACCAATCATCAAATAATTTTGCACACACGTTGTCAAGGTAAAACAAATAAGGTAAGTACCTCAAATATAGAAAGATTTTATTAATTATGAATTAATGTACTACATAATTCGAAATTGTTCTTGTCACTATTCATGCGATACAAAATTGTTCCAAATAAATATATTAAATTATCATTCGAACGCCAAATGATTTGTCGCTTCGTCTGGGGAAAATAGATCTCTTAATGCGTTAAACAAATAGTTTAGCCGTTTAGGGAATCTACTGTATCAAATATCGGATTAAACGAGATACTAAATTTCCTACGCATTGGATTATTTACAAACAGAACTTTTAATAGCGATGCTTTAGAAGACAGTTCCTTGGTTAAACCTATTTTTTTTTATTATTCTTTATAGTGTTAACGTTTGACCACAATCTCATCTGATGTTAAACGATGACCTGGTCTAAAATGGTAGTCACGTAGACTGGCAGGGAGATTGGCTCTCAAGCGCAGCTGCCGGAACACACCAACAGGTGCTTGGCGACAGATTTTCAACTTGAGGGTGATAGCTACTCAGTCGGACTTACAAAAAGCCCTACGACCATGAATACAGAATTCTATCAAAGTTTTCTTTTTTAATTTAATCAAAAGTTTTATTTTATTTTAAACTCTTAGTAAAACTTACAGCTATCTAATAAGGTAACTATTCTGTCTGTAGGTCGCTTCAACAATCGTGTTATATAGTATACTAGCGGCCCGCTCTGGCTTCGCACGGGTATAAAATATATAGCCTATGTCATTCACTGAAAAAGTGATTAAAATCGCTCTAGTAGTTTTGATTTATTCATTACTGCCCGTGGCCCGCACGCGTTAAATTTGGAGTAACCTCAAAAATAACAATATTTCTCCACTATTTAATGGATGTTATTATACATATACATCTTCCTCTTCAATCACTCTATCTATTAAAAAACACCGCATCAAAATCCGTTGCGTAGTTTTAAAGATTTAACCATACATATGGATATAGGGACAGAGAAAGCGACTTTATTTTATACTATGTAGTGATTAGAGTTTCTACTAGATAGGACTGGTACGCGTACATCAATTTTACTCGGTAATTCCGAACAGTCAATTATTTGAAATGAGTTCCACAGATATTTACCAACTTTACTCATTAATTATTCTTAACATTATAAAACTCGTGAGAATGTATGCTTTTTTGAACCTGATAATCTGTGTTACTCCTAATCAAACTAAAAAAAAACTTAACTTATAACAAACTAACTGATTCCGGCCACTTCATTCGACATAATAATGAACGATTTTGTTGTTTCGGTATGAAAGCGTAACAAAGAAACTCATATTCCTACCTATAATATTAGTTAGTACGTGCTTGTCTACAGATTGACAACCTAAATGTAGTACCTAATCAAGCATGTATACAAATAAAATCAAGTAATAAGTAACATTTATTTTCGTCCACCGAAAACTAAGCATATAATTTCCACCCACGCTTTTCGAATGTGCCGCGTGACGTAATAAAACAGTTCCCGTAATTCGCAAATAATTATGCAAAGCATCAACTATTCTCTGAAAACCTAGTTCGCGTGCGTTATACTCGTAGTTATTGAAACTAATTCTATTTCATTTCGGTACTTTCATATTAGACAAAATTCATTACGTGAATATTTATCACACATACTCGTGTATTCTTAGCACTGTACCTATATAAGTGAAATATAAGCCATACTGAAGCCTTGGCATATATAAAACATTGTTATTAAAAACGCTAAATATTTTTAAATTAGTAAAACAATTAAGAACATTGACATGAATCATCAATTTTATGGTTATATGTCGTGTAATTGTTGCTAACTAATTTTTATTTCTCCTCAGAATTAATTAATATGCATTTTAAAATTTAAAATATTAAGAATGAAGAACATTAAAAACAAATTTTCTGATAACATAACAAACATGTAAGAAATGCACGAAGTAGTTCGTCAAAAGAGGTGAGAGATGGCGTTAAAACAAATATGACAGTAAGGACACGATAAATTGTTTTTCGAATCGAAAAGGCGAAAAATGAACAAGAAACGTTTTCCGCTGTCCAGTATTAAATTTAGTAGGCGGAATGATACAGCTGAAATTTAATGAAAGGTGAAATCTAAAATCGAGACCATTGTTTGATGGCACCCACATTTTATTGAAGATCCTTCATTAAAATCCGGCATCGTGTAGGAAGGTACCATTTTATACTACAAGGAAACAAGTTTAGATTTTGCTCAATTTGGTATATTATTACAGAGGAAACAGTACTTCTTTAAGGTTGAAAGTTGTCCTACGTCTTTTTCTGTACTTGTGGCAATGAGTATGGAAAATTTTAAGGTGGTCGGTTAAGTAATTAAGACGTAAAAGCGTAACAAACGAACAACTTTCAGATTTATAGTGTTGGTATGGACTAAGCATGCTCGAGATTACGTTCGCGTAGAATTTCATGTATAAGAATAGTGATTACAGAATCTTAGGTACTTAGGTAGGTCTTTGGTGTATAAAAGTACAACATCAACGGTTAATCCCTGCCTCACTCTTTGTTAATGTTACTGTACTGCAAGATGCAGCGTGGTACTATGTTGCGTTTATATGTTGTCCCCATGTATAAACTATTACCATACCGAATTTGGTCTAAGTTTAAGAACTGACGGAACGATTTACTCCCGTGCTGTGGGTGGTGGAACTGCAGTTTTATTTCTAAACTCACGAGACCAGTTTTTTGCACGAATTTCTATTCTACCTTCGGAAAGGTATGCGGGTGACCGCGGCCCGCACTATTCTACTAGTTGCCCGCCGGTGTAGCGGTTAAAAACTGCCTCGTAAGTCCTTAGCCTAAAACAGTCTTTTGCATGACGCGCGTACGTATGTCAGACAGGTTCTAAGTTATATCACAAGTATAATATATAATAATAATAAGGGTTTGTTATAAGATGACATTGAAATTATAAATTTATCTGGCAATAAAATGTTTGATGATTTTGTAAATATATTTTTTATTTCCAGAGTACCTAATTATAAAACTGTCATATTTTCCTTTACAAGTTATTTCTCTGCTCCTATTTCAGACAAAGTTCAATGACATCAGAGGATAATTATTTAAATGATTGTTTTTAGTAATTATATACTAAATACTGGTTACATATTTGCATACATACTTAAAACTGAAGCTCAATTGCCAAACTATATTATTGAGGTATTTTCAAATTTAATAAATAGCGTAAAAAAAAAATAGAAATTCGTTAAGCCAACTGTTAAATCTGCTTAAATTGAATGTCAATTTGAAGCTATGTAACTTCAATAGCTAACTATTGGGACACGACATCAATAACCAAGAGCCGAACACTGCACAGTTTTGAACGTTCGAAGCCTAAAAGAGAAAGCGAGAAAAAAATCACACTTCCGATAGTCAGACTTCTCAATGTTTAAAGTTTCAGTAAATCCACCAAAGTAAATCAATTACAGCCCTACATAACTATTAGAATGACTGACAAATATTTTACAAACTACTAACCCATTTGTTATGGTCCTTCGAGCCACATTTAATTATAGTTTAACGGAGCCATAAATCGAAAGCGTGAATGGGTCTGAAGCGATATTTAAGCTAATTACGGTATTAAAATATACTCTCGTAGGAGTTAAGTTAGGAACAGGTTTGCAAGCTTATGTAATCCAATTATCGAGATTAAGAAAAAACTGAGTACTAGAATATAAAATATAAGCTAAACTAGAACATACAAATTTTTCTACATATGTTATTTATTATGGCTTCGGCACTTTATTCCCTAATGATAGGAAGGCTTGCTTGTCACAATTAGAAATATACAGATTAACGATGCAAGAAATTTGGAAATAACATGTAACAATAACACTTATACCCTGGAAGATGTATTTACTCTTGATACAGCGATATTTCTACACCGTTTCATCTTCCAATTCCTTTATTGAGAGCTGGTGTGGCTGCTATATTAGTAGAATACCTCAAGCTACGTAAGTTGGTAGTCTTGATAGGCCTTGCATATGTACGCCGTTTGCAGTCAATACCCTGGGGCCACCTTTTTTATATGGGAAAATTCTACATGGACACCCACCCTCCCAGAGGAGAGGATGGGTAGCGTGAGACTCTTACCCACTAAAACCCCACGGGTTATCCTCTATCGCCATAATGGGGCGATATGAGATCGCGCTTGCAGTCATCGTGCCGCTCCGTCGGCCGGCCCAGACTCGTACCGAAACCCCATGGTGCCTTCTCACACCTATTTGGCCGGAGAGCAGGAACTGCCAAAGGCACTACTTCTGCATCCCCGGCAGGTGTCGGCCCCTCATCAGGGGCCCCGTCTGCGGTCTGAGGGACCAGCATGATAGACCCCTCAGGAGGGGGCGGGTGTTAAACCCCCCCCCGACGAACTGTGGGTGTCGCACGGCACAATGCGGCTCCACCACTAACCTAACCTGCGATAAAGAGAAACAGCCTGGTACACTCCGACTTTCTCCCACACGGTCAAGTCAATGCCTCGATCAGTGTATAAGTATTGCCATACAACATGCCAACTACTGAGAACTTTTCCTTCTGTCAGCGAATCCAATGTCATCATTACCTACAAAAAAAAAAAATAATCTCGTACATAATATTATAATTTTATTATCTCTTAAAAAGCAGTTTCGTCTACATTGAACTGATTTTATCTAGGGTCCGAGATATTTGGCCCGTAGATGACTTCCGTGCCCAATCTTTTATTTTGAATTTATGAGCTCAACAAACGTACTTTAAGATACCGTTTATGAAGTTCTATTGTATATTTGAAGGCAGTATATTTTTAAGATGTTCACGTTACGAGTTCCTGGTGTCTCTATTATTCCCGCTTATAAGGGTAGGGCTCACAAAAAGGGAAGGTTCATAGATATAACTTTGTAATAAAATCTAATTAAACCAACACTGAGCCTGTAACAACTTTTACTAGATGCTCTAAATTTTACATTAAATTATAAATAATGATAAATCAGTATAAACAAATTAATATACCCAACGTAACAGTTTCACCTTAACGACGTAGATCTAAATTAGTTACTGAATAACGTCATTCCTTCGACAAGAGATAAAAATAGGTTGAACGAAATCGGGACATCCAGCCAAAATTGAGACAGTTAGTATGGTAACCCTATTAAGAAACAATGGGCTGTTGGAGGCTTACGGTGCCAAATCTTGCTTGTCAGAACCAAATAGCAACATCTTCCCACGTTTTAGGATAATCTGGAACACCTAAACCATTGTTTCTCAAACTTTTTTTGTATTCCACACTAAATGTCCAAAAAGATCAGTAAAAAGCGATTGCGTTTGGACTCCTTTTTACAAAAATGATACATTTCCCAAAACTTTACATGTAAATGTAACACACGTTATGTTAACACGACAGCTACGACAGTAATAGATACCGTGCATTATGAAGATCCGCTTTTGATAATGGTCTATAAACTCTACAACCGTGCTCATACCACCTTATGAATGTCAAAAATTAATTCGCATACTGAGCGATGGCTATTAGTTATCCGGTATCGTATTCCTACTATCTACTACATTACTCGGATACTTGCTTTTAAATTCGTATCGGCCAGTGAAAGTCCCATGAAAATCAGTCCGAATGTCTATGAGATTCCATTGAGTAAGAAGTCGCGGGTAACAGATAATCTAAAATAAAATAATCTAAGTTACTTTTTATATGGTCAGCTATTTGCCAGTGAAAATCTCTTGGAAATCCGTACAACATGTCTCTGAAGACAAAGTCGCGGGTAACAGCTAATCGGCAATGAAGTAGTGTTACTTTTTATAGGGTCAATTGTCTGTCAACGAAAGTCCCGTGAAAATCGGAACAACCGTTTTGGAGCTTTTACTGCGGGCAAGGTCGCGGGTAACAGTTACTCTAAAATAAAATAGCCTAAATTACTCCTTATAAGGTCAGCTATCTGTCAGTGAAAATCCGGTGAAAATCAGTTTAACCATTTCGGGTATTCCACTACGGACGAAGTCACGGATAACAAATAGTATAAAATAAAATGGCCTATACCACTCCCCATAATGTCAACTATATGTCAGTGAATTCCCGTCAAAATTGGTCTTCCCGTTTCGGAGATTACCCAGAACAAACAGACAGTCAGACCGACAAAAATTTTAAAAATTATTTTTTTTTTGTATTAAGTACCCGTATACACTTTCAAAGTTGTTATTTTGATATTGCATACAGATATTTCTTTTTTATTATATGTATAGATTATTTACATTGAAAATTCTACCCGTATAAATAAAATTGTTTATTGTTTGATCAAGCTAAGCTCCGAAGCAGCTGTAAAGATTTTGATTGGGTTTTTACTGTAAGATAGTGGAGTTTCATATGCAATCTTGGTTACATATCTTAACGCTTTTCCATAAAGATAAAGCGGTAGTAATGAAATTAACCACAGGTAACTTAAAATTTATAAAATGGTTGGAAGATTTAAGTAGTTAATATAAAAACATATAAAACTAGCAGGACCAGCGAACATTGTCCTGCCGTGATATTAAAAAAAATATACTTATGTGCATGAAACGCTTAAGACGGCTTGACTTTTTCCGATTTTTTCAACAATGATTATTAAAAACCTAGACAAATTATATACCGAAACCCTTCCCCGCGAATTACTCTATCCTCTAGTGAACACCGCATTATAATCCGTTCAGTAGTTTTCAAGTTTATCGCGAACATCCAAACAGACAGACAGACAGACGCGGCGGATGACTTTGTTTTATAAATATGTATTGATACAGTCCAACGAAGTGGGGGTACTGGTAAGTATGTTATACGAATCAAGAATTATTTGTAAATTCTGTGCCATTCGGCTGGGTGCAGTAGGTACTTAAACTGTTCCGGTGTGAAGCCAGGGCAGATCTGTTAAGCTGATCGTCTTTTATTTCATTATTATTGGTCTTCATTATTGAGATTAAAAGGGTTACCGTTACTTATCCATAATAGACGGATTTTTAATAGATTTTGTGCTAAGGAAGAATTCAGGACTACATTTTTTTTTGTGTAAGCTTAACTAACAACACGTCACATGTCATAGATACTCAGGAAAGGCACCATTTTTTCTGACTTAGTTGATGACAAATGTCGTCATACCTTTACGTAGTTTGTGTAGTATATATTCAATAACTTACCTCCATCTGGACTAATGTAGTACCTTTAAAATAGTGAAAGAAGAAAGAAAGAGCGAACAAACATAAAAACTGTATTCTGTCTTTTTATAATATTAGTACAGACATTAGTGTGCACAAGAGCTTACAGCTGTTTTCAAAGTTATTAAGCTATATACTCTCCGTTCATAAAGCAGTTATCGGATAGACAACATATTTTTCTTTACCATAGGAAAACTAAATGTATTTTATAGGGGGTAGGGCTACGCTGAAGCTATTACTGGTTTCAGCATGAATGGGTCGGCTCTCCCGGGGTAGTACCACCATCTCGCAGAAAACCGACGTGAAGTAACAGTGCTTGCACTGTTGCGTTTCGTTCGGTCAGTGAGAGCGCCGGAGGCCCACATATTTAAAAAGCCGGCAACGCACTTGCGACTCCCCTGGTGTTGCTAGTGTCTATGGACGGCGGTGATTACTTACCATCAGGTGACCCGCCTGTTCGTTTGCACCTTATAATATAAAAAAAAGGCGGAAAATTAGACAAAACTCTACTATACTCGTATACTTTAAGAATTAATATGAAAGTTTTAAACGAAGCCGGTAATATATATATATATATACATGTTTTCTTATAAGCAATTTTGTCTTGCGGTTTTACTCGCGTTTCATTATCCCTTATAATTTATAGGATTTTTAGCCTCAAACACAATCTCATCTGGTGTTAAATGGGGATGCTACTCTAAGACGGTACACATGTTAAAACTACAGGATGACTTTCTCTCAAGTGTACTTAGCTGCCGGAACGCGCCGACAGGTAGCTAGTTTATTAAAAGCCCTACCATCTTATGGTTTCATTACAATAGTTTTCCATCACTGAAAGCTCCGAGTCAGTCGCAAGTGAGCCGTCATCGCTTCAAAATGTAATTTGTCCGCCCTCGGATTCCGATATCCTACGCCCCGCCACATGGGTTGCCCGACAGATTATTTCGCTCACGCTTACTTCATTTTCTCAGCCACACTTTGTATGATAATACCCTCGCTTTTAAGGTGAAGAACTCTCGAGCGACGACCACGCATCAGGCGATACAATATAGGCAGACAGCAACCATGTAGGCCGGTGATCTGACGAAGATTGTGGGAGTCCGCTGGATGCAACACAAAACGAGTCGTTTATACGATCCTTTAGGACGTTTATTTTTGGATGAATAGCAAGATTTTAAATAAGCTTCTTCAATAAACAGAGAATAAAATACAAAAATAAACGTTCAAATAATAATTTCCGATATTAACTAGCTATTGCTCGCGGCCTTCGCTCGCGTTATTGTACCCATGATAAAGTTTCATAATTAAATCGATGAACAGCTAAGGCGTAAAAACCTTACAAACCAACTCGCATTCCCATCACTACATAGTATAAAACAAAGTCGCTTTCTCTGTCCCTATGCTTAAATCTTTAGAATTACGCAACGGATTTTGATGCGGTTTTTTTAATAGATAGAGTGATTGAAGAGGAAGGTTTATATGTATAATAACATAAATTAAATAGTGGAGAAATATTGTTATTTTTGAGGTTACTCCAAATTTAACGCATGCGGGCCACGGGCAGTAATGAATAAATCAAAACTACTAGATCGATTTAAATTATTTTTTCAGTGAATGACATAGGCTATATATTTTATACCCGTGCGAAGCCGGAGCGGGCCGCTAGCTTATAATATAGTATAGTTAGGATTAAGATTACGATATAGATAGACGACGCCGCCATATAACAGTTGATTTGATTTACAAATGAATATATTTTATTAACGTAACATGATATTAGAATACGCAAATTGACGTCAATTTATGAGAATATATGAAATATATAAATGATAAATACAATTGCAGATAAATGAAAAATGCAATATGAAAATTTATAAACCATGCTCTCGGAGACCGATGGAAAATGTAATATCGGATGAAAATCGACGTCGTAATTCATTGGCAATAAAAATATAGATACATTACTCATAAATAAAATGTCCTTACGTTTGTGATCTGTTTAAAACGAAGTGGGCGATCCGAAGTCATAACTCTACAGCGTAACTTGTCGCGTGAACAACAGCTAATAGATAATTATTTAAAAGACTTTTTTTATACAATATTAAATTCGACGTTATTTTGCACTTCCACGCGGTATTTATTGGCCGTTGCCACGTCTCAGTACAATAAAAAAAAATATGATTTATTTGCACGAGGTGTACATGAAAAACGTTACGTCTGAAGCTAGTAGAAGAAATAGCGAAATATTAGTAACAGGCACAATTAAACGCGTTGTGATCGGGTGAGTGCCTTAAGCGCTCCCCTTAGTAGTCCGGTGAAACTGTAGCGGTCCTTGCCAGGCTAACAGTGTAGGTCAGTTCGAGAAAAAATTAAACAAAACGCGCTATTGATTGAAATCTATAGTCGGTTGACATTGTTGGCATGTAGCTGTAAAAAAATTCAAAATTGAAACAAGATTAACCAATGTAGCAGCCAATCAATTCCATACGAAAATGCAAAGTAACGTCTCCTATAATATTGAATTATGGATTTTGGTAAAGTAACGCCTTCATCAATCAAATGCCTTTTTATAGACACAATTCGCATTTTACCTACAACACTACCGATTCATAAATCAATAGATCTACTGATAACAACAAAGCTTGACTAAAAGTAAATTTTATTTATCCTATTACGGGTAAAATTATAGGTTGTAATAAGCACGTGATACGTTACAATTAATTATTGTGAATACAAGATTCCTTTGTATTTTGAACCCTTTCAATAACTGTCAAATGTTCGAGCAATAAAATTAAATATTATGAACAAATGTTTAAATAAATAATGCACAGAAGAGATATAGAAAATAATATTATTAATTAAAAGAAATTCTTTGTAAAACATTTTATGTATATATATTATAGACTTATATAGATATGCCGCTGTGCGCGCTCCACTCAAAATCTATTGGATGGATTTAGATGCTTTTTTAGTGTTACTTCTTAGATATTTGGTTTGTATATAAAATATCTAGATAGCTTCGTCTATAGCGATATTAAAATGTTAAGAATATACGATTTTGTTAGCCTTACGCGCTCAGTATGTTTTCTTGGGGTGAATAATTTCGTAGGTGGTAGAGCTACGTTGAAGCTATTACTGGTTTCAGCATGAATGGGTCGGCTCGCCCGGGTAGTACCACCCTCTCACAGAAAACCGACGTGAAGTAACAGTGCTTGCACTATTGCGTTTCGTTCGGTCAGTGAGAGCGCCGGAGGCCCACATATTTAAAAGTCCGGCAACGCACTTGCGACTCCCCTGGTGTTGCTAGTGTCTATGGACGGCGTTGATCACTTACCATCAGGTGCCCACCTGTTCGTTTGCCCCCTATAATATTAAAAAAAAGAATAAGTGGGGGCGAGCGGTGTGGTGCTTGTTTTTTCGTCTGTGCATAAACTTCTTGTTCAAGCTAAAAATTAACTCCCAAATATTTCTTATTACTCGTCAAAGGAGGTATAACTTAATAAAAAAAAACTAATAACATGCTTAATTCTATTATATTTCTCAATGTATGTACTAGAATATAATGTAACAATTATTGTAAAGTGGTACAAATATAAAATGCATTTTACCTTATGTCATATTCATAAATTATGGTGTAATTAAATTGAAATGTATGTAAGTAATAACTACGGCATGCTGTAATACGTCACAGGAAAAGAATAGCGTCTTAGATACAGGCTCGACTTAGTTCTGGCGCTAAGATACATAGATGTGTAGCTATACTATATGTTGTAGGATAAAACTTAATTTATCTTGTTCATATAAAGTTATTATTATTATCGTAATCATTATATAGGTAAAAACCTATACTATTAACTTACAAAATAAATAAATAACCTGTTTCAACATCTACTTGGTTCAGGAATAACCCTATTGCAAATATAAAAACACAACCAGGATAATTTTTCCAATATGTTATTTCCATTTTCGATAAAACAAATTAAATTTTATTAGAAGTAATTAATTACGTAAATATCACTACATATTATAAAACATAGTTGTCCGCGGCGTCTGTCTGTCTGTACGTTCGCGATAAACTCAAAAAGTACCGAACGGATTGTAATGCAGTCTTCACCAATAAATAGGGTAATTAATACATGCGGAAGGTTTAGGTATATAATTTGTTAAGGTTTTGTGTACATTGGTTGAAATATAAGGATGATTATTGGAAGTGTTGGAAAAAAACAAGCCGCCTGGGAGCTTTCATAGAAAACGCTGCCTAATTCTTATTTGAGATATAACAAATCAATGCGTAGTAAGATATTCCTCTTTTGACACTATTCACAGATCTTTTGAAGATAGTTTACTATATCCACCTCTATCTTCTAAAAAACATTAGTTACTTCAAGCATTTGATGCATATATGTATATATTTTTTATTATTACGGGCAAAACAACGTCGGCCAGGCCTATCACGATCCCGTGTCGCCCCAACCAAAACGGCGGCCGGTACACCGTGAGGTTTTAGTGAGTGAGAGTCTCACACTACCCACTCTCTCTCCCAAGAAGGTGACGTGTCCATGCTGGATTTACTCATCTTAATAAAAAAAGACCTGCTAGTATATAATAATTTTGAAGCAATGATAGCGTGCTTTAACTTCAAGTGGATGTAAGTCTACAATAAGTCTGTGTTTACAGTAAAGGAAATCATCGTGACGAAACCATAGTATAGTGGTAGTAATTTCTCTTATGCCCGTCTGGCTTACTACCATCCGTATATAGAAAAGATATCGATATACATATGTACGTGTGTTCCGGCAGCTGTATCTGAGAGCCAGTTTCTTCCAAGCTTGCGTGTTGCCATCTCGAGCTACATATTCACCTTTTTTTAATGTCGGAAGAAATCCTACGTTGGACACCCACAGCCCTGGAGAGATGTGGGGTGTCAGACTCTTAATAACTAAAAAAAACTCACAAGACACCGTTTACCGCGCTATAGAGTGACACGGGATCGAACAAGCCGAACACCATGCCACCTCGGCGACAAGACCCAGCGTGAACGCCATGGACGCGGCGATAGCGAACCTACCCGTCTACCGAACCGATGTGCAATGGAAAGTCATGTCCCTGGGCTCTTCCCTCCTTGATCCGGCTTAGCAGTCAATGGGTTCCTCCAACCGCTATCACCTGTAACTTTTTAACATAGTTTTCTCCCACCGTGACCTTTTAACGAGGTTTTCTCCCTCCCTCCTCCCGTCTGTTTTTAACGAGATGGTCTCCTTAACACCCCTAACTTTTTGCGTTGTCATTATTATATAATATTTCATTCATATTTCATATGTTCTGATATATACCTAAAACATTAACAGTATATATATGTACGTTCTTATAAATTAGTATGAAAACCATACCTTTATCCTGATGCTCTCAGATAAACAAATTGAGAGAATAACATTAATTGTCTATTCAGAACGATGAACAGTTACTCATTGCCTTACATAGAATGTATCTGTTTTTAACTTACCGCTAGAGAATTATTAAGATGGCCGTAAACTATGTTAAAAAATACATTATATATGTAGTTATAGAGTTATTTGCGTTGTAAATAATAAAAAGGTAAATCATATTAAAAGGTAAAGAGGTATTAGGCAGCCGTAGCAGATTACGTTTTACGTCGGATCTAGGCTAGGGCGGTTCACCCCTTCGGTTATAAGGCGGGTGAACGCGCCAAACCGGGCATTCGGAACGTGAACATGATGCGGAACACAGCTACCGCGATCGCCGTCCTAGCCCTCCTGCTGGCCGGTTAGTTCAAAACTTTTCTTTACAACTCAAACTATACATACTCTTTGCTCAAAATTTACGCAGTAACTTTTGGCGGGATTTTAATAACCTACAATGTTTTTAATTATTTATGTTTTAGTGTTGATTAGATGTGGTAAGTTTTTATTTATTTTATTACAACTTGAAATGCGGTTTTTTATAGTTTATATTGACACGTTTAGAATTATTTATAGATTACATTTGACACCAAAAATAATGGTATTTCGCTGTCATAAACGCATAGTAGAAATACTTTCCCGACTTTAATGACAATGGAAAAAAATTCTAAAATTTTTACGAAGATTTTTTTCTCAAATTAATAATTACTAATTTTAGTAAAATCAAAATATGATTATATAAAAAAAAATTAAGAATATATACAGTGAGTAAATGTAAGCTTAACTCAAATTAAAAACTTTAATCATTTTGAAAGCAACAGTTACATGGAATGTAAATTAACATCCAATTTATTACCACGTAATTACAGGTTCGATGTTCAGGAACATTTCCCACAAATTTTATTTAGACTTTTAACTTAATTAATTGTATTCTGTGTTTATTATTACTTTTTGTTTACAATCTTATCTTATCACAATATACCTTGTAAATCTTACACACTCATATCCGAATAATGATACGCTGAGGGTAAAGTGGCCGGCTCTTAAGTGCAACTGCCGGAAAGCGTCTGTTTTCTTGGCTATAGATGTTCAATTTTTTCAAAAGTCGTAAAGACTTATTATTTACTAGCAGGCCCGGCCGACGTTGTCCTGTCCTGATATTAAAAAAAATATACTTATGTGCATGAAAAGCTTACGGCGACTTGACTTTTGCAGATTCTTTCAACGATTATCATTATATTTCAACAAATTTCCAAAAAAACCTCGATAAATTATATACCTAAACCTTTCCCTGTGAATTACTCTATCTATAGGTGAAGACCGCGTTACTATCCATTCTGTAGTTTTTTATTTTATCGCGAACATCCAGACAGACAGACGCGGTGGACGACTTTGTTTTATAGTATGTAGTGATACATTTTCATCTCACAACCACTACATATGTATATAACTTCTCAAGTAGATTTAAAACTAGCTCATACCGTGACTTTGTTTGCAAATGGTAAAGTTATTATTATCGTTATATTTCGTTATTATATTTGTCAAGTCGATTAATATAGTGCAAAATTTAATCTGCCGTACCGCGAAATAAACTCTCTTGCTCATTTTGTGAATTCTATGATTATTAAAGTACCTCCTCCGGAAGGAAATAATATAGAAAAAGTTGTAGCATTCCAAATTATACAGTTATTAACTTCTAGATTTAGTCCACGGGTTCGCTCGCTGTTGTTAAGAATGAGAAGTAAGCATCATCCTGTTCTGTGTCCTTGTCAACGTGTACACCAAATTTCATTGTGCTCCATTGGGGGTAATTCGTAGTCTTTGAGTTGCAGTTTCGCATGGTGTAGTTATTTTTTTGAGCACGCCTTGCTAACCACTCCACTAACTAACCACTCTACCTTCACCTTGCTACCTTGCTAACCACTCATAAGTTGGAAATATGTCGCCGAGCATCTACAGATGTGTTCCGTCAGCTGCACCTGAAAGCCAGTCTCCATTTAAGTCGTAGCGTGTTTATGTGCATGCATATTTTTTAAAAATGATTACTGATATTTTTGTAAGTTATAAATATTTCAATGGTATATACTTTCCATGTTATAATTTTTCATGAAAACTCTTTTGAGAACGCATTTTTTGTTTGTAATGTTTTTTTGTAATCTGTGATAAATAATTTTAGTGGTCAAGTTTTCAATTAGATATTTTATACACCTCGTATACAAAATTATATCAAAATCGGTGGGGAACAAACATAATGAGTTACTTAATTATTGTCTTTACCATATAAAAAATTTACCATTTCTTGTAACCCGTCAATAGACGAATTTAGTAACCTCCCCGTGTACAATATTTCATAAAAGTCAGTCAAGCCGTTATAAGTTGAAGCCAGATATACAAACAGACGATTAGAAAAAAAAAAACTATTTATTCGTGATCAGGCGCCTCTATAATGAAATTTTTGAAAAAAAAAAAATATAATGAGTAAATAAGATTGTGGTTAAACGCTAGTTAACCTATGACATTTATAAAAAAACAGCAGTTAAGGCGTGAAAACGTTACAAACAAACACAAACTCATATTCGCATTTATAATATTGCTTTAGATTTTTGAATACTCGCAAGAATATATTACAATTATTTCTATGTGATATATCTATTGATACTGGTTTAAATAAAATTCTTTCGCCAAAGACATAATCTATAGCCGTGTTGTATAATAAATTAAAAAAAAAAATGTAGGTGTATATATATTAATTTGTCTTTTTAATTATATTAGTAATTTTTAATAAAAATATTTAAACCATTCTCATGCTATGTTTAGGAAACACTTCACTCATACAACTAACCCCATAATTATGCACGTTTAATTTTCCATTGATGACATTTCTCGTTTATAAGCTTTATTGAATGAACATAATCTCACCTGATGTTAACTGATGATATGGCTTAAAATGGTGACACGCTAGAAAGACATCACTCCCAAACACGGTTACGGGAACATATCTACAAGTCCTTGGTCACTGATTTTCAATTCAAAAGGCGATAACTAGCGGACGGCGAATAATAAAAAAAAGGCTTATCAGCATTATATTTTTTCTTCGCGATCGATCGACGTAGTGTCAGAGTACATTTAAACTGAGCCATCAATGGTTCAAAACAACTTAAATCTATATTATGGTAAACATAAATAAAATATTAAAATGTCAGAACATTGTGCGCGCATAGCTCAAAAATTACTGAATAAATCTCTATCAATTTTTCCTTTGTTTTACTTCTTAGATACTTCGCTCTTATCTACAAAAAGATTATCATGAGAGCATACCTTAAAAGTAATCAAAATTTTAAGAGTATATGTATTCTATAAGCGCTACGCGTTCAACGATTTGCCGTGGAGAAATGGGGCATGCGGTGTTGTGCTTACATTTTTCCTCTGTATATAAAACATATCGCTAAGGTAATAAACGCCGCGGACGAAGTAGCGGGTGTTAGCTAGTTCATTAGTATATACATAATGAGTTATATGTAAGGGCTATAGTATAATAATTATCCAATGAAATTCCACATGAATAAATATGATAATTAGCCACACCTAGGTAATGTTAGGCGGTTTTTATACTACGTATTCGATTAATTTGTAGCGTTTTCTTCTACAACATGTATAGTATATGTATAAATGTATTCCTGCTAGCGGCCGCCCGCGACTTACTCTTCGTTTTTGTCCTTATAAATGATGACGCCATACATTACTTTTGTGTAATTCTAACAGTCTATTCAGCGGACGTCGAGATTGCTCACAGATGTCGTGATTTCTTCCAAGTTACTTGATATATATTTCGTTATATTTTAACCAATTTCAACGATATGTTTATAAATTATTGTCTATGTGTTATTGTAATTTATAATCTATATCACTGTAAGATTTCATCAGAATATGTTCTGGCGTTTTTGCGTGACAAAGGAATAAACTTTCACGCTTATAATACGACTAAAAGAGTGCATCGTTCATGTGTAATTAGTAGTATAAATATTGCATCGAGTTTTCTTTAATTTCTTCTCGATATCGTCGCGTCCACATTTGCAGGTCGAAACATTTTTTTTCGGTATTATAATTTTTTTTTTTCTTGAAACCTGAAAGTTATTTCAACAGCTTTGCAAATTTGAATAGCCACCGCTTACGACTTCCCTCGCGTTACTTACAAAAATAAATAATAAATGATAAAGTTTTGGTGTAATAAACTTAGAAGAAAAAAAACAACCGAAATGCGTACAAACCTCCTTTTTGAAGTCAGATAAAAATACATAGAAAATGAATGTGAACTTTATGAACGAACTTACAACAACCAAAACTGTGAACAATCATAAATATTCGTGGGTTAAAGATAAACAGTAAACATTAAAAGAGCGAAATTCGAGTTCGAAAGGAAGAGAAATTCGAGTTCGAAAGGAAGAACTTAATTATTGTATTTTCGAAAAATATAAAGCTATTAATCGCTGAGAGACTGTGAAAGAGCGTGAACATTTTTCACACAAACTGGCAACTTGTTGATTATTCTCGTTCACAGTTAGATATGGTACGCCCGAACACCTGTAGCTTCAAAATCGAAATTAATACGAATTTTACTTACAAACCACTACAATTTTCAACATTTCAAATAATTAAGAAATAATATAAGGATAGGAAGAAGCGCCATCCAATTGTAATTAATCTTAGATCCGAAAGAGTATTAATGTACGCAAGGATTTCCATGTACTTTCCCAAGAGATAACATTTCTTCATCTGAGTAATACTTTTCGTCCCCTTCTATATAAAAATAATAAAAAATAAAAGACACATTTGTGTTACAAGTCATGAATATCTTTCTTTACATAAAAAGAGCTATTTGAATTCGTCAAACCCCTAACATCTTTGACAAGTGGGTTTTTTCTAAGGAAAACGTTATTACGCTATCCATTATACTGTAACTCGCTAATAGGTGGTGCTTGGCTGTATTTAATCGTTATTAATTATTCTATTGTAATTTAAAACGGATAAAGTCGCCGGCACATACGAATATCTTCTATTTAAAGAGGGAAAGATAAAATATTTCAGTCCCTCTTTCTTCTCTGGTTGTTTTGTTTTCAATAAATTATGTGCAATGGTTATAGACATTCTCCGTTAGGTAAAAAATCGAAATAATGTGGAAAGGTGAAATTAAAAAAAAAAACGAAACGTAACAAATTATATTCGAAAATTTCTACTCATATTATTATGGCATGTCATAATAAAACTAAATATGTTGTGTACAATTTGTAATTGGATTTCAGATTTGTAATGATATAATAGTTTTGCTATGAATGTAATTGTCAATCTGCAATCTGTAATTGTACCTTATTGTAAAAAAATAAAAAAATAAAAATAAAATTATAGATTATATTGTTACAATGCAATATAAAAAAAAACTTGATACTTTAACATTTGCGCAACTCTGAAATTTTAAAATTCCACCATTGCTGTTCTTCTTCGTATATTCTTTTTTATTAGGTAATTTATATTGGCCTATTAAAGCTAAAGTTCATATAAAAAAAAATGCGTATAATTAAATTTCTGATTCAGACATTACATTATTACTTTCTTATTTTGGCGTAGTTCATATAAAAAAAAAACTCTTAGTAGTAGGACATCAAATATCTGAATTTACATGCGATCTACATATCTTAAATTATTTAACGTACTATTTACCGTATCCACTACAGACCTACAAACTTACATTTGAATTTACCGATAGAGCAAAGTACGCACGTGTTTCGCATTATGATAGAGTGACGCGTTGCCCTCTCGCTTCTTTGTAGTAAAAACTTTTTTATCGCCGTTACTACTTTCTGCTGAAGCGGCCAGTTGTCACAGATACAAAATACTATAAATAGAATATACACTGCAATACATTTTCCCGTTATTATCCAGCTTTCTCCTACGTATTTTCAAAGTGTTTATCCTACATAAGGGAAATAGTTCTATTTTAAAATACTACTGGTGTGTTATAGTAAAATTCATAGTACAAAAAACTTGTCTATGAAAAATCATTTAGGTGTTGCCAACTATCACGACGATAGGGACAAAAGTTTTTTTTTTTGATTTGACATATTCTTAACTTTAAATTTTATTAAATGACTAGCTAATAATCGCGTCTTCGCCTGCCTTGTTGGTTATTTTAACATTATCTTAGTATGTACAGCGGAAAAAAAAACATAAGTACCGCTTGCCCCTATCCTCGAAACGAACACAAACATCGTTGAACGCATAGTACTTATAAAAATTCTAGTCTCTTAAATGATGAATAGCTGTACATTAAATGAAGCTATCGTGTTTTTTTTTAAATAAGTGTTTAAGAAGAACAACTATAAGAAATTGACATCTGTCCAGTAGTTCACGCTATAACAGTATTTTAGGTAATAGTGTTAGGTTTTACAACAGAGTCCCGCTTACCGATGTGATAATTTTGACTTTCATAAGCGTCTTCTCGGAGTCTAAATTGAATAAAGTATTTTTTATTTATTTTGATTTGACTCTCCAAAAACCTTACTATTCTTCTAGAGCATTTTGGTAAAAATATCACATATTTGTTTAATATGTTATGAAGGAAATAGCTGTGTATTTTATTTCGGGAAAATGATCTGCTTTGAGCAATGTAAGTGGGCTATTTAATACACCTCCGTTTGTATTTTCTATAGTAAGAACTTGAAAGAACGTCTACAGAGCGCTGTGAACCGCTTTAGTAAGCCGATACCCACGAATCGTCCTTTACTTTCATAGCAGCGTTCCCCAGCTTTGTATTTGCGTTCGATTTCTTTAGTACATGTGTTGTAGGAAATAAATAATTCTTTGAAATACGAATATATTGGAAATTCTATAGTATTATTAGAAACTCTATGGTGCTCGTGAAGATTGTTTTGTGTTTTAATGGAAATTACGTCTTCTATGTCGAATCATCCTGAATTTTAAAGTGAAACTTCTTATGCGAAGGCTTTGAAATTTTAATAGGCAACCTTTCGTGTGACAAAGTGGTGGGGTAAACACTGTTTCGGGTACAGTGTTGAAAACACCGGTTATCGTCCGATCACCGAAATTAGGCAACGTCGGGCGCGATCAGTATTTCGTTCGGTGACCGCTTGGGAAAAACGCATGGCGTTGGCTTTTTTTAATTAACATGTTTTCCTGTTATACAAAAGCTTCACTTCTATCGTGTGTCTTCACGATACACCCTGTTCTTTTCTTTTATTTTTAAAATTTTGGTTTTAATACAAAATAAATATTTTTCTCCAATTTTACGTGACCACAGTTAAATTTTACTGTTACTGAATAACTCTTATGGAAATGCATATTAATAATAGTCTAGATAATGCTCCGATAAGTTCTAAATTTGTCTGTAAAAATCTTGTTAAAATAGATTCAGATGTACGAGTATTACAATGTATCTTGAACAAAGAACAGCCATTTCAATTCTATTTAATTGTAAATATAATTACCAGTAGAAGCCATACATTTTTATGAAGTCTATAACCCAATCCAATAGTGGATATAAAAGTAGTAATGCTTGTAATTATTAATGTTTGAAGAGATGATCAGTGGTTAGCGTATTCGGACACCACGTCAATCGACATAGGTTCAAATCCTTGCGAATGAGCCGGAATTTTTGGTGAAGGACAGGATCCTGATGAAACCATAGCGTGGTGGTAAAGCTTTTTCTAAGCCCGTCTACCTAGCTACTATACTAAAGTTGAAAATATGTCGCCAAGTACCTATCGACTTATTCCGGAAGCTGCACTTTTTTTTTTCGAACAGTCCTATACTGTTAGCCTGTCAAGGCCGCTACAGTTTCACCGGACTACTAAGGGGAGCGCTTAAGGCACTCACCCGATGCCGGCAGCTGCACTTACAAGCAAGTCCCTTTAAATCTGGTGTGTTTATCATTTCGGATCATATCGTCATTTGACATTAGGTTAACGTTAACAACGCTACGGCCTATAATGTTTATAAACAGGTACTCGGATAGCTTATTCGATAAGCAATATTAGACTAAATGACTTTTTAAAATGTTATAGATGTTTGTAACCAGCCTATTCTAACCTATTTTCTGTATCTAGAAAAACGAAACTGCATCCTCTGTGAAAACAAAAAAGCAACTATACTTATTTAACTGCTATATTTATAGCTACTCTATTAAACATAAAGCGAAACGGACGTCGCTTGCGGCGTTCGTGTTGAAAATTTATTATTATACAGACACGCAATCACTGTTAATTTTCAGGGGGTCAAGCCTACCTTTGCATAAAAATTAAAAAGATAATAACATGCTTCTCACTAACATACTTTAAGAAACAAAAATATTAGATAATAGTTTATTGTTTACTTTGGTTTCAACACGATGTTTCCTTAACTCCCACTCATTCTCAAGGATCCTAACTTAAGTTGATCGACGCGGTATCCGTAAACGCTTACCA
The DNA here is from genome assembly GCA_035772565.1 of Antheraea assamensis. Classification (NCBI taxonomy): domain Eukaryota; kingdom Metazoa; phylum Arthropoda; class Insecta; order Lepidoptera; family Saturniidae; genus Antheraea; species Antheraea assamensis. Next base: position 769,177 of record JAQQSE010000135.1, on the reverse strand, counting down.
CTCAGCCACCATTGTTTCAAAAATCATTAAAGTCCTATGCAAAATTACAAATTATTCAATGATCTGGAAGTGGGTGTCGTTTAATATCAAATAATTCTGACGTTTTTCCCGCTATTTTATTTGTCACGTGTTGTGGTCAGTGTTATGGCGAATATCCCACACAGATCCGGGATAGCCTGGTTCAACCCTCAGTCCGGTATTTTCATAAACCCATACAAACCACTAATCTGGGCTGTTGTATCTCCTTCTTACGGTGCACCGTCACATACACGTACTCACAGTAATCACCAAAATGTTTGTTGTTGTCCTGTTGGAAGGCTCTAAAAACCACACACAGAAAAAAATGATCCGTTAGCGTTTTTAGTCCGTCGTACGTTAAAGAACACACTGACCGTTGCAAAGTCAGAGCCCAGTATCGCAGTTTACCCACATATGAAAATATGAAAATGCCCGGACAGTCAGTTTATATGTCTAACTGTCAGGTGGCCTCCAGATTTGCATAATAACACCAAGAACCCATTCATAGTAGATGTTTTACTTTTGGATTGGGTTGTGCTTACCACTGCTATGCAAAAAAAAACCTTACCATTGCCGTGCAAAAAAATTAGGTACAAAACTTTAATTTGGATTTGCGCTATATTAAATTTATGATAACTATTTTTGTATCCCTAAATCCGAATCTAGACTAAATATTGTTATTCCGTAACAAGTTACAAGTTCAAATTACCAACTCAAAGGATCCATGTTTAAACATTTCTAATACGTCCCTGTTTTGATTAACAAATATTTGGTTGCTCACGGGTTGTATCTAGGACTGTGGGCGACGCGACCTGGCCAACGGTAGTTATTGATATTTGCTTAAACTTTAAATGAGGCTTGGCTATTGTCAGAGTATGTTGTAGCTTATTTTTTATTTAGAAACTAGCTTTTGCTTGCAGCTTCGCTCGCGTTATTGTAGATTTAATCCTTACCTCGGGAACAGTATATTTTATATATCAAGGTCTTTATGTCTTTCTCTGTATCCTTGAGAGTGTGTATGAAAAAAAAATTGAATTCAAATAAATGAATGTCCAAAATATGAAAAAATGGTAGTCTGACGAATCTAACTGCAGGCCTGGTAGTGTTAAAACTATTCCTCAAGCAGTATGAGGTCATGCGCTATCTTAGAGTATGTGTTTAGAGTTCTGCACAGTAGACATCTTCCTCATCTTTATTCCTTGACCAGATCTGAGGAACTCATACTGGAATACGCCATAAAGTAAGCAAGTAACAGTTACAAGCACCTTGGTACAGGTACGCTTGACTTTAAGGCATCGTTGACTTGAGGTCCGCCATGGCCTTCTTCACTTGCGGTTATTGTAAAGAATCCACTTTTCGTCACACGTTACATTTCAGTCTAAAACTCTACATTTGTGTGTCTGTTTAAAAAGGTAAAACAAACTTCAATGCGCTCTACTTTTTTTTTATAATTTTACCTATTTGCTGCAAATATTTCAACATTGTGGGCGTATGGCAAATGAATGAAAGCAGAAAAACGCAAGGACGTATGTTTCAGAATAGGCGATTTTAATTTGGACAGTCAAAATTTTCAGCTATTTCGTTACCCCTTTAACCTCAACTCCCTGCTATTCCGATTGTCTATGCTCTCGCAAGCATATCTACACAAATGCCATAAGTAATTTAGAACATTTAAAAGTATGAAATCTGTTGTCGATTCCAATTTTCCTGAACTTACAATATAAACCGGCGAGTAATTGAGATTGTCTTGCAGTGGGTATGCTAACGTCAAAGAGTGACGCTAATTCATAGGAATTATGACATTGTAATAGGTACAGGCAATTCCTATAGGTAGTACACTTGTTCGGTGATAAAAATCAATTCAACCGTTACAAACAACATTAACTTTAATTTTATTTATATCTACCTAACAAATGTGGAACATTTATTACACACTAAATTAATTCTATTATTTAATTTTTCCCTACAATAATACATTGTTACAATTAATTAGAAAACTCGTTGTTAATTAAGTCGTTGCAGACTCCAACGCTTGACTTGACTTTATTTTTGTCATAAATAATGGTACACGATTTTTAAAACGTGGAGTATTTTTTTTATCAACATCAAAAATATTGTTTTCCTTGTCGACGAAACTAATTATACAAATTAATCATTTTTCTAGAGTCTAAATGTTATAATTGTTAAGATTAAGCTTTCAGAGGTAGCCCATTCCGGGAGATGAAGTACTTTCTATCTAGTATTTAAATAAAATGGTAGAGTTCACTCGAAAACTGTTCTATATATATCGGTAAATTCTATTTTGCTTTATTTCTTAGAGACTTAGTGCTTATCTAAGAATATATTAAAGGATAGCTCCTTTTAATATAAATTCATTAAAGTTTTGAGAAAATATTTTGGTTTGCTTGGCGTCGATAAATGGGGCAAGCGGTTCGGTGCTTTAGGTTGTTTCCTGTGTACACAAAATATATTGTTAAGATAATAAACGACGCAGAGGAAGTGGCGGGTATCAGCTAGTTTACTATATATATAACTCGCTATAGTTTGCGCTGCAACACATAAAATTCTGTACTCTCCATACTATACTCATGATCAATTTCTGTATAGAAACGTGACTAATATTTGCACCATATCTATTAATTGCTACATATAATTATTATAACAAATAATAATATTGTTTAATGGAAGGTTATGCATATTCCAGTTTCTTTACTAATATTATCTTTGTTTTTGAAGTTATACTTCATTTGGCACGTTGGGGAAAAATGATGAGAGTAAATATTTACGATGCGCGCGCACACCGTGACGAAAAACCGACGACACCCTGAAGTTAGCTATAGTCAACATTTTATTCAAAAAAAGTTTGTATGTATTAAATTACCTTTTTTCTATCGTTAGTGTCGTTTTTTCCACAAACGTAGTAGAATAAGGCGAAAGATAAAGTTTTAAAAAGATTTTTATATTGTTACACCAAAGAAATATAACTTCTAACGCGTGTACATAAGTACACACTACTTTATTTTTATTTTTTGTTATTTTTTCACCAGTTAACTACTCAATCGACCGTTTTGAAATTTTTCATACAATTTGTCAAGTGTACAGAAAGGGGCATACATATCTTTCGTCCTGAAAAAATGTACTATTCTAGAGCTATCGATCAAATTTATATTAACACGAACGAAGCCACGAGTAGAGACTTATATAATGAAAATTTGGGCGAATATATAGTCAGAGATTTTTAATAAAGTAATAAACGGTGTAGCTATGTAATTGCTTGAGTTAATCTTTGTTCTAGGAGTCCTATACATACCATATCATGTGTTAGAATATCGGGCTTATTATAAACACATATATTGTTTTTACGTTTTATTTTAGACGTTTTCTTTTATTAAAATAGGAGCATATTTTTTATGAGCGATGCTGAATATTTTATAAGCTAAAAATATTTGAATGGCACATAGGTAGGTGGTAGAGCTACGCTGAACTGTAGGTGGTAGAGCTACGCTGAACTGTAGGTGGTAGAGCTACGCTGAACTGTAGGTGGTAGAGCTACGCTGAACTGTAGGTGGTAGAGCTACGCTGAACTGTAGGTGGTAGAGCTACGCTGAACTGTAGGTGGTAGAGCTACGCTGAACTGTAGGTGGTAGAGCTACGCTGAAGCTATTACTGGTTTCAGCATGAATGGGTCGGCTCGCCCGGGGTAGTACCACCCTCTCACAGAAAGCCGACTTGAAGTAACAGTGCTTGCACTGCTGCGTTTCGTTCGGTCAGTGAGAGCGCCGGAGGCCCACATATTTAAAAGGCCGGCAACGCACTTGCGATACCCCTGGTGTTGCTAGTGTATATGGACGGCGGTGATCACTTACCATCAGGTGACCCACCTGCTCGTTTGCCCCCTATAATATAAAAAAAAAAAAAAAAAAAACTCTATCGATCATAAGACAATCGATTGTTTGTCATTATAATTTACAACGACTTTCGGCATTTATTTTGTTTTATTTGAAGAAAAAAAACATGTTTATACTGTGTGCCGTATCTTTTTTATATAATATAAACAGTATGTTGGTACAAATCAAATTCTAAACGGAAACCTCGAAACATAAATTATTTAATAAGCGTATATATTAGCAAGTATCAGCGTTCGTAAATTCTCGTGAATATTAATACGTGGATAGATCGCCTCACTAAGGCGTCATAAAACTGCGGTAATCCTTATTATAACCACTGATGCGCAAATCCCACGATTTCCGAGATAATTCACGGATGGGGGAAAGCTTACGAAATGTCAGATAATTATTCTCGGCTTTATATTGGATAGAACAAGATATTTGTACAAAGTTTTAATTATAAGGAAATCGTGTACTTTTTTATACTTACAACATGTCGCACCCTTAGTAAAGTAAAGGCCTAACATAGAGAAGTAATTTTCCTGGGAAACGGCAACAAAAAACAAATCGACGATTACAATATTTTTAGAAAATTAGCCCTACCTGATTTACAACATCATTACTATGAAAATTTACTCTTTCTGTGAGATACACCTTGTAGAACTATTTATAATGAATCCTTCTATTGCAAAAAAATACCTAAAAATTTTATATATACTGTTTGATGTGATAGTGTACAATCTAAAAAGAGTTCGGCAATTCATGTCGTGGTTATCTTGCATGTTTACAAACTTCTAATTGATTCCGATTGGTTACTGCATACACCTCTCGGTAACGCCATCTATTATTTTTAATATGTATTATTTCCTTTTCTTTATTCCGCATATTGTATCTATACTTTCGCACGATATTTTTAATCTATGTATTTTTTACAACCCCTTCCTCTCCAAAAAGAACGGAACGCGAACCGCCGCCCGCGCTCCTCCTCTTCGGCTAATCACATAAGAGAACGCACGCGACCACGCAACGAAAAATAACTTAAAAATATTGAATTATTTATTTCATTATCGATTTACGAACATTACCAGGATTACAGTGTTGTTGTGTTGTTTATATGTTGTGTTGTAATTGTGGTGGAATCGCAGAACCAGCTAAGATTTCATTAAAACCATCCGGTAAGTTCCCTTCGATAAAATCCTACCGCAAATTATATATAAAAGTAAATTTCCACCACCCCTGTTGATCCCAGAAAGTAACACACCTGAAAGTGTAACTATGGTGAGCGTAACTCTCGGTTAATCGAATATGACGCGACTGACTTCTTCTACCACCTAACAATACTACATAATATTCGTATTAAATTCAACATTTTTAATTTTATCTCAACCTATTACTACTTGATTTATTACCGTCAACCGTTAGTGTTACCAATTTATATTATTAGAAAAGGTACACGAATTTCGAAAAATTTCCGGGGTTCGAACCCGCAGCCATCGGATTGATGTTCCACCGGTCAAACCACTAGACAACGACGGTTTACTATTATTAACTAATTTAACGGTGTTTTGCATCGTCTTTTTTTTGTTTCATCATAAAATTGTCGTTAACGAAGCCATTTTCGGATTCAATCGAAATAGCATCGAGATTTCATTTGATAACCCTGCTCTCAATTTTTTTGTCTACGCAAATAATTTCTGACTGTTTCGCATCAGAAGTCTATTTCCAGTCAGTAATAAGAGCTGAGCTCTCAGCTTTTTTCTAATCCGTTATCCATGGATATATGTATAGCAATATATTATAGGATATCTAATATCCATAGCTCAAATGAAAGACCACATAATGAGGGCCAGTTGCGACGCCTGGCTGGCAATCGTGTCGAAAAGAATGTCCGCCATTATTCTTAGTCTGGCGCGTGACATATACAAATATATAGTTATTCTGTAGATCGCATATGGATTTTTTATAACAATACCGCTCAAGTTACAAATAAGTATACTGCTATATGATACGCGGATAATTTTTATACTGAAATAAGAAACAATTTTTTTTTGCGCTTTACAAAATCCTTAAAGAGTGTAAAACCATCATTCGTCAACTATCATTTGGAGGTTTTATTCCGAAAGTTTTCTATGTATAATATATGTTTACTCTGTTTATAGATCGGTAAAGAAAAGTCTATAGATTTTAAGGAAATCGCAAAAAATATTGTTCGTGCAATTACGTAGCAACGCTTTTTAATTTGTACGTAAATATAAACGCATTTAAGCTACGTATGCTACGCCATCGCAACACGTCATAATCGCTGACCAAGAGTCCAGATGCACTAGGCATCAAGCAGGCCTAGCATCGGCAGTATTCACATATTATTAGTTTCAGGACTCCTGCAATTTTAAGTAAATTCAGTTTAAAGTAATTTGTTTTTTTTTGTCACCGCTCTGACCTTCGAATTTGTATATATATATTACTTAAACACTCACAATATTACACCTGTAGATGTAGTCCGGTGAAACTGTAGAGGCCTTGCCAGGTCAACAGAGTAGACAGTTTGAAAAAAAAAAAATTCACCTGTAGGAAGCGGGTTCGGGTCGTTTTTTATTAGTATCGTCTGAGTTATTTCTTGAATAATTTACTTCTATTTGTGAAAACTTGTAAATGGCTCTCATGTAACCCCTACTCTTTGTTGTATAATGTTAATTTAGCTGTAAGTATTCCTAAAAATTGTAAAACAAAATAAAATAAAAAATATATATACTCAAATTATCCGATTTGCTTAATTATTTTGCAAGAGTTTATACAGTTATATTTGAATAGAACCCACCGTTTGTAAATTTAATTATGTTTGTAACGTATAAAGTAAACATTAAAATGATAGGGGGTATATATAGACTTAGAAAACTAAATCGAAGGAGGCCGGTCGAGTTTCTCGAAGGGTTAATTACAATGTAAGTTATTGTGAATGCATGTTAAAGCTTGCGGCTGGCTGTTGTATAAAATTTTGTGTATTCTTGTGAATTTGTACGATGAACTTTTATCATTAATTTAATATTCTCTGCGATACATTTATTAATCCAATGTTGGTTATGTTAAATAGAAATATCTAGCGAATACAGAGTATTTTAAATGTTAACAGTATGATAATTGGAAATTCGCTTCTTAGTATACGTAGCCATTTTCGAATTATATATATTGTTTAAGCGATAATGGCTCATGATAATATGTTCAGATACCGCGTCAATAAATGTAAATTCGAATCCTATAAACAGCTAGAACATTCGATGAGAAAAAATATCGTGACGATTCAATAACATGATGGTAGGGCTCTTTCTAATATCTGGTTGTCTGGCTATCTGCTAACTACCTAATAACTTCAAGTTGGAAATCTGTCGCGTATATGTTTACTCTAATGATATTATAAGTAAAAATGCTAGCACTGATTACTCTCACAAGGTGTACATTACTGCCAGTCCTTCACTAGGTTTCTTCACGTGTTATAATTCTAAGCCATATTACCACCAACGGACTCTGTTTCGTACTAATTATACGCTGTTGACTTGATAGGCCTTCACAGCTTCACTAGACTAATAGAGCAAGTGCTTATGACGCTCGGTCGCTTGGCAACTAGCTCAAGGGTGTCAAAGTGGGCGAGCACCGGCTTGAGCTGTTGCCTTGGATGCAACATCGCGAATCTATCTTTTTTTTTATTAGCGTCGGGAAATCTATCATGGACACGCTACCCTCCCGGAGGGAAGAGTGGGTAGTGTGAGACTCGTACTTACCAAAACCCCACGATGTACCATCTGCTGCTATAGCAGGATGTCACAGGCTTGTGCTAGCTAGCGCCATGACGCCCCGGCAGCCGGCCCAGCCTAATGCCGGGTCTTCCGCGCTAAGAGAGAAATAGTCTGGTACACCCCGACTGTCTCCCAGACGGCCGAAACGCGTATCTATCTAAGCTAACCTAGCTAAACTAATCATATATATATACGAATTAGTAAAGCACACATGTGTACCTGAAACTAAACTAACCAGGTTCGGAAAACAAGTGAAAAAAAATAAAACCCTTCTACCATATGTGTACTGGCTTTTGTTCGCTTACTGTAATATACATTTGATTTATTCGTGAATAGTACATTTTTGCTGGATGAATGGCAACCCTTTTCTATACCCATGACGACGTGTTAGCAAAATTGAACGATGATAATAATTAAGGCGTCTACGCTTAGACTTAAGAATTAACGAACATACATTCTGCTTTATAATATTTGCTAGTACTATCAGATGAGACCATGGTTACACGCTAAAACCTAATGTATAAAAGACGTTAAATAAATCGATATGATAATGGGCACGTTTTTAAAGGAAACAGGAATAGTCACTTAATCGATTAAATCTCACCTCAAACTATTATATGATGGAGGTTATTAACAGGTTACTTATATGGAAAAAGGTATATATATAGTTTCGACTCGGAGTGTATGAGATTTCCTTTGCCAATAATTATATTCATTCTCATTTGTCCTGGATTTTTTTTATGCCAAAAGGCACCAAACAGGCGGATAGCCCATTTGATGTTAAATAGTTACCGTCGCCTAAGGACTGTGCAACACTGCAGGGGCATCACTGTTGTGTTGCCGACCTTGAAGAGCGTGTTTCAATCCTTTTTTGAAGAGCCCCATGTCATAACCCTGGGGGATAACCGTGTTTGGTAACCCATTCTACAACGTTAGCATGCGCATAATGAAGTTTCTAGAGACTCTTACGGTTGTCGCCATTATACTGGACTTTAGGGTATGTGGATGAGCAACCAACCAGAAAACCGACGTGAAGTAACAGTGCTTGCACTGTTGCGTTTCGTTCGGTCAGTGAGAGCGCCGGAGGCCCACATATTTAAAAGGCCGGCAACGCACTTGCGACTCCCCTGGTGTTGCTAGTGTCTATGGACGGCGGTGATCACTTACCCTCAGGTGACCCACCTGTTCGTTTGCCCGCTATAATATAAAAAAAAAGCCAACGGCGAGTGCGAGTTGGGAACGATGATGAGGGCACCATATTAAATTGCTTAAAACAGATTATTTTCGAGTAACTATAAGTTATATTCGTCCTTAAAGAGAATCCAATCCGCGTACGATAAGTTCCGCGCTTAATTTTCTTCAATTATTTTTCAACGATTAGACATAATCTAGTTAATGGTCGATACGTCTTGGTATCTCGACTGGGAAGAAATTCCCAATGGTAACTGTTCACTCGTTCGTAACCGTTGCGACACCATTCGAACTCTCGTAACTTAATTTGTTTTTCTGTATATTTAACACTAGAGTGAACACGCGACTAACAAATTACGTACATTTATTTTAAGATTAAAATATACAGTGTGATTTTTGTTAATATTCATATAGGAATTTAGAATTCGGGTCACCCCTTACCTAGTATATATTTTGAATTTTTGATTGTTGTTAAAACAGTTATTCGATATTATATGGATTTTTTATGTCTATAGTGACGTAATTGAAATATCGTTGGACAGGGCCTTCAATTGAGGAGAGGCAAATCTAGTCCAATTAAATCCCAGACAGACACAAGTCTGCGCGTATTGCATATGACCGAGGCTAGAGACTAGCCAGGCTTATTTGAAACACCTTACCATCGTAGTATTGTTTTGTCAGGTTTTTGTTTTATTTTTCTAAACTCTCGTCAATTGACACGATTGTTCAAACGCTTCTGCTCCCTCAGTTCTAACCGAATTTAACAGGTTTCATTTATTTTTAATCCACAAAAAGCATCTGCCAAGTGAAATGACTCCTTCATTTTTGACATAGGAGCAGTCAGCACTCATGCACGAGCGCGAGACTATGGGATCCAGAGTCTCGATGTTCTACGACTCTTAGCTCAGAAGCCATGGATAGGATCCCATAACCGTTGGGACAGGGGGCGTCCAATCGACGATGAACTCGAAAACAACGTATTGGGCAACGAACCGCAGTTCAGCAATGATGTTATCGAACATTACGTGGATGAAGACTTAAGGTATACACCATATTTCATGACAAAATATAATCGAACAGTCTCTTATCATGTAGAAGAAACTTCCAAGACACTTAATTCAGTATTGTAGGTGGTAGAGCTACGATGAAGCTATTACTGGTTTCAGCATGAATGGGTCGGCTCGCCCGGGGTAGTACCACCCTCTCACAGGAACCGACGTGAAGTAACAGTGCGCCCGCACTGTTGCGTTTCGTTCGGTCAGTGAGAGCGCCGGAGGCCCACATATTTAAAAGGCCGGCAACGCACTTGCGACTCCCCTGGTGTTGCTAGTGTCTATGGACGGCGGTGATCGCTTATCATTAAGTGACCCACCTGTTCGTTTGCCCCCTATAATATAAAAAAAAAAAAAAAAAAATACTCAACTCACCTCTGTAAAAATAAGGCAATAAATAACCAGTGCTCAATTATTACAATATTTTTGCCACGAACTAGATACGACTTCGATAATATTTGTTGCCTGTTATTGATCTGGCCTCATATATTGATCCGAACAATTAGAGTATGAAAGAGGCGGATGAACATAAGTTAAATGTGACAAAGAAATGCATTTTAAGATGGCTGTATAGTGTAACAGAAATGGATAAGATTGGGAACGAGTACATCACAGAAGGTATGGAAATATTGCCAGTGATAGAGAAGTTGATGAGTAACAGATTAGCGTGGTAAGGATATGTCATAAGGAAAGACGAAAGTCATATAACTAGATTAATGTTGAATGTGACAGGGGACGGACATATGGAAAAACAAAGATCGAAGGAGCTATGGATGGATTGTATGACGAATGAAAGGTGTATAAAAGGCTGTGAATACTGATGAAAGTGTGAAAGCTGAATAAAGGGAAAAACATATTACACCAGCCTTAGTTAAGTAGAATCTTGATACAAGGATGATGGTTGTTTATTGTCGCATAAAGTAAATAATTAATTAGTGTGATAATTTCACGCTTCTTGATATACCTGTTTATACTCTACATCGCATGTCAATAGATTTGGCTAATTTTATTTAATAAATTGACTACCTACTGGTGATTTCTAATGTAAAAGATAGACATTCATTAATACAAGCGTTTCTATCTCCAGGTCAGCATCAGAGAAGAGGTCTGCTGTCGCCTCAGCGCTAAACTCAGGCCGTCGACGGAGGCAGCCAGCGCCGGCGCTCGGTAAGGCCATCACGCCGTATATCGGCGTCGGTAAGCAGCGCCGGACACACCCTTATCCTTTGTCGTTGTTTTCCTCTGTGTTGTACTCTTCGAACCCTTCCCTAATATTATGTTGACTGGCTTGGACAGCGAATCGATTCCTTGAGCTTCTAGCTCTATTTTCTTACTCCTACTACAAACCTTGCATTAACATCCATATACCGTATCTAGAACGGAACCGATACCTTATTCAGCCCAATAGATGACTTCACTGATTCCCGTTCAAATAATGTCAGTAAAAAAACAAAAAACAATTGATTATAACTGATGCCAACTACAAGATATATTAATATTTAACTACTTGGCTGCTTACTTTAAACTATAGCAGCACTAATTCCAGGATATGTTTTTGAAAAGGGAGATAAAATGTAATTGCGCAAAAAAGTGCTAAATCTTCAATTTCCTGTTGTTTGATATTTTACTTTATAATAAGACTCCTTCATATTTTAGGATCACCTTCGTAATATAATAAATTGTTAGTTAGTAACATCTACTTTCTTTTCAAAAAGAATAAAAGATCTGGCCCTCGGAGAGTTCCTTTATATCTTACCTTTTTTTGGATTCTGATCTATTCTGAGACATAATACGGAATGGTTTTTTCTATTACAACATTTATCTAGAAGTGTTTCAATCCAAATTGTCTACAATATATCCCCATAACATTGTTAGTTGCCTAGAGTAACACCAAGATAACAAAATATCGTATTTGTCTTTACCATAATTACAAATATAAAGGGGATAAGTTACCGATTCCGTTCTACGTTCACTCTTCATTTCTTTTCTTAACCACAGCCTTATAACTACTCTAAAGTCTTCCCTTGATGTTTTTAGTGTAAAAACTGTACCTATCACATGCTCATCTGTTTATATTGTTGTTATTTTTGTTTTGTTGTAATTTTCTAGCCTTATTTACCCCACTCAATAATCTCCCAAGCCTGTTGCATTGTCTTTCCTATCCCAATTTTTGTGCGTATTCGGTGTTGCATTGCCCTTTTTATTTTCTATTTTAAAATGTAGTTAGATATTAAGGTGATGGTATCTTATCTGTAGTAACTGTACACAATCACATGTTGCTGTGGTACCTATTTTTAGTAGGTATGCGTTTTACAAAAAACAAGCACGCGCGTATCCGAATACATCACTTTTTCGAAGCAATCAGTGAATAACTTTCGGAAATTGAGAATGTAAAGAAACGAACATTTATATTATTACAAAGTCAAACATTTTTCCCATCGGCTCAAATTATTTCGTCCGTCTAAGGGCATGTCCGCATTACAACCGGCCGCAGAGTAGGGGTAAAGTGAAAGGCGTTCGGCAGAGCAGCCAAGGCCAATATCGCGGCGTCCATGGCTCGCAGAAAAGTTTCTCACTAGCATCGTGTGGTTTCATAAAACCACACATTTTTATTTTATTTATTTTGATTGTAAAGAGATACAATGTTAAAAATATGTTACTAGGAAATAATCTTTGGAAATTCTTAAATTATTACATCATCTCTTAGAGGACTAGACTATGTTTTACCATTAAATCTCATATTAGTATTTAAATCACACTTTTCTGTATTTATTTTTTAAAACAGCTTTCGCTTATTTAACAGCAACTCCAAATTCTAGGATACTTTTTTAAATTTACCACAATTAAGTATTACTGGTAGGTACTAAAAATGTTCTTAGCCGTTTATCCTCGTATACAATTATGTCTGACACATGTTTTAAATACCATATTGAAACATGTGTATATGCTCTCAATACTAATCGACCTAGATTAGCTATAGTAGAAAAAAAACATTATGTTTATGTTTATTTTTAACTAGCGACCCGTGTCATCTTCGTATCCGTGCAATATACTAATGTGGTGGCATAAGTATTTGGACGATTTATGTCTTTCTTTTGGTCCTTTATATTTACATGTTCATCCAAGTCATGGAAAGCTACACAAAAATCATTGACACAGATGACTTGATTTTGTTACCTACATGTAATTTTAAAGCTTTGATATTTTCTCAAATATTAGAGGACATTTCTAGGATATGCGTAAAGGGTAATTTTGATCTAGGTACATTAAATGCTCCATGTAACTGAAGTATGTAATTCGATAAGGTTTAATACAGTCATTATAAAATAGTGTAGGCTAACTTTAGGAAATAGACATATGCCATTAAGGAGTTTTTTATAAGCATCTTTAAGATGCACAGGTGTCTAGTTCCTCGCGGAAACGGCTCAAGCTTAGATTCGATGCTCCGGATTGGAACCCTGGAGCACGCTGCCAACGCGATACAGTGACACCGAAAATTTGTACTCACTAGCTCAGCAATACGACACAGATCACCCTCACTTACGTGCACACGCACAGATGGGTACACATAATATGCTTGAAGGATTTTATTTTTTCTCCTTATTTTTCGAATTTGGTTAATTTAGTTTAGCCGAGTTGTCAGATACAAAATAATTGAATAATTAAAAAAATATTTATAATGAAGAAATATTATCAACATATAGAAAGTTGTAGCACCAAAAATTTCATTTAATAGAAATGTATTTTAAACAAATCTAGAGTATAATGAAGGTTGTTCTAACTCCTGTACCACGAGATCTCTTGCGGTAATATATTTTCTTTTGCCAACAGCCTGTGGTGTTACTAACAATGAAATTAAACTTAAATATATCTGAAAGATTAACATAGTGCCTTCATTTTACGAATCGATCCTTATAACTGTAATTATCTGATGAATCATAGTATTACTTTAAAAAGCGCCTACGTTAAAATTTATAGCAATAACTTAAACGCACAAATTGCCGATATTATACGATTCTAATTTAGAAGGCGATGAATATAATAATATCACTAGGAAACCAACTCACAGCGTGATTTTAATCATACAATAGCGATAAGTACATAACATGTATATAAAAGCTGTGTTACGTCTGTTTTTTTATAAAAAGAATTTCTGATTTTCTCTTATTTAAACTTATATTTCAGTCTGTTTTTTTATAAAAAGAATTTCTGATTTTCTCTTATTTAAACTTATATTTCAGTCGTTTTAACTAGAGAAACCAAGCACCACCCTTTGTAAATTTTTTTCGTGGTTTTCCCCCGCGATAACTTTTGAGGAGTTTTTCTAACACCCTCTTCCCGAAAGCCTTCCCTCTGTCAGTTTTTAACGTGTCTGCCACCTACGGTAATCTCTTATAAACTACCTTAAGACTAATGTTCTTTTAAGGTTAGTTTATTTCACATCAAGTGGGCAGTATGCCTATTTGATTCTTCATAAAAAAGTGACATTTAAGGTAACGCCGCCCCGCGATCGCCAACGCATGCCATTCCCAAGCGACAATAAAAGAGCGTTATACCGTGTTCGAAATATATTATTGTTTCGCAATCTATTACTGTTATTTCACACGTCACTTACTTTCAGGGAAAGCCGATCACAAGGACGTCGTATACCGCCATGGGAAAACTTTTATGTTAAAATATCACAAACTCTTATATAAATACGTGTATTATTATATGGCATGGAAAAAAATAAACGTTTCCCAAAAATATTTAATTAACTAGCGGCCCGCTCCGGCTTTGCACGAGTATAAAATATATAGCCTATGTCATTCACTGAGAAAATTATTAAAATCGATCTAGTAGTTTTCATTTACTCATTACTGCCCGTGGCCCGCACGCGTTTAATTTGGTTTTAATAAGAGTATTTCTCCACTATTTAATTTCGGCTATTATACATGTAAACCTTCCTCTTAAATCACTCTATCGATTAAAAAAAACCGCATCAAAATCCATTGCGTAGTTTTAAAGATTTAAGCATACATAGGGATATAGGGACAGAGGAAGCGACTTTGTTTTAATACTATGTAGTGATGAAGAAAAACGACTGAGAAACAGAAGAGGGAGATTTTCATAACTGTGTTCCCTCTTCCATATTTACATATAAACGAGTACTCGGTCGGTAGTTGAATTCCGATCTTAATTGATTAATTTTTAAAGTTATCGCGAAAAAAAAAATCTTATTCCAATTTCTTTTTCTTGGTAACACTAACGCTGGACGACAGCTGTCATACAAAAGAAATAAAATGCATTTAAAAACAGAAGAGCGAGAATTTCTTAACTGTTATAGCTAATAATAGTACAGGTCTTTCAAATCTAATTCACGTCAAAGCTATTGAACGTATCGGTAAAGAACTATGACAATTAGATGAAGAATTTTGAGTTTTAGGCTATTTTATTACTTGGGTTCTATTCACCGTTTGCAGTTTTTAATACCCAACCAAGCGGAACCGAATCAGCTAGTATTCAAATAAAATGTAACTGTCAGTTATTTGTCCGAGTGGATTTAGGAAACCGCTGAACGGATTTTGACTAATCTTTTATCGGGAGACTGAGGATTTTTCGGAATATTATCTGAACTATAATATATCATTTCTATAATTTATGGTCATAGCAATAATGATAAAATATAACAGGGATATGTTAAAAGCGGCAAAATACTTAATAATAAGTTACCTAATAAATCGCGGTTTGCAAGTATAATAAACGGTGTATAATAAACTCGTTTTATGATTTATTTATAAAAGTTTCTAGGGTTTTAGTAACACAATAACGCAAGTAGAAACATTAATAATATTATTGATAAAATAATCAAAAAAGAGAACCTTTTAATTCGGAGTAGAAAATTTATTAGATATTTAAGGTAATAACAACAGACGTTTAATAAAAAATATATGAACACAACACACACAAACAATTCTTTAAAAAACACTGTTCGTGTGCAATTGGGTTAACAATCACGAACACTACTGGCTTCCCTGTTCGTTCAAGTCCAATAATTATTACAGGGAAAGGGCCAATGAAGCCAAATCTAAACCTCCAGCTGCTTATTTATTTATCTATCTATATAAATATAAATCGATTGCCCAATGTATGTACTACACGCATCACTTTAGAACGGCTTCACTTATTTACCTAATTCCTTTTTTGTTGTGTTTGTAATTGTCAGGACAAGGTTTGCAAAAAAAAAAAAAAAAACAGTTATTAAAACACTTTTAGGAATTATTGAATCGACATATTGCACTTTGAGAATTAGCTTAATTTGCTATTGATTAATAGCAAAAATTGACCGTAGATCCTGGACTATATGGTTAGTGCGAAATAATTCTGTAAATATAACTTAAAATTACAGCTCTGAGAACACTTGGAGAGTGCTAGAATTTTCGTGAACGTTATATATTACGTTTAGTGGTTTTAGAGTGTATACTGTTATAAAACTTTATAAAAAGTAATTGAACAATAATGTTACGTTTATAGGTGGTAGAGCTACGCTGAAGCTATTACTGGTTTCAGCATAAATGGGCCGGCTCGCCCGACGCGCGGGGTAGTACCACCCTCTCACAGAAAACCGACGTGAAGTAACAGTGCTTGCACTGTTGCGTTTCGTTCGGCCAGTGAGAACGCCGGAGGCCCACATATTTAAAAGGCCGGCAACGCACTTGCGACTCCCCTGGTGTTGCTAGTGTCCATGGACGGCGGTGATCACTTACCATCAGGTGACCCACCTGTTCGTTTGCCCCCTGTTCATACACACATGGATGCTTCCATAGATTAGAATAGTATAGTGGAGTATGCTTCTCCACACCTCTACACGCAAGCTCTCTCTCTCGCGAAGCCGGAGCGGTCAGCTATTTTACAATAATTGTTATATGTACTTATTCTACATAAACTGTCATTGTATTTGACTACCCAATATTTTAAGTAAACACAAACATTCTTTGTACTTGACTTAATCTATACAATATTTTAAGTAAACACTGATTCCATACCACAGTAATATTAAATAAAAGTGAAGGTTTTTTAAGCTATACCCTACCCTACATTTAGTTTAAAACTATGATGAACATTTGAATTAAAATTCCTAATTACCTAATTAAATATTTTACTTTAGGTAATTTCATGGCAAATAACTTTAAGTTTTACTATCTTATTCTAGAGAATTTGAAACTAATATGGCTTTTATAAAAGAAGAAATGACAAGACTAATAGAATAAGGGAAATATCTTGTAGGAATCCTGAATATAAACATACTCAGCAATTTAAGACTACAGGTATATAGATTTTAGCTTGGAACATTAAATCAAAATTATTTCTACGCGCTTCTAATCCTTTTTTTGATACTCTGTACGATACATTTTGTAAATGAAATAAAAATACTCGAAAATGTTACAAGAGCCAATCCTTTTATTCCAGATCACAATTCATATTTATCCAACAGCTTTGTTACCATGCTAATCTAATACGCCATCTCGTGGAAAGAAAAAAACACTTGAACATACCCAAACATCATTTATATGCATTAAATCTCAATGATATGCTTCAGTGAAAAACAGCAGTTAGAATAATATTAAGTAAACACTAGAATAATTAAATAAAAAAACACAAATAAAAATCAATTCCAAGTTATTTTCACAAGATTTCCTAATTTATATAATAAGCATACCTTAAAAGTCATATGAAGTCGAATTTCCGAAGTTGAAGTTATTTCAATATAATAAAAGCGCCATAGATTAATCTTCGAGTTCCTTCGAAGCCTTTTCAATAACAGAAGTTGTACATATGATATTGAGATGGATGCTCTTACCATGTTAACCGGTATTTACTGCCCTACTTTGGCGTTTCTTACCTCCCGGAAAATTTATTCGTTGGCGTTAAAGTACCTAGTATACAAGGAAAAAAACATATTTATCATGGTGTTTATGATTCCATTGTGTTTAGCTATCCGAAAATATTTTTCTTTGATTATATACTAAATTATACCCACGACTTCGTCTGCGTTAATCATATATTTTATGTACAAAAGTTTAATCAATGTCTCTGCCGACATTACAGATGTAAAATTGCATGCAATAACAAAATGTATTTATACGAACGAAGCTCTTTTGATTTGGTTAACTGTAAATATGAAAGCACGAAAATACGCTTAAACATTTATAAGTCCACACTAAGGAATTAATATGTATGTTTTTTTTTAATATTATAGGGGGCAAACGAACAGGTGGGTCACCTGATGGTGAGTGATCACCGCCGTCCATAGACACTAGCAACACCAGGGGAGTCGCAAGTGCGTTGCCGGCCCTTTAAATATGTGGGCCTCCGGCGCTCTCACTGACCGAACGAAACGCAACAGTGCAAGCACTGTTACTTCACGTCGGCTTTCTGTGAGAGGGTGGTACTACCTCAGGCGAGCCGACCCATTCATGCTGAAACCAGTAATAGCTTCAGCGTAGCTCTACCACCTACGCTCTTGATTTTGCTGAACTGTAAATTTCAAAGCACGAAAATACGCTTTAACATTTATAAGTCCATATTAATCTATTGCACGCGTGCAAAGACGGAGCGAGTGACTTGTCGATATATATAAAGACTTCTTTAAATAAATCGATATTTCTCTATGAATATTTTAACTTAAAAGCACGATGGCGTAATATTACAACATATTAATTCTATCTTACGTCCTTATGCTTCTAAGTTTAAAATTTATTACATTTTTAATTTTGCAGACAAATATTATAAGTAGGTAATAGTCGAAGGTATTTATTCTACAGGTGTTCTCAATGACGTCACCACTTTCTTCGATTCACTTCGCGACAACATCGAAACCTTGGCGTCGCTCTCGCCGCAGGAACGCTCCACGCTATTCCAAGAACCACCCACCGTTGTCCAGGCTTCAAATAACGGTCAGTAAATCACTGATGGCATATTCCTTTATAATATAAAATCTAATATTCTGAACCAATAATTGCTCACTTTTTATAACGGAGGGAACCTTATTCCATAGTTCGTTTTTCTTGTATTTGACCAAAATCTTATCGAATATTAAACGATGATGTATTCTAACATAGTAAGCACGCAACACCTTGAGGGAAACTAACTCTCATGTGCAGCTGCTGGAACACATCAACAGATGTTCGGTAACAGATTTTCAACTTTAACTTGGTAGCTGTCTAGCTCGTCTGAGCGGACTAAGAAAAAGCCCTACCACCATGCTATGGTTTCATGACGATGTTTTTCTTCACCGACAGCTTCGTTTTTATGTCACCAGTCATTTTCACATTTCATTAGTAATAATTGAACTTTACTATATTCCTGCATTCTCTAATTTTTTTCCCTTATCGTTCTATTACCTTAAATAGTTACACAATAAGTTAAGGGTAATGGATTAAAGACCTCAACAAAAAAAAAGTAGCATATCAAGGAAAGTCTGCATACAAAAACACTTTGCTGTAATGTCAAAATATTACATACTACAAGCACCAGACTCCATGATATTGTAGTGCCAACCCTAAAACAACAAATAACAAAAACCTGCCAAGTAGAGTTCTAAAGATACCAACTTAAAAAAACGAAAAAACAATTATTTGGTAAAATACACGACAGACATATTCTGGCTCGTGCTTGATAGATTTATTTTAATGAGAAATCATTAGAAGACCTGATTTTAAGAAGTCGCTCCAAGTCAAATCATGGTATCTCCGCTGATGCTAAAGTCACGTCAATAATACGTCCCTATTCCTGAAGACTATTATTTTAATGTTATGAAGTAACAACTATAACTATAATAAGACCAGCCGTGTTATATGGATCCGAGTACTCGGCTACGAAAGAGACGGATGAGAAAAGATTACATGTGGCAGAAATGCGAATGTTAAGATGGATGTGTGACGTAACAAGAATGGATAAGATTAAGAATGAGTATATTAGAGGAAGTTTGAAAATAGCACCAGTGACAGAGAAGTTGAGGAGTAATAGGTTAGCATGGTACGGGCATATTATGAGAAGAGATGAAAGTCATGTAACAAGAAAAGTTTTGAGTTGAAAGTGAACGGATATAGGAGTAGAGGAAGACCGAAAAAGGTGTGGATGGATTGTGTGAAAAATGATATGTGTATAAAAGGTGTGAATACTGAGATGACATCTGACAGAGGAGAGTGGAAAAGGAAAACATGTTGTGCCGACCCTACTTAGGTGGGATAAGGGTAAGATGATGTTATGTTGAAGTAGTAAACTAGCACGCAGCTCATCCAACGTTAACGTACAGCCTATAGCTATGTATAACCGATCTGGAAAGGATCATGGTATAGAAGGCCAGAAGAAGAAGACTGAATTAGAACGCCTATGCTAGAGGATGTTGACAATATTTCGAAACGGGACACATCAGCTTGGCGCTGCAACAGATATATTATTATTATTTTATTGCTTACTAGCTGTTGCACGCAGCTCCACATGCGTTTTTTTTTATAATTGTAAATTACTTCTTATAAGATCAGCTATCTTGGAAGTTCCGTGAAAAATGGTTCAAACGTTTTGGAGATAGTACTGCAAACGAAGCCATAGGTAAAAGCTAGTCCAAAATAAAAAAAAGCTTTAATTACTTTTTAGAACGATAGCTATCTGTCAGTGAAAGTCCCATGAAAATAGGTCCAAACGTTTTGGAGATAGTACTGCAAACGAAGCCATGGGTGATAGCTAGTCTAAAATAAAGTAGCCTATGTCACCCGCTATAATTTTAACTATCCGTCAGTGAAATTTCTGTCAAAATACGGTCCAGCCGTTTCGGAGATTACCCGGAACTAATAGACAGACAGGCGGACAAAAATTTAAAAAATTGTATTTTTGCTATCAGTATCGTGTATACGTTCATATCCAATCACTAAAAAGTTGTTATTTTGATATTACATACGGACACTACATTTTTATCAGATGTATAGATGACTTCTAGCGTTTCTTAGTTAGTAGTCTCACCTGATGTCAGATAACGATGTGGTCCAAGACGGTAACAGCTTAAACCTAGAACTGGTGCTTGGCGACAACTTTTCAAATGAATGGAGCGGTGGTGTTTCGTTAGTTGAATCGTGCATTAGCCAGAAATACGTTCACAACGTTAGAGGTCATGTACTATCAATACTACCACATAAAACGAAAGTTAACGAGCACCATCCCACGTGAAGGATGTCCCCGTGCTCTTTAATTATACAAAACATGATATTAAAGTTTGGATAATTTGTACATAGTTTGACTCCGGAATAACCAGCGTCAGCCCTTTTTCTGGCATAAAAATCTCGCTTCCCTTGCCGCTGCTACCACATCAACTTTAAACCCGGGAGGCGTAAAACTTTATGAAACTAGAAATAGAAGCGGCTATATGGAAGTTTAATTAGTTGTGCGTCAGTTACTACGCGTCTCTAAGGAAAACTCGATTGTCTCATTGCATGACATTGTCAGTGACGATGCAGTCTATTGTTACATGTGAATTAATTTCGCTACTCCACTTATAGTTATTTATTCTTTATTCTATTAAAATAACACGAACCGATCTAGAATAAAAACGTTACAAAAAATGTATCTTTACAATAGTTCGATTTAAATATCAAGCGCAGTATTTCGTGTCTGTTACTTACTAGCGGCCCGCTTCGGCTTCGCACGGGTATAAAATATTATAGCCTATGTCATTCACTGAAAAAATGATTAAAATCGATCCAATAGTTTTGATTTATTCATTACTGCCCGTGGCCCGCACGCGTTAAATTTGGAGTAACCTCAAAAATAACAGTATTTCTCAACTATTTAATATGTTATGATACATATAAACCTTCCTCTTCAATCACTCTATCGATGAAAAAAAACCGCTTCAAAATCCGTTGCGTAGTTTTAAAGATTTAAGCATACATAGGGATATAGAGACAGAGAAAGCGACTTTGTTTTATACTATGTAGCGAAGCTTAAAAATATTTTTTGCTAGATTTTTTTGTATAAACTTAAAATGAGGCTAATATCAGTGAGAAGAAAACTTTAAAGTAAAAAAAACTGTGAAATACCTTCTATATTTTTATAGCTACTTGGCCTTTACATAATCTGGCGATGAAAAATTCATAACAATTTTTATCATGTACCCACGTGTACTTTAAGTTAATATTTTAAGTCTACAGAAAAAATGTATCGATTTAGAAATCATTTTATCCCGCTTAAACAGAATTTTATGTGTAATTTTCTTTTTTTAAATATACAGTCTACATTATCATAAAAGCGTTTCTTTATTATCTATATCTTTAAATATACACGTATATAGCTACTAAAGTCCCATTAATATTAAACATAAGTGATCGATTTCGAGAAATTTAGTTCAAGCTTTTATAAGTTTAAAAAAAAATATAAAATTCTCAGGTCCTGCGCGATAATGCAATTTAACGCGAAGCCGCAGGCGGCAGGAGTAATGTTATAAAGATTTAAATTTCAACCTTTACATTTCCTATATTACAAACTTTGGCTTAGCGCTGTTTCAACCAGCCATAATATTAACTGTGCACTCTTCTATAGAACTAATAAAAAAAACAATTTCATATCACATAAACAGTTATACCTATCGTTATGCTAAGATTCTATTGGGGAGTAGTTAATAAATTACATTTGCACTTATATGGGCGGGGGACTCGCTTACCGTGACAATATGTGACTAGGGGGATCGCCGGAGTCTAAAGAAACCTAATGTTCGTTGCTGACCAAACAATTGTTTCTCAATTACTTTTTTTTAAATTTTATTATATTGCTACGATAGAATATCATCAGAGTCATATTTTTAAATACGTAAATATTTTTACATATATATTCGTACATATTAAGGAGAGATCTATCGTTCTAGACACATTGTTAATGTGACGTAGCTGACAAAGGGCGGGAGAGAGTCTAAAAAGCAAAAAAAAATGCGTGACGTATTTTATAAACAATCCCTTATGACCTGTACCATAATTGGAATTTGCTATTTTGAAATCAATAATTAGCAGTTTTTGCTGCGATTGCTTTATCATTATACCCAAGTACATGTTTGGCTTCTTCTTCTTCTTTATTATTTGGCTCCGGCACGGTTTGTGTACTAGCCAGCGTCAAGTAATACGATTTTTCCAAGTGAATGTCTTGTGATAATTATAATGTTCTAACAAGATGGTGG
This sequence comes from Antheraea assamensis, assembly GCA_035772565.1. Classification (NCBI taxonomy): domain Eukaryota; kingdom Metazoa; phylum Arthropoda; class Insecta; order Lepidoptera; family Saturniidae; genus Antheraea; species Antheraea assamensis. Next base: position 746,037 of record JAQQSE010000135.1, on the reverse strand, counting down.
TTTCCTTGTTAGGAACTTTCCATGGAGTTGTGGTGGCATCTCAGAATGCATGCTCCGTGGTATTATTTCCCATCGACTTCACATGTGCACATTAACCGAACTATATTGCGTAAAACACCACCAATATTACAAAATATAGAGTCTAATAACATAAGATTATGAATAAAATATAAAAACCACTACATGACAGACTAAGATCCCGCCAAAAACTCCATTTGGCTTCTTTCAGCAATCTAAGATAATCTATATTGTCCCGCCTGATGTTTATTTCTCAAACTTTTTATAAGTGTGGCAAACATTTCTACCAAAATACAGACGTATGCACGCGTCAAAGATGCTGTTTCCAATTTTCGTTTCACGTAAACAACTTGTTTATTTTTAGATCATCGTCTTTATATGGCTAAATATCAATTACGGGATGTGTTTTTCCTTAATACCGACGCAGGACAGTATCCAGATTTTACATTTGGGCGGCTTTTTATAACATTTCCGTTACGGTTTAGTAAAGTGTCAAGCTTAAAAGAGAGCTCGAGTTATAAAACGAGCTGTGTAAACATAATTTCATAGATAAACTCCAGCAAATCACATAACGTTATGCAGTAGTATGACTACTATGTTACATACGGAAAACTCATATATCTATCTATCTGCCGGTGACAGTTTCGTTAAAACCAATTGAGCCATTTTGGCGACTAGTGTAGATAAACAGAAAAAGTTTTTTTTTTATTTTTGCGGCACACATTAGTTATAAGATAAATATAAATATTAAAAACGTCCAACATTAACACCTCCATTCGGCTACATGCTGCAGTACAAACCTACAGCGCTGATTTTCAATTATGCCCGTAGCAGTTTACGGGCGTCTAGTCGGTGGCTTAGCAAAGATATTACATAATTAATCAAATATAAAACAATAATAATAAAAATATTACAACAATTAAGTAAACAGTAACGCAGATTGCTCATGCAACAAATGAATTAAAAATATTCCAAGGCAGGGTAATGTAAAAATACATTTCTAATTTAGTTATATGTATATATTATAACTTAGATAGTTTACTGGCAATTCAAACCAATATTATCAATGCTGAATATTAAAATAATTTTAAAAGTTCATCCCCGGGGGTCCATCTAACTATGATTTTTTACTTGAATACGAATCTGGATAAATGTGACATATATAGTAGCGCCTAATACAATAGTATTGACTATTGAGTGCTACAATTTACTAAGTGATGCCAACGATAAGGTGGGCGTGAATATGTTTTTTATATTCCGTTACCTTCATATTTTTTGAATACGTATTCATAATAGTAGTAAGTTTTTACAAGGCCTCTAGAATAACGTAGCTCTATTCCATGAAAATGTATTAAGTCTTCATCCCTTTATGGATAAACATTGTCTATGTATTTTGTAACTTTTATAAGAATTGCATAAAACCAACGGTGATCACTATCTATGGATAAACATTGTCTATGTATTTTGTAACTTTTATAAGAATTGCATAAAACCAACGGTGATTACTATCTATGGATAAACATTGTCTATGTATTTTGTAACTTTTATAAGAATTGCATAAAACCAACGGTGATCACTATCATCTGTAGGTGGTAGAGCTACGCTGAAGCTATTACTGGTTTCAGCATGAATGGGTCGGCTCGCCCGGGGTAGTACCACCCTCTCACAGAAAACCGACGTGAAGTAACAGTGCTTGCACTGTTGCGTTTCGTTCGGTCAGTGAGAGCGCCGGAGGCCCACATATTTAAAAGGCCGGCAACGCACTTGCGACTCCCCTTGTGTTGCTAGTGTCTATGGACGGTGGTGATCACTTACCATCAGGTGACCCACCTGTTCGTTTGCCCCCCATAATATAAAAAAAAAAATCATATCTATAATCCACCGACATACCGACATACCAACTGTATATACCTTTTACGAAATACGACAAACCTAACATACAATAAAAGAGAGTAATTGCGACTAATGTTCAGTACATGATGTTAATAACGATACATTTTTTGTTACACTAACTGGACAAAGTGACTGCACAGTGTCTATATAAAGTACGGTACAGTCCAAAATCTGCGACGGCTGGCGCCGATAAACTTATCGGCAGTCATGGCGCCATCATACCGTTCCACAGAAGTACCTCTTCACATCTCATTTGAAAGACCTTATATCGAAGGAAAGGAACTCGTTGGCAGAAGCATGATTTTTAATTTATATATTTTATGTTTGACCACAATCTCACCTGATATTAAGTGACAGTGTAGTCTACACGCTAAGCCCAGAGGGGTGACTTATTCTTGAGTGCAGCTGCCGGAACCCACTTATAGGTATTTGGGACAGTATTTGGGACAGATTTTCAACTTTAGGTAGATAGGTTTAGAAACAGATCTATCAACATGGTATGTATCCTCCAGATGTTTTCCTTCACCGAGAACTCCAGCTTATTAACAAGGATTCGAACCTATATCGGTCAGCGTGGAGTGCGAATACGCTAACCACTGAAGACATTATTGCTTCATAAGCATCGCTTCCACATTTTCACAGTACGGCAGATATAAGCATTTTCGAACTTATTTGTTCTTACCTGAATGGTAACAAACATGTAACTGTGGAGACACGTACCCGTCCGTGTAGTTCTGTAGTATAAAGCACAGGAAATGTTAAATAGCTCTTTAGAACACTAGCTATGACACAGGCGATAGCGTACGCTTTTGTACCAGAAGTATTTCTAGATTGTCGATGATGTCTGCCCCGTGGCCCCTGCACAATGAGGACAGTCAAGTAATAATAACAGACACCCCACTGCTCTGCCTAGTTACTGCACACATCTTCGAAACGAGCCACTATGACTTGTATGCCACCTGATGTACAATGATCGTGTCCCAACAGATGTTAGATGAGGATTAGGCCCATAATGGTAAGGCGCTAAGCTTAGACTAACTCTAAAATACAGCTCGAAGGCGGTAGCTAACTAGGCGGGTATTACAGAATGCCACACCACAATGCCATCACCCACAATGCACTGGTATAGTCATATAGTAGTTTAAAAGCTACAGTCACAGTCTCTCTCGCCTCACGAATGACTAATAAACATTAATAGGGATACAAAACGCGTGTGAACTGACCTTTAATACAACAACTGAACTCGACGCAACGATTGTGTCAATTAGATTCGTTAAGGACATATTATTGTCGCTTCCGATTCATCACTATGCCGTTGAAGTTTCTGAGAAGTGTATGATGTCTTTTGTTCATACTTTGAAAATAAAAACAGATGAAAATCGTTGCATTATTTAAAAAAAAATCGATAAACAGCTTGTTTTAATTGTTCAAAGGTGAATACACGGTGTCCCTTTTTTCAGTAAACACTGTGGCTGTGACGTCACGTTTTACAATCAATAGAAGTAAATGCCCACATTTATAATTAAAATATTTGGAGATAATTCCGTTCTGCTATGTCGTAATCTACCTTAATTAAATTGTTACATTAGCCAATTATGATAAAGTATATGCGTATAGGGTTGCCAGGTACTAAAAAGAGAAAACCGGAACTCTGGGCTATATTACGCCGGATATTTTGCATTAAAAGCCGAGCATATCTGGTAGACAGTGCGATTTCGCACATCGATCCATCGTCACGATACAACAATTTGGCGTATTATGTTACGGTAGGCTATGTTAAAACCAAATTTCATGGTTTTTTAATATCCTAAAATCATTAATTTTGCTCTACACTACTCCATGTTCATTAAACGTTTTATTTGATACATATTTTGTAATTTTAAATTAATTATAGGAAGTCCTGTCATAATCAGTCGAACGGTTTAGGAGTTAGCAGTTTAGCCGGAACAAACAGGCATATAGACAAAGTTTTTCAAAATAGTATTTTTTTTGTTATAAGAAGACAAACAGACATTTGAACGTTATATGTATAGATTAATATAAAATTTGATGTTAGACCAAGCTTCAATCGAAACAGAAAATAGACAGCGAACGCAATTACCGCGGAGATGCTACTCGCGACATATTTTCCATTCTCGATATCCGGCGTGCAAATACTACCTATAACAGCATAGATAATTTCATAAATATAACAAATTTCGATCCCTAGACATGCATACTCATCACTAACGAGTCAAAGGATGGTTTTGGCGCTGGTTTTTACATATATAATCATCAAATACTGTTTTTGCTCGCGGCTTCACTCGCGTTAATGTAGATTTTATATATCCCTCGGGAAAAGTACCTATTTTCGGAATGAAATTCACTCTATAACTTTTCCTGTACCCCTGATAACATGTATGCATAATTTATTATAATTACTTTATTAGTAGCAACGTAACAAACAACCAGTCTCACATTTTCCTATATAATAATATAAAACGATGTCCGCGTTTGCATTTATCATTTATTGTAAATGATAAAATCATTTAAAAACATTTGGATAAGAAAAAAAATAGTGGAGAAATCCTCTCAAGGTTATTTTTGTACATAAATGTATTTGTAGAATGTAAAGGCCGTAGTGTGGATGTAGCGAATTAAAGAAATACCAATATGTCGATATAACAGGTTCTTATATTTCAAGTAATCTAACCAAAACTGAATAATAATCAATTATTATTAATTCCGTCTATTTAGAACACTGGGTAACTGTAATCAATTAATCGTGACAAATTAACATTGCACAAATTAATTGTCAAGAGTCTAGGATAAGTTAGTAGCACAATACAACACGCGTATCGTACAACGCCAGAACCAAGACTGCCCTAACGGCGGTTTTTTTTTTTTTTTTTTCGAACTGACCTACACTGCCAGCTTTTTAGGCTTTCACAGTTTCACCGGACTACTAAGGGGAGCGCTTAAGGCACTCACCCGATTTTATATAGACGACTAGCACAAGGGCGCACGGCACGCCTCGGCTTGGGCTGTCGTCGAAAACCCGAATCTAACTAGCTAAGCTAAACTAAGCTAAGCCTATCCGTATCATACCTGTATGGGTTCGTGAAATATACATGGTTACCAAGCATGTATGTTTCACGATCCCGTACACGTATTTTGTATCTGTCTATCTGAGTTCTAAACTATTTCAGTTCGAAAGGGCAAAAAAACAAACAAAAATAGCCCACCACTATGTGTACCTACAAGTGAGTGTGTGTGCACGTGTGTGGGGTGATCGGTGTTATGTTGTAGACGAGTGTTTGATTAAATCGGTGTTACTCTGTTCGCGCATGCAAGCTGCTCGAGGGCTCCTTACCGGAGGATCGGACCTCGGCTAGAGCAGTTGCCGAGGGAGGCCTAGGACTGTGTGCTGGGGCAAAATTCACAGCCAAACCGCGGCGGCGTGATCTGTGATTACGCGGGCGTGGGCGCGCACACGCTGTTCTACGAGTGACGAGAGGGTAATCTAAGTTACCTAACGTAATATCATCGGGAGGGTCAGTAAAAATGTAACGCGGACGTCTTTTATAACGCGGCGCGCCTGGCAGTGTATCGTAAGTCGCGGCGGATACCACTAACGGATTGGGCCTAACGGCGGCCGCCACGCTCCTTTTATACCAAAAACGACGAGTAGTAGGGAGAACGGGAGGTAATCGAATGACGCGCTCTGTTAGGTGGGAAGTGCATGTGTTGTTTACAGATTCATTGCTAGGTGCACATGCCGGTACAGGTGCCGATATATTTATATATAAATTTTAAATCATATTATAATATTATAAAGTCATTTATAAATTTTCTATATAAATTCAATAAGAGCACATCATAATTTACAAAATCATCAATTTTCAAAACCGCCGGAATAACTTTCCAGCTATATATACCAAATGACTGCACTATTTACTAAATTGCTAAAATTTTTACACAATTAGGGGGCAGCGGCGGTTATGGGAAACTGCACACACTTCGCCCTCTGAGACCAACGACTTCAAGGTGTGTAATGTTTATTTTCAAATTAATAATTTAAAAACAAACACAATTAATTGGTCGAATGATTAAGTAAGGGTACCGATTTTTCAGTACTTATATTTTAGAAATTTCACATTCTGCCACAATCTCACCCGGTGTTAAATGATGATGTCGCCTAAAACAACACTATCGAAAGGCACCTTTATGTGCTTGACAGAACCCTTTAAATCTATGTGGTAGCTAAACAAATCGACTTATAAAATGCCCTAGCACCATGCAATGGTTACATCAAGATGTTTTCCTTATCCCAAAGCGAAGGCCCATTGCAGGATTCTAATACACGTCGATTGATATTCTGTTCAGACATTACGTCACTTATCACTCGTGCTAATAATCTACTCTGTTTTAATGAAACTATTAAATGACTCGCAATATCGTATTCGGACGTTCACGATGGTGGCTTGAGCACTAAAATAAGCCCGAGCTTTCGGCCGAGGAAAATATCATGACGGTACCATAATATCCCTAACATCCTGTTAGTTACAATCCTATTGACAATTACCCGCTACTGTGGTTTTGTGTTTCGTTACTTAAAAATCAATATATTTTCTTGAAAAGTATTAATCATTTGGGTCTAGGTTTCAAGGTATGTCAATTCAATGCTTCAATTTCATATTCAACATTGCCTGATGAACTATACTATAAACACACATCCTTGGCAAAATTGCATTAAAAAGATAGAAATACCAAATCTCCCGTCATTATATCTTGTATAGGTTAGGTTATATTACGTTATGCGGGGGTTTGGCTGTAATATAAAGACGTGAAACTGTGACAAACTGGTCGTTCCATGTTTTAGACTCAGTAAAACCAGTAACAGTTTTTTAGGAAATAGTGTTAGGTTTTATAACAAAGTCCCAAAGCATATTACCGATTTGCCAGACTTAAAGTTTAAGTGCCATGTTAAGCGCGGGTTTTGGTGTCAAAGGGCTATTATAGAGTGGATCAATATGTGAACGATGGTGATATCCGGAATTGACTCCTCTCTGTGCATCCACTAAAATCGATTATAATGTATAATGAATTTTAAATATATAAGTATATGTTAAGAAGATAATCCCGATCGAATTTCTTGCTGGTACTTCTCGATGACTGGGATGTATTCCGAACCGGTGGTAGTTTTAACGTTCTTAAGCGCCTTCTTAGGGCCTAAATTGAATAAAGTATTTTTGATTTGATTTAATTTGAAATATATTCAGGCTGGCATAACTACAGAATACTCACCATCACCGAAATTCGAATGATGATAAGTAAAGGGTAATCTAAAAACAATGGCAATCCATCTACAATCGTCACTGTCAAAGCTATCTATAAGCCTACGCAAGGCTAGTGCTAATGGGTGTTGCGTTAGTGTATTGTAGTAGTGATTTAAATCGATACAATTGCCATGCTCTACTCTTATAAAAATAGTCACAGATACGTTACTGTTAAGTATATAAAAATCACTGTAATAATATAAAATATTATCTAAAATATCGTTGTACGTAGATCTTACAACCGCAGATCGTCCTTGGAGGCGGAGGTTGAATACCCGCGCGCCAATCACCACAACCCTGAGTGGCTGTGGACCGGTCTCGGCCGGTAGACGCAACGGCTACACCCACCCAAACATCCGAGGCAACAATCGCTACACGCAAACAGAACAATACGCCGGCCAAATACACTACGCTGACCAAATAAACTACGCCGATACGCATGACACCGACACCGTACCGTATGTTACTAATTTACAAGAGTACGACAAGGCACATATTCGATGTCGTGTAAATCGACATAAATACAATATTAATTTCGATTCAAATGGATACGTTACGATCCCAGATATAATATTGGCGTTACAGGAATACTGCTATGCGTGAATCAGCTCAAACGAATACGACTAAAGACTCGCTATAATATAAATATCATGGCTGTTTGTACAATACGTGTTACTTTTTTGTGAAACAAAAAAAAAAAAAAAAAATACGACGACGGAAAAACTCACAGATGTGTTTTAGTCCTTTAATATTTTGATCTAGTCAAAACAAATATAACCTTTTTATTTATTCTAAGCATGTATCTAATTTATTACGTCACAGATACATATGTTTTTACATCAGTCAATAACTCGACAAGTATTCTTTCTAAATATACAAATACAATATTATCAATATCAAAATGTATTAAAACATATAAAAAATCTTAAATAGGTGTGAATTTCTAGTGGACAAGCTAAACAGGTGATCAGTTAATTAAGATATGTTACCAATATTTAAAATCTTCGTGTATTTCGTTTTCTTCTACGTATATTCACAAGAATTGTATACAGTAATTGTTCAAGTCATATAATGAAGATCAAAGGTATTGGAATAGAATAATACATCAATATATGTATAATTCATATAATGTAATAATAATATAGCCTTTTATTCACATCTCTTAAAATAACTACAGTAAATTTAAGCTTAAAACTAATGCTGGACTCTAAAGATAAATAAACTAATATCTGTTCCTTGGTTACCATCCCTAGATCTGTTTGTCCGTCGGCAAAGGCCGACTAAATATATAAATTTTATATAAATTGTTCAACTAGTTACCTTTCGTTTACAAACTTTATATATTATTTCAAATATAATTATATACCTTTAAGGTTTTTATTTTAACTTCAAACAATAGGGACCTATTTTCTAATCACATTATTCTAAACTGAATGTATAAAATATTGTCTTCATTATTTGATTGATAGATAAAATTTCAATTACTTATCTAAGCAAAGTAACTCTGTCGACACGTCTGTAAATATTTAATGTTATAAAAAGTGATGTGTATTGAAATTTGAAAATTATTATAAATTTACTTCATACGTTACGTTACAAATATAGAGACGTGTTAGTATTTTAAGTATTTATACTTATTAAATTATTTATTGAAATAAACTATAATTATACTGCTAAATTGTTTTATTTCTTCTATTGTTTTGAAACGAGTGAAATGATAATGCGATATTAAAAAGAGACAACCATATAAGTCTATACATAGGGTTTAACGCGCGAGAGAATGAGATTTAATACATTAAACAGTGTTTCTTACATTCGAACTCTCCTCACTGTCGCACAATTGCACTATCTAATACTTGATTTGGTCGGAGTATTGTACTTGCTTGTCATTTACAAAAATATTTTATCATGTCTCAAAGGTTTCACTTCTACCGCGTCTGCAAACATGCTTTTTTTATCTTAATGTAGTACGACAAAATGGCGGCGACCCACATGAGATCAAAATGAATCAACAGTCGCGGTTGTCATGTCGACCTGCAAACATCTTAGTAGCTCTAACTGATACCCAAACGTAAGAAAGAAAGTAATAGTCACTGTAGAGTGTTTATCAACAAGTGTATGGCGGTAGCGACCCAGTCGAGTACAGATCCACCCCACCCCGCCTATTTACTAGATATATACAGGCTGGTCTCGGAACCTGCCAATTCAGCGGGTGATACACCGAGTGTTTGGTGGTTGAGACCCATTCAGACACAATGCTCATATCCTAAAACTTTACAATAATTAAACATATTAATCTATAGTTGTGCATAAAGCGTAATGTTTTTATAGTATTTTTGGATTTTTTTTAACTCTTTATAGGTTAGCATTTGACCACAAAATCGTTTGATATTAAATGATGATGTGGTCTGATATGCTAGACACGCCAACCTAAAGGGAAACTGGCTCTCAAGTACAACTGTCGGAACACACCAACAGATTTTCAACTCAAGGGTGGTAGCTAGCCAAGCGGACTTAGGAAAATCCTACCACCATGCAAATATTACACGTAAATCCCTTTAACTAAAACATAAAAATGTTTCGTGTACTAAAAGGACTTTATTTCATAAATATTCTCTTCTTGACTATCTATACCTAAGCAAATATGCCCGTTGCAAAAGCAAAACGAACTAAAAGTTTGACGAGATATATATGTATATATCGCGGCGTTCTTTTGAGCGAATGGCTAAAAAAGTACGTGAAAAACGTGGAAATAAAAAAGGAAGAACACAATCAGATGTGGTGATAAAAACATAATAATGCCAGCGCTTATGTATATTTTGATACCACAATTATAATTATTTACGTTACAAAATAAGTTTTTTTTTTTTTTAGTTAATTATATATCCATTAACGCGCGAAATAATGTTTGTGATATTATTTATACATTACTGTCCACTTATATTGTTGATATTATAAGGTGATTGCTCTCACTTTGTTTAGCAAATCCAAATTCATTGTCGTTTTTTATCTGTATTATACATAAATTCGAAATTATATTGTATAAATTTACAAAATATATTCTTACTGTATAAAATTGATAAATACTTATATATATATATTTTTTTTTAAATATTATAGGGGGCAAACGAACAGGTGGGTCACCTGATGGTAAGTGATCACCGCCGTCCATAGACACTAGCAACACCAAGGGAGTCGCTAGTGCGTTGCCGGCCTTTTAATATATATGGGCCTCCGGCGCTCTCACTGACCGAACGAAACGCAACAGTGCAAGCACTGTTACTTCACGTCGGCTTTCTGTGAGAGGGTGGTACTACCCCGGGCGAGCCGACCCATTCACTCTGAAACCAGTAATAGTTTCAGCGTAGCTCTATCACCTACCACCTGCACTCGTGATTTAGTAGGTATCTTAAGATTTAGCGTGCTACCAATGTTAGGTCTACGTTGTCACTTAAAATGGGACTGACATTTACCAACTCTCAAAAATATTTACCCTTGAATCTAAAGTCTAAACCACTTAAATATGCGACAATTACTTGAAAATTCCGTAAAATAAAAATAAATAATTATTTAGGTAACTAACTTTGATAGAAGTCTAGAAATTTCAACATATTTTTTGAAGTTATACTTCTTTTGGCGCGTAAGGAAAAAATGATGAGAGTAAATTTTTACGATGCGCGCGCACACCGTCACGAAAAACCGACACCCTGAAATTGGCTATAGTCGACATTTTATTCAAAGAAAGTATAAATGTATTAAATACTTTTTTCTATTGTTAGTGTCGTTTTTTCTACAAACGTAGAATAAGGCGAAAGATAAAAATTTTGAAAAGATTTTTATCTTGTTACGCCAATGAAGTATAACTTCTAACGCGTTTACACAAGTACACACTACTTGTTTTATATATCAGAAATATTTAAAAAATACACTAATTGCTTATACAATTATTATATTTGTTCATTAAAATGATTCCAAATAATTGGCTGGATTTGGTTATGCCTTGACATGTGTATATCATGTTGAAAATAAAAAAAATGTAATTAAAAAGAGATCCTAAAGATGGCCTTAAACATATAGAGCCCCACATCGTTTACTTATCCCCTAATAGTGGGAGGAAACCCCAAAGGTTAAGACCCTGAGAGACAGACAAAGTCACCCTTGTACTTATAATATTAGAGTCACAATAACATGAAATTCTTAGAATCAATAATGAAATATAAATATTAAACAAGCACTCTGTATTTGCCATCTCTATTTACATCGGGAAAGCCGTGTTTCTCTTATTATTTGGAAGGATATACTTGGAATCACGATGCACGAGAGACCTAACCTCTGTCTCCAGGATGAGCAAACTGTGAGTGGCTGACTTCGGATATAATTGTATCCCTATTGTGGTTTTGGTTAAGGCCACATGTTACAATGACCAATGAATCATCACCTGAATCGCCTGCCAATTCGATTACATTCAAAGTAGTGCTAAGGTCAAACGAGGTCCAACGCATAATTATTAAAAACACGTACAAATCTTATCCACATAAGGACTAGATACCGTAAGTTGTAGCTGAAAACTGATATTTTTTTATTGAAGGGGCTGATGGGACCGTGTAAACAGGTCTCACCAGGAATGATGCGGTGAAAATAAAAATATGTAAAAAGAATACGTGGAAGGAAGAGAGAGAGAGCGTGGAGCGGTGGTAGGTGGTTTTGCCTATGAATAAATATAATAACAAAGACCCCAAATAAAAAGCGTGCACTAACCAGCAAACTCAGCACCTCGTACGGAAGCAGCGACGTCTCAGGAATAATTGGCTTGCGATGCCGAATGCATGAGATGTAATATTGATTGCGGTTCTTTGGAGAGTAATTTTCTCCGTTAAATGTGCGATGTATCAAGCGGTATGTGGCTGCGGTGTCAATAATTTTTATAATAATGATATATTCCAAATTTTTCTCTTAATCGTCGAAATGACAACGTTATTGTGGTTCTTTCAAAGCGTCTGCATACTCCCCAGTCAATCAATAAGATGCAGGCCAGTAACACATCTCATTATCTGGAGCGCAGCTATTATATTTATTTATAAGGGCGATCCATTTATTATAATATTTCATTCCATACGAAAAACTTCCCGTTCAAAGATTTCTAAAGTTTTTGTGAATAGGTATGTTTTCGTAGTCAATTCTTCTGAATGACCGACAGACAACGACTTCCTTATTGATGGTCAATCATCACCAATTGGCGTAATGTACAATTCGATTGTTTCACTAACATTATCGATTGTTACACTGATGGGAAACGTATTATTTTATATCGTCTTAAATGGTTCAACGAGTTCAGCAGTAGTTAACTTGTAATCAGCTCTTGTGTCTTGGATTTTGTTAACTGTTCAAGTATTGAATAGGTAGATAGATGTCTATTGGTCTATGGACGTATAACCATAAACGATAACAGTTGTCCAGTGTTATATTTATACAGTAATAAAAACCTTATTATCAGGTTTGAAATCTGCTTGAATGTATGTAGAACCGAGTATAGAAATATCTAGAAGGCCACGATTTGTAACTTACAATGATGATATTTAATATAGTTATATTCAGTTCACGGAATTTGCATGCACTACACAGCCTAATTCAAGGTTCGATCATTTTGGCACTCTTGCGCAAGTTGCCATTTCGGCCGAGTGCTTTCCGCTTGCCTCCAATCCGGAAGAAACTATCAAGGCTCTTCGGAGTTAATCAATTCGGAATAAAAGCTTCATAATTTGATACTGCATAAAAAGCGACACACAAAATCTAAGAAGGGATCAGGGATTGAGTGAAATCCAATGTATAACTCAATGGAACCGGTATTTTATAAAAATAAATAAGTCTTCCTGTTGCAACGGCTTTATACTAGCTTTTAGCCGCGGCTTCACAAGCGTTAACGTAGATTCGATTTATCCCGTGAGAACAGTAAAAATTTTCGGAATTAAAATTTATTCGTTCCTTATTCCTTCCCCTTAAGGTATGCCCTTTTTTATACCACTGGCAAAATGAATACAATATTACATGATGAAGTAATTAAATAGTTAAGAAGTGAAAGCGTGACAAACAGACAAACTTACTTCCACAATATTTTAAAAGCTTTTTCCTAACAAATATCCATGACATATGTATACGTCACATCTTTATATGTAAGAAGCTTTTCAAAAGGATCAAGAAGACGCCCTTAGCGAGTTTCAAGCGAATCTAAAGAATCAGGTTTTCCAGATAAATCTCCACCGTAAAATTCATTCAAATGAGGGTTGTCTTCCACATCCTTCAAGAGGATACTCTTTTCGTTTTCGAACTGACCTACACTGTTTGCCTGGCAAGGCCTCTACAGTTTCACCGGACCGCTAAAGAGGACACTCAAGCAAATCCACTTGGTATTCTTCGAAATCTGGAATTACAAATTCATTTATGAAATATATGTGTTAATACCAGAATTTTCGCATAGCGTTTTCAGCGTTTAGTTAATAATAATATTCATACATTTAAACAAATGATACGAGTGCGTTGGTGAAATAGTTTTTGTTTCAAATTAATGAAGGTGTGAACCCAGCGGACCCATTAGCTAATGGAGTGGCGAGCTTTTACCAAGAAGTAGTAGACTGTTTTGTTGCAATATCTCACATTTTTATTAGGGCGATTTTCTGCTTATATCCTCGGGAATGTGTAATGAAATAACAAGTTTCCCATCATTTAGAGTGAATGTATCAAGATAATTCAGTTTTAGCGGAAGTGGTAGTGTGATTACCACTTTGCTACTTTCAGAAGGTTTGCGGAGGAAAATGAAATATCTGACTCCGTTTGTGCAGACTAGTAATCGCTTTGGCAGCTGGATTACGAATCTCCCTTATTGTGCTGAGCAGGTTATATTTAAAGGTAACAGAACACGTGTACAGGATTAAAGTCGGCAAAACACAAATAGTATTCGAGTAATAGATACTGGGAATAACACGATGTCGGAGCAATAAAGCAATTGTAACAATACGGGGTGTACAATATAAATGAGTAATAAAATAAAAGTAAAACTACAATTATTAATAAGTACAAAATAAAACAAAACAATAATAATGCGCCGCGTCGTAAATGGGTTTTGTCGGTGAGATTATAATTACACCCAGGTATCATGTGGCCGACACCTGGGCTATAATCCGTGCTCTTAATCTATTTGTTATTGCTGTTTTAGAGTATCGCTGGTTTTTCGCTTAAGTTGTTGTAGTACACACATATCACGTTTGATGTAGGTATGTGTGTCGCTACAGTGCTCCCCCTTAAGCGAAGCGTACTGGTGGGTGAATTTCAGCGTCTCTACGTGTTTGTGTATAACTTAATTGCGTTGTTGCCGTAATTGAGGTTTCTTAAACGTGTTGCTTCTGGGGTCACCACTTGTACGGTGCGTGTCCCAGTAGATGATTAGGCCGATCTTGTAAGAAGATCACGTCGGTTGACGGGTGGATTCTTCGATCAGGCAGGAGATCACGTCGGTTGACGACTTCGGCCGAGTAGGAGATCACGTCGGTTGATGGCTTCGGCCGGGTAGGAGCTCACGTCGGGCTTGAAAGTAGATCACGTCGGTGACGGCTTCGGCCTGGTAGGAGATCACGTCAGTTGACGGCTGCGCCCGGGTAGGAGATCACGTCGGGTGACGGCTGCGGCCGGGTAGAAGATCACGTCGGCTGACGGCTTCGGCCGGGTAGGAAATCACGTCGGGGTCACCACTTTAGCGGAAGTGGTAGTGTGATTACCACTTTGCTACTTTCAGAAGGTTTGCGGAGGAAAATGAAATATCTGACTCCGTTTGTGCAGACTAGTAATCGCTTTGGCAGCTGGATTACGAATCTCCCTTATTGTGCTGAGCAGGTTATATTTAAAGGTAACAGAACACGTGTACAGGATTAAAGTCGGCAAAACACAAATAGTATTCGAGTAATAGATACTGGGAATAACACGATGTCGGAGCAATAAAGCAATTGTAACAATACGGGGTGTACAATATAAATGAGTAATAAAATAAAAGTAAAACTACAATTATTAATAAGTACAAAATAAAACAAAACAATAATAATGCGCCGCGTCGTAAATGGGTTTTGTCGGTGAGATTATAATTACACCCAGGTATCATGTGGCCGACACCTGGGCTATAATCCGTGCTCTTAATCTATTTGTTATTGCTGTTTTAGAGTATCGCTGGTTTTTCGCTTAAGTTGTTGTAGTACACACATATCACGTTTGATGTAGGTATGTGTGTCGCTACACAGTGTTTCCCAACCTTTTATGATAAGATTCCATATTTAATAAAATAATTCCCTGTGAATAATGAAGTACGTATTAAAAAATTTGCAATACAGGTATCGTCTGTCATGTTTGAAGAGTCTTCTTAGCTAAATAAAGCAACCATTCAGATTCATAATCACAAGACCTGATAATTATTACAACAAAGTGTTCTTTTCCCACAATATTATTGAAGAGATAAGTATTTTACTGTTGATTATTCATTATACATTATTGTCATTCACAATCACGTCCATGATAAAGGTATGCTGGTGTTACTACAAAGTAAAATCATTAGAGAACAATCAGTGAGTATGAAAGGGCACTTCGAAGCATGCAATACGAAACAAAGCAACAAGTGATCCAACAGCGAAATAATTGATTACTGTTTAAAACAATAATTTATAACACAAGAACGTAATGCATTATCGATATTTAGCCGTCATTACCATCTAAAATGAATTCTGATTTGTTTAGCTCATGAGATAACACTAATATCAGTATATGTATTATAGAGGGCTTTTTAATTTCTTTATTACTTATGTCACAATATAAAAATATTATTATAGTTAACTTCGATTTATAAAATTATATGTTATCCCATAAAGGTATTACGTTGTAGAATCCGAACGTTTTTCTTAATCATTCTTGTTGTTATCTGTGACCAGCATAGTCTATGTGTCCAACGATAATTAAAAACCAAACTTTCACTATAGTTTAATTCTTTAAATAATAATAATATATTAATTTAGTCTAACAGCTAATTAAATTTAATTTAGAGTGTTGGAAATCCAAGTAGGCGCCTTAGCTGTTGGTCGAAGTGGTCGACTACTAGAACACCACGCTCCACAGTACCTACTCGATGCTGTGAGTCAGAAATTCAAAGAATCTCTGTAGTGACTGGCTGAAGCAATTGACTAATGCACTAGAGATCCACAGTACTCGATGCTGTCTGTCAGTCACTAGCTCCAGACTGTTAGCGTATCAAGCAAAAGCTAATAAAAATAACGTATAGTAGAAATGGAAGTGTTGCAATAAAAGAACTTATACAGTATGTATATAATTTATAGTACATAGTGAAGTGTAATTATATAATATAGTTATTGCGTAGTATAATGAAGCTTTAGCTTATCACACAAGAAAATATAGAAAAAGTTTAGAAACACTGGACATAATGTCAACGAAGCCAAAGATAATATTTTAGGCGCGTCATTTTCCTTCTGTTAATGAATGTTGTCGTAATTAAACACACATCAATGACTAATTTTACCCCTCGTTTGATTCGATTTCTTGATTAATAGCTGAAAATACTAAGAAAATAGACAGTACAAATTAACCACCCACTTTTCCAGAAAGTATTCAAAGTCTACAGCTGTATAAACATTATAGAATAAGCACCACAATACCATAAAATATTTTGGAAGGTTCATACATGTATATTATATTTATTTACATATAAATATATAAATAAATGCATGTAAGCTCATGACTACACTATTTTGCTAATTCTTTTTTTGCTTGTAACTAGCAAAACAAGTTACATATGAAAGAAAAAGAGAAAAAAATCGCACGGAAAATTCACAATTTTTGGCTTAAATAATCCCCATTTTTGTACCACAATGGTGGAAAGCAAGCTTGCGAGCCGTCTGATAGAAAGCGGTTACTACAGCTTATATGGACGCTTGAAACACAGACAGGTCGACGCTATATCCTATTCTGTGCCCGTGTAAGTAAAATTTCATCATGATAGGATTTCTCGTAATTTATGTTGTTCTGCAAAAACTTCCATTTAATATGATTGGTTACACAAAAGTTGATAAGTACTCTTATAAGACGACGCGTGGAAAAGGTCTTGTTTTCAAATAAGATCTTAGTTATATAATAACAAAAACTAAAGCATATCATAGGAAATGAACAATACGGCACGTATTTGCAATTAAAAGATAATTATGTTATATATTTATTATTTTGAATATACTAACTGTAAACTATCGTTACTACGTAAAATAAAGACGTGCTTACTTTACATTATTGCGTATACAAAATACTTGCAATTTATTTTTCAAACTATAGTCTAACAACTTTGTACGCGACCGTACTACGGGGCGACATGCGTTCGCAGGACGAGGTACTCTAAATGTTATCGGGGGCGAGTGATGTAGTGGGGAAGGGAAAACAATGTGTTACCTCACCCCGCTTACATCTGTCGCAACCCAGGATAGTCGCGCACAAACTTGTCTATCTATAAAACATCGTATTTAATATATTGTATGCTAAAAAAGGCAAAGTTTCAACATATATGATATAAAAATATTAATTGACACTCATCAATAGCCACTCAGCGATAAAAAAAAAGATAATCAGTTGAAAAAACTAAGGAGAAATAGTTATTGAACTCTTTTATCTCAGCCTATTGATATATATATATTCACATTTCACTAATGCCCGGTTTCTGAAGCCGTCAGTTAAACTATCAATAGCTATTGATTTAATAACGTTATCCATAAGACAAGCGGCTAACTGTCAATGCGTTTCTGAATACAGAAATGAGACGTAGACTGACATTTCTCGTGTCATTGTGTGTTCAGAAACCCAATTTGACAAGTTATCGAACCGATAGCGCTATTAAACAGATAAACTACAGTTAAAATGCTTCAGAAACCGGGCATTAGAGGTGTTGCTAATAAATATTTAATAACTTCTTAAATGCGATAATACAAACAATATAACAAGAAATGTCATGCGATTGTCTTGCCGGAAGATGATGCACATCGTCCACGGTTATTGCTCAAGAGCGCGTCACAATTGTCGCGAGTTATCGTATGACGGATAAATGCGAGTTTCCTTCAGCGTTGTTCGGTCCAAGTTACAAGCGAATTATTATTATATCAATCTTACATATATACAAGCTATAATTCGCCCGTTACGCTAGCAGAGGTTAAGCTTAGGTATTTATTTAAAAAAATATCGTGGTTTCTGTTCCAAAAGTTTTAAAAGGAAACTTTTTTCAATCGCCTCAAAATTTTTTATCTATCTATCGCATATCGCATTACAACCGTCCGTGGAATAATGGGTAAAGTTAAAGGTGTTCGTTAGAGCAGCCAAAGCTAATATGGTGTCATCCGTGGCTCAATTCAAAATGTTTCAGTGATTTATAGAAAAAATGTGCTGTTTATAAAAAAAAATATTTAGCACCATGATTTCATAAAACCCATGAATTTTTTTCGCATAAATATGTAGAAAATTAATAATATATTAGAGAGAGAGGTGACTGTAAATTAATAAAAGTTACTTTCATTCCCCATAACGCGTTTTGCATGTGCATATTATTATATGATAACAAAGGTTAGTAATGTCATGATGTAGATGCAAGTAAGAGATTCACAGTAATTTCAATGTCCGTTAAATGTCTTAAAATGATTAAGTAAATACTTTACAAAATCGTCAAATGACTTGATGACAGACAGATTCTCCATCAAGCTCCAAAAATCAAAGAGTCATATGCAAAGATTGTTACTGAATATTAAATGTCGTAATCTCTTTGAATTAAATCTGGGGCACTCCTGAAGTTGACGTTCAAAATTTTACACAGATATCTTATCATTAGAATGTGTTATCATTTATCCAAAACTCATTCAAATTCATCTAGCTACCCAACCGTGACAGAAAGATTAATTTTTATTCTTTACAGGTTTTTAATGCTTAAAATTAAAATATAGGTTGAAATTAACATGACAACACGTGAACCTACAACAGGAATGGTTACTAAATGCAGCTGCTCGAACACACGTATATATATTTGGTAGCAATCTTTCACCTAGATGGTGGTAGCTAGTCCGACCGGTGTTCAGAGAAGCACACTACCACCAATGCTATGGTATCATCGCAATGTTTTAATTCACCAAATCCTCGGACTTATAGCAGGGCTCAAACCTACATCAAATGGCGCGGTAATGGAATACACTATGAATTCCTTTCACCTTTATGTTTTTATGCTAGATCTAGATCAATCCAATAACAGCACTGGCTGTGACTGTAACTGCGTGCTAAACACAACACTTGCTTCTCAAAGACTCTCGACACTAGTCGTCATCTTGGCAGCCTACAGGCACACCTCTAAACGCTACACATTGTAAAAAATGTTTGACTATATTTGTAGTAGCCGCAATCGCATCAGAGGAAATCTATGCCTAAAATTATTCGGTATTAATTGAAAATCAAAACCCACAGAAGTACTGAGTCCATTCACATTTTTATGCCAAGTTATTAAGATGCGCGAATCTATTTGAGCGTTTTCTTACTTAGGTATTTATTTTGTTAAGAACAGTGCAATTCAATTTGGTTTCAACCAGTCTATATTGATTTCCAGCTACTGTTCCGTATGGGTAAAATTTTTATGCAAAGGATTTAGAAGAATGCAATATTTTATGATTAAAAAGAACACTTTTTTATAAATTGGGCCACATACGAGCAATACCGTGACCGCCTACGTCGCGTCGCTTATCTCATGTTTCCTCGAAATTTCACTATTTTGTTACAGCTTACGTTTAATTCGCTTTTACTCATTGTACGATGGAGTCATTAGTTTACATTACATTGTATTGTCCATAAGACAATTACCAAGGCAACTTAAAATAGGCGCAATAGGACAACGATGATACGCGGAAACTAAAACTTTCAAACTATTTTCTTTCACTCTTATTGGTTATTACAGTTGCATTACTCTTCTTATTTCAAATAGAATTATATCGATACAATGTTACACTCTTTTATCAATAAGTATTTATTATTTGTGAATATGTTTCGAAACGTAATCTCTGGAATTACTGCTGCTACGAATGTGAACATTCTTTCTCTCGTAGGAAGCTATATTATGCCTTAACCTGTGTCTGTGTGTTTGCTTGTAATACTTCTCCTACGAAATAGATTCAATGATTTTGATGATTTTATTTTATACTTATAGTCACCTAGATGGTTATTAGCTATAGTTAGTTGTCGAGCTTTAGATTTTTTTATACTTCTGACATAAATAAAACATACGAACAAAAATTTTTAGCCTTTTTCGATTTAATATAGCATGACAACGAGACACGTTCCTGTATATTTGTTTGAACCTCCTTATGCCTTATAAAAATAAAATACGCTATAGTGTTTTCGACCACTTAGTGTTATAATCAATAGGTCATTATGAATGCGATTTATTCGCTTTTTTATTCATCAGTGTCTTTTCTAATTTAATTATATAAGATGAAATAAGCGAGCAATGACAATAATCTCTATATTTAACTTTTTAGACGGAAATTAATTTATCTCCAATGTGATCTTTTACAATACGCCACCCAAACAATAATGAGCGGGCGTTGTCGTTTTTACGCAGTTTAACTGCGACCTCTAGAATTCTGTATTTTCATATATAAACCAATATTGGTACATAAATTTCAATCCTCGATGTAGAGACATACGATTCAAAATACACCATATAACCTATCTATACATATAAATAAAATTGGAGTATCTGTTTGTAAAATCAAAGTAACGACTTTTTACTGATTGGATATGAACGTATACACGATACTGATAACAAAAATACAATTATTAAAATTTTTGTCTGTCTGTATGTTCCGGGTAATCTCCGAAACGGCTGGACCGATTTTCATGCGACTTTCACTGACAGATAGCTAACATTATAAAAAGTAATTAAAGCTTTTTTTTATTTTGGGCTAGCTTTTACCTAAGGCTTCATTTGCAGTACTATCTCCAAAACGCTTGAACCATTTTTCACGGAACTTTCACTAACAGATAGCTGATCTTATAAGAAGTAATTTACAATTATAAAAAAAAACGCATGCGGAGCTGCGGGCAATAACTAGTAGTATAATATATCTATGTATAGTTTAACAATGGTACCGAACTTTATGTTAGATGTATATCATATATACTAAAAATTATGATCATCAGTATAGATCTGTATCATTAAATTATATACTAATCAGAATTCAGTTTGTGTTTAAGGATGGTATACATTTTCCTGAATAGCGCGCGTACGGAACGATGTTCTTCCGGTCATGTCATATATTAAATAGAACAGACATGATACTTCGTCCTTTTAAATTACTCCAATATATGCCTAAATTATTTGAGCTTAATCAATACCAATGTCAGTTTTGATTTTTATTTTAGTACTGGCTACCCATTCTGGCTTCGTAGGAGTGTACTAACGAAAAACCTGGGTTCAAATTGTCACTTTATAGTACGACAACGTAATGAAATACAATGGCAACTAAACAACAGACTTATATCTTCTGTTTCTTTTTTTTTATATATTATAGGGGGCAAACGAACAGGTGGGTCACCTGATGGTAAGTGATCACCGCTGTCCATAGACACTAGCAACACCAGAGGAATCGCAAGTGCGTTGCCGGCCTTTTAAATATGTGGGCCTCCGGCGCTCTCACTGACCGAACGAAACGCAACAGTGCAACCACTGTTACTTCACGTCGGTTTTCTGTGAGAGGGTGGTACTACCCCGCGCGTCGGGCGAGCCGACCCATCCATGCTGAAACCAGTAATAGCTTCAGCATAGCTCTACCACCTACCCACATCTCTTTCACTAACTTACTCATTTTTTTATGGAGATTTTCTAACCTAAGTTGTTAGATTTTCACTTTTTCAAATATTTTCATTGATAAAAACACAACAAGAATAGAATTAGCCAAATAGAAGTAGTCATTCTTATGTGATGCGATTACATATATTCCACAATTGATTTTTAATTATACAGATAGATTATTATGGCATAGTAATGCAATCCAACTTATTTTCAGTGGCCATTGTAGTCTGTACCTACGTAAAACTAATTTTAAATGTATCGCAATCCTCAGGCCAATTATTTTACGTATTTAATCCAATCACAACTCCACATCAACAATCGTTTTGAATAAAACAGCGCGTGGATTGTTGCTTTACTGAAGGAATCGGTTATATAGTGATTGTAGTGGTTTCAAACCTTGTACAGGTTTTCCTATTTAAAAAAAACTTAATTTTAATATTAGACGATAATAATAATAGTCTACAATCAGTGATCCTCCCGAGGGAAGTCAACAAAACACAAAGCCAGTAATGGCTAGGACTTGTAGGTCAGATAACGACCGATGCAGCGGTTTTTTAAGTAACCGATGCTTAAATTTTTATAAACTAATTTTTTATGTCACAAAAGAGGGAGGAGATAATCAAAATGATTAAAAAAATCAACTAGAAACATAATGGTAAACTTATATAAAACATTTTCTATATACACATACATATATATGGCAATATTTGTTTTCTTTTTTTCTATTTAAATTAATAATAAAGGTTAAATTGTATTTTAAAAGTGAGGCCCACAAAAATTTGTTTCCACGGTTCCCTCTTTCCTCTTTCCAAATGACGGCACACCCCTAGATATTGACAAGCTAATAGTAAAAAATGTTCAACCTCAAAATCAAAATATATATTTTTGTACTATAGTATTGAAATGCGATAGTACCACAAAATAAATTATAGATATTAATTACTAATAGTCAACGTCATTGCAATTGACATTCAAATTTGTAAGTAGAGATAAAATATATGTAGACTTTTAAATATCCAACTGTTCTGAGTTTTGAGTATAACCCTATTGAATTAATCTATCCGTCTATAGTATACTGTCCGAGACTAGAGTAGATGACAGTTGTAGCGACATATATATTTAATATAATGATGTATCTATTTAATCTAAACCAGCTATCTGTTGACCTCTGTTTGCTCTTTGACCGGCGCTGGCGCACATATAAAACAACAAATGTCGGCGTACAATAGTCGGTCACTCGGAGACGATCAGTTTGCCGCCGACGCGCGAGTAGTCAGAACGCTAGCGCGCGTAAATAACCGTTATTAATTCAAAATGTTGATTTTTATTAGTATCGCAATACTGCTGGTCGGTGCCGAAGCCAAATTTTACAAGGATTGTGGTAAATTATTTTCATTTAGTCATTACCAATGTCTATTTGTTATATTGTAATTTTTGTACCTTTGCAGTATAAATCATTTACGCGTTCGTTGTAATGTAACTGGATATCCTATATCAACGGTTAACATGTTTAGTACTCGTAGTTTCTATAAATAAATTCTACTGAATGTATTCACTTTTTTCATTGATCTTCATATCATGAAGACCTAAGAACAACGCATTATATATACCACATATGATATACATACAACAACAAACATCTGTTTTGGTGTGTTTCAAGCGTGTATGTGACATCATAATTTGTATTCCTATTTGTATTTAAAAATATTGAATATTACAAAAATGTTATTATAACCGTCGCTCGTCAATTATTCAATTGATACAATTTACGATTTGTAGCTGAATGTAAATTATAGATTACATTGCCAACATCCCCATTTGACATTGTCGTTTTTATTACACTTTACTTAATTATATTTGTTATTACTACTTAATTAATTAGTTATATGTCGGTTCAAAGTCGTTGAAATATAGATTTTGGCATTGTGCTATACATACTTGAGACGTCCCGGCTCCGTTCGCATGAACTATACATATATAATCAAACTATAATTTAAAAACAAACTCAATATTTAAAGTCTAAACAGAGCTTTAAGACACGTTTTATTTTATGTTCAATTATCTATTTATTATAGGATCTTTTAGTACACAATATTTATGAAGTAAACAGTATAACCTAATTGGATGTTGTGTGGGACATATATTTTTCTTTTTGTTTTGTATTTTTCTACGAATATCTTTAATATATTTTGTTCGATGTTACTTAAAGTATAACTTAATGAATCACTAACACGAATTTAGTAAAAAAAAAATAGTTTTCTATCTATACTATAACTAACATAGGATTATGAAACGGCTTACACTTCAACGCTCGAAGCTTTGTTACTCTAAGATAACAAAACTGTAGAACCGTCCGTCGCGATATTGAAAACATTTGTCACAAACTGGATTTCAAATGATGTAGGGATTGCAACAAATTAAAGACATAACATTAAGGCCACATTTAAAAATCACTGTGCCCTTTGCTTAAAATGGCTTATAATGAAAATGACTTAACGAATTGTCGCGATGAAATTTCGATAATTAACTCTATATATTAAGGTTCTTTGACAAATCGATAAAACATGAAAGAAATATATAATTAATTTTAGCCTGCCGGGAGTAATGTAAATATGTAACGTTACACTTAATTATTAGAATAAATTTGCTTGTCGCTAAGGAAATTGTATTTCGATAAATTGTCTTCCACGTAACATTGTTTGAATGAATAGTTTCGATTTTGCAAATACGTAATAGAATATGCGTTCTGGCTGAACATTTACCTATTTGTCATTTACAATATTGAATATATTTTGTCCCGGATTCGTCCCTAAAACATTCATATAAATTAAAAGATATCTTTAAGGTCAGCGCTATATTTTCGATGTCAGCGTGTGGCAAAGGGTAATATCGTTAAGTTAAAATCATATAGCTACAACTTTTCTCAACGTCAAAATAAGCTATCAAAACAATTTTGTAGTTCCTGAGATTAGCGCATTCAAACAAACTTTCCAAACTATACATTAAATATACGAATATATATGTAACTAACTGTTGCCCGCAGCTCCGCATATTTTTTTATCACGAAATAAACAATAAGTTTTAAAGTAGTGCTAATTTTTTTATTAATATAAGTAACATACCGAAACAGACAAGACCTAATTTTTCGTTCTATTTATATCAAACTAGCTGTTGCCCGCAGCTCCGTATGCGTTTTTTTTTTTTAATTGTATATTACTTCTTATAAGATCAGCTATCTGTTAGTGAAAGTTCCGTGAAAAATGGTTCAAGCCTTTTGGAGATGGTACTATAAACGAAGCCATGGGTAAAAGCTAGTTCAAAATAAAAAGCTTTAATTACTTTTTATAACGTTAGCTATCTGTAAGTAAAAGTCCCATGAAAATAGTTCCAATCGTTTTGAAGATAGTACTACAGACGAAGCCATGGATGGCAGCTAGTCTAAAATAAAGTAGTCTACGTCACCCGCTGTAATTTTAGCTATCGGTCAGTGAAATTCGTGCAAAATCGTTCCAGCCGTTTCGGAGTTTACCCGGAACAAACAGACAGACAGACAAAAATTTTAAAAATTGTGTTTTGTCATCAGTACCTCGTATACGTTCATATCCAATCAGTAAAAAGTCGTTATTTTGGTATTACATACAGACACTTCATTTTTTTTATATGTATAGATTAAGTATAGAAATTGTAGAGATAGGAACTTTTGGAATCGTCTATCGATATCTCATCAATACGTTCTAACAATAACTTTGAATTGTCTATAGAGAAAAACATTATTATGAAAACATAGTAAGATGGTATGATGGATTATATTATTTGCTCCGAGGATAAAAGATAACCCCATTTATATCACATGAAATACCTTCATGATCCTACAAAGAAATGTGACATAATGTCGGCCTGTATGTGTACCGTTGGTGGGCAAAACTTTCCGCCTGGAGAAATTAACTAACATAATCAGCTCTTCAGCCCGTATCATTCTAGTAAATGAAGAGAAATCAACAGTTAAATCAACAGTTACATTTTCCCACATATACACAACATAATCCCAAAAAATAATCTACAAAAGAAATCTGCTAAATCTATGTAACCCCATCACTTTCGAATGGCTACATATATTTGGTTACATCTTTTTTTGACTGCGTTGGTAACTGTCCAGGTCAAGGATTCTATAACGGAGAATTTTTTGAAAAATCGTAGGGAAAAGTAAAATTTCTAGTTCGCAATATCTCTATTTAAAAAGTGAGCGAAACAGAAGACCTTAACAAATATTGAAAAAGTTGTCAGTTTGAGGTTCCATTTTATTTTATTACGCGGTTGTACTACGTAAGATTTGGTATTATTCCGTGTGAAGCCGGAGCGGGCAGCTAGTAATTTTGTAATCAAATTTGTAATCAAATTCTCTTTGAAAAGTTTTCAAAGAGTTACCTTACAGTTACCACGCTTTATAACCTCAGTAACATACGATTTATTCTCAGAAATGGGTGTCATCTTTTCCTTTCCGCCTTCACGAATTGAATAATCACTTCACAGTTATCGCATTTGTATATCAATTTGTCATAATCAATGGACCGACGGTGTATTCACATAAGCTACGTGGGCGTGCACTTAGTACATTACTTTTTTTGGTCAACTCCTGCATAAAGTTAAGCCCATGTAGCGGGAGACATGAAAAATATACAATTCACAAATTACACGAAGACTTAAACCAGAAGAAATCATGAAACAGGCACATTTTATTATCGATCATGTATTTTTAAAAGACACTTGGTCTATAGCACCAGTTACAGATAAGTCGAGGAGTAATAGTTCAGCATGGTATGGGCATTTTATATGAAGAGATGAAAGTCACGTAACAAGAAGACTTTTGAGGATGAAGGAGGACGGATATAGGAGTAAAGGTAGACCAAAAATAGTATGGATGGATTGTGTGAAAAATGAAATGTGTGTGACATCTGACAGGGGAGAATGGAAAAGGAAAACTTGTCGTGTTAACCCAATTTAGCTGGGCTAAGGGTAAGAAGAAGAAGACTTGTTCACTATAGAAATTTATAGTTTTTAATCCTAACTAATTATAAATCTGAAATTGAGTTTCTTTGCTGGTCATGCTTTCACGCGTTAATTACTCAACCTATCATCATGCCTACACGTTGCCACCGGTACAGAAAAGGACATAGGATACCTTTAATCCTGAAAAAAGTACTGTTTCCAAGGAATAGATTAAGTCTACAATACTATACGACGATACAATGTTTAATACATTGTGGTTATCTACTAAATGATTCGTTGCAATTCAACTCTGAAATATCTTCTAGATGGTTAATCGATATTCTTAACATGTTAACCTGGTCTTTGTCTCATTCTTTATCTTCACCATCAACACAGTCGAAGTTTACTGCCCTCTCACAAAGATCGCCAAAATTACTGGTCGTGGGTCTGTGTACTTGACGGGTCTATTAATACTGCATACCCTGGTGGGTGATTGTTACTTTAGAATTCTTTAGTCTCATGGCTCATCATTCTACAAAGATTCTGGCCACCAACTGTCACTTAAGTGTATAGACCTCGCCAATCTTTTCGGCGGCTCTGAATATGGTCTTAAGTTCGGGCTTTTAAGGTAATATATTATTATAAGAATCTAAAATTGACATTTATTTATATCTAAGTCATCTCATTGTTATATGTATAATGGAATACATTTTTTATACCTAAATCTGTGTTTTACGCATTTACTTTTAAAGCGTTCATACAGCGGCGAGGACTGTAGTCATTTTGCATAACTTTAATTCTTCTATGGATCTTCTCGTCTCGGATTCGATCACGCACATATACTTCGTGCATAGCCCTCTCCACTACTTTTTGAATGTCCTTGAGCTCCATATTCGGTAGTTTTGAAATTAAGGACGTATACTTGTCGTTTTCATCCTGGTTATTAAGAGGCATGAAAAAAATCACATGATTCTAGTTGCGGGTGGTAACTGGTTCAAGCAAATAAACAATGTTCTGCTATCAATCACGCCTCCTAATACGCTTCAAAGGTCAACAAACTTAATCGACGCATTACTTATCTCGGCATATTAACTAGTTAACGTTTAAGTTATTTTGATTTTGTTATTTTATGTATGTAGGTATTAGGCATGTAAGAATAAATACGATTACATTATAATGGAGGATTTCTAAGACAACAATAGCTGTCCGCCCCGGCTTCACGGTTGTGTATATATAAAGAAATTGAGACCAAATCATCTCTGTACAGTACGACCATGTAACGAAATTAAAATGGCACCTGGACTATTGAACTGTCAATACTTCTGAAGAGCACCGTACTGTCTTCTGTCTTACTCACTCACTCATTCACTCTTTTCTATGGAGAGTACTAACCCGATTGTTTCACTTTTCCGTACGATTTTTTGAAATATTATCTTTCATACAATCCTTCTCCTGACAGTTACCAACACAAAAAAAAAAAAATTAGTCAAATAGGTGCAAATTATTTTTATTTACATACATCAATTTACACAGATGTTAATTACCTACTTTTACTTTAAAATGTTTCAACCAAAACATCTGGTTGTGGAAATATTTCATAAATTATACTAAACGTAGTATGTTTTAAATTTTTTGATCATGGTTTTTTGATGAATTATTAATAAAAATTAAAATTCTTTAATTTTGTGACGCATAATCAAAATTAATAATAATCTTTATGTATAACATTCCGATGTACCATATTTTTGTAATGCTTCTCCTAAACAACGTCACTGATTTTGATGATATTTTTTATGCTTATCGAGGTACTTAGATTATTCTAAACCGTTCGAACTACGCTATTGTCGCGAACTAGATTTTTTTTAATTTGCATAATAAAGTTTTTATCTGTCATAAGAAATACACAGTCCCAAATATTTAGTGTTCGAACACTCCTCAATATTTGTAATTTATATCTGTTTATATTCAATTAAATATTCTTGGCAGGAAGAAGTCGAACCTATCGGGTCCGCTAGCATTATATTACACTTTTTAACATATGTATACATTTACTTTGGTAGTAATGATATTAAAATTATACCTATATGTATTTTGTGTAAAGAATGAACAACAAGAAATTGCATATTAATAAAAAATAGTGGTCGAAACTCGGCCGTAATTGTTTTTTTTTAATTTGCAACCTTATTGAGATATATTTGTCAAAACTACACCTTTATAATCATTGTGCACCATAACCGAAGTATGTTACGTAAAATGTCACCAATATTACAAAATATAGAGCCAACTCAAACAGGATTATGAATAAAATATAAAAGCCACTACATGACAGACTAAGATCCGGCCAAAAACTCATTGATCATCTTCTTCTTCTTCTTCTTTATTTTTTGGCTCCGTCACGGTTTGTGTACTAGCCAGCGTCAAGTAACAAGATTTTACCAAGTAAGTGTCTTGTGATCATTTTAATGTTCTAATAAGATGGTGGTTTCCTTGTTAGAACTTTCCATGGAGTTTTGGAGGGATCTCAGAATGCATGCTCCGTGGTATTATTTCCCATCCATTTCACTTGTGCATAACAACAAAGCTATATTACGTAAAACACCACCAATATTACAAAATATAGAGTCTAATAACACAAGATTATGAATAAAATATAAAAACCACTACATGACAGACTAAGATCCCGCCAAAAACTCAATTGAACATCTTACTCAGAGTGACTGTTTGACCACAGATTAACAATGTGTTTGACATTCAGTAGGAACGTAAACTGTCAATGTTTTATTTTTAAATGAAATATATTTAAGATATAGATTATACAGAAATGTTATCTTTCCGTCTCATTATAATTACTGTAACTACGTCAAATTTCAAATAATTCCGTGCGTCGAATACGTTTAAAAGCGGTACAAAGTATGTTCTTTTTGTATAAATTACGGTCTTTATTAGAATACTCGGTGAATCATAATCATGTCGTTTATAATTTACTGCGTAATTTTAATAATTAGTAATATATTTGTTATTGTCGACTTCTTGTCGTATGTATCTTTTAAAGTTATTTTATTTGTCAACCATCATTATTGTATTACACGGAAAATGGGTGTCAGCGGCAGATATTTCGTTCAACTAGATCGAATTAACGTTTATATCCTACAAACTTCCCTTAAGAAATAGAAAAATAAAGATTATAAGATATAAATTAGCTCCTTATTCGAACTGAGTTCATTTGGTTTAGCTTAGTAATTGTCAGACATAAAATATATGTTCGAACTGGTGAAGCACACAGACTGTTACATATGTGTGTCTCACAAATTTTATATGTATAAATAGTTAGCTTAGATAGATTCGCGATGTTGCATTCAAGGTGTCAGCCCAAGGTTCGAGTCTGTCGAGGTTCGGCCACGTTGGCACCCTTGAGCTTGTTGCCAATCGGTTTTATGAATGAGTCTTTGTGCCTTTGCCGACGCAGTCCCGATATACCCATGGAATTTCTAGGAATATGTCATAAATGGTTCATAACAACATGTCGCTATACCCTAAATTAACATATATCTGAAGTTGCTGTTGCTGAGTATGCTTTAAATTCAAGGGACCTAAGTCTGACGTCGCTATAACCTAAAAGTCGTTATAACCGAGGTCGTTATTAACGAGATCCACTGTATATGAATATAAATAGTGCTCTGAATAATCACTGGATCCATGACATGCAAAATTATCATGACATGCCAAGATAAGACTGATATAGACTAATGAAATAAAAGAAGCTTATACTGATAAAATGCAAACTCCGTTTGACGAATCACCATGCAAGTTGCCATGGACGTTTTTACGCTATTCATTTTAAATGCCTCCCATTCCGTTCTAGGTAACGGTAAGTTATATATTATATTGTTACCAGCTCTTGCCCGCGGTTTCGCTCGTATTAATGCAGATTGACTTATCCCTCGGGAACAGTATACAAAGCAACGGGATGACATGTATACAAAATTTCATAATAATCAGTCCAGTGTTTAAAGCGGGAAAATGTAACGAACAAACTGACATTCGCATTTATTTTATTAGGTAGGACTGAATGCGGACGTAAACACGGTTGTTATATAAATATTGAATTATTAAGTTAGTCTGTTTGTTCCAGGTTCGCAGTTAGCCACCATACAGTCTGTCACAGTGACCTGGATGCAGTGAAGACGCTAAGGAATGTATACTGCGAAGAAACAGCAACGTCAGTATGAACATTGAATTCATCCCAAGTGAGTTATTAATTCGTGCGGCGTTACTAGTTATATCTTAAAAATATAAAGTATCAAGATTTTCGGTCGAGACTTACAATTAATTCGCTCTCCAAGCAAGCATCAAGATTTTTTATGACTATTTAGATTGAAAACAGTGATTTACTAAACACGGTGATTGTCACTCACACAGACGATCGGTTTCATCATGTGTAACAGCAGAAGATTGAAGTTGTTATAACTAGTGAATTAAAAAAATCGCCATCGGTAATTCCTAATAACTGTACTTTGTTAGAAGCTACGCTAGCATCGGATATACGATTTTTCCGAAGGGATTAATAGTTTACCTTGACAGTCCTTCTAGCTAAGCTTTCAAATTTTAAAACGTGACGGGTATTCTTCTGGTATAGACAGAAGAGAGATGGCGGCTTAGTAGTTATTCGGTGTAGATTCGAATCCTGGCTAACGATCCGGAGTTCTCTGCGTGTTAGTAGGACTTTTTCTAACGCCATCTGGCTATCTACCACTCTCAATGTTGATAACCTGTCGCCAAGCATCTATAAGCGTTTTCCAGTACTTTATAAAAATACAAACCCAGAAGAAGTCGCGTGCGGCTACTAGTTTATAATATTAGTATATCCCATCTAAGTAGAGTCGGCACAACATGTTTTCCACTTCCACTCTCCCCTGTCAGTTGTCATCTCAGTAGTCACGTATTATACACACTCTAGTTACATGGTTTTCATCTCTCCTCATGACATACCCATACCATGCTAACTTATTACTCCTTAATTTCTCTGTCACTGGCGTTATTTTCAAACTTCCTCTGATATACTCATTTTTTTACATTCTCTACCGTCATTTTGGATCAATGAACCGAGATAGCGATAAATTGAACCGATTATAAATGTGAAAATTACACATGCAGTATTAATTTTGTTGCAACTCAATGATTATTACAACATACGATAATAGCAAGAAGTAATAACAGAAGCGTCGAAAGTTTTAGGTATAATTGGTATTTATATACACAAATATATATATTTAACAATGCTTTGTTAAACAGATAAAGAGGTATCCAGCATTACCACAGATGTCCATGGAGTTATGATGAACATGCCTATACCGTTTCCTTTAGCTGACAGAGACGCTTGTGATCATAAAGGTCTTAACTGCCCAATTCAGGTAACTATACCATTAGATTACTTAAATAAATCACAATGTACTATTTCTATTCTATTTACTTCTATGTATAATGAAAACTATACAGATTTATATCTAATGTGTATGAAATGGATAGATGGCTTAACTTAGTCAGATCGGGAAATTCGGTGACAGTTCAAGCCGAGGCGCACCGAGTGCCCTTGCGCTGTTCGCCTAAACAAATCGGGTGAGTGCCTTAAGCGCTCCCCTTAGTAGTCCGGTGGAACTGTAGAGGCCTTAACAAGCCAACAGTGTAGGTCAGTTCGAAAAATTTATAAGTGAATCGGTGTTACTTTATGAAAGCTGTTACTTTGTTTTATAACTCAGTTTTTACCAATTTTAGATACTCTAATTTTAGTACTCCATATTTAGAGGTACTTTGAATGAATAATCATCAGCACACAAAGACATTACCCGTGGATTTTATTGAAATCCAATCTTAGCAATAGATAGTTAGTCGTGAGTATAAATTGATGTTTGTTACTTATACACGCAAAAACTACTGAACGTATTTTGATGGAACCCTATCGTAATATATATCTTGTACGTCAGAATAACACATTGGCTATAATTGAGAAACAATGGTCATGCTTAAATTGGCCAATTTAAACGATAAATTTTAATAGTAAGTTGGGAGGGTCGGTGTCGGGAGCCAAGAAAGGGATATAGATCGATACATATTATGTAGTTATAAATAGTGGCTACTACTTATAGTCTGCGTCAAACTTATCGACCACTCTGAATTTCGATGCGCAGAATTACAAACTTAGGTTACTTATAGGTGGTAGAGCTACGCTGAAGCTATTACTGGTTTCAGCATGAATGGGTCGGCTCGCCCGACGCGCGGGGTAGTACCACCCGACACACAGAAAGCCGACGTGAAGTAACAGTGCTTGCACTGTTGCGTTTCGTTCGGTCAGTAAGAGCGCCGGAGGCCCACATATTTAAAAGGCCGGCAACGCACTTGCCACTCCCCTGGTGTTGCTAGTGTCTATAGACGGCGGTGATCACTTACCATCAGGTGACCCACCTGTTCGTTTGCCCCTATAATAAAAAAAAAACGGTAATTAAACACCTATTAAATCATGTGTATAACATCGACACAACTTAAATGTAAATGAATACCAATATTAGATTCCTATAATAATATTTTGACTTTGTCTTGTATTAAACTCTTGGCTGTATTACGCGCAAGCCTTAACTTACGGCTATACTCAGAGCGGTCAAAAGGATTGAGTTAGACTGTAGATGAGTTAACAGCGTATGCGATCGCTTATTTCCTCTTAATAACGAATGTTTTTTTTTTGGTTTTTATTTCAGGCAAACGTGCTCGCCAACTACACGGCCACGATGGCGGTTTTAAAATCGTATCCCAAAGTAAGTGTGGACGTCAAATGGGAGCTCAAAGATCAGAACAATGTAGACGTTGTATGTGTTCTGGTACCGGCCAGAATTAACTAATCCTTAATCTGCCATTACTGTAAGATATTATACATAAAAATATATGATTTTATAATATACACTTTTTTTGTTTGCATAAAAGAACACTTAGCATCGGTTCTTTATGTTTAGAAAATGTTGAGAATAATTTATAAAATACAACGTACTGTTTGATATGTGTATGGTATACGACTTTTTACCAAAGTATATTACTGTTATCTGACGTCATATGAAGATTTTAGGGGCACATACGGTAATGCAGCCAAATCTTGCTATGACAGAAAACCTACATAAGTGTCTGTACGCGTAATACAAGTTTATATATATATTGTATTGTCTTTTAAACAAAATTTAACGTATTTTTATTTATTTGTAACAAATAATAATTTATTGATGTAACTTCTATGACATGTAATTTCTATAAAAACATATATGAAGAGTGTTAATAAAACTTAACATTTTTATATCGAATTTCATTGTAACAGAAAAATAAATAAATAATTCTGATTAAATAATTATATTTGTTTGATTTATTACTGAAGCAATGATAAAACTAAAGCAAAATGTGTTGTTTTTTTTAGGGATAACATTTTTTTTGTTATTATTTAATATCTATAGTATTATAATAATAAAATGGTATACATCAAAGTTGGATTATCTCATCTTTCTGTGTGTTCTCCGAGTTTCTTCTAAACCGCTCAACTGATTTCGGTTCTGCTTGCAATATAATTTGGAGTATATTATCCTAGAGGTTTACATGCATGTTATGCCTACTATAGACAGTTGAGAAGATGTATTTACATCCATATTTATTAAAGTCGTAAGAAAATATTTTTTGGGTGAATATGGTTACTTTGTCTAAACTTATAAAATACATCAAAATGATGTATATACTAAGGAATTTGATATTCTAATAAGACCAACCAAGAAATATTCGCGATTGTATGTCTAAGGATAGCCCACAGTTTTTTCAATACCTTATAGGTTATCGATTTTGATCAACCAAAATCTCATCTGATGTAAAATGATGATGTGGTCTGAGATGGTAGTCACGCTAAACCTAAAGGGGAATTGACTCACAAGCGCAGCTGCCGAAACACGCCAACAGGTGCTTGAGTGCTAGTTAGCCGTTTGATTTAAGAAAAACCCTACCACCATGCTATGATTTCACCACAATGTTTTCCTTCACCGAAAACTCCGACTCAATTGCTAGGATTCCAACTTACGTCCTTTGACGCTGTGTCTGAACATGCTATCAACTAAGTCATCATCGCTCCAAAACTTGCCATTAATAGTATATTATTTGCAAACATCTTAGAAGATATGACAGATTTAAAACACAACAAAACATTGTATGGTGACCCTTGGATACACAAGATGCTAAAATTGACAAGTACATTAAATCCGGCTGAAACCGAGGTTAGAATACAAAGCATGTCTCACGAGCTTACTCACCTACAGTTTTGTTTCTGATTAACCTGCCTAAATTGTATTAAAATTGATTTACTAAATATGCTCAAATGATATTTCGAACGTCATTCGTGTTTTCCTTTATGACTTATCGAATACATTTCATGACTTATTAATTACAATGAGTCACTTATTATATCACTTAATTCATGTTTATTCCTAATTCTAACTAGTATTATAAGCGGGAATGTGAGGCTATATGTTTATTACGCTTTCATACCTCGCCGTAGTGTGGGATTACAGAATATGAGATGAGGTTTTCATCCAGAAAAAAGTAAGCGAGTGAAGCCTCGAGCATAAGCTAGTCTATAACAATTAAGTCCAATTAAGAGACTGAATCTGAAAATCTCTGATTCTCTTTAAATATAAATGCTTACTCAATTACATACCACGGATTTATTAAAACAAATACTTAAGCTTTGCATATAGAACTAAAAGTGTGCTGACTTCGTAATTATTTCTGTTATGTAAAGACACTTATTTATATATTCAGATAATTATTTGATTTGATATTACAAGCGTCCTAGAGTTTATCGAGACAAATGTCATGTAATAAAGACACCGCTAAATATTTTATACCAGGGAGAAAATCTCGCAGCAGGTGGGGTAATAAATCATATTTTGCCCGTGTAAATGTTAAACTATCGTTATGAAACCGGTCTGAGGAGGTGAAGCACACACAGCGTAAAGCACACTCGTCCATTTGTAAATCTGGCATCGCGTAATATCTATTTACATATTACGTACTTGTACACTTAACGAGATGAAGGCTGAATCTATAAGAAAAGGGAGCACATACTCCGCTCTAGTCACATGTTTTATTGCCGCGCCATCGAGAAATTTTACTTCCTAATATACCTTTCTATATTTGGATATTTTTAGTCCGCGCTGGTACGACCTTTTATAAAACATTCCTCCCAAAAAATTGCATACTATAGTCCCACGAAAATCTTAGCAGAATGTTCAAACCACGACCAGAGCGTTTGCAGAAAGAAACTCCTCTGAAATCGGTTTTTCCGTGGCTACCTATCGTGACTATATCATGTATGTAATTTTAAAAAAAAAACGTATTTATTCATAATCATAAATAACTTTATATATAGATAGATATGTTAGACAACTTATGACAAAATTCTATGCCTAAATCCATATAATTACAATAATCCATAGTAGTGGTTCAACGTAAGTTTTACATCTCATGTAACTAGTACCTAAGAACATACTGAGCCTACATACGCGTATGTACAACGTATAGACACATTTATCTTCATAACAAAACACGTGTGGCGACAAGGAGCTTCGCAAGGGTGTCTATACTCGTATATTTAACAAAATCTGTGGAAATTTTCAATTCCCTAAACTTTTTGTTTTTGTTGCAATAACTATTGAGATATAAATAGCGATTGCTATATTTTACGAGGTTGGGGAAGTTACTACATTAGTTCTGATGGTAAGTACAAATTAAAACAGAAATAGTGTCTACCCTAGTGGTCGCGGAATAGACATTTATTATCAATAGTCTTCGTAATAAGCCTCTATGTTTTACCACCTCTTCATAATTTAACGGCATAAGTGTTTTCTTTACAAACTTTCTAGTTTGCCGAGATGTACAAAATATAATTATTAATTTAAAATATATCGGGGAGATTACTATTGACCTGCATTCGTACTATTGACTACAACTGACTCGTACTAATGATTGGCTACTGTTTACCTCGTTCTGAAACACTATTGGCTGAAGGTATCGGCTGTTCATAAGCATCTTGATTATTATTGGCTGTCAGCTTTGGAAGGCGACCGACGACAAAACAAAGCTGTCTCACGAGTTTTTGGCGGGATCTTAGTCTGTCATGTAGTGGTTTTTATATTTTATTCATAATCTTGTGTTATTAGACTCTATACTTTGTAATATTGGTGGTGTTTTACGTAATATAGTTCGGTTATTATGCACAAGTGAAATGGATGGGAAATAATACCACGGAGCATGCATTCTGAGATGCCACTAAAACTCCATGGAAAGTTCTAACAAGGAAACCACCATCTTGTTAGAACATTATAATTATAAAACGACACTTACTTGGTAGTCCATTGAAAAGTTACATTTGGGGTTGCGTTTTTTAGAGGACGCAATTTTATTTTTTTGATGTGTAGGGGGGGTCAGTGTAAAGCTAAAATCAAGTTTGTGGGGTCGCCACCCTTGCCCCACGGCCGCAATCTTGAAAATAGGGGTTGAAATGGTTATTACGATATATCTCTTAAACTATTTATCTGATAAAAAAAATTAGTCAACATTTTTTGTTGCTAATTTAATTCTCTACAACTTTGGTCCAGTATCTTTTTGTCGTAGAATTATAAATAAAAAAGTTATAAGCGAAAATGTTCAGAAATTCGAGAAAAAATTTATATTTTTCGATATAACTTTTTTTTATCATTTTACGAAAAAATGATATCAGA
This sequence comes from Antheraea assamensis, assembly GCA_035772565.1. NCBI lineage: Eukaryota > Metazoa > Arthropoda > Insecta > Lepidoptera > Saturniidae > Antheraea > Antheraea assamensis. The sequence continues at coordinate 708,124 of JAQQSE010000135.1, read as the reverse complement.
CCATTTTTGTGGGTCGTTTTTTAAGGAATAAGTTTTATACGCAACATTTTTTAATTAAGTTAATAGCTAAGGTTTTACAGCGCTCCGAAGTGAGTATTATTTTTCAGTACTCTTAACTATACATATATTATACGTGTGTACTATAATAATTTTTTTAATTATTAATTTTGCAATATTATTAATAATTATTTACTGGCTCTTTTCCACACCATTACAGAATTTTACAATTATTGATTTTTAAAATAATTTTAAAACTGGCTGTTTCTTCATGCTTTTTCAGGATATGACACAACTTCAGCTCCTTACAATATCGGTAAAATGAAATTTGTCAATTTTAGAAGCTCAGGGGGTGCTGGAGGCTTAGAGGTCTGCACTGGCATCAATAATTTTCCACATTTTTTCCAACCCCAGTCTTCAGGATCATTATTATTACTAAGCCACGACTGGACCTGAGGTATACTCGGAAAGTATGAAAGCGAGCTGTTTCTTGTGTTGGAGGAAGATAAGTTAAATGTACTTTTTGTCATTGTCTTGATGAATTGTTTGTATCTTAGGCTGTCAAGAGAATTATCATCTTTATTGCCACCGTATAAAAGGATAAAAAAACGTTCACCAATTACAGTGAGCAAAGCAGGGTCAACTTTCTTGTTGAGAAACAAAGCCGTTCCACTTGCAAACTCTATATGTTTTTCCAGGGTTTTCACAAATTTCATTTTACCGATATTGTAAGGAGCTGAAGTTGTGTCACATCCTGAAAAAGCATGAAGAAACAGCAAGTTTTAAAATTATTTTAAAAATCAATAATTGTAAAATTCTGTAATGGAGTGGAAAAGAGTCAATAATGAATTATTCATAATATTGCAGAATTAATAATTAAAAAAATTATAATAACAAAATAAAAAAAAAAAAGAAAATAACTGATGATACATTATTAGTACACACGTATAATATATGTATAGTTAAGAGTACTGAAAAATAATACTCACTTCGGAGCGCTGTAAAACCTTAGCTATTGACTTAATTAAAAAATGTTGCTAATAAAAGTTATTCCTTAAAAAACGATCTACAAAAATGCTCATATATAATTTTTTCGTAAAATGATAAAAAAGTTATATCGAAAAATATACATTTTTTCTCGAATTTCTGAACATTTTCGCTTATAACTTTTTTATTTATAATTCTACGACAAAAAGATACTGGACCAAAGTTGTAGAGAATTAAATTTGCAACAAAAAATGTTGACTATTTTTTTTTATCAGATAAATAGTTTAAGAGATAAATCGTAATAACCATTTCAACCCCTATTTTCAAGATGGCGGCCGTGGGACAAGGGTGGCGACCCCACAAACTTGATTTTAGCTTTACACTGACCCCCCCTACACATCAAAAAAATAAAATTGCGTCCTCTAAAAAACGCAAGGTAAGGCCTAAAAAATGTAACATTTCAATGGACTATGGCAAAATCTTGTTACTTGACGCTGGCTAGTGCACAAACCGTGACGGAGCCAAAAAATAAAGAAGAAGAAGAAGCAGTCTCACGTAGAGCATTTGGACTATTCAAATTTACTAATAATTCGTAACTACATTTAATGTTATGTCTTTATCGGATAATGTTTTATTATTCATACTTTGATATTGACGCTTCTTTATCGTCGCTTCCACATATATGTGTCATATTTTTACAATGAAATAAATAGTAGGTAGGTACCTATATCATTTATGATTTTTAGTATTGTATGTGTAGAATTTTACGTCAAATGTTAATTTTAGTTCCTTTTCATTTGATTGTAATATTTGAGCAAGAAAATTCTTCGTCTTCTTTTCTTCATGACGAAATTCAATTTAAAATCAGTTATAATATTCCTCTCTAAACGTATATATAAAAAAATTAATTAATAAAAAAGTGATAAAATATATTTCTATAATAAGAAAGGACAAAACAGACTTTCCTCATAAATACACTAATATGAGTTGGAATTAAAGCAATATATTTGCCTTATATATAGGTTTATAAACAAAATCCATCGTACAACGAAGAACATTCTGTTAATGTAACACCGTGTTACTTCCACAGCAAAATAGTGCTAGCTTAAAAACAATATTTCCCTACCAAACTTGCGGAGTACTGTGCAAATTAACGTATTTATGGCATAAATAATTTTATTGCAAATTTAGATTAGAATAACACCCAATTATTTAAAGTAAAATTTATATAATAATGAAAGCTTATGTTATTTACGCGTTTATTTAAGCGTACCTGTTATTATAGGTGAGTAAACAAAAAATCCTACTGGGATTTCAGACGTCCATTCGTAGAAAATTCGAATAAGATATTCCCTTAGGTTAATTAAATATTAAGGCCAGATTTATAATATTTTAAGTAAAGTGGCTTGTTTTTATTTTCAAACAGAAATAGTTTTGGTAGTATAACTGCTACAATACCGACAAACATAAACTTATTCATAAATGTATTAATGGTTCTATTTTTTTCTTCTTCCTCGGTGATTAGTGACCAGTGTCCAGGTTACAGGAATCTACAAAGTTGACATCAGTATCAAATCGTATTTCAAGTATACCGTAGTGCGTTTTCTAATTCTATTTTACGTCATTATTTCTTCAAGCTGAAACTGGACCGCGGGCCGCATGTGGTCGATATTCGTGCAGCCCGCGACATAGCAAACAATCTTAAACGACAATATTAAAACTGATTTTGACGACCGGGTGCGTTCCTTAGGGCTCGACACTTTGGAGCTTCGTACGGATGTTGCGTCACATTACGTCCTTTACAAGATCTACCACGGAGAGTGTTCTGAAAAACTGTTCGGACTGATACCTGCTGCTGAGTTCCATTACCGAACGACTCGCCATAAAACGAAATTCCATCAATGTCATCTCGATGGTTGGAATTCGTCTACTGTGCGGTTCTCACGTGCGTTCTTCCCACGTACGTCGGCCCTCTGGAATGAACTCCCAGCGGCAGCGTTATCGGACCAATACAACCCATAGAACCCAAGAAACGAGCCTACTCCTTCCCTCAAAGGCCGGCAACGCATCTGTGATGCCTCTCGTGTTGCAGGTGTCCATGGGTGGCGGTGATTACTTACCATCAGGTAATCCGTCCGTTCGTTTGCCTCCAATCGCATAAAAAAAAACAAAAAAAATCGTCGCAGCCTTAGTAAAATAAAGGCTTAACTTAGAAAAGTAATTTTTTTGGAAACGCCTAGAAACAAATCAACGATTTCTTTTACAAAATTAGTCCTTACTCCCTGATTTGCAACCTCATTGCCATGAAAATGTACTCTTTCTGTGAGATACACCTTGGAGAGCTATTTATAATGGGCCTTTCTATTGCAAAAACTAAAATACCTAAAAATTTGATATGTGCCCTTACTTTATTAAGGGTGCGATCTGTAATCAACCAAACGGAGTACACGGAACGCGAGACAAAGTATTGCGACTAAGCAGGAATACGTTTGTGTATGAAGAAATAAAAAGTATTTATACTATCCTTTTTTAATATATATTATGTGTTCACGCCCACATCCAAGATACCTTCTTGTGTTGTTAATGTAATAATATGAAATTCGGTAGTTGACACCTTTAATATTAATAATTCCAGGACACAATTTCTTTAAGATAGATTTTATTTTAGCCCTGAAGTTAACCACAAATTAGCCAATTGATCTGGTCCACAAATGCCTTCACAGGTTGCTATTGCCATACAAAATCTATAGGACGGTTGCATTTTGATAGCTTATGATAATATGCCAATTGGTTGGTGGTGTCAAGTATCCAATCCATCCGTCACCCCGGCAGTTTAAACTGCATAGGCCCATGTGGTGGAGACGCATTTTACCGATGCGACTCCTACAGTTCGTCAGGGGGTTGACTCCTCAGATCGCAGTCGGGGCCACTTAAGAGAGGCCAATACCTGGCGGGGGAGCAGACGTAGTGCCTGTAAGGCAGTCCCTGCTCCGTCGCCCAAAAGTTATGAGAATGGCCACATGGTCCGTGCGACTCGGACATAACCGATCCCCTATTGTCCAGTGGGGTGAATATCCGTAATGAATTTCCCCATGTAAAAAAAAAGTACTCAATCAATGAATGTGCGCCCCGCAATTATATATCATATGGTTCTACATTGCCTTTGGCCAAACAATTACGATAACCACTGTTCTAAAAGCAACTAAAAGCCAAATCAAATGATATTGTGGAACCATTAATTAATTTTATATAAAGTGTGCCTAACAATTTTCATACCTAATTCTGAAAATAAGGCCACCGTTGTGGTCCGAAATAAACTAAGTAAGCCCGGTAATGCTTGAAGTACCTAGCTATAAAGAGGCGGCTTGTTTTCTTAGGTTACGTGAAACCATCTTGAGATTGTAACCGTCGCGTAATCACATTACCCGACTAGGGAACTTTATTACCGTTGCAGGTTTATTAAATTAGGGCTATATTATCACTTAGCGAAACATGATATTATTTCAAGGGGACACTAGTTTTAAAACTTACGCTGAGAAAATATCTCCTGTTTTAGTAGGGTAAAGGTTTTTTTTACAAATTCATGATTGCTGTAGTAAAAAAAACAATAATAACTTTGTATTAAAAATGTTTCCTCGTGTTGTAAAAACTAAGCGACATTAACTATAAATCTTTAGCACATTATGATGTTATTATATACTAATTGTGTGTTATTCATTATTTTCGCTAAGTGTAAATTCATAATATTTAATTTTTATATGTAACATTTTGTTGTGCGTGTGTTCGTAACTCTTGTGCTCCTAAACGATTTCAATGATTTTGATGTTTTTTTTACTTTGGAACATAGTAGATACCGTCACATAAGTAAAAAACGTTATGGTCTTCTGTCTAAAATATGTAACGAAATCTTTTGATTTGATTCCTTACTTTACTTAATTTGCGTTAAAATAATTTGAATACACAGGGAAGGACAGATAATCGCATGAAAGCAGCATAACGGATTCTTCTTATGTGACGAAAATATACAAATATAAACAATCCATATCGAATTACATTCGGAATTAAGAAAAAACGTAAGGATCCAAAACGGAGTAAGCCTAACAGCACTGTTTTTTTTTTGTTAGTTAGCCCCGATTGGTGGAGTTGTTGTCGAAGTCCAGAACTTTTAAATTTTCTGGGATTAAAATTTGGATTCCTCGCATAACATATATAAGTATAACCCTAAATTTTAAATCTTTCAGCATAAGAGAGAAGGCTGTCTGCTTATCGGTGCCGTTATTAATTACTGAAATATATCCTATATTGCCTTACACTAAAACATAATTATCGACTAATATACCACAGATTATATTCCGCTGAGCAGTTCAAGCGTTAATGAATAGTAAACATTGCATTCAAACAAACATCACTTTACTGACAATCGCCTACGACTTCGTCCGCGTTTTAGTTACAATGTAAAGCTATGAGGAAAAACAATAACAATAATACAGCCTAACGCCACCTAGTGCCATTTTTCAGTAAAATGGACAGCATATAAACTTAAACTTTTACAACGATCGATCAACCTTTAACCTTTTACCAACATATTATTACACCTATATTACACATTATCTACATTTTCATAATATAGAGATTAAATTATAATCTAGTATAATTTATCAATAATATTTTAATGGATATAATGTCCTTTTAACACGCATTTTCATCGAAATATAATCATTACTAAATGGACGTTAAATATTTCCTAGTATAAATTATGTACGAAACGCCTAATAATATTGTATTACATAAATAAACAATTCTACAAAAGTGAGTTATAAATTGAATGGTTCGGTAATTCTAATAAATTTTCTCCACTCTCAGGGGTACGTCTATACATTATTTGACGAAAACTTGTAGTGGTTGAGCAGTGGAATTCGCTTTACTAATTTAATTTGTTAATAGAAACGAGTGACGGTGAAATAAAACATCGTGAGGAAACGTGAACCTCCAGGATGCTCTTATAATACCACCATATGTGGCAAAATAAAGTATTGTGTATTTCTGGGGGTTTGAAATCGCTAATACATGAACTAAAGTGATGTTTTCGTCCGGGAATAAGAGAGACCTTTTACCAGGCAGTGAGATCCTTATTATCTGTCGTTATTATTATTTTTATATTAAAGCTACAAACCCTCCTATTATTAAACTATGGAATCAGTTAATTACGACGAAAAAATAGTTTGTTTCAAAGTATATCGTAAACATGTGAACCCGACCAACCAATTAACTAATGGACTGTCTGGCTTTTAAATAGTCACTAACTTTTTGTTTCTTATATTTATACATACGAGTATATACTTGCTTGTCCTTATTGACTAACTGATTCATCAACCTAGAGCCTAAAGGGCTGGGGCTACAAAGTTGAAATTTTGTTGGTTGATGTACTTTATGTTGTAAGCATGGACTAAGGAAGGACATTTGGAAATTTCTTCCCTGAGGGAGTAAACCAAGGATGGACGGTTTTATGGAAGTCCGTCATTTCCAAAGGAAGGAGCTTAAAATTGCATATACTTGCTTCTGGTTAGAAATAAATGTTCACATCTTTTTGTTATTTTACCTCTAAGGGGATGAATTAGGTATTGAACGTTTATATGGGAAGATCGACACTTTTGAAGGAAGAAGTATGAAAATCAATATTAAAGCTTCTTACGTAGAGTTTAGGAAAAAATATTATAAATAAGTTTACATCTAAGCTCGATAGATTGTGCTGTGGATTGTTTCTGAATCGTGCTATAGTTTAACTATATCACCAATTCATTTTTGTTATATTTAGTTTTTATTTGGCTAGTTTTTAATGGGCGTGCGAATAATATTTAAGTCGAACCGAACAATGACAGTTGCAATTCGTAGATAAATTAAATGAAATTATCAAATCAAAGACTAAAACTCAACCAGCATGTATTTTAGCGTCACTTATAAATATGCTAACCTACTTGCCTTTGTGTTTCATCCAATGTGTATATAAACGGTTCGCAAGTATTGCCGGGCAGAAAGCATCACACTATGAACATCTTTTTTTTTTATATCATAGGGGGCAAACGAACATGTGGTTCACATGATGATAAGTGATCACCGCCGTCCATAGACACTAGTAACACCAGGGGAGTCGCAAGTGCGTTGCCGGCCTTTTAAATATGTGGGCCTCCGGCGCTCTCACTGACCGACCGAAACGCAACAGTGCAAGCACTGTTACTTCACGTCGGTTTTCTGTGAGAGGGTGGTACTACCCAGCGCGTCGAGCGAGCCGACCCATTCATGCTGAAACCAGTAATAGCTTCAGCGTAGCTCTAGCACCTAAATAACATATTCTAATACCAGTAAAATACGATGTAATCCACCAGTATTTGGAGCTGCACATAAATTCCCTTAGCATAGATATCCAACATAACGCACGCGTTCTAAAATTAACTCAAAAACGATGTGTTCCAAAATCAAATAAATAATCAGTAGAATATACTATATATATAGAATGCATTGAAATGCTGGAGTTTTATAACACAGTTTCTTGTCCTTTTTTAACTCGCTCTTTAAAATCGCCCTTATGTTTAGGCGCCAAATGCAAAAGACGAAATAACTAAATAAAAGATTTGAATCTCCATCCTTATAAACATTGTTGCGCCTTTCGTCATCACTTATATAAAGAAATGGTATAACTGGCACTTTATGTTTTAGTTTTGATTAATAATGCGTTATTTTACTCTATATTGAGGAATAGGTACTGCTAGAATATTCTGTAATATGCCTTGGCTATTATGAACAAATTAAATTAGAATTCATAGGACATGAATTCTGAGGTGTCGCAATGCTTTCTATAAATGTCTATCGAGCGGCATTTCATTTTGTTAGAAAACTCCTAAAGTGAAACTTCTTATTCCCATAAGAAGGGCTTTGAAATTGTGATCGGCAACCTTTATGTCTAACGAAAAGTGGTGGTAGTAAACACTGTATCGGGTAGTGTTGATAACACCGGTCCTCGTACGATCACTGAAGTTACGTAACGTCAGGCGCTGGATTAGTGACCGCTTGGGAACATCGCGTAACACTGGCGTTTTGTTTTATTTTACTTATTATAAAGAACTTTTCATTTCCTTCGTGTGATTAAAAGGACACACACATACTTTGTTTATACTGTGCAAGGTTTCCCGTTTGAGTACAATGTCACCTGATGTTAAATATCTATGTAGTCTGAAAGGGTAAGCAATCTACACCTAGAGGAGAGACTGACTGGCTTTTAGGTGCAGCTGCCGGAGCGACAGTTTGGCGACAGATTTACAACTTGAGAGTGGTAGCTAGTTAGGCGGGCTTAGAAAAAGCCCTACCACTATACTATGGTTTCATCACGATGTTTTCATTTGAACCTACGACAATCGACGCGGCATCCGAACACGCTAACCATTGTTGAGCCATCGTCTTTATGATCACAAGACACTTTGTAAATTGTGGGATAATTATCCATTTGATAAGGGAAGTAATAATTGATTTGTGATGATTTGTTGGGGAAATGAGAAATTAAGAAGAGAAACAACTAAGACATAAAAAACAGACTCCATGTTTCTATGCAATTATTTTAAAGGGTGACAATATGAGAAACAAAAACATATTTTTTTATTAATTTATAATTTCAGTACAAAAATATAAAAGACATTCGAAAATTATAGTACATATAATAATGTACTTTTTTTGACTAGTGTATATAACTCTTAATTCTACACAATGTTATTAGTTTGTGATGTGGTTCTCTTATTCCCGAACGTTGATTTATACATCCGCGTAAAACGTTCATAAAAGTAATTCCGTTTCCCATATTCTTTTAATGCTTTTTACATTCCTTTTTCCTCTTGTTATCCATGCATGTAGGATTATCTCTTTCTCTGACCTCTTTCAAGGTTACTGTATGAAGTAAATATATGAAAGGGACTACCCGATAACATAGTGTGTATGTAAGCCCTAGATGGCCCAGTGAATTTCGTATCACTTATATATATTTGTGTAAAATATGGTCAAACTTAAATACAACATGTTTATTTTAGATTATAAATGCAACACAGTTATGTACTTAATACATTTAAAGCTTTTTCATGTACAGTTTTTGTATCTGAAACAGACCTGTTTTTTATTACAACAAAACAAACCAAAGGGATCGGACCTCAAACTAAAGCTAACAGACAAATTTCTGAACGCACCTTTAAAATATTTGACAAACGAATGACATTTTTTTATTTCTATATGTGACAAATAACATCGAATGTTTCATAGCCTAGCATTTTGTATTTGAAAATTAAAAAGTATTTTTAGTATTTTCTTTTATTTTTTATTTATGTTTCTCACCGTTTAAACTTTCCCTGAACTTCTACAAATATTTCAAGATCAAAATTAGCCAAATCGTTCCAGCCATTCTCGAGTTTTAGCGAGAAAAACGAACAGCAATTCATTTTTTTATATATTTCTGTATTACAATCTATTCCATAGGATTTTATAATATGGTCTGATCAACAGCCAGCCAAATAGAGAAAAAAATTTTTAGCCCGCATCATTTCGACGGTCACCCCCACACCTGCTTTATAGAAACCATACCAAAAAAAAATTTGTTTACACTGATTTCTCTTCATTTTTTCTTAATACTACGTTTACATTTACTGCATAGTTGATCTTTCGTCTTTCTAAAATGCAAATTGAATTCATGTTTGAATATCTTCCTGTACATAGATTCTTTAACAGGCGTAATGTGATCTTTACCACATTCATTATAGTAAGAGGTATACATCTGTTTTATTGTTAAGCTCGATTCTAAATATTGTTTCTTCTTTGAGAATTCTTCAATCGGCTTTGAATCCACCGTCTTATAGGACATTATATGGTTGCGAACTCTATCTTTAATCTCATATGATAATTTGTGAGTGCTTGCTTCGGACTGGCCTCTACCATCTGGTTTGGGGATGTTCATTTCCGACTTCCCTGAATGTACATTATAAATAGGCTTCTGTGATATAGCTAAAGTGCCTAAATAAAAATTCTTACACACTGTATACTTCACAGCTCTAACTAAGAAGAAATATTTAAAAGAGAATTTCCTCTTTTGACTATCCGAGACTTTGCCGTGTTTGACGTAGTTCCTCTCGGTTGTGTTTAAAAGGAAGTGTTTCTTTTCAGTTCGCATTCAACGAATAGAACGCTTTAAATATGTGTTCACGGTCAGAATCATTTATACGTTCACTGCATTTAAACTTACAAGTCCTCAGGCAGTCCTTGGTGTTTTTTATATGTCTCTCTGGAACATATTTCCCTCGCCTACTGATATATGCTTCTCCTCTCTGATGTTTCAATTTACGGATGTTACATGCCCACATGCTTGGATTGGGTATTTGGTTTCTAGTCCTCTTTTTATTCTGTAATCCTTTTTCAGAATGTAATGGCTTTTCAGTTTTACACCTGAAATAGAAAGCATATTATCTGTTACAATATGCATAAAATTAAAGAGAAATACAAATGAAGATATTTTTTGGGATTTAAAAAGTGCAGTCTAATCAACTTGAGATAGTTAACTAATTGTTGACCAGTCATGAGTTTTTTTTCTTCTTTAATTTGATGGCGCCGTGTGTAGGTAATACACAATTCCGCCAATGTCACGTAGATACAGAGTGAGCGTTGTCTGTGGCAGATAGTATCATAAACGAAGGAGAGCAATTCAAAAATGTAATTTGTGAAAAGATAATAATTATTTAGTGTAACTTATATTCAGACCGAGTCATTGTAAAAAAATAAATACAGGCAAAATTAGATATATAACAATTGAGACATAGATAATCTGATTAAAGTTTGATTTTGTTAATTTTAATAAGTAAGGAAAAGGCATGTAAAATTAAAGGGTTATTATTCACTAAAGGCAAGAGACCAGTCATGAGTTAACTTGTGTATTCATACCCGAACATTGCTGACAGGAGACAAGTAAATTTATGATGCGCTTTTGTTTCGTAAGAGCAACACAACAAATGATAGGCAAAATAATAGCTGGTGGTGACATGAGACAAATTCTCAGTAAAATTACCATTTAACAATGTGTTAATAAAATGTTATGTAATAATGTTTTGATTATTGTCAGTGAGATATGAAACAAGTAAAATAAAAATCATAGTTGTTTGAACTTCCTTATATAACATCAGTCTTTTCGGAAGGTAGTCCTAAGGAAGTCTGAAGTGTCACAAAAATTTATATAAATAACATGATAAAAGTTTATGACATTGTATTTGTCATTTTGTGTACTTAATGCAAAAACTACTAATCGAACTATCCTTATAGTTTTAAATCTTGTACATTCTGTTCTTATTTTGAAATAAAAATCACAATATCATCATCGCTACATATTACGAAACAATGTCGTGCGCTGCGTGTGTCTGTCTGTCTGTATGTTCATGATAAGCTTGAAAACTACTGAACGGATTGTAATGCGGTCTTCACCAATAGATAGAGTAATACATGATGAAAGGTTTTAGAGTTAGTAAGTTGTCAAGATTTTGTGTAAATTGGTTGAAATATAACGATAATTGTTGGAAGTGTTGGACAAGGTCAAGCCGCTTGAGGGAGCTTTCATCAAAAATGCTGCCTAATTCTTTTGAGATAAGACAAAATAATGCGTAGTAAGATATTCCTCTTTTATAGATCTACAAAAAAGTCTGCAATGGCATTTACCTATCTTTTAAGGATAGCTTACAATACCCATCTATCTTCTAAAAACATGGTCACATACAATGAGGTAAATGGAAGGCTATTTAGATGGATACAGTATTAATCCTTATCAAATTGATTAAATTAGTTACCTTAAGCATTTCATGCACATAAGCATATATTTTTTATTATCAGGGCAGGACCCATGTCTGCGGGTCTGCTAGTTTAATGTAAAGTTTATAAAAATTGAAATGTGTATAAGCACTATGCATATATACCCATGCAGTGATGTGTTTCATACATAAAGAATATATTGTTAGAATAATAAAAAAGGCAGACATAAACAAGTACTACATAAACTCATTTTAAACCAAGAAATGCAGATTTACATTCACCAATCAATGTTTTCTCCAAGAAAAAGTACACAAAGGTATTTAGTATGCTAATAATATTGTTTCTGAAACAGCACAATATTATCACAATAATTTCTATTACAAAAAAAATGAGATTTATTTACTCTATTATAGCCCTAGAACCTTATAGCAATCTTACCATATTATAGTGACACTTATTATAAATACTTTTATTATACTTTCCCGAGTAACATATCCATTCTTTGGATTGAGAATGACAAAGTTAGTTTGTGATAGTAAAATGAATGAATGAATATTGAGGCATAAAATATCAGGAATATAATAAATCATTCATACTTACTCAATTTCTTTTGCATTCAACAACTGTATTTCAGTGTCCACCTTAGCCACAACACATTGCTCTTTAGGAAACTCATATTGCCCATAATAATGCTGTTGAACTCCATTCACAAGCATATGCTGCTTAAACATTGGGACTTGTGGTAATATAACATGCAAGGACTGACCTATATCTGAACCTGTACCACCTGAGTTGAAATTTGACCTTGCAATGGCATATTGTGAATATGTTGCTGGCATGACAAGACAATCTGCTCATTGCCTATATCATGAGCTGTTACAGGTATATGTATAGATTCTGAAGTTATAGTTTCCTGGTATGTGACTTTTCCTTGTGGTGTTGGCAGTGGTGGATGAGAAATGTGTATTATTTGAGGATTCTGGATCTTAGTTGTCGTTGATTGTTGGTAAACTTGGATCAGGATGAGGTATTGTTTGTGGGACATGTAATTGCTCCATATTTATCTGGAATATAGGTACGATAAAAGCTTACTACACAATGTAATTTCTTAAATAATTGTCCTTTTTTATATATATTATGCAGTGTTTTGTTAAAATGTATTATTCATTTGTTAAAGCCGGTTATAATATTAATGAATAAAGTGTTTATTATCTGCGAAGTGCCTACGTATTATTATTATTTATCTTTGATATTTGTGAAAAATAAAAGTTGAATTATACGAAAATGTGCGCCAAAACTTGTTAGAAATGTATACGCTTCTTTATATATCTTTGATATTCTAAAAACACAATTTTCAATTGTCGTATGTATTATGACTGTTATATTAAGTATTTTTATGAATATAAAGTTTACCTTCTTCAAATTTCAAACAAATCGCGAACTTATTTACATTCGATTCTTAATTTTGCCACAGTTCTATCTCATGACAATTTACAAAAACAAAAAATGGACGCACGATACAACTTCTGCACATCACAGACCACAATTACGTTCCGTTTTATTGAAACTTTATTTGAAATAGCAGCAATTCTACCAATATTAATTTAACTGTACAAAATTAAAATTTATCTATTATTTATTTTTATAGTAATAATATATAATAAGAGTTTATATTAATAATAAAAACAAGGGAGACCTCTAAAAAATTATAAACGCTTACACTTGTAAGGATGCTGGCCATTGAGGCCTAACATGCATATTCGTTTGAAATCTTCTTCTCTGACAGTTGGTTAATATAATAAAAGTTACATAGCGAAATTAATATTTTATCATAACATTTATTATGTCGAACACCCAGTACGTTGAACATTCTGTAATTGTAGCGTTGTACTCTCTGAAATAGGAGATAAGTGGAAATGGTATATAGTACATCAACGAGGTGTCGCCAAATTCTCACAAACAATATGTACAACTACTATATAGAACACCAATCACGGTCTAGTAGTTCGGTGAAACTGTAGAAGTCTTGCCACGTCAACATTGCAGTCAGTTCGAAAAAAAAAACAATCACGATTCAAAAGTAATATTAATCTAAAACAATTTAAATAAACTAATATTCCTGCCTAAACAAGTAACTTAAGTCAAGTAACTAAATTAAGTTCTCTTGATTCAACATAAGGCGTAATTTTATTTTGCTTTAAAAACTTTTTCATTCAAGACTTGAACAATTTTCAAATGCGCACCAAATATCGCTGCTTACGACTAGATATCCCATTCAAAAATGCAAAGCATTATAGGTCAATTTTCTTTATTATTATGGTCGTCATTAACAAGGCGAGATATAATGTCGATACTATTCATATAAGAATGTTGCAACTTTTTGCTACAAGAATTAAGTATTGATAATTTATTTTGGTCATAACAATATTTATTAATTTTAGCGTTTTATTGGCTATCAAAGTTTAATTAAAAGCACTTGAGTTTTGATATTTATTAAAGTGATTGTTTTTTACATCACCTCAAATTGTTTCGTCCATTTGTCGCATGTCGTATCGCAGCCGGGCTCGTAATAGAGGTAAAGTGAAAGCCGCTCAGCAGAACAGCCAAGGCCATAATAACGCCCATGGTTGAATTCAAAATGATTCAACGATTTGAATAAAAATTACACTCAACTTTTATAACGATTAAAAACGCGATAATCGTGATTTTAACACCCTAAATCGAATAATTTTCCGAAAATGTTCAGTTAAATGCCTGTGATCTGAAAAAAAATTTCACTTGCATCGTGGTTTCGTAAAACCACACATTTACTCATATCCTTGTCTATGCCGTCGTCGTTTTGGATCAATGGACAGAGATACCGGAAATTGGAGCTGGCTGGTAACAAAATCTAATGAATAAACAACTAAAATGTATTTTATCCACAATTAGGCCAGAGTAACCCCTCAACACTTTCTTTTCTCGTACTTACCCAGACGACGATCCTGCATCACATATACTTGCAGCCTTTCAGAATCGATCGCTCGTAGTCTAATAATATTAAAGTGGAGCGCCAGCATTTCGAGTTTGAGAACCACTTATAACGCCACGTTAGTACATTATGTACATGAGAGTTTACTTATCTAGATAACTTGAAATTCAAGATTTTTATATACATTTAGTTTATATTTCTACCATAGACAATATCTGAAATTGCTACTAGTATTAAAAATTAAATAGAATAAATTAGATATTATATTTAAGAAAAAAAAAACGCATTACTAACAATATTACATAACATTTATTGAACATATATATTATAAATCCAACAAAAATAAACATATTTCATGTATTACAGATATTGCACTTCTTTACATTATGTTAATATAAAAAAAAATTACATTAAATATGTATTACTAATTAAGTATTTTATTTTAAACATTTATTTGGTTAAAAATACACTTTTTTTTATAATTACGGTACCTTGTCGTACAAGGGTACGAAAATCTAAACAAATTGACCATAATTATTATCAAAGCTATGCTATTTCGTGCACATATGACTAAATTGTATTTATAAAAGGCACTCGTTATCACAAACTGTTCATTGCACTTTATATATTATCTATATTATAACAATAATTATCTTATTTAGCCACAACCAAGTTTATATCACGATTTTATATAAGATTATACACAATGATGTTGCCACATACGGGGGTGTTCCTCAGAATACAGGTGTTGAGGGGGATTTATGTAGTAAGAAACAAATGAAGCAGTTTTGGAAAAAAAAATTGATAGATCATTATAAATGTAAGATTGATTATATTTTGTATGAAAAAGAAACAAGTGTCAGAATGTTGTACTCGGTGACTAAAAACGCCCACTGAGTTACATTTACGAGGAAACATGAGACAGAATAGACAAACAGGCAGAAAAGCGACAACAGTGATAATTAACGATGTAGGTGGAAGCAAATATTTCGGGACACTAAACAAGCATGGATTGATGTCTAACAATAGTATTATTTTAAGAAATAAATTCAAAAATTATTTATACATATATTTATAAATCAAGCATAATAGAAAATTAACCCATTTGCAAAATGCGTAAAATAGCAGAAATATTCAATATTGTCCTTTGTACGCGATTAAATCTGAAATTTATATTTTTATTAAATACTCATACTTAATAACAATTTTAGACTATGTACTACTATACTCGGTGATTTTCATTATATTTGTCTATACAATACAAGAAATACATAGTTGTGTAGTTTGAGCTAACAAGTTTGTCCTCTTAGGATCAGTTAAAAAAAGTTGCAAAACAATAGTAACCATAGACCCCATATCTATGGTTACCATCTTAAAATACATCACAATGCTTACAAATGTCTGTAATAGAAAGTCAACGTTTATATAAAAATTATATTCATAGCCATTCGATTTCAATTTGAAATAAGATGAGCAACAATAAAACTGCGTTTTGTTTATTATTTATATTGGGTAACCAAGTAATTATATAAAAAATAGCATTTATTGTAACAAGACTGAAGAGTCAATAAATAATTGTCACAGACATCTTAGTATTATATCTCGCTTACTCATCAGTTAAATTGTCATAGTGCGAGTAGCGTCGTCAAAATCTCCAAATCTAGAATTTTCCCGCTATTTCCATTCCAAAATAGAATAGACGACAGTATATAAGTAACTGTCTATTTGTCATTTGTATGTTTTATATCTGTACGTCAATGTCAGATCCTAATATTCGAATATAGTTTACACGAAAACGATATTACATTTTTTTTTTATTCAAGGTAAAGGAATTTACACAATAAATCCTTATTAACTCTTTGGTTTATAGTTATATATCAATTCTGCGATAAAATGCTTGATAAATGCTTAAATAATCAATTTGTATGCAAAAGAAATGCATAGTATTATCTTGTATAATAAACAATAACTTTTTTTTTTAAATCATAACGAACATATATAAATATAAATCGACATAAATATAAAAAATACATAACATCTTTATTCTAAAACTTGGTCGAATTACATTACATACATTTTTTTTTATATTAAGTACGTTCGATTACTTTGGTTGAACTTATTTTCTAAGAAATGGTACACATAATCGTATACGACTAACATTATAGCGCCGCCTGGTCCGAGTCGCAACACTTTTGGTAACAATCCTTTGTACAGTGCACGGAATCTGAAAATAAGCAGGATTAAAAGTATTTTCTTTTAATAGCTTCACCCAAACATTTGCCAGTGTCAATGTTTTATCTCCAATGAAATAATATTTACATCCGATCTGAAGTCTACATTATTTTTTATAGCGTTGGTTTTATCTTACGAGTTTTAAATACAGCGGTTCCAAAACTTTCCTGTTTGTTTACGGAGCATATTATTACTAAATTCATAACAAAACATAAGATGATTACAATTCTAATCCTAACTAATATACTAAATGCGATTGTGCGTTTTGTTTGCTTCTTACATTTTCACGTCGTAACTACATAACCGATCATTATGATTTTTTGCATACACTTTATCAGGGATACAGTAAAGGACATAGGGTACCTGTTATCCAGAAACAAGTACTGTTCTCAAGGAATAGGTCAAATCCACATTAATGCGAGCGAAGCCAGGTGTTAAAGCTAGTGTGAAATTAGCATCAAAAACGTTCCCGGAAGTCTCGTGACTTTTCTAAAGAAGCCAAATTAGAAATCTTTGGTCTAAACCGTTTCCTAAGTGTATTTAGCACCATGGTCATTATAAACCTCTGCAGTTTGCCAAATCTCATTTTAAAGTGAAATTTCGTATATGAGGGCTTTGAAACTCTTATTGACAACCTTTTTGTGCGACGAAAAGCGCGGTAGTGGTAAACACTGTGTCGGGTAGAGTGTTGAAAACACTAGTTCTACTTAGATAACCTAAGCTAATGACGGGTACGGTCAGTACTTGGATGTGTGAACCTCCCGGAACAAAACATGACGTTAACTTTTTGTTCTATTTTTAAAATTACAATGATTCCATGTAATACAACAGTCTCACTTTTATAGTGTGCCTTTACTAGGCACCCTGTTTTTTTATGGCGATATAAAATTTTAAAGTAGTGGTAATTTTTTTATTAATATAAGTAATATACCGAAACATACAAGACCTAATTTTTCGTTCTATATATATCAAATTAATGTCACTTGTACACATTTATAAGCAAATCCCCTTTTAGATCTGCCGTTCCCCATGTCATCGAAAATAAACAAAGCAAATAAAAAATAAAAAAAACCCTTCGCCTCCTTTGTTGCTTAAGTAATACTTGAAGAGCGCCTTAACAGAATAGTTATTGTAATATAAACCTCATTGCTTACTTAAAATATTAAAAATTCGAAGGAAGCGAAAGACGACTCCAGAGATGAAGAAAATATTTTCCCAGTCTATTTGAGTATATAAAAATAGATCTTGACGCGAACGAAGTCGCAGGTGGTTGCTAATATGTATACATAGTCAACTAGCCTCAATAGATTAGTTACGAAAATGTTGTATTTCGGATTATTACATTTGGCTGGCGCCCAAATTCCAGCGTATTAGATCAGAAGTGTGCGATATTGCACAATTGTGCAACAGTAGGCGGATCCTTAAATATTAGTACAAAAAAAAATCTCCTCGACGAACTACATTGATAAAGTATTTCAAAATAGATTAGATTAGATAGATACACTGATCAATATTATGTGGACATCAATGAAACTGTTATTACAAAGGTGACGTTATCTTAGTTATTATCTAGAACTTTCCATGGGTTTCACAATCCCAACTGTAAAGGAACTTCTTAACCCTATTTAAGGCTTAAGGTATTCCGACATACACACACACACACATCGTCAGATAGGGTAAAATATATATATATATATATAGACGCGGCATAATTAAAATAATTTACCGTTTTACGGGACACGACCACCAATCACCATATACCAGGGCAAACTAGGCTAGATCTACTGTGACGGGTTTTAAATCATGTGCTTGATGGTTGCATCTCAAACAGATACAGATCACTACTTCCTCGCTTGAAAACTCGACATACACTGATTGGTCCTGGTACACGACCAGTCTAAAAGCCAGGCACTATGGGGGATGTTACCCTGGTCTACAATGGTCATCATCACATCGGCATATAAGAGACCTTCCGCAGGGCTATAGGCCTCTTCCCGAAGGAAGGTATGGGTATAATCACCACGCGAGCCCACGACATTATTGTGATTTCAAACTCCGAGAACCGCTATTTAACCGCATTTAGTTCTATATTATCCCACGTACGGTGGGAACATATCTCATGTGCAGGTTTCCTCACGACGTTGTCCTTTACCATCAGCCGATACTGTCACAAATTTCAATTAGTATATGTACGCTAATTTCGAAAAATTCGATGGGTCACGTCGGGGTTCGAACTTGCGAACATCGGATTGTTATCACAACTCAACCACCACGACTTCAACTTCGGACCAAATCGACATTTCACCTATCAAATAATTCTAAACAATTAGATAAAGATTCTTATTGGTAGTATAAAAGACCAAGAGTACATTTTTCATTACTCACCCTTCTTCTCTATACACCAGAATAATAGCACCGGTAGTGGATCTATATTTGATAATACCGGGCGTCGGCTGAGGACCCTGGATCCGACTCTTTGCCACATCGAAAGGTATGTTCACACAGGAACCGAGGACACCGGACGTGAAACCTATAGCCACTTTTCTACCAAACTCAAGTAGTGGATCCTGAAATGAAGTATGAATAGAACTTTAAAATAAATAGGCCATGATAAGTTCACAATAAAATGTTGATATTACATAATGTAGAATCTTCTAATGGTAATGTTATTATAAAGAGCGAAACAAACACTAAAGGAGTTGAAGAGTATAGGTTAGCATGATACGGTCATATTGTGAGGAGAGATAAAAGTCATGTATCTAGAAAACATTTAAATATGAAGGTGGATGGATATAGGAGCACAGGAAGACCGAAAGTGTGGATTTGTTGCGTGACAGGTGTGAATACTGAGATGACATCTGATAGGGGAGAGTGGAAGAAGAAAGCATGTTATTTTTACAGAAGCACACACCGTCACTACAAGTTTTTTTGTGAAGTATTTTATTGCCTGTTATGTAAATATCGTTAAGACCAATTATTTCCTATATTTTTGTGAATACCCATATTGATTATGTTTGTTGAAAATAGTGCTTTTCCTACTTTACTTCATACTCGAAGATGTAACCTGAATTACACTAGGAGTGATTTAATAAATAATAGTGATTAATGTAGGCTCCTTGTTAGGACCTCTACTTTTCAATATATTTATTAATGATATCTCAAGCTGCTTCAACAAGTCGAAAATTTATTATACGCGGACGACATGAAAATACTATCCAATCTCTAAATGATTCAATCTTTAAATGATGCAATTTATCTTCAACAAGAGTTAGAAAAATTCCAAAATTACTGCGATGATAATAAACTTCAAATAAATGTCCCAAAATGTTTTGTCTGTTCGTTTACTAGGAAGCCTAATCCAATTCTTTTCAAATATAAATTACAAGATATTTGTATAACCAGAACTTCCTATATATTTCATCTACACATTGATAACATTATAACTAAAGCATCAAGCGCTCTTGGTTTCATCCTTCGTATTTCATCGAATTTCAAAAACAATAAAACTTTGAAAATACTTTACGGTCCCTTTGTCCGCAATCACCTGGAGTACGTTTGTCAAGTTTGGAACCCAAATTATAACATTTATATTGAGAGAATAGAACGAATTTAGAATTATTTTTACGGTACTTGCAATACAAATCAAATTACTACCTACCGAATTACAATAAACGTTGTAGATATTTCCACATTCTCCTTTTACACCAGAGGTTCCGAAACTTTTTTTCTCGTAGACCCCTTTCAAAATTTTACTGGTTTCGGTGGAGCCCCTACAGGTTGAATACTACCATATAAAGTCAAGCCAACATTGTTAGTTCTTCCCTCTATCGATAATAAACCAATTTTCATAGAACCCCACTTACTAATTGTGCACCCCCATTTCTTTGTCACGCTAACGTACACCACCCCCATCGAGTTTCTCGTGGACCCCTGGGGGCCTACCTGGACTACCTTGGGAATCAGTGCTTTACACGAACGTAGGAGTATAGCAGATCTATCGTTCCTTTTCAATATTATCAGTGGAGCTGTTGACTGTTGGCTGAACTAATATTTATTTACGTACTCCTACTGCTTCCCTCAGAAGGCCACAGCTCCTCTATATACCACCACTTAAAACTGCACATCGTAATAATAATTATGCAATCAGAGCATGTAAACAGTTTAATAGACTCGACAAGTGTTCATTTATTTCATACTACTGTTTCCTCACTTAAACGTAAATTAACACCTCCATTCTTTCGTTAAGCTTTTACTTTTTCAAAATACTGTTATCAACTGATTGTAATTTATTTCTTGGATAATTTACTACTATTTGTGAAAACTTGTAAATGGCCTCCATGTAACCTAGTGTTTGTTTTATAATGTTAA
Source organism: Antheraea assamensis (assembly GCA_035772565.1). Taxonomy (NCBI): domain Eukaryota; kingdom Metazoa; phylum Arthropoda; class Insecta; order Lepidoptera; family Saturniidae; genus Antheraea; species Antheraea assamensis. Next base: position 686,751 of record JAQQSE010000135.1, on the reverse strand, counting down.
TTTAGCTAAAAGTTACGGTGGACGTTACTTCACACTTCCGCTAAGAATTGTTTGGTCGCTGTCACGTCTTACTGCATTTTAGGGTGGACGTTACTAAATATAGTAAGACGTGACAGCGACCAAACAATTCTTAGCGGAAGTGCGAAGTAACGTCCACACTAATTTTGAAAAATGGATTTCCGTAACGTAACGCCTTCATCAACCAAATATGTTAATTTAGTTGTAAGTTTTCGTAACAATTGTAAAATAAAATAAATAAGTAATCGAATTTATACAATTACATTTTACAATTAGGTTTCTCGGCTGAAAAAGAAAACCTCTTCAGAAGAGGTATATTTTTTTTACGGTGGTAGGTATCTGCTTCACTATAACCATATACAGTATAAGTATATTCATATAGTGTTAAATCTGTCACAATGCCTCTTTGGCTTGTCGAGTTTCCGGACGAACAGAGCGTAAAATCTATGACTCAGTGGTCACCGTTGCTTATGGATTTCATTTGATTTACTATAAAGTAAAATCTAGTCACTTTGTCGTGCTACAATGTAAATAATAATAATAACATAAATGTAGGAAGCATTCCACGCCAAATCGATCACTGTGACCTCCCGATCCCTTTCGGTTTGGCTAAAAGTTTTTCATCCTTTCCTATGAAGAACAATTGTCTGGGTTTTATAATTTTTTTTTTAACGAAGCAAAAAAGGTATGAATTTTAAAAATATAACGGATTTTTGTTTTTTGTTCAAAAATTTTTAATTTTTCAAAATTTCAATTTACTAGTACGCTTTTTTTTTCAAAATGTACTTATTGAAAAAAAAAAAAACATATATTAATCTTTACCGTTCTTTTTTAGATTTTTGGGACAAATAAAAATTTCTCGATGATAATACCATTTTTGTTTTTATATATATCGTATTGACATTTTCTGCACATACACAAATTTCTTCAGAGTGTTATTTTTCGATTTTTCAATATATATTTTTTACTATTGAAAAAAAATTCACTTGCTTTATTTTGCTCATACACCATTCTGATTTTTGAGACTTTAAAAATGAGTCTAAGTCCGAGTCTAAAACTACAAATGGTAATCATCACAAAAAAAATTACGATAACAAACACAAAGAAGCTTCTTACATATTTTATAATATGTTTTTTCAAACAAAAGAGATACAAAAAGTAAAAATGTTCTTTTTTTGGTTCCTCTTTGGATAAAAGTTTATTCAATACATAACGAAGCGGGCGCGTATCGGCTAGTAATAAATAACACTATAACAACTATACTTTTTAAAATTGTCCTTTTTTATACAACAGTCACGACGTATTAATCAATTAATATAATGATTATGGTTCACTACACGCCATTATTTAGCAAATTATATTTTTTAATTGCTCTCCTTCGTTTATGACACTATCTGCCACAGACAACGCTCACTCTGAATCTACATGACATTGGCGGAATTGTGTATTACCTACACACGGCGCCACAAATTAAGAAGAAGAAGAAGAGTATTTCTAACACGTATTTTATAGTTATTTTTTGCTATTACGTTAAAAGCGCTTAAATTTTAAATTAAATGCAAATAATAAACGACTAAAATATAAATAATGATATACTCAAAGACAGATAAAGATTGCACCGTGTACTATGATTATTTGTACACGCTATCTTTATGGTGCGAAACAACAAAGATAATATTAAAGACGTCAATTTGGGTTAAAATTATTCAAACGACATAGGTATATAATTGATTGACATATTACTTATGTTATCATAACAATTAAAAAAAAATAAAGAGTTAATTGACTATAGTAGACACATTTATCATAAAGAACATTCTTTAACCTACGTATTTCCGAAATATATGGATGTTCACGAAAGCTTTACAGCTTCCTCGGGCTTCGTGGCGAGAACAAAACGAACTCGGCTGAAATGGCCACATTTTTTTTACGTGGCGAAATCCTGCACGGACTCAACACCCTCCTCCCGGGGGAGGGGATGGGTATTGTCGGACTCTTACCGACTAAAATATCACGGTATACATCCGCCGCTTTATTAGGGCGAACGAGACCACTTGAGCATTCATCGTGCCGCCCTAGCGATTGGCTCGGCGTTAAAGACCGCCTGGCCCCAACGTGGTTACGAGACGATCGTGTACACATCGGCCGTTTCCTCCGTCCGCCGGACCTGTGCAATGGGAAGATGGGCCTCAGTGGGTCCTGATGGATCTTCCCAGGCCTGGCTACACCAAAACGGCCACTAACGCAAGGACGCCAAAGCGGCTGAACCTAGTCTTAGGCAACGGCCTAGCGTGCAAATTCCACGAATTAAAATTAACTGATTTCCCATATATTTATAAAATTAGTATCTAACCATATAAGCTAAGACTAGCAAACTAAAAAAATCCCTTATAAAATCTAAATTAGCACCAAGTTATACCATTGATTCGTCTGCAACGCTCCTATTACGAGTATACTATTACAGAGATCGAAGATACGAGAAACACCTATGTATTCAATTCAGACGTTGAGGACTCACGAAAATTACAACACTACCACCGAATCGGAGAACATACCCAATCAACCCCCTAATGCGGTGACAAAAATGGCTATATTGTGAATTTAAAATGGTAACTATCGACTTTACAGATTCATGGTTGATCAGAGCTGTGTCAATTGGACTTTATAGCTGTTCGAGGTCATTTATTCACGCAACAACAACTAGTGATGCCATGTTACACGGCTCCAATCGTTTATAAATAAAAAAGAAAAAGAATTATATATTTAATTATTTTTCACTAAAACATTTTCAAAAAACATTTTCACTAAAAATAAGAAAGTGTAGTTTGTTATGATGTGAAACTTCTCATGTGAGAACTTTGATATTCAGATTCGTGACCTTTTTGTGTGACGAAAAGTGGTGGGGGTAAACACTGTGACGGGTAGAGTGTTGAAAACACAGGTTCTCGTCCGATCACCGAAGTTAAGCAACGTCGGGCGCGATCATTAATTGGATGGATGACTGCCTGGGAACAACGCGTGACGCTGACTTTTGGTTGTCATTTTTAATTAAAATGTTTCCCTGTAATGCAAACGTTTCACTTCTGTCGTGTGCCTTTATGACGAAAACCTGTTTTTTTTGTTACGCTTTCTCGTCTTAATTACTCAACCGACCGTCATTAAATATTGCGTACACGTTTTAAGAGTACAACATAGGACATCAGAAAACTTTTCATCCATACATAAAGTATGTTGCCAAGGGTCAAATCAAATCTACAATAATGGGAGCGAAACCGCGAACAAAAGCTAGAATTGAATAAATCTTTTCAAAGTAACAAAAACCATTAAGTACATTTTATGGTAACAGAACAAAATGACTGTATTATATCGGATACTTCCAAAGATTTCCAATTCACCGCTATCGTGTCCGCAGCAATGCACCACCTGGTGCCGAAACATGATAAATAAGAACGGAGTCACTTTGGCGGGTTTATTACCATGTGGTGGTAACATCAGGTGGTAGCGATTCAATCGGATACAGACACCGTACCACCACACTTGCACACCGACTGATCCAGAAAAGAGACACGCCTATTTACAGCTTATGTACGGCGATCTAGTGTGTTACCAAGGAAAATTAATATGAAATTATTGGAATATTATTCAAATATTTTTTTCCAGGCGTCGTCAAAATTACTACCGTTACCTTTCCCATTCTGGCATGTAGCCAAACGGACTCGTTAAGAAATTGGCCAAGGGCGAATACGAACTCGCACAACAAGGGTTCTGTTACAACGCATAATATTACGAGCAAATTTAACTGAACAACACAAAGAAAATGTCGAAAGACGACTTATGTAACATTATTGTTTGGTTATTTAATTTCGTTACATTTTTGAATTAATTGTAAAAAAGAATTGGACATATATTTTGTGAAGTTTCAACCAGTTTCTTATTATAATTCAAAAGATACAACACATAAAAAATACAACAAACAGCATAAGCTTAGCAAATTAGTTATTCCAAACCCTAAAAAATGTCACGAAACGCTCCTCGTAAGTGGAACATGATTTTTGTTCCCATTTTCTATTCTAATGTGGGCAGGCATTAGAATAGAAAATGGGAACAGAGATAGATGTAGGCATCTATTTCTATTCTCACCTTATATTCTGGGACGTAACCCTTCACACTGTGGTAAATCCAAAGTAGACCATGTTGAATACACCATTCCTTGCTATCGTTGCTGTTAATCCTTTATTCAGACCCCTAAACCCGAGACCGTGTTCGCGGACGATCTGCCGTGTGACGGACCACGTGCTTGGGACTTGCGCAGCCAACGCTTTGTTGGATTGTAGGGTCACTTTGACCACTTCGAAAGGATTTACAAGGATGGCCTCCGTGACACCGGCTCCTAGACCTGCTAAGGAGAATGTCTGGAAATGAAAAACATTGATTAAGAAATGATTGAGTAAGAAATGTAACTACTATACTATGTTACTATTTTAAAGGGGGTTATTCAATTATTATCTAAGCAACAAAGAGACGGAAGTGTGTTTTGCATATGTTTGATGGCTTGGGGGACTCGGACGGGGAGATTTGAATAACGATTACGTTATTATTATTTTTTTTATATATTTATAGGGGGCAAACGAACAGATGGGTCACCTGATGGTAAGTGATCACCGCCGTCCATAGACACTAGCAACACCAGGGGAGTCGCAAGTGCGTTGCCGGCCTTTTAATATATGTGGGCCTCCGGCGCTCTCACCGGCCGAACGAAACGCAACAGTGCAACCACTATTACTTCACGTCGGCTTTCTGTGAGAGGGTGGTACTACCCCTGGCGAGCCGACCCATTCATGCTGAAACCAGTAATAGCTTCAGCGTAGCTCTACCACCTAAATCAATAACCTAAGTCAATAACGTTTACCTATTGATAGTTATAAAGAAACTTACTATAACTTAAGAAAAGTTATAGCAATACTTAAGTAAGCACGGGAACGAGAAGGAATAAGAATGTTGCTTACTTTTGTTTGCAAAATTCTAGCTATGCAATACTTCAACAGTGCCGTAAAGTTCTTCTTCCCGAGAAAAAACTTTGGCTTAATCGTCACGACAACTCATGACATACTGAATTATAACCAAAATATTCTAAATAAATTTCTACTTGTTTTCATTAGTGATCATTATATATATAAAGTGTCTGTTGTTCATTGGACTAATCTCGAAAATGGTCGCATCGATTTAGATAAGTGTTACGGCCATATAAAGGACTTTTGAGAGTAGTATTTAGCTTGTATACCATTACGTTTTTATATAAAGGATAAACAGAAATGGTGAAATTTAACATGGAATTAGCTTAAAATTTATGATATAGTTATTGGGGTTAAAACCTAATAACGAAATAAAAAAAAGAAAGCCCACAATTTATCCAGATAAAATCAATACTTGTTTTGAAATAATAAAATCAGTAGAACAAGATTGAAGTCATGGGCACCAGTTAGTAAAAAAATAAGGTAACCGTATCAAACTTTTAGATTGCATATTCTATCAGACTAAATCTTTTAAAGATATCTTGTTACATATATTCATATAAAAGTTTATCTCTATAATATTAGTGATTCTTTGTGTCTTCTCCTTCTTTACGTTTTGGCTCCGTCACGGTTTGTGCACTAGCCAGCGTCAAGTAACAAGATTTTGTCGAGTGTCTTGTGATAATTATAATATTCTAACAAGGTAGTGGTTTCCTTGTTAGAACTTTCCATGGAGTTTTGGCGGCATCTCAGAATGCATGCTCCGTGGTATTATTTCCCATCCACTTCACTTGTGCATAACAACCGAACTATATTACGTAAAACACCACCAATATTACAAAATATAGAGTCTAATAATACAAGATTATGAATAAAATATAAAAACCACTACATGACAAACTGAGATCCCGCCAAAAACTCGATTCTTTGTGTCATAATGTGTTTATGTCATACAAAGATGGCAACCACAAAAAGATCTATATTTTTGTTTTAGTCGAACTAGCCTTAAAAAACTGTGGCTTAAGTAATACTTAAAAACAATAAAATCCTTAATAATAGAGTATCATTCAATGTGAATTATAATAATTAAAGCATTTTAATTTAAACATAGTCCTTGGGTACCCAAACACCTCCAATTAACAGGATAACAAGATATGCTTCTATATATATGTATATATATATATATTTATATGTATATATATAACTCTTATTTAAAACATAACAAAGGATTACTGAAAATACAACTCATACTTTTAAAATGCAAGGTGTCGCCCTTGCAGAGTGTTAATAACCTTAGAGATCTTAAAATAACTCAAACATTTGCTTTTATGCTACTGAACACATTCTTTTGTTTCAAAGGATTGAATGCATTGAAATAATTTTAAAACATATATTTCACCACTATTATACAGTTATAATGATATATGCAGATTTAAAAAAAAAAAATTATTATATAAAACTTTAAATAGATGCGCTCCAACTTCCCATACAAAAAAATGAGAGGATAAAATTACTGTTCTGTCTTAGATTTTGGTAGATAATGTTCCATTTCCTTCCGGAAATTATGGCTTAGGCACACTAGTGGGACTGTTACAAGATCTCTCTCTGTTTTCCTGATTATTTGTCCCAAATAGTGGTGTGGTCAGCCTTCCGGACTTTACTTCATTGTTGCTTTCAAAAACTTTGCACTTCTTCATATCCTTCAGCACTACACCCTCCCAATTTATTTTGGGCCTTTAACCAGTTCCTTGCATTTTAGTGCCAAATATTCTACATAGTCTGGTGGCTTTCTCTTCATGTGAATATACCATCTCATCTTAGTTTCTTGTCTAGGCTGCTGCTCACATATTTGATGCAGATTCTATTGAGCTAAGTTACGCCAAACACCAACAGTAACATTTTTGTTTCGGCAATTTGAAGTGTGTGCATGTTCTTTTTATTTGCAGTTCCTAATTCACTATCATACATAAGGACAGGTCTTACAATGATCTTGTTTCTGGAGGTTTAACAGGCATTTTTTTCCCAAATGTAACAGTCAACATGATGTCATTATGTTTTGTGAAAAACCAATTGCTTAATCATTTTTATGCAGTAACGTAATAGAAAAGGTACTTCGAAAAAATAAGCAAACATTATAATAAAAAATGAAAACTGAAGATTAAAGAATAAATTAAACAAATAATTGTAATTACAAAGTAAATAAACCATTTCTTCAGGTTTATTTAATTATCTTATAACTTAGTCCCTTATCATAAAAAGCAAAATGTCTTAAATCATTAAGAGTAGTACTATATGTGTAATATTATCAGTGTTATATAAATTGTTGTTACATTCTGAAGATAAATGTGACATAAAATGTTTTAATACACAAATATTCTTATCTGTTTTCAAGAAACTTGTGGATTTCTATGTTAAATATAGTTATCACTTCATATATGGGAACAATGAGTAGTTCGTTAATTAAAGTATGACTCCTGGACTATTCATCCAATTCTCCAGGTCTGATAGGATGCTATCTAAATCTGGTTTATAAGCAGAACATGCTATATTTGCCTAGTTTTGTTATTTCAATTTTATGAATAAGCCTATTTGTAACTACTTAATTTTTACATGTTTTTAAATCTTATTTAATAACAGTTTTTTTTTTAATTAGGAAGCACTCAAAAACTAGTGCAAAGGCATAAATAATTTTAATTTATTTGAATCCATATGTAGAATGCTACTTCATTATTCCTGCCTACTTTAGTAGAGTGTAAAGTGATAATAGATGGAACAGTATCAAATAACAGTGAACGAAAACAGGATGAGGTAAACTGAGCCAAACTAGAGTGCTCAAAAATTTATTTATTTCTCCTTATAGTATAATTTGAGAAAAATTTTGAAAGTAAAGTTAATAATTTACAAATTTACTCACCAGAGGTGTTGGAACACTAGAACCAAACATAAATATTTTTTTATATTGTTCAAATGTCGCAAACTTCACAGCCCTTTTAGGTGTTTCAGCAAGAATTGGAGGCACGATTCCTTTCCAAAAGGACGTCAACCCCTCATATCTGTACATTTTCTTCATACAGTCAACGATTCCGTTGTAATAATGAGGGTCTGAACTATTACTGCAGACTTGGTAGCCTGTAACTGCAACCTGGTTTTAACCAGATCCAATGGGTGCATGATACACACTTCAACAAATCCTGCACTTCCACCAGCACCTATTTGCATGGCGGCTTGTTTTAATAATTTCTCAACGTCTGACATTTTTTATGAATGGATACCACTTCTGTATAAATAAACTCGTGTCACAATTTCATTGCAAAACTATATTTCTATTCAATTTTTTTGCACTTTTATTGCCTATCGAAAACAAAACAAGTCAATAAACAAGCCGACCGCAAAGCACTCTGTGAAGCCGATTAATGACTACCACCAGTAGTACTGTAGTTAGTAATGTACTCTGTGACTACCACTGTGGCACAGAATAATATTACTCCTAGCGGAGATGACTAAAATCAAATTTGTTCATTCACCCATAACACTATTATGACATTACAATGACACTAAAATGGATTTCTCCATGACATTTGGCACCGGGCTGCCAGAAATGAATTTTGGCGAATTGAATCATCAATTTACCGTAGCACTACATACATTAACCCTTTTTTACACTTGTAATTTATCAAATTAGGTACTTAGAAAATACTATACATATAAATGTTATATATGTTTTATTACATAAGATCGTATTACGAATAAAATATCTATAAAACAGAGTGTGTCAGCGTATCAGCCATTATGGCATTCACACACACACACACACTGGCCACTTGAAAAAGAACGGCATAAATTTTTTTGTAGTTGATCTAAGAAAGTATAACCTGCGAAGTTAATATTTTATTTTAACATTTATATTGTGTTGATCACCCAAAATGTAATTGCTCTGAATAAAACCGTACGTACAGCTACGTTATATTCACGTAGAAAAGTTGTTTTTTGGCAGCAATATAAAAAATGTGTGGTTCAGAAAATCACAATGCAAGTGAAACTTTTTTTCGGACCATAGCATTTTAAAAATTGAGCACAATATTTATTTAAATTATTGACTCATTTTGAATTAAGGTATGGGCGCCGTCACATTGGCCTTGGCTACTCTTCCAAGTGCATTTCACTTTAACCCTACTTTGTTGCTGTCTGTAATTGTAGACCTCTTTCTGATGAAAGGTATAAACATAATCATAACGCCAGCTCACGACGTATTGGCAACTTCAGATTCCAAGAAATTTAAAGTTCTATATTTATCTCACGTATGGTACTATAAATCATTTCTCCGGTTTAGGTTTCCTGGCGATGTTTTCCTTCACCGTCAGCCGATAGTGTTGCTAATTTCTATTAATAAATGAAGGCGAATTTGAAATTTGGGAAAAAAACTTATATTTATAATAGTATTTTTTTTAAAAATAATGGCGAAGAAACACACGAAGAAAAAATTGCCAGTAAGCCTCCTGAATTAGATTTGCAGGGAGACTCATGGCTACGACAGACCTGAAACCATAACCTGTGAAAGTGCAATTCACGGATACATCGTACACAACCACGTCATTTGAATCCTTACCACGTGTTATCGAAGAGTCAAATATCTACGTTTGTTATCCATTCGAAATTAGGAACTTGGAATTATAGTGGTAATACAAAATTATCCCAAGGAGGGTTAATGTTACGTAGACGGCTGATCATAAAAATTAAGCCAAATCATACATCATAACATGACAAACATGTTCTGCCCACCCTAATTAGGTGAGATAAAGGTAAAAAGACGATGAATACGTGTAATTTGCAAACGACTGTTTGGGGAAACCGATCCCACACGAAATAACCATATGAAGTACAGTCGAATGCATCCCAGATATCAGAAGTTCTATTAAAATACTTCAGTCCCAACAGTTTTATGAAGTATTACATCGACTCATACAACATCAATTTCAATCTAAACATTTACTTACATGATTTCTCTCAAGGTGCCGCAAGAAATATAATCAATATAAATGCAATGTAAACTTTAAATTACCTATGTACTTAAAATTAAAAAAAAAGGTGTATGAGTGCGATTCACACACGATAGAAGTGAAACTTCAGTAAATCGACAAAAGAATGAGATGAATATATATAACAGGAGTAGAATAATTACAAAGTATATTTGTTTTAAAATGAAAGTATTTTGATTAATTTTAAAAGATATTTTATTTAACATATGTTACATAATTTATTGCTCAAGTTCCATATTTTCAGTTTCAACAAACAAGATATAAAAATATTCACAAACACTGTTAAATAATAACACACCACGCTGACTTCTTACTAAAAAGCTGTAATACGCAGCCGCATACAGTGTACAGTAGTACACGTACTTTTCACATATACTAACACACGTTAAATGCTCAAATACAAGCAAGTATTAAACAGTGTGCAATATACATACACACCGACACTTGCTCTCTCGCTCTGGCTCACTATTTCACTTCAAAAATAGTATATATATTTCTGTCTCATTCTTTATCGGTTTCATCCGACACATTTTTGTATTTGTGTCTCTTACCTGTCGTTTTTCCGTTGTATCGGGTTTGACAACGGTCCTAAAGAAGTTTCACTTCAAAAAGTCTGTGTGCGCTTATGACCACACGAAAGAAGTTAAAACTTCTTTATAACGCGGTCACCCATCAAGTACTGACCGCATCCGGCGTTACTTAGCTTCGGTGATTGGATGAGAATCAGTGTTTTCCACATTCTACCCGATACAATGTTTCGGAATTCTGATAGCAATGATGATCACAATTTTTCAAAGACCTCTCATTAGAAGTTTCCCTTCAAAATATACAAATCTTGAGAATACTGTCTTATTTCAGGTGAAAGAATTTAGAACTTTTCAATAATTTTGTCTTTACATATATAATAATGAAAATGTCGTTTTAGAGAAAAATAATAAGAAAATATATATTAGCATGACTCCTCAAACTACTATCACCGTATTGAAACTTGTATTATCTTCCAACAGTATTTTAGTACATTTATGAGCCCCTGTTGACTATTTATGCCACTGTCATTTTCTTTGAAGCTTAATCCCTGTTGGGATAGAGGTCGAGATACATTACCGGCCTCAGCATATTGTGGTATCAACTTTTGCGACTATTTCTTTACGATCATGGAATGATATATGGTCGAACAACACTGTCGACAAAAATATTAATAGTTACTGTGCCTTGATTAACAATAATTAGCTCGATTTTACCTATAATAACAATCATACTCCAATACCTAAAACAGTCAATTTTATGGATGCAAGGTACTTTAAATCATTTACATTGCCTTCTCCTTACTTGCAATTGCTTTGTCAGCATTAGGTATCTCATATGTAAAATTACAGATTTTAAGTTATCCGTAGTTCTATTAATATATTATTTCCCCAACTGAATAGCACAACGTGGCACATTCATGCGTATTGCAACTAATAGACTGACTGAGATTCTTGGACCAAAATTATGGTTATTTTTGTAATTTCCATGTCTATATGACGGCAAGTACCAGGTATAAATTTATTTTACCGTGATTTAACAACACTGTTGAACAAAGTAACTTATGATAATTAAGTGCACAACGGGAGAGGCCAGACAACCTTGTCTTGTCACAAATGTCTGTCGACGGTAATTGTAATCATCTCACTTTTCTTGTCTTCTAACTTATTTCTAAATAGATTAAATCGCAAATTTGATGATAGATATGTGTGTCGATACGCATCTTAAAATACCTATTTGTAGAATATTGTGACAAATTATAAGTAGGTAACTATAATTGTATCAAATGAGTTCATTTTTGTCTAGTGTTGCTACAGTTTGTCACGTATAAAATAATATGTCCCTCCTTTTAAACATGAGAGAAAATGGTGTGCAAAATATGCTGGCAAGTTTTAAAATTTTTTTGAGAACTGTCAAAAGTACTAAAGTTAGGTCTATAGAAGTTAGATACCTTTACGTTGTATTTGGAATTAGTTTCTAGTTTTACACAATTATCTAACATTCTTATCATCAATAATCGATAACATAATTATCATGCTTCTATTGCAACAAGTGAAAGTGTTACAGTAGGAGTCATATAGAGACATTGTAATATGTAAAAAATATAAATGTTAATAGGGTTCATTTTCGCACGTACATATTGTCCAAAATGGCAGTAGTAGAAACAATTCGCAGTTGTGGAAAAATGAGTTCGTAAATTTTGTGATATGCAGTGTGGATCTACGGTGACATAAACAGGGATATGTGGACGTAGCGTGTAAAATGGGTTCCCAGACATTAGAGATATTACGGCAGGGTGTTTGGGCATCTTTAACTGGTGGATGGTTTTACGACCCACATCAAAATTTGTTTTGCAACACAGTACACCTTTATATTTGGCTGTTTCTGCTATGTTTACCAGTTTTCCGTTTACCTGGTGAGTTTTAAAAATCACTTACGATTATAAAGTTCTCAATTATTTCAAGGTTATAAATGTGGTAACATAAAATCGGGTCACACTGTTTTTATGTTGTTTTGCATTGTAAATATATTTTTGAGTCATTGTGGTCAATGTACTTATCAAATTGTGGTTGGTTCGCTGAGAACAAGTCATTTGGAAAAACCACAATTGTTAGAATTATGAAAATGTAAATATTAATATATTGTATATAATGAGTACTGTAAATTAATTTTCTTTTATTTATATAATGGTTAATAATAATAATCTTATTCATTTATTATGCATATCTAACAAGGTATATTTTAAAGAATCCTTCCTAGCTGAATTTCGCTAATTGTAACCTGACTTGGGCACTGGAGGGGATTTAACCTGTCAATACCTATATATCCTATTTAAATTGCAACTTTATAGGCACAAAAAGTGCATGTTAGGGTACTCTATTAAAGATTTATTTTGAAATCTGTTTATTTTTAATGTATGCATGCTTATAAACTAATTCATATCTTGTCCATCCAATCTATATGCTCTTTCTTGAATAAGTTATATCTATTTATTTTGCAGTGTTTTTATTATTATTAAGAGGTATATATCGTTTGTTTGCTTACAAGAGTAGGCAAGTTATTATTGGATTGTAACATTCTTTATTGATTGAAGATTGTTTTCTCATATTTCATTATTATGAACACATTGCATGCTGGTCTATGTCAATGCAGAATTTGCATGCAGCAGGAGTTTCTGACTTTTGTCTAGTCGAAAGAAAAAAGTGTAATAACAAAATTTTAGAAAAACTTGTTCATAACACAATCAATTGAAAGTAGAACAAAGTAAAATAATTTTATACAGTAACTAATATTTTCGTGAAATCTTAACCATAAGAGCCTAGTTATTCAATAGAGAATTTCTAATTTCATCCAAACTGTGATGCAATGACATGAAAACTCATTTAGAACAGTCATGTTTATTGGATATAATAATATTATAGTAAATATTAAATACATATTTTGTTCTAACAGTAACAACCAAATTAATTTATGTTACATGTGCCTCAAAAAGAAAACATACTGTGTCTAAATTTGTAAAAGTTTTAAATCCAAAACAATCCCATTATAAAATTAAATTTACACATGTAGTATTAACACTATTTATGTTCATGTTTTTATATTCTAGAATATTTAAAAGAATATTTATCAATAAAAATGTATGTTCCGTTTTGATACTTAATAATTTAAAAACTGTAAAAACAATATTAAAAGTTGTATGTAATGAATGATTTAATTTTTAGCTGTACATATTTTATCTTACTCATTTTTTTTAATTGCACAACTTACAATAATTTTTGTTCTAATTTTTTGTTCAAATTTTTGTTCCCTGTTTACCTAGAATAAAATGCTTTGTGGCAGTAAGATGCATAAATTAAAAAGTGTGGGGTATTCATTCATTCAAGTCTAACAGAAAATGTAATTGAGACATTATTATAATCAAGCGAAATTCATGAAAATTATAATTCGAAATAAACCTAACAAACCTAGAAATAACTTCTTCTTCTTTAATTTGTGGCGCCGTGTGTAGGTAATACACAATTCCACTAATGTCATGTAGATACAGGTTGAGCATTGTCTGTGGCAGATAGTCTCATAATGGAAGGAGAGCAATTAAAAAATAAAATTTGTGAAAAGAAAATAATTATTCAGTGTAACTTATATGAAGACGGAGTTATTGTAAAAAAAATAAATACAGCTAAAATTAATTAAAGTTTAGATTAAAGTTTGATTTTGTTAATTTTAATAAATAAGGAAAAGACATGTAAAATTAAAAGGTTATTATTCACTAAAGCTAAGAGACACATAAGAGGTTAGTAGGATGGGGAATATAAGCAGGGAGGATATCATACAGGGAGAATCTGATTCTCGAATAATTGAAGAATATATGATCGAGAGAACCATCCTCTAGGCCGCATTCACAGAGAGAATGATTCCTAATCCTTGATTGAGATAGATGCACTGGTGTTAGAAATAACTTTACTATTATCTATGTTCTTCCTTGTAATGTCTATATCATTAAACCAATAAAATGATATAATATTTATGCATTGTTATGAAATATTCGTATTTTTATTATTAATTTTAATTAAATTCAAGTGAAAATAAAATAATTACCATTCATTTTACTTCATTCCAATTCAGTCCACAATATATCTATAATATACATACATACATGTATTATTCTGTATGTTTCAACAGTATACAAATGATTACCATACCAAATTACTGTTAATTAGAATACTAAATGTCTAGTGTATTATAAAATAAAACTGTTGCATATTCATTAGTAGCTGACATATTGCTTAGATACAAATAGAAATTAAATCTCCAGTCCTCCTCCATAAAATAAGTTTTTACTTTGAGTAATCGCCAAATTTTCAATTTACCACTATCAAATCGGACATAGGTCAACATTGCCCATTGCATAACCTGCTTTCTCTCTGTAATAGGTATAACTTTTCAATTTGATATATTTATTTCCGATTCCTAGGCCTCAACTCAGAAAAAGTTATATATAAATGTTTAATTTATTGTCATTTTCTTTATTTGTTTTAATTGTGATTTAGGTCTTTAGCATTGTCAAATATTTTCTCTTGTTTTGTACATTGTATTAATAGTAGGGTACAATTAAAATGAAACTAATTTTATATATTCATTTTTGATTATGTTATTGTTAACTGAAGAAATATTATTTTAAATGAAACATCTGCATGATATAAAATTTGTAAAGAAAGTAATAAAGGCAGCAGAAATTAATTGTGATATATTTGTACATGGCCATATAAATTATTAACCAAAATAGTTGTTATGGCTCAAAGCTTAAAGATTGCCCCAAAATTTTGGCACCATGGACAAATATCACAAATATAGGGGTTGTCAGCCCCCTAGAGTGACACTGCTTTTACACTACAGAGTATAAGTCAGTTGTGTAAATATAAAATAAATAAATAAACATATGTACTTTGTATAAAACATAATTACAATCATGAGTGACCTCATATGTGTATAAAATACAATTTGAGACAATATGAAATCAATAAAAATAAAACAGCCTATGCCACTCAGGGATAATGCCATTTCCTATTAGTCAAATAATCTTATAATCAGTACTTACAGAGATTATCTCCTATAACTAGATAACCATATATTATTGTAGACTTTTCTGTAGGTATTTTCCGTCTTTTGGTGCTTTTATTTACAGTCCATCTAACTCAAAGACTCTTTATAAGCATTTTCAGGAAAAAACGACTTTCTTCTATAGAAATTTATGTTTTTTTGCTTATGGATGTTTTAGAAAGAAAAAATAACAGGATTTGTCAATTATTTTCACTTTATTTTGAAATATCGTCTCCAAAATGTTGTTAATCGAAAAAAAAATGAAGAATCTAATATTACATAAGAGAGTTATCTAGTGATAGATGTCATACCAAAAACATCTTAATAACATTACTTCAAAATAGATATCAAATAAGAGAAAAGACACTGGTAATTTCTGTCATGCGTGCCTGAAGTCTCAACAGCTGGATTGGCTGATCTCAGAACACGACAATCCAAAAGAGTCCACAAGAGTCTTTGTGATCGGCTTATTGCAATTTAGCTATGTACATAACACTTTCCTTAATAAAAGAGTGTTAAAATATTACATCAATATTCTTACTAGTATTTTGTTGGTGATAACTTTATGTAAACACAAATTTAATAATCACTATTTCATAAATTTTACACATTGAACCAGTAGGAAACACCTAAGTATAAGGCGTACATTATCAAAGTCAAGTTGTATTGATAAACATTTGAAAGTAGATTTGCAAGGTCAATCAATAATGTGTATGTAATTATAATGATTTGGGAATGCACAGTTGTGTGAATAACAAAAAAATGTACAGGAAATGTTTACTATGTTTTTTGAAGTTTTACAAAATCTATTCAATAAGTTTGAGTGTTCTTATAAATTAATATAAACCTAAGTTGTAATTTTTAGTTTGTCCATTAACACACTTTTATGTGAAATTCTTTTTAAAGTTTTTATAGAGCCGTTATTTATAAAAAAGTCTAGAAGGTTGTGCTGCATACGGCTCTCATAGCTTTTTGGGACAAATTGATTTCAAATAGTAAAATTCAATTTGTAATTATGTATTTGTTTCTATTTTTTTGTTAGGTAATCATGTACGTAATAAATAAGGTGCCAAGACGGATTAAAACTGCAATTAAAAAGGCAACTTTTTAAATCTTCAAAAGTACAAGCTAAGCTTGGTAATTTTCATTTAAACAAACAGGACAGACAAACAGAAAGGGTTAGCAGATTTTTTGTTTACAGTACTTCCCACCAGCGAAATTGGGCTGGATCATCTACTGCACGTTTGTCACCATATTGTTCACATTTCTGAAAATCCTTAATCACAGGCTGCATCACGTGTATGACACCAGTGAGTGTATTGTGGTGCAGCCTACAAGCAACCAGGGAAATAATAATGAAAGCAATGTGTAAGTTTTTTGTGTATCATATCTAGGGACCAGTAAAATTTCTATTGATTACTGTTTTAACAATTTTTGTAGGCCTCAAAATTCTGCATAGTAAAAATATTAGGGTACCATAGTTATATACATATCCACATGGAAAGAAAACCATAATTAAAAAGTGAATTTATACACTTGTGATTTATTGCCATCATTTCTACATATTTACCTTGCCGTGTATGATAGTATTAGACCATAAATGTATAGAAATAATAGTTAACACTATATTTGAGATAGTTATAGAAAAATGATATAAAAATAGCTATTACATGGAGCCCGACAGAAGCTTCTAACAAATCAATATGTACAACATAGAAAATTTTATTAAATGCTTCCAAATAATATTTCATTTTAGTCCAGATGAAGGTGTGGAGATGCAAATGCTGAGGGTACCAGCAGCACCTGGTAGCGACAATGAGTCTGTCACATCATTGGAGTATCATAAACCTAACAACAGTACAATAGGTAAATCAAACAACACTAAGTATCTATTAAAGTCCATATTGATTAATATTACTCTGGAAACTGTTGTTTCAGATTTAAAAGTAGATGTCCACCGCAAAAACAGTACTGAATCTAGTATAGAAGATAATGCCACTTCTGCAAAGCAGACTGAACCTACAGCCACTACGAAATCCGATTTGTGCGTGGCTCAAACCACAGATATGCCTGGCCCTTCCATAACCCGTCCAACTACCAGAAGTAGGTCCAAATCTGGTCATAGGAGGGAACATAGAACCTCTAAACGGAGAACACATGGTACTAGGATAGATGAACTGATCGTCGAAGCGTCCAGAAATATGCGCGTAGATAATAATTTACCTGTTCATATGTTAGTAGATGAGGGGCCCTTTGCAAAAGTTAGCAGGAGGTACCACGAGTGTCCCCATAGACGCGGATCGAGTAACAGGGATTTTTTTAAAGAGTGGTTGTATTTGGACGGCACAGAGGCGATAAACGAACCTTATCAGTCTAAATTTGCTCGTCAACTTAGTTCCGATTCAAAAGATAACTCGGAACCTAGTGTAGGTCAACCTTCACCTAAAAAGCGAACGGCTCACAGACGTAGATACACAAACTATCATGATGAGAGCTGCACGAAATCAGCTATAGCTTTGGCCACAGCTCAGTCTTCTAATATGAGAAGAAATTCCAATTCCACGATGTCTACCATACAGCTTCCTTTACTGAACTCTACAGCACAACTCGTTTCACATATGAGAAGACATTCGAACAATGCAGATACAGGTTTCTTTGCCAGTGTCGAACTAGGTGAATACATGATGGTTAAAAATGAAACTCCGACAGGAGATGTTGAGAAAAATAAGGGAAAGAGTCCAGGTGTCAGAAGGATAAAAAGCGCTGCGTTGGAAATTGGTTGTCCACCGCCAAGTGTTTCAAATTTATCACCTCATCCAAATAGTGCCGAAACAATTGGTGGTCAGATGTTAAAGAATCCAAAAAATGCTGTGATTCCTCCTCCGAGCAAATGTTTAACTCGTGGCCCACATTTAAATCTATATCCCAAAAATGAAAATGGAGAAGGATGCAGTTATCCTTACCTAACATATGGTTCTGAAATTGTGTATCCAATAGCAGAGATCTCTGATGAAATGCAAACGTCACAAAAAGAAACTGATTTAGATTCAAGTGGAGAAAGTTACAGTGATTACGATGACGAAAAACAATTTCGAGGGTTTGACTGGGATGCTGAGCAATCATCAGCTTTAAGGTCGAGTGATTCAGATTATGAAAATAATGGTTCAAGATCCCCGTTATTAGACAGACCATCAGATATAAGAGTGGTACGTACCAAAAATCACTGTGATAGTAAAAAACGTTGCTGCGATCGTCACTCCAGTTCGAAACACAACCCTGAATGTCCCAACGATAAAAGTAAACATGTGAGACTGAAAAAAATTAAACATGATTTACAGCACGAGAAGCGTTCTGAACAACAACAAATTTCTTGTGAATGTAAAAATAGTCCCGGTGATTATTTTGAAAAAGCCAGTGCAAGTTCAAAAGATTTGCTTATAGAAAAATCTAGTTTAGAATCTAATGAGACTCAGGATCAGGATAAAAAGACTGATGATAGAAAAGTGGTAGAACAGAAACTTTGGGACCACGATATATCTAATTCTAGTAGTAGTAGTGATACAGATAGGCCACCTAATGAGGAAAAAGAGAAAAATATTGACCCAGAGACAGAAGGATCCCAATTGACTTGTGATAGTAAAAGTGCCGATGATATAAGCGTGTATAGCCTAGATTGGCTTTTTGAAGAAGTATCTACATCTAATCGTGGTTGCTGCAGAGAAAGTTCGCCAACTCCGGAAGAGGTTCTTTATCAAAAACTTGCTAGTGCATTAGGTGAATCATCTACAAATGTGCCAAAAAATTTAGGCGCTATACCCAAGCAAATAAAAAATTTAGCACGATCTCGAGCATCATCACAAAAAGAGAACAAAAAGAAGGATTGTAAGAAAGAGAAGGATGAAAACCAAAATGAAGAGAGAATACTTATGGACGCAGTCGAAGCTCAAGCTGCCTTAGTACAGGGGTTGGAATGCTTATTTGCAGCAACTAACGCCAATACAGTCGTTATGCCTCCACCGAATAGAGAAGAACGATCACGGAGTCACAGACAAAGCATAAGGTGCGAAAGAGAAAATTCGCACAAAACCAGGAAACGTTCTATAGAGGAAGTTGCACAAACTTCAACTAACACTTTACTTCCCACATCCATGCCATTGTTGGCCGCGTTTTTAAATTCAAGAGTTGAGTTTGGGCCTTGTTGTGTACCAACCTATGTGCAAAATGCAGAAAACGCTTCTTTTGATCAATCGCAGTCTGTAGAAGATGGTCCTAGACTTCGCCCTTTGATGGATCGAAATCATAGAAATCGGGTTAGGAAAATTAAGCGTTCAACTCGACAGAGAAACAAGTCATCACAAAATAATGCTGATAAAAAGGATAAATCGCTAAATACAGAAAACTCGAATAACTCTAATAGTGTTCATTTTGCAACGTCGTTTGATGATACAAGCGATGGAGCGATACATTGTTTTATGGATGAATATGGAAACTGGATGTCATATACTTTTGATAAAAATAATTCAGGTAGAGTTCAAGCACAGCCAATACCTTTACCAGAAAAAGAAGACAATAATAAAATGAACATGGTAAAAGCTATAGAAAATCCAGAAAATTGCCAAGAAACAGCAGGAGAAGGTAGCTGTGGTTCCCTAGAATCCGAAGCTGGTAACAGTGAAATCGTTTCTAAGGTAAAACGCGGCGATAGTGCTGATCAGTCTTCTAATCAGGGTAGTAACAACCCGCTTTTGTCCAGTAACAACAATGGATCGACAGTAGTTCCTATTAATACTAATAGTTCCAATAAAAGGTTTTATGTCTTTGATGGTGGTACTGGACCACACACTGACCAACCAAGATCTCCTGTTGCATATGTGACGGATAGTTTATTAGAGCAAATTGAAGCAGAACGACAGTCTAGGATGGGCCTGCCTAGCATGCATATAAATTTTTTAATGAACCAGCAAAGAGCACAACAGCAAGCTCAACAACAACCAGAGAGTACATCTATTAATATAACTTCCATAATGCCCTCTATAGGGGAAGAAAGTGAAATAAATATAAGAAATAAATTCTCGAAATTAATGGAAGAGATCGAGAAAGCCGGACAACCAAAACCAAAGAGTTATTACAAATGGAAATTATCCAAATGTTTTGAAGTCAAAGTCACTTTGGATCGGTTAAAACTCATGGCCCTGTTTGACAGGAATTTGACTTTTAAAGAGACATTTATAACAATAATTTTAGCTATCACGGTGGCAGTTTTAGGTTCCATGGTTTTGAACATGGGTTTTTACAGGGATATCTATGCATTTTGGTTTTGTTTCATTATGGCTGGAAGTCAGTATTCATTATTGAAGAGTGTTCAACCAGACTCGGCATCACCCGTCCACGGTTTTAACAAAATGGTTGTATTTTCACGACCAGTGTATTTCTGTTTGTGTTCAGCTATTTTATGTGGCGTTCATGGATACTTGGAGCAGTCTGTTTTGCCTGATGATGCACATACAAGAAGTAAACGAAGTTTTGATAATTCTAAACCATTATCAGTTTATGGAATCAAAATTAATGAAAGGGATTTTTTATATGTACTTCAAGAAGTTCTTTCCAAGTTTCTGCTGTTTTTTCCATTGGCATTTAGTTTAGGTTTATTCCCACAAGTGAACACTTTTCTAATGTATTTATTGGAGCAGATCGACATGCACGTTTTTGGTGGAAATGCTACAAGTAGCTTGAGTGCTGCTGTATTTTGTGTAGTTCGTTCACTGGCTGCCATAGGTGTACTTTACGGGTTCGCGTATAGCGGATTGGTGGAAGGCAAAAAATCTGAACATCAGAAACATAACATCCTCTTCTCTATCTTCTGTGGTCTTCTTGTTCCTATAGCCTACCATTTAAGCAGAAGTGCCAGTGATTACACTCATATATGGAATTTAATCAAAAAGCACTTACTTCCACCAGAATTATATGTGATCCACAATCCCGAATGTACTCCCGAACTCGAAAAAGGTGACCCGAGCACATTGAGCGACGATAAAAAGAATTATTCGGAAAGTAACATATCTAAGCAGAATTCGATTGGTAGTTCGGCGTCAAAAATTAATTTTAGCTCCGAGACGAATATCGCCAGAACTCAAAAGCGTTCTCAGGCATCGAGTATAAGTTCCTTGAAAATGGATCCAAGGGGTGGGGACACATTAAATTCGACATCTTCATTAAAAGTTGACCCTCCAATGGAAACGGAAGACAAGAGTCAAGAGACTAATCCAAATAATTCTAATACGAAGCCCGATACTGCTGAGAAACCAGATAAATCAGATGAAGGTATGGAGGATCCACTTCCGAGGAAGCTTCAGGAAACAGTGAATGTGAGGTTAAAGAATGACGTCATCGTCTGTACTTTTCTGGGGTTGTTCGTTTTTGGGTTACACTGCACGACGGTCTTCACTACCCTTCGACCGCAACTTAATACGGTTAGTTCCGCAACTTAAAACTTGAAAACAAGCTGTGCGATCTGTGTCCCTCTTATTTGTGAGAGTTGATTTTTTTCCTGTATGGTATACAGGTTTTGTTTAAGATTGATTACAAGTAATATTTAAGTGTAGTCGTATTTTTAATATTTGTTATTGTATCATATTTCTCCATCGTATGTTTTGCCTATAGTTTTACCGGACGTTAAATGATAATTTGGTATAAAATAGTAACGCCCTAAAATTAATAAGGAGGAAGGCGCCGAAATGCTGTTAGGTGCTTGGCCACCGGTTTTGAATTTGGAAGTTTTAAATTAATAATAATATTTTTTTATTGGAATCAGAACAACAACTTGTACAATATAAAAAAATGACCGTTATCAGCTACATTAGTGAAACTGTATCGCAGCCAATAGCGTTCACCTCTACAACAACATATTGCGTTCCTCAAAAAAAAAATAAAAAAGTAAACATCTTTGAAAATTTGTGTGAAGTGAAGAAAGGGTTAAATGGTAGTAGTGCTAGGTGTGTTGTGTGTCTGTGTGTGTGTTATTTGTTTTTAATATTCAAATTTGACAGGATAATAAAGGGAAAATATTTATTAGACACGGTGAAAGTCACTGAATACTATCGAGATGAAATATTTTCTAGCTTTTGACAACTTTTTCAGTTTTCTCATAGTGTAGTTTAAGGAGTCAATTTCTTCTTCAAATTCTTTTTATTATAAATAATCAAGTGATTATTAGAAATTGTCCAACCAGCATGCTATGGTTGTAACAAGACATTCTCATTGCAGAGTATGAAAGAAATGGTTATGTGTAACATAATTTTCCAGGTGTTATGGATAATAGCTAGTATACTGGGATGGGTGTTGCACTATTTAACGCCGCAGCTTCGTAAGCAGCAGCCGTGGTTGTGCCTCACGGGGCCGGTGTTGCGGCAGCACGAGCACGCTCAGTTCGAAGTCACCGAGCCGGCTAGAGTCATGTGGTTTGAGAAGGTATCGTTCTTATTGATTACATCGCTTTTAAATAGTGATATACACAAGCGATTTCCGTCCGGTGAAGCTGTGAAGGGCCATGACGCCAATAGGGTGTAGTCAGTTCGAAAAAACGAAAAACGTATAGGCAATGTGAACATATACGTATACTAGTCATACAACATAAACAATGTCACACAAACATATTTAATGGGATAAAAAAATGCATTATATTTCCATACATTTTTATTTTAGTTTCTTGTTTTGTGTTCCTTATATTATTACTCATGCATATTAGGTTATACAATATTGCCAAACACGTATAGAAACAAAATGTATGTATTATGCACAGTCACATTTTGCACATTTACGATATGTATGCAATTGAATTTCGATTTGTATAATAGTATTTTTTGTAGTGTTATGTGACTTAAAAGTTTTTTTTTTCTATAATAAAGAAGGTAACTTGATGCATTAAGGGTGTATCTGAGACATGGGTTTTGCTTGCATTCGTTTTTCAAGATAGTGGTATCGGGATGACTGTATCGTAGACTGTCATTGGTGCCAAGTAATGTTATTATAAAAATGATCATGTCTAGTCTGCTAGTCTAGTCTAATTGCCACATTGTTTTTGTTTGCTAATTTACTGCTAGTTCTAGAGCTACCAATTAATTGGTAAAGGAAAACTTAATGTAGATATCTAAATGCTTGAAGTGTATTGTTGTAAGTCCACCAGATGTAAGATTTTACAAAACTGTGGACTTGATTCATTCCGTTATTAACTATGTCTCTCCATATATGAGAACTTTGTCCTACATCTAGAGTATGCTGGTAATGTTCTTGTGGTGCTACCACATGTGAAAAAATATAGAACTGTATATTTGGTTGACTTACTTGCTAATTAAACTCTTACATTCTTTCTTGGATATTTACAATTTGTTATTCTTGTAGCTTATATATTGTTTTTTGTGTTGTTGAAGGTGGGGGCCACCTGCACCTGGTATTTTAAGGCTCTTAATTTACTTTGTTTTGTTAATTTATCCCAGATGTTCGTGTACTTGTGTTTCCTGGAACGTAACGTGCTGTTCCCGGGCGTGGTGGTGGCGGCCGTCACGCAGGACGCACCGGCGCTCGCTGACAAGTTCGGAGACACGCTCGCCGCGCTCATCATATGTGTCTGTGCGCTTAAATGTAAGAAGTCTTTCATCAACGTCCCGATCGTTCTACAATATATGCAATGAAATATGACCGGCATCACATTTCTTTTTTACCGAGCGTCCGATGGTCGAATAAGGGGGCGTGTAATAATTACCTGAGGCATTTTTGAAGATTTTCAAACTCCCCTCAACTACCTAGTGTCATTTGTCTCTACAATATATGGAAGAGTTGTGGCAGACTCCAACATATTTCAGTCTAGAAACATGTTTTACTTTACATTAATCAGATTTACTCACATTTTTACACAAATTTTCACCAGAAAAAAATTACTTGATACCGAAACCCCTCTCTACACCACGTGAGATTTAGTGAGATTCGCCTTGATACCCTCCTCTCCTCTAATCCCTTCATTTAATAAATGGATTTCTTTTAAGCCATTTAGAAGGTAAAAAAAATTCAAAGGTTGAAAATTTTTTTTACACGTGTTCATCAAATTGCAAATGAAAACCGTGATGAGGAACATCTTATTAAGAAAACTAAGAACTGGTGATTTAACAGTGTCATTTTTTGATTCAGGCCAGTGCATAATTAACAACTCGATAGTAATTAAAAATATGCATGTTGTTTGACATTACATTTCGTTCACAGGTCTAAGGCATGCATATTCCGAACCGGACTCACAATACTTGATAATCGTGTTCGCTGTCCTGCTCTTTCAAAGGGATCTGAGCAGTCAGAAGATATCCGAGACATTCCTCGTTGATTATTTCTTAACAGCGATCATATTCAACAAAGTCTACGAGTTTTTGTTAAAGGTTAGTTCATATTTTTATTTTTAAACAATAATAATTCAAATTGTGCAGCCGTTCTGAAGTGATACGCTTACATATATTCAGCAATTGATTTATTCAAAATTTATATACTTTGAACAATTGTTAATAGATTTAATTTTAATATTCTATAATGCTAGTCCCATACCTGCGTGTATCGGCAAGAATTTTGTCTATGGTCAGAGTAAATGCAGATGTGGGAAGACATTATCTTTATGCGTTACCAACTATCGGACGATAACTGGGGCCGCGGTTTCTTCACACATCAAAGGAACTTGGAGACGCTAATGCAGAGTTACTATTGAAATGACAATCGCGTGCAAACGTTATTCTACGCCTTTATCGGAATTCATTTTGAGTATACTTTTTAGCGGCCCAAGTGATCGAAGCTTCGTCGCGCAGGTCTGGGACTAGCATAAGGTTAAGAATTAGAATAAAATCATATCTGTGGGTAAATGTAAATATAATAACTGGTTTTTAAAGTACAACTGCCAGAATGGACCAGGAAGTGTTTTCTATGAAATTTTAAATTGAATAGTGAAATGTCGATTATTGTGTCCAACTAGACTACGACCACTAAACACCAAATCTAATAATCGCACTTGTGGCATGTAGAAGCCTGTTCACCTTCATGGTGGAACTGATGTATATTCAGTAATCAAGGAGGATGTCGAGAGTATCTGTATCATGCACATAAGGATAAAGTCGTCACAGTAACTTACACATACTTGCCTGTTGCCTTTTACTACGGCACAATTTTAGTTCAAAATTCGATCTGAGTTTGTATTTATTATATGATGAAATTTACAAAGACGTCTGTGCGATTAAATACTAAAATATTTTAAATCTCAGCTTGTACTTACTTTGTATCACTCAAAATAGAGTAGGATGGAACATTTTAGATTTTCTTAACATAAATATTTTTTTTGTAGAATTTTCAGCCAACAAATTTATTTACATTAAACAACTTCGAAAAGGAAGAGATTCTTCATTTGGTATTGGTATTTGTTTATTTCTTAGAACTTCGTTATTTCTAAACCAGTTTGCCAGAAACCTTTTTCTTTTTTTAAAGAGGTTATTTACAAGAGGTTTTAATTTGTCTCATTAATTCCATTAGCATTAGATTTTTTATTTTAAAAATATATTCTAATATATTTCTCCTCAAAATCGAATTGAAAATGTATAGTGATTGAGATATTGCTAGGTTTATGACAATTCAAGACTAGCTAAGTTAGATACTATGCACAAGGACATTGTGATACGTTTTTTTTTTCATTCTTTTCTATTTTGTAATTGCACCCATTCTGTATCGTTTTTTATGGTCATCATATCTCTCCAGGTCCAGTTCGTGGTGACTTACATAGCTCCGTGGCAGATAACCTGGGGCAGTGCGTTCCACGCGTTCGCACAACCCTTCTCAGTGCCTCACTCCGCCATGCTGTTCCTGCAGGCAGCACTCTCCGCTCTCATCTCTTCACCACTCACTCCGGCTCTGGGTAAGTATATGTTGCACGCATATGCAATTAATAATCTACATGATATTATATATAATATATAAATATGTGAAGATATAATTGTTCAGAACCTTCCCTGTTTGCTATATACGAGATTTTCTATTATCAATAAAAAAAATTAGAAATATATGTACAGCACATAGTATGTGCAGTCCAAACACGGTGGAAGTGAAATAATTGAAAAATAATAAACTTCATATGAACGATACAGGTGAAAAATACACACGCTGGTTATGACGCCATTTCCAAGGTTTCATAATACGCAAGCGCACACAAACGTACAAACATACACATATACAATGCTCAGATCAAAGCAAGTAATTACCTAGTGCAATATACAATGAAGAACCCGTGAATATAAGATACACTGTATAATGTATTCTATCTCATTCTCTCGCACGTTAAACCCTATAGAATTATATGTTTGTCGCTTTTTACTTTCATTGAGTATCAAAACACAATGGGGCTAAAGAAGTTTTGACATTAAAAAAAATACATGGAAGGATTATAGTGGAACAATTTTTTGCAAAATACTCCAATAATATTGAAACCAAAAACACATACATCCTAAGTCATTTTATTAATGTGGTATTTGTTTGTTACACTTTCACACTTTAACTACTTAACCGACTTTCATGCAATTTTGCCTACACATCATTAGGAATACAGAAAAGGGCATAGGGTAAATTTACATTAACTAGAGCGAAGTCACGGGCAAAAGCGACTAGTTTTTCTATGTAAGTAATTTGTTTAATATCGTTTTGCAATCGGGTTGGGCGTTATTGTAGAATTAATACAAGGGCCAAAGATTAAACTAAGTAACAAATTGACACTTGTTACTTCCTAACACATATTTGTCAATATGTCTTAGTGAGAGGGATAGGAATGCTAGTTGTCAATATTTTCCAGTCGGAAATAGCAAAGAAACATAAAAAAAAAATATAATTTTAACGGCATATTTATTTATTTAGTAGTTTTTTATCATTTGCATGGTGGTAGGGCTTTTTCTAAGTCGGTCTGGCTAGCTACCACCCTCAAGTTGAAAATTTATCACCAAGCACCTGTTGGTGTGTTCCGGTAGCTGCACTTGAGAACCAGTCTCCCCTCTAGGTTAAGCGTGATTTACCATCTTAGACCACATCATGATTTAACATCAGATGAGATTGTGGTCAAACGCTTATCTATAAAGTATAAAAAAAAAATTACAAACATTCTTTTGTTATCTTCTCAGGAAGTGCTATATTCATGACGTCATACGTGCGCCCGGTAAAATTCTGGGAACGTGATTACAATACGAAGAGAGTGGACCAGAGCAACACCAGGCTCATATCGCAGCTAGAAAGGAATCTAGGCGCTGGTATATTTATTTTTCATGCTTAATAGAAGATATTCTTCCACGGCTGAGGTATTTTCTTCTTCCCCTTTTCATATTTACGGTAATATTTTTTATTTCGACCTGGGCTAATCCACGTCGCTGTTAGTATGACTAGATTTGCGATTGGTTATTTTTTATTTCTGAGGATACTGGTCATGTAATTCTCTCTCTCTCTCTCTCCGGGCCATCATACTGTAAAAGATTTATTTTCATCTTTGCATCCAACAAACGTTATCTTTTAAAGGCCGACCATAAATGACGTCACACGAATTTCATGTTTTTTGTGGCATGACGTCACATATTGTACCATTTTAGATACGTATTTTTTAAAAATTAAAACTACATTTCGAAAATCATTTACATAGTGTTTAAAAGGTTTTTTTTCATATGGTCAACAATATGTCACACACTTTCAAAAATTTATAGAACATAATAAGTGAAATGAACAATTAAAAATCTTCTGGCCTTTCGCCTTATGTCGAAGGCGACCAACGCTCATCATGGTTACTTATAGCGAACGTAAAAGTGCACATGTTAAATGTGATACAAAATTAAACTATAAAGCTAGTAACAAAGTATGTAAATATTTCTTTTTCCATTAAAGTCTAGAATTCTGACACTATAATTTATGATTTGACACACTTGACACGTGATGTAATTTATGGATGCTCTCCTTAACATTTAGGACACAAATGTTAGTAAAATTAATACACTAATGTCTGAAAATGAGATCTCAATTTAAGTTATAAAGGGTATTTTGTGTAATTTTCAGACGATAATAACTTGAATTCCATATTCTATGAGCATTTGACCCGATCGCTTCAGCACTACTTGTGCGGGGACCTCATGCTAGGAAGGTGGGGTCAGGTGCAGCAGGGCGATTGTTTTGGTGAGTCTACTGTCTTTTTTAATGAGTATATGTTTAACTATTGACCGCACTTGATATTAAGAAATGTTTTTGTTTAGAATGTTAACTAAATGTAGTGCCCTAGATAAATAAATCTAGAAAATATATTTAAAGTCATCAATTTTTTTTTATCGTCATAAAGTTTAAACTTTTCTTCAAGTCTAGTTTAATTACTGTTCCATTCCTTACAACGATAGCTTATAAGATACCTTATAACTTTAAATCGCCTATTTTTGGATATATATATGTGTGTATATAAATTTATTTCATATATACTCGGATGTATCGGACATGTATTCATCGGAAACTGGTACAACTATTTGTATAAAAAAAAATATTCAGATAAAGTTTTGCTTTTTAAGTTTGGCTTCCATGAAAAAAACGCAAATTTACATTTAAAAAAAAAACTTTACAATTAATTGTTAGAGCCTATGACATATAGCACCATGTATATTGTAATAGTACAAGCATCATTATCAATGTATGATAACCTACTGGTACCCAAAATTTTGCGAGATGGCGCTATATGGCATTTTACGAATACGTCTGGCGTACAGCCTAATAGCAACAGTGCAATTGTTGTGTTAACCAAAACTTGACCACCAGGTGCTATAATCTAGAAACTTCCATAGTAACCGAGTTTGCCTAACAAAGTATATATTACACTAAAGTAACAAAATTATATTATGGTTCATATCTTATTCACTTAGGAACACAAGTATTACATTTGTGATACATAACACGACATATAATGTTTTTAATAATATACAAATTGGAAGCGATGATGGCTCAGTTGGTAGTGTTTTGGGACACAGCGTCGAAGGACGTAGATTTGAATCCAAGCAACTGAGTCAGAGCTTTCTGTGAAGGAAAACATCGTGATGAAACCATAGCGTGGGGGTAAGGCTTTTTCTAAGTTCAAGTTGAAAATCTGTCACCAAACACCTGTTGGTGTGTTCCGGCAGCTGCACTTGAGAGCCAGTCTCCCTCTAGGTTAAGCGTGACTTACCATCTTAGACCACATCATCATATAAAATCAGATGAGATTGTGATCAAAATGTTTACCTATAAAGTATAAAAAAAAATACAGGCTACGTTAGTGACCAACTGCTTCATATTAGTGATTGGTAATAGCAGAATTCACCACCGAATTTTTTTTTTTAATTTTTCAGTCTTAGCCTCAGATTACCTGAACTGTTTAGTTCACATTGTCGAAATGGGCAACGGTTTAGTGTCCTTCCAACTGAGGGGATTAGAGTTCAGGGGGACGTATTGCCAGCAGAGGGAGGTGGAAGCTATTTCAGAAGGCCCTGAAGAGAGTAGCGGTAAGTTTTGTCATATAAACCGAGGGTTACAGTCGAATGTGTATCAAATATGTATGAAAATATGGACTTGATGCCTGTAGAGTCATTCTCTGAAATTTGGTGAATAGATGTGAAAGGTCGAGATGATGTAATCAGAAAACAATACAGAATTTTTGACATTTAAGTCACCAATACATGACATTTTATTCTGTAATGTATCTGCAAGTGAAGCGTTTTCTAAATAGTATAGTAGTTAGATATTAGTATTATTATAATTGTTAATATTAGTCAGTAAATACTATGAAATGAGTGAACGAGTACTGTTGTGAATGAGTTATTGAATATTCTACGAGACACTTATTTTGATTACTTTAATTTGATTAAAATATCAAATGGTCTCAGATTGATATGTTGTTTTTGAAAAAATAGGTGTATATTAAAAATTAATCTGTTCGCTGCTACTGGATCTAAATGATATTGGTACATTGACTTGATTGTAAACAATATCTTTGTTGTATTACAAGAGCGATGTATACTGCGTTGAATACTGTTAAATGAGTTGAATGAGTGAGTGAGTACTCGTTGAATGAGTAAGTGCAGTTGTATTAGTGAATATTGGTAAACGAGTGAGTACTTTTGAATAGGTTAATAGTGTTGAATGAGTGAATACTGGTAAACGAGTGAGTAGTTTTGAGTAGGGGAATAGTGTTGAATGAGTTAGTAAGTACTGTTGAATGAGTGAATACTGGTAAACGAGTGAGTACTTTTGAGTAGGGGAATGGTGTTGAATGAGTTAGTAAGTACTGTTGAATGAGTGAATACTGGTAAATGAGTGAGTAGTTTTGAGTAGGGGAATAGTGTTGAATGAGTTAGTAAGTACTGTTGAATGAGTGAATACTGGTAAACGAGTGAATACTTTTGAGTAGGGGAATGGTGTTGAATGAGTTAGTAAGTACTGTTGAATGAGTGAATACTGGTAAACGAGTGAATACTTTTGAGTAGGGGAATGGTGTTGAATGAGTTAGTAAGTACTGTTGAATGAGTGAATACTGGTAAATGAGTGAGTAGTTTTGAGTAGGGGAATGGTGTTGAATGAGTTAGTAAGTACTGTTGAATGAGTGAATACTGGTAAATGAGTGAGTAGTTTTGAGTAGGGGAATGGTGTTAAATGAGTTAGTAAGTGCAGTTGAATGAGTGCATACTGGTAAGCGAGTGAGTGGTGTTGAGTAGGGGAATAGTGTTGGAGGTGTGTGGTGCGGTGCGCAGAGGGCGTGTGCACGGGCGTGTGGTGGTGCGGCGGGCGCGTGGTGTCGCCGGGCGCGGCGTGGGCGCTGCGGTGGCTGGCGTGGCAGCTGACGAGCGCGCGCTACGTGCTCGAGGGCTACTCCGTCAGCGACAACAGCGCCGTCTCCATGCTGCAGGTCTTCGACTTCCGCAAGGTGCTCCTCACCTACTACGTCAAGGTGCGTCCACCCTCGACTAATCACACAATCTTATTTCAAACTAGCATAATCTTGTACCCTAAATTATTTATTAACTGTACTATTTCCAAAATTCCTATCACGGTCTTGTTTAGCACCACCCATTTATGAACATTGTTTGAATATTCTGATGACGACATTTCCTTGTTTAGAGTTTCCTATTTCAATATGTAGAGTTGAATAAATAGTTAATAGATTACAATTTATATTATACGAAAACTATAAATGCGAATGTGAGTTTGTTTATTTGTTATTCGTTCACGTCTTAAATATTATTTAACTGATTAAGAAATTTTTCATACAAGTTGTCAGGTGAACAAAAAGAACCTAGGGTAGGGGTCCCTTTCACCCAGAGAAAAAAATACTCTTCCATACGGATACGTCAAATCTACATGAACACCAACGAAGCCTCTAATTAAAGCTAGCACGCTATAAGTAAAGAATGAAGTGAGTTTTACAAACAAAGGAAATAAAGGTGTCATTGTGGTACATTTATTATATATGAAATATCGGAATTGATTATTATTATAAGATATTTGTATAAATCAATTAACGGTAGCGAAGTGTTCGAAACACGTAATGTACTTCTCTCAGGATTAAAAAGAAAAAAAACAAAAAATATCAATTATTTACTATATACCAACAATGTAATTCCGATAATGAATGGATAGATGGCGCTTATAACAAATTTGACGGTTGCAATAGATTTGACACTTAAATGTGCCGTACATTATCATACTAAGAATGCGTTTATATTTTCAACAGAGTATAATATACTACACAATACAATCGAATAAGCTTGAAGAGTGGCTCGCATCTCCCGTCATCGCTGAAGCCCTCAAACCCATGAACGAGAGGTCCTTTGTCGACTTGGACCCGATATTCAACGTCAACCTGGACGAGGATTACGACTTCCGAGCTTCCGGGATCACCAGGTGACATACCATAGTGTAGCCTAAAGTATAAGCCATTTTCATAACAGTAATATAGTAAAAAATACCAAATAAATAGTAATGAAACATGAAATCGATAACAAAACGTCAAATATTCATGTTTTTTCATCTTTTTGGACCTTAAAATTAAGATACGAGCATAGATATTAATGTAGATTGTGTGGAAAATAATGTGTCCTCTAGACAATAATATTTACTTAGTTTAAACATATTTATAAAATTTCAGAACAAATCTTAACTTCCCGTCCTTTGCCTTTCATCTTACAAACTCCCCGAGATATTTCTGTAGACCTCAAAATAAATACTCTTGTCATTTCTACAATTTAAGTGTTCTTCCACCTCCTCTAGATGAACGGTAACAGATTTGCTTTCATCACTGAAGTAAAAGAAATGTGTGCTTATGACCACATGATTGAAGTGAAAACTTATAATATGTATTTCGGATCTGACAACTAAACTAGATAAAATTAATTCAGTTCGGATGAGATTATGCCCAAACGGCTAAAACCTATAAAAAAAAAAGAAATAGCAAGTACGCACAAAACTTGCACATAACACCACTGACTATATTCAAAATGTACATAATATTTTATGACGACTGGAGTCGAGTATACACGATTTAGTGTCACCGACCAGAGCGTGATGGTTCAAGTTTGTTCACTGTTCTAGGTCCCGAAAGCAGTTTTCACGTCCAATAAATTATAAATATTTCCTAGGAGTAAATTCTGCAGCGTGTACCAAGAGTGGATAGGCGCGTGCGTCGTGCGCCGACCGCAGGGCTGGCGGCGGCGCGTGGGGGGCGCGGGAGGCGTGGGGGGCGCACCCCCCGGGGGACACAACAAGGACTCGGCACTCGTCACGCTGTGCTTCGCGCTCAGCCTGCTCGGCAGGAGAGCTCTGGCCGCAGCGCAGCATCTCTCCGCCTCCAGGTTATTAACAACAAAGCATTTATTTTTGTATATACTTTAACATTATTGCAATTTCCTCATAAACTAAATATATTCATCCGTCAAATAAATGGAATTAAGACAAAAATATAATGATATATAAAAAATCACTCTTAATGTTTTTTTTAATACTTGTTATTGATTAAGTGGCTAAACAGATAATCCTAACTAATATTGTAAATGTGAATATCAGTGTGTTTGTTTTATTACCAAACAGGCTTTAACTACTCAATCGATCGATTCTCATGACATTTTGTATACAAATTGTCAACATTACAGAAAAGAATATTGCGTAGCTTTCGTTAAGATATAAGGACTGTTCCCGGGGAATAGGTAAATATACACTAACACGAGTGAAGCCAATATATTAATGATGAATTACGTTGTCACCCTGTCACTGTATTCAAATGAACATTATTGATCGTATCGTGACTTTGAGTGTGAGCAACGAGAGTATCTATCACTGATTTTTTCAGATTTTGTATACAATTAATAACTTAAATTAGTATCGCTGTCAGGCGGGCGGTGAAGGAAGGCAGTCGTGTCTAAATCTGAGCCTGAGAAGTATTATTGTAAGTGGGAATGTGTGATTGAATCCTATATGTGGGTAAAATATACATAGATAAATTTCTCAGAGCTTAAAATCGCCAATACGTCGTGGGCTGACGTGATCATTTTGCCTATACCTTCGGCCTTGTCGCGTTAATAATATTACAAGTGTCTTGTGATAATTTAAATGTTCCAACAAGACGGTAACCCCTTGTTAGAACTTTCCATGGAGTCTTTGTGTCTTTCATAGAATTCAGGTTTCGTGGTGTTATTCCCCATCCACCTCACTTGTGGGCAATAACCGAACATTACGTAAAATACCACCGATATTACAAAATAAAGAGTGAAATAACACAAGATTATGAATAAAATATAAATTCCACTACTTGACACACATAAAAATGACGCCAAAAACTCTGTTTTATGTTACAACAGCGTGGAGTTCTTCCTGTACGGTCTGCATTCGCTTTTCAAAGGCGATTTCCGTATAACGTGCGCTCGCGACGAGTGGGTCTTCACGGACATGTCGCTTCTGCACTCTGTACTCGCACCCGCTATACGAATGGCGCTTAAACTACACCAGGTATGTACACATTACATTCCAAAATATCCAAAACGTATTACCCAAAACGAATTCATTATTACAGTAAAAACTATATATACAGTGCTCTACAATAGCACTTATAATTTTTACAGGTATGCCGGATCCGTGATCGTTTATATATCTCATAAAAATAAGGGGTTGATATCTCTAAAGTGCAGTTAAAATTTATTCCAAGATATAGATAAAATTTAAAAAATTCGAGGGCAGCTATTTTTTAACTATTTATAAACTCGTTTGTCTATTTACAATATTCGGACCTTTAAGATGATCGATGTACGCGTGTTTCCACGCATCGGTGAGTCACCATGCTGACATATTAATTACTACGCGTCTATTCACAATATTTATGGAGAATTCTAGTTTGTTCTAAACATTCTTTCAGTGTTCGAGAATAATGCTTATTAAGTTTTTCATAGAGGTTTTATATTATAATAGAATGTGCATGAATTCGCTTGCGGACGGTTGGTATTCGTGTAACGCACGTTGCCATTACAATAGTCGGTTAATGCGATGTGTGTGTGTGTGCAGGACCACTTCATGTTCCCGGAGGAGTACTGCAGCAGCAGCGCGCTGTACGCCGCCATCGCGTCGCACGCGCAGCGCCTCGTCATCTGCCACGAGGCGGCGCCCGCCTGGCGGCACAACGTGCTGCACGGCGCCCCCCACCTCCTCGCACTCAGGTACACCTTCCACACGGTTCATATTTACTTTCAATTTTGATATAACTCTATAATCTCAAACAGACTATCAATATACAGATCAACAATCTGTGGTAAATTTTGTCATTACTGCTTAGTCCCTACAAAAAAGTTCAATACAGTTTTTAATATTTACAAAAAATCAAAAATAAAACCAGATACCAATATTTTTATATTAACATGAGAGGAAAACTTTGTAACCTTTATTATTGTCAAATTGTTTATCACTTAGGCACGTGATGGATGAAGGTAACGACGACTACAAGATCATAATGCTTAACAAGAGACACTTGGGCTTCCGTGTGATCAAGCTGAATCGCGAATGTGTCCGAGGATTGTGGGCTGGACAGCAGCAGGAACTCGTCTACCTGAGAAACAGGAACCCTGAGAGGGGATCGATACAGAACGCTAAACAGGTGAGAGTTGACAGTCGTTTTTTTAATAAATATATTTTTTTTATTGTGGGGTTTCTGATTTATCGTTGACATTACAACTTTTTTTTCTTTTTATCATTGACATTACAATTTATTTAATGTTACCTTAAAAAAGGTTTATGAAGTTCTTGTGGGAAGAGATTTTTATATGATTGGAAAAAATATCGCACATTTCTTGGTTGTAAAAACATTGCTCATCTTTATTTGTACAGAAATGGATTCTATTGAAAAACATCACAGGCATAGCTAAACAATTTTTATTAGGAGCGTTGCGAAAAGGAAGGGGGACAACAATCCCGGGTCAAATAACTCTTCAAAATACTTACTAGCGTCTAATTTCTAAAACAATCCAATTAAGATGATATCCTGTCACAGTTAGAACGATAATAAATTCTTTGTAACATCTGTAATTTTGTAATTCAAGTATATTATTATCTGTTAATTTCGTTAAGTTAGGTACTATTTAAGTTTATTACAGTGATTAATACACATTGTTGCTAACGTTTTATAAATATCACTGGATGTATGTCCTTTAAGCTTAACCTTCTACTGTTTGAATTTTTAAATGATCTAACTGAATAGTGGCTCCCTCGTTAGAATATTCTAGAGATTGAAATATGAAAAAGTCTTTACAATAGGAATTATATCTTGTATAGTTTTACTATTACTTATTCACAAAGCTTGAAATCCAAAAAAATTGGTGACATAAGAGGTGTCATTTTACTCTACTGCATTAAAAAATTATAATATACAGTATCATTGGTGGCAAATGGTAAAACAATTTAAAAGTAGTCGTTTATAAAATGGTGATGGCTCAGTGCTTAGTGTATTTGGACACTAAGTAGATTGGTGTGTTCATGTTCGAATCATTGTAGCCGTTCGAGCCGTAGCTTTCGGTGAAGGAAAACATCGGGATGAATCCACAGCATGGCTTTTGCTAAGTCCACCTGGCTAGCTATCTTTAAGTTGAAAATCTGTCACAAAGCACTTGTGAGTTCTGGCAGCTGCATTTGCGTATTTACCATCTTAGACCACATCATCATTTCCCTTGACCATATCAAACGTTAAAAAAGTAATTTGTCATCTGTACAGGCTTTACGAAATATCATAAACTCTTCATGCGACCAGCCCATTGGTTATCCGATATATGTGTCCCCGCTGACCACGTCCTATGCAGACACCTCCATGCAGCTCTGCTCGCTGGTCGGAGGCCCGATCACTGTCTCAGCTATTAGGAGACATCTAGCAGATATCTGGAGAAGGTAATTTGATATGTTATTTGGTAATATTAAAAGTTAGCTAACCGTCCCGTATCGCACGGGTGTGCGTGCTATCTAAGAAAATTACACCAAATTTCCTTTACAGTACAACAATGTATTCAACACATTCTGTGCCAAGCTGATAAGGGGAAACTAACATTCACATCTATATAAAAAATTGTTTTATTAATAATTTCAGGATTAATTTCCAATCAAGAGAGTTATAAGGATATATAAATATAAACTTTAGTAAAATAAGCATGGAAAATTGTTGTCAGTTATTAGGAGAAAGGAAGTCGTTTGTTGGTTGATATAAACGAGTTATTTGAATCTTATAATATTATACGGTTATTATCTGCAAAACATTTAAAAATTTTAAATACATTGGTTTATTAAATCTTGGAAAACATTGTTTTTATTTTTTATATATAGTATATATATATATATAAATATATATATTTTAACAATCAGTTTAGTTCGAGACCTAATATTTTCTAGATTCTTATATTTTATTAGTACTTACACATTTTTCAAGTCTAATTTATAGTTCTGGGTTCAATGCTCCATTCTTATAGTCTTAAGGCCTTCATTCTTTAACATCAGAATAATATAGAATAGTATGTGAGGGGAGGGGGGGGGGGATATGAAAGTGTGTACAGAATAGTATCTGAGAGGGGATATGCAAGTCTATACAAAATAGTATTTGAGGGAGGTTATGAAAATTTGTTCAGAATAGTATCCGATGGGGGGAATATGAAAGTCTGTACAAAATAGATTCTGATAGGTGATATAAAATGTAGTACAGCATAGTATGTGAGAGGGATATGAAATTTTGTGTAGAATAAGACGGCGTTGCGGAGAGGGATGCTCGAGCGGGGGCGGAGGAGGCGGGGGAGGGGGTGCGGGCGCGGCGGAGGCGGGGGCGGCGCGCGCTGCGACCACACCGCGGCACAACGCGCTGCATCTCTCTCGCACCTCACTCGGTACGTCGCGTCTTCTCGCTCACCCATATGTCATTGCCTCTCTGTCTTCTCTAGCTACAATATTTTTCTAAATTATTTTAACTGATGATACTATCCCTCGTACAGATAAGTACTTATCACTTCTGTTTAGAGTTGCCATAGTTATTCGATTAATAATATCATTTTAAAATGAACTGACAAAAACATTTAATTTTAGGACATTTAAATAAAATATAGTACTCGTATATCTTAGGACAAATAATACGGAGAAATAGATTTTATTTGGAGCAATTAATTGTCATTTAATATGTGAAATTATTTGCGTAGTGTATGATAATAATTATAATTAGTGCCTTTTTTTTTAGGAATAATTTGCATTTCCAGTGAAATGTCCTTTATTCGTGTTAGTTGGATTTATATGAAATATTAGTTTTAGCCTTTTTGTTTTTATCGTAGAATTATTATAACGAATATTTTTGTTTTGAATTATATTCGTCTGTACATTCATTGACCACTACACAATTTTTTTATTTTTTTCTCATTTCATCCCGGTCACTTATTTTTCTCGGTTGGTTGTATAATTAATTTTTTTTTCTCGGCGGAGCACCTACTTTCTGGTGATAAAATATGTCTTCATTGTAAATATATTATAATTTTATTTAAAATATCAGCAGGTACACGTGGCAGCCTTGCCAGCGCCGGGAAACCGACTTCCTCCACCCTCGCCTCCTTGGCAGGACTACTCAGGGAACACTCACACGAACGTACACAGGAGGAAGCCGGTACGACCTCCCATAATCATAATCAAAAACCAAACGAAAATAAACTATATATATTAATGGCCTTTAATACATTATTGGTCGGATTGTCAACCACCACACCCATACGCCGGGTTATTCTACTTTATATATTTTTGGCAGAGTTGATATCCACACCATCTATTTATATAAAATAATAATTCACTGACTGACTGACATATCCAATGAACAGCCCAAATTATTTTGGTTAGGACAGTGAAAATTTGTGCCCCTTTTATACTCTAACTGAGCGTGAAGGAAAAGCTTTTGGAAGTTCAATCCCTAAGGTGGTGAAAGTTTTAGGATGAAAATCCATAACTCTCAGGTATAGCTGTTGGAACATATGTATCTGAGGGGGGGGCAAATGTAAAAAAAACGGGTGAAAATTATATTATTACTTGTATCCAGCTTACGGCAGCACGGTGGATAACAGCGACATGCGCCGGCGCAGCGAGGAGCGATCCGGCACCGCTCCCCCCTCCGGCGCTGCGGGTGGGGGAGGGGGAGGGGGAGGCGCGCGCAGGGAGAGGAACATGCGCGCTCGCACCGCCGGGAAGGACTTGCACAGACAGGTACATCTCTTTGGATGAATAGAGGTTTTCCTCGTTTGTCCTCATCACGTAAAAATTACTCGATAAATTCCATTCTAATGTTATTAGTTTTACTTCTCAGCAGACACTTGGTCTTTATTTATAAAAAGCATGATATCTTTTTATTTACTTTATAGGTTTTAGCGTTTCACTACAATGTCACCTGATTAAGTGATGATGTGGTCCTAGATTGTAAACACGCTGAACCTAGAGAGGGGACTGATTCTCAAGTGACGAAAGTCACAGACAAGTGTTTAGTCACAGATGTTGAACTTGAAGGTGGTAACTAGTTCGGCAGACTTAGTAAAAGACCTACCGCCATCCTATGGGTTCATCACGATGTTTTATTTCACTGAAAGCTCCAGAGTCAGTTACAAGGATTCGAACCTACGTCGATCGGCGCGGTATTCGACACGCTAACGACTTAGCCACCATCGCTTCAACCTTCATTGAATATATAGTTATACGATTTTTGTAAGCACTACGTACGTTGCTCGTTGTTATGGGGCAAACGGTGTGGAGCTTATGTTTTCTCCTCCCCCACATAAAATATATTGTTATGAGGATAAACGATGCAGAGGAAGTCGCGGGTATCAGTTAGTAAGCTGACGTGTGTATGGTTTGTCGGTGCAGGGAGCCTCGAGACGCGTTAGCGGGCGCGAGGGGAGAGGCTGCAGCTCGTACAGCGGGCTCGCGGCCGAGCTCGCACTGCGCCAGCACGCGGCTCCACTCGACAGACCTCACGTATGTACACTCATTACCCCCTCGGATCTTGGTCCCTTACTAATTCACTTCTGCAGATGCCTTTCGCATACTACTTCCGGCTCTTTTCCTCATCGGTTACGTTTCATCTTATCTCTCTCTCTCTCTCTCTCTCTCTGTGTACTCGAATATTTCAGTCTTAATAAAACTCGAGATTCTATTCCATTTAGTACTTAATGATATTATAATTGCAACTATGACTGAAAAATGAGAGTTTGTTTTTGTCACGCTTCTTTTGCATTTTGCATACACGTTTCCGAAGGTTCAAAATGTTCATAGACAGGTAGTCTTAGTTTCAGTCAGAAAAATGTATTGTTTCCGAAAGCTAGAGTACGAAGCCGCAAATAAATACATTCACATACAG
The DNA here is from genome assembly GCA_035772565.1 of Antheraea assamensis. Taxonomy (NCBI): domain Eukaryota; kingdom Metazoa; phylum Arthropoda; class Insecta; order Lepidoptera; family Saturniidae; genus Antheraea; species Antheraea assamensis. Next base: position 646,129 of record JAQQSE010000135.1, on the reverse strand, counting down.
TATTTTATATATACTGCCCAAAAACTTATACGGAAGGACAAATGCAAATGTTTATTTTTTAATGGTTTCGGTGGTGGAGTTTACACTCAAAACCACTAATTATATTTATTGAATCTTGAGGGTATGGAAGAAAAAGACTAGTATGGCGCACGACAATTTATTGCAGAAGAGAGCGAACAATACAATGCATTTGCTTATATAGACGATATTAGAATATAATAATAATAATAACGTGGAAGGATTAAGACACCAACGCATTACATACGGTGATTGGTCGTTGTTTATCGTATGTTAAAAGGGGTGTGTCTTAATCATATTGTTCAGTAATTACTGCTAATTTCTCGTGGAGCGTTTAAACGGACTAGCCTACTATCTTATTTCGTAGGACAGTAGACTAGCCGTCCATTCACTACAATTTAATTATTTGCAAATATGCCTTACATCCGTTTTACAAAGTTTGCAACATTTTAAGTACTTGCTGTCATAACTGATACGGGTTTTGTTTACTCGTTGAATTTATTAATAAATATTTCTGAGAAAGTTAAGAGCTATGCTTATGACTCGTGACGTGAATGATTTATTTCCATGGTACTAGTTAATCGATGTTGCAGGGCTCAGCCGGTAGCAACTGGGAGTGCGCCCCGCGAGATCAACCCAGACGTGCTATTAGTGCTAAAGTAAGAAATATTATTTTACATTTCCATAACATATGTTTCCTGCATGAATAAAAAAAAAAACTAAAAGAAAGCCTTCTCATATAGATGTAGGTATACATAACAACACAGAAATTAAATGTTATTGAAAAAATATAGACATTATGTAAAACAAACTTGCTGACAACATAAACATATTAACCCTTAATAACCTAGAGTTTCAATTTTGATACCAATCTTTTAAACCGAATGTTCACATTACTATTAGTTTTTTTATAGGTTGGCTGTACGTCAAAATTGATACCTGTTTTTTTTTTTCTAAATAAATATGTAAAATAAATATTGTGATTTTTTTAGCTATTTTTCCCTTCATCTAGACCCTCAAGCAAACACAGTAATATTAAAAATAAATCACTTTCGTAAATCAGGCTACTAAGGGTTAAACATTTACAACTAATGAGGTAATACGTATAATACGCGGATAGATGGCGTTTAAAACAAATTTAACGATCACATGACAGCACGTTAATCAACTTAATTGGGACAGTTTCAAAATAACGTCACAGGTTTTCAAAATAGCTTCTCTTTTGGCCGTGCCTGCCATGGGTATTACAATAAAGAAAATGGTTTATGAGCAGGTGTCCAGTGTAGGGGCTGGTGGAGGCTGCACTGGCAGCGTGGAGTCCTCAGCCGAGGACCTGGCACTCTGCCCCACAGCACTCGACCTCTCGCTCTCGCTCCCCGACTGTAAGATCATCACCAACAGGAACGCCAGGCAAGCTGATACTTTATCACCGAGGTATTTCTCCCTCTGTCCTCTCCTAACCTTTCTTTTTGACCTGAATGTTCACCATCTATTTTTTTTACGTTTAAATCTTACCCACTTTTTATTATTTCGTAATGGATGACACCATTTTTATTTTTATTTTCATCCTCCTGTTGTCTAAGACTAATCGAATATTAAAAATAAAAGACAATACTTTAAACTGCATATACCAAAATGGTAAATAACCAATCGTAATTAAGTATTGTCAGTATTGGCTATCCACTCAACTAATAGTAATCTAGTATGGGTCAATAGTACTAAACACTAGATCATTAGTACGTTCACATGGTTTCAATATTCACTTCGATATATATTATTGAAGGACTTATTTTATCGATATTTTTTTCTTTTATCGATAATCGATTTGTAACAACTTCCAAACTGTTTCAGGTATTTTATAAACGAAGGCACGTCGAAGGACCTATCGAAACCGTCCAAGGACATCCGTCACGAAAGGGAAAGCTACCGGGAATTAACCGGCCGGTATATAGAGAAACCGGAATCGATACCGCTGAAGGAGACCCATTACTCGGATTTATCGAACAAGGAGTCGATACTGAAGAAGGAGGGTAAAAAGGACTCGAAGGCTAAGGAGATAAAGACTAAAATCAAACGTTCGGATTCGGGGAGGAGCGAATTGAAGATGAATGTCAGTATCGGCAGTAAAGTGCTGATCATCGAACCCCTCGGTGTGTACGATTGTATAAACTTAGGGAGGAGGATCGATGTGCAGTGGCCCTCGGAGATGCAGAGAGAGAGGGGAGGGAGGAACTTCTGGGGCAGTTGGGTCCCTATGGCCGGGATGGACGGATTGGTATGTTTATTGTCAATTTTATATCGAAAAAAGATTGATTGTAATATCAATATACATATGATTTTTCCAATATTCTATCGTGTTCGATACTCGATAGATTTCGATCGATTTTCTTATTTTTATTCCTAAGATACTTGGTTCTGATCTAGTTCTTAAAAGTTTTAAGGAATCACAATTTTTATAAATACTACACGTCCAGCGATGTATGATGTTGTGCAAACGGTGTGGTGCGCATGCGCAGGAGATAGGAAGTAGACGGATAACATTGTTTCCATTTTTTTTATGATTTTCTCTGTACATGGGATATATTGTTAAGATAATAAACAACGCAGGTGAAGTCACGGGTATCAGCTAAATAAATATATTTTGAAATTACTATTATATAAGAATTGAGTGTTAGAAGATCATCGTTATATTTAGACTATAAAAATTGTCATTAAGATGTCAAAATTTTGACATTTCAAGGTCGTGCACAAATGGACACCGAATCACAGAGACCCCAAACTAAGGTCTCACGTCGATAAAAGTATCCTGCTCGTACAAATCGAGGACAAGTTCGTGCCGATCGCGGAGAACTGCGTCCAGGACTTGGGCGATGAAGTATGAGCATTCTTCACCGAGTCATCATGAGTAAAGTCTTTCTTCACCAAGTAATCACGAGTAAACACTCGACTGCTTCGTTATTATAAACTTAAATTCTAAGTTCCTTTGCATTTGAGTTGTAAGGATATTCGAACGAATGGCCTCAATGTATTCTCTCTGGTGTTGTTAGTGTAAGACGCGATGTTTTGTCCGATCTAGAACATTCTCGTTGCGTTTTGTTTCAGCAACGTTGGAGTGGTTAAATTATGTAACAAATATAACAAGCATACCTTGATGTTTATTTTTTTTCCTGTATATTTTATTGGTTGTACTGTGATTTATTGTTATTATTTTTTTTTTCAATCGAAATATGTCACGTGCGTTTTGTTTTTCCATCGGATAATTCGTACCCGTTTTATATCTAAAATCTTTAACATTATGTATGTCAATTATGTTGTTTAAATCATGTTTAATCATAATTCGTATTTGTTTTTGGTTTAACTGAAAATTTGGAAATTTGTTCATACTTTTGTTTTGTTGTGAAATTGTTTTTTTTTTTTAATTCGTAGTAGAAGTTTATGTGTATACTTATATTATTTCTTAAACAGTTCGTTACATAATTTCTTATTATATGTTGTATATTTAAATTAAAAAAAAGAAAAATATGAAATTTGTTACGGGTAATAAAAAAATTATGTAATGTTTCATAAATCAAGTCTCTACCAATCTTATTATTGCATACTATGAATTTGAACCGTCGAGATGTATTTTTTTTTTTTTTTTTTGTAATACTAAGGTACATAAAATTTAAGAGTTAGTATCCATACAATTCACATAATCTCTTTAACATTTTTAACTCTTAAAATATAAAATGACTTATGAAAAGAAACCGCTCTTATATATCGTTTATTATTATTTCAAGATAAATTGGAATAAATAAGAGAAATTAAATAAAATAGAAAAATGTTATGTAAGACAATTCGCCAATAAGTTTTCCAATACTAATGAATTTATACTAAGCTATAAGGTATTGTTACTACCAAACGTGTACATGTCGTATGTACATTGAAGTTGTATGTAAAAAAAAATAAAAAAATAGATGTCTCCTTATGAGTAATCGTATAGTTGTTATATGTCGTATAGTTTAAAATACCATCCTGTATATAGTTAGTTTAAAATAACCTCGATGTTTGACCGTCTGTTAGCTCATTTCGACTGAGATTGTACTGAGAAAAAGCTAAATAATTATTAATATTGTCAAACGTTGCAGTCCCACTGTTGGGCCAAAGTTGGGCCGATGGACTGGCCTGGGAATAAACCCCACGCCAGCCCACGATTCCTCGACAATTTCAGACGTTTAGACATCCACAGTCCCATATATTCACCACAAACAGTGGTACTATGAGAACACTCCTCAGGTTTAGGTTTCCTCACGATGTTTTCCTTCACCGTAAGCCGATAAAGTTACTAATTTATATTTGTAAATTTTATTGAGATCCGTTAGTATGCGTCAGGTTCGAACCTGCGGACTTCGAATCGATGTCTTTAACAAGTTATAAAAAAAAATTCTTATTCAATCCAAAAGATCATGCTGTTCGAGTAATTTTCCCAACTTGCTCGTACCCTCGTTTCCATATTTATCGAGAATATTTTTTTCTAGGGAATCATGTAATTTGTCGATATTAATAGAGAACTTGTACGAGAAATTTGCTTGAGAAATATTTTTTTGCCCGCCCCGGCTTTGCACTTATGTACCAGGTAATGAAACCAAATCTTCCCTTTAGAGTACCATCTAATTAAATAAAATGGCAACTGAAAAGTCGAACGTCCATGTGTCTATTTCTCAAGATTTCCCTACTGTCTTCTGTCTCACTCACTCATACATATACAAATATTGAAACATACATTTTTCACATTTTTTTTTAATATTGATTTTTATTTATATTGACAATTCAGTAATAATAGTTTTGAAAAGTGCATTACAAAAAGGTATACTCTAAAATTAATATTTTTTTCAAATAGAAATTCAATCATTTTTTTTTTTTTTTTTTTTCCCGTATGGCCTCTGCCTATGTAGGCAATTTCGCCAGTGTCAAGTGTGACAAATACACGGTTTAAACTTAATTGCCAAATATTCAGTACACAGTAGAATAATCAATCATTATTTGCGTAAGTTGGAACGTCATTTCAAATCCAAAATGGCGTCACTCCATAAGCCAGTAGTTAAAGTTGTCTCACATAAATTTTGAATGGAATTTACAAAATAAAAAAGCTTTATTAACCCTAGGCTGATTTTTTAAAACCCAGGTCTCAAAATAGCGGATTATGTTTTTAATTTCATGATATTTTACATTGTAAATTACATGGTTTAGGAAAAAAAAAGTGCGAACGAATGAAAAAATAATATCAATATACATTTTACAATAAATAATTTGTAATTTTACAAAGCTTTATAATATTGGATAGGTGGTAGAGCTACGCTGAAGCTATTACTGGTTTCAGCATGAATGGGTCGGCTCGCCCGGGGTAGTACCATTCGACACACAGAAAACCGACGTGAAGTAACAGTGCTTGCACTGTTGTGTTTCGTTCGGTCGGTGAGAGCGCCGGAGGCCCACATATTTAAAAGGCCGGCAACGCACTTGCGACTCCCCTGGTGTTGCTTGTGTCTATGGACGGCGGTGATCACTTACCATCAGGTGACCCACCTGTTCGGTTGCCAAAGTTTTTTTTAAGCCTATGCTGCCAACACACTGTTGACCTGTGCCTCATGAGGTCTACATTCGTTTGATTGGAAGTTAAACCATTATGGTTTGGACAGTCCAGGGGTTAACATTGACTTACGTAAATATTGAATAGCATTTACAATATAAAAATGCTTAATTAAAACAGACACGTGGATTTTTTTGTTATTTCTCGATTTCATACACTTGTTGGCAGATTATTGATTTTTATAAATGTGTGTGAAATTTACACCGAGATAATTCGCCTAAAGGACTAAATATAGTCTACTAAAACTTTCCTCACAAAAAAGCTGCTATTCCCGAGAGATAGTTTAAATCTATATCTACGAGAGAGAAATCGCGGGCATAAGCTAGTTTTTATACAAACAAAAAAAATAGAGAAGTACATGATTTCTGTAATTGTTTACCTAGATTGAGCTTGGATGATGGCATTGTTCTTTTTGTAAATCAATATCTCAGTCGAAATCTAGGCTAAAACAAGTCTCGGTTTCGTTGTATGTGGGTAGTTAAGAAAGATGTGTAAGTAAAGTGTAAAAATTGTAAAAAAAAAAACCACTATAAATGTATAAAAATTTATATATTCGTGTCTCTAATAAAAATATAAGTAACCACATTACAGTACAGATAAGTAGATAAATTTAATTTTTTTTAATATGATGATTTTTGTTATTTTCTTTAAATCTAAATTAGTTTCGTTTTTTATTAAATTAAGAGAACTGATTCGCACCCAAAAAATCTTTAGTCTCCTTGCCAAACCAAATGTATCTGTTTAGAGTTATTTGTAAATGAGTAATTAAAAAAACGTCAAACTAAAGCCGAGTACACACTTCAGTTATAAAGCACACAAAATTAACACAGTAGAGCGATTTTAATGGAACTGAAGCAGATGCTAAAACGTTCACAGCACATACACGCACGTCGTGTACCACAAAATGATCACATAATACCTATTTAAATAATATATAATTGAATTGAATTTTTTGATGAAAAAAAAACAAGTGTGTCATAAAGACACATGATAGAATTGATATTTCTGTATTACAGGGAAATATTAATATTAAGTTATTATTATATTTTAATTTAAAAACATACAACAAAAAGCCAACGTCATATCAGGTTTTCAACACTCGACACCGTGTTTACTCCCACCACTTTTAGTCACAAAAAAATTGTCGATCAGAATTTCAAAGCCCTCCCGTAAGAAGTTTTACTTCACAAGTCGGTTACACACTTCCGTCATACAACATAAAATTGACATAGAATACCGGTTTTAATAACATATGATTGAAAAAGTGGTTATAAAGTAATAAAGTATACACGTCCGTCATACAACACAAATACTGTGTTTTCTTTCAAGAGTGTGTACTCGGCTGTGACGTCAAATCGAATTGTTGTTATGCTTTATATGTTGTGTATTATTCTATTGCGGTCCCGTTCGCCGAGTTCAATGCAGCTAAGTGGAAAAAATTCCCGCCAAGTGAAAATGTCTGCCGTTTTGTTGTAAATACACAAATCTAACTGAAATAAAGTAAAAGTTTTAACGTCACAAATGTAGAGTTTTAATTTATCACTTGTTAATATTTAAAATTGTTTTTATATCATTTTTTATAAGTATTTGGTTTATTGGGGTAATTTTTTAAACCCTATAAAATAGTGGGCACAAGATACAGACCTTTTGGGTCAATATGGTTCTTTGACAACTCTCTGAATTATAACTTAGCTGCGTATCGACGAACGATAGTTCTTGAACTATTTTGACTTATCAAAATCATCTTTAAAAGATTATTATATGTTGTGTTAGAAACGGGGAATTACTATTAAATAAAAATAAATGTTGGCTGTTGAAAAAAAACAAGAAAACCTTTTTTCAAATTGGTGTTTTTTATTTATTCAATTTTCTAATTAAATTGTGAACATAAATCTGGTTGGTCATAAATTATGGGTCGGTTCGGGAATACAGTTTTATGAAACACTATGGAAAATTATGGGAAATTTTTGTTCTTATGTTTTTTACCATGCAATTTTTAAACCACGATGGTGACGTACGGGCGTATTATCCGCCTGATGGTAAGCGGACATCAAAAGTAACACATGCGACCTTTTACTTTTGCTTGACAGGCTTCGTGACACAGCGTTAAAAAACCGAGAAGTCGGGGGGTCGATCCCGCCCATGACTTTTATACAACGAGCATGATTGTCAGTTTCGTATATTTGCTATTCAGTTACCATAATACAAGCTAGGCTTAATTCGGAATTAACTGCACGAATGACGCAGTGGTTCAAGCGATTGCGTCGCTGTTGCCGCAACGCTGAGTGTTGTGGGTTCGAATCCCACACGAGGTTCATTTCTATCGACAATGAGCGCTGTTGTAGCCTACAATATTTAGTGACCTAAAAGTATAATCCAGTCGTTTTATTCGGTGAATATAAATCGAAATATAGTGTGAAAGCAAACATGTGATATAACAAAAAAACCATCTCTACTTGAGTCATAATTACAAAGGATTTTTTAATGGCGTGTTACTATAGTTTGTGTTTTTTTTTATTGTCGAAAAATATAGCTTATGACCATTCACCTACAACAAAGTTAAATGTCTGCAGCGACCGCTCTATGAGTCGGAGAAACCGAAAATTTGTTCAGGACGCGCTCGCTTATTTAGGTAGGATGTTTCAACTAACTGGCCTTTAGTGTTAAATGGTAACCAATTTTTAGCTAAATATGTAAATTTTTGAATTAGTTTTTAATCTTTGTGTTCTATCGTAATGGACTAGGTGATACGCGCTACTTCGTTTCGTTGGTATCGTTCATTATCTTAAATATATGTTTTACTAGCTGTTGCCTGCAGCTCCACATGCGTTTTTGTTATAATTGTAAATTACTTCTTATAAGATCAACTATCTGTTAGTGAAAGTTCCGTGAAAAATGGTTCAAACGTTTTGGAGATAGTACTGCAAACGAAGCCATAGGTAAAAGCTAGTCCAAAATAAAAAAGCTTGAATTACTTTTTGTAACGTTAGCTATCTGTCAGTGAAAGTCCCATGAAAATAGATCTAATCGTTTTGGAGATAGTACTACAGACGAAGCCACGAATTACAGCTAGTCTAAAATAAAGTAGCCTATGTCACCCGCTGTAATTTTAACTATCCATCAGTGAAATTTCTGTCAAAATCGGTCCAGCTGTTTCAGAGATTACCCGGAACATACAGACAGACAAACAAAAAATTGTATTTTTGTTATCAGTATCGTGTATACGTTCATATCCAATCAGTAAAAAGTCGTTATTTTGATATTACAAACAGACACTTTATTTTTCCTATATGTATAGATGTGCAGAGAACAAAACTAATGCAAAGGACTAACTAAAAACTAGTTATTCCTACCCTAAGGAGAATTATAATGTTTGAGTTTCTTTTGAAATTGATGTCGACATTTTGATATTATTTGCCCCAGGCACTAAATGACACTATCTGATCATTTTGGCGGCCATACCCATTAATATCACAGGAAATATCTTCATAACTCTATATATACATGTTACATAATGTCAGCCTGTAAGTATACTACCACTGCTAGGCAAAACTTTCTGCCTGGAGAAATCAACTAACCTAATCATCTCTTCGGGCCACAACAAATCAAGTGATACATATTTTCCTACATGTAGTAGTACTATGAAATAATTCCAAGGAAGGTTGATGTCAGGCAGGTGGTCGTAGTCAAGCCAACATTTTAGTCACGCTAACGTAGACACCCGTCGAGTCTCTCGCGTACCCTTGGCGGTCCACCTAGACTACTTCGAGAACTAAGAATCTAAACAGATATTTTTGAGTTAACATAAATCAGAGTAATATTAAAAAGGATCCTATGATACCGTAATTAGTCCAACGAATGTTTGCTGCATAATCTGATTTAAAATATAAATCGAATATTTTTTTTTTTTTTTCGAACTTACTACACTGTCAACCCGGCAAGGCATCCACAGTTTCACCGGACCACAAATATAAATCGAATACATATTCGGTGATGCGTGATTTACCTTAGAACTGATCGTTCTAGTGTGTTTTTGTTACAGTTGCATTATTTACTTAGTTATATATTGTTTAATATACGATAATGAAGATGATGCACGTAATTAATTGATTTTTTATTTGTAATTTTATTGGAGGTTAGAACATTTTTGCTATACGTTATTCTAGAAATTTGCTAATAAACCTTTGTGAAATTATCAATTCAAATTTGAGGTTCTCTTTTTTCCAATGAAATTTGTTTATACATTAATCACAGTTGTAAATTCATTAGAAATGTATTATAATCGAAGATTTTTTTCTATTATTCCTCTATAGAGTTAAGCGCTTTAATTACCAAGTATTATAACGTAATATGTGACTTTTATAACATCGGAAATTCTGTGGTAATGTCACGTTATTACAAAATTGTGGGCAAAGCGATCAAATGGCTTCGGGACGGTAATTGTACCTTAGAATGTAAAGTGCATTTCATACCATTGCTAGATAATCTATATAAATATATTTTCTCTCAGTGGAAGTGTAACAGTTTAAAATAAAAAAAAAACAGTTGAATACATAGACCCCATATAAGCACGCTTGTGTATGGGGGAAGTAACGTAATAAAAAAAACCAACCATTTTTTAAAATTAAGCCCAAGAAAGCGACGCGACTGACAGTTCATCGCCAGATGTCGCTATGACGCTGGCCTGCGAACTTCTCCACAGCCTGGGACCATTGGCTAATTCCGAAACGTGATAAACTAATAGAGACTCGCTATGACGGTTTTATCCGCAAGTGTATGGTTGTAGCGATCTAAGCACACAATAATTATATCCCAACACCCAAACACTTGTAAAATTAAACTCAGTATATGTCTCATTCGTGAAGTTAATGAAATAAAGTAGACTCGAATCGGTGGATGATATATTACATATATAGCTAGCTCTTTCTTGGAAGAAATTTACCAGTTTGACTTCCAATCACAAACTGGAACTGTGTGCGTAACTAGCAACATATTTTGAATAAGCATAAAAAGACTACATTTCTGAATGACTTCTTAAATTGTAACATTTGCCAAAAGTGATAGTTCCTATTTTTTTCATCGCTTCTAAAATTGTTATTTATGTTTTTTATAGCCTGCTATTTGAAGAATTAGACATATTTCCTGTGCACAGAATTTCATTAAAGTCATGCTTTTTAAATGAAATGCAAAACAAACAGACTGACAATTAACAAAAAATGTAATAAAATTTGGACTATCACATACCGACATCTAAAGATTTATTTAACGACCGGTAATTGCTCGCAACTGTGTTCACCTTAATAATTAAATTTAATCACATGTAAAATATGTCCTGGCGTCACCTATGCAAGTATAAAACATTCTCTACGAAAAAAAAAACAATCAAGCGTGGCAACTTTTCAGTTGTCCAGTGTACAAAGGGCTTTATTTTCCTTCATTATGCATGTTTAATATAAAAGAAGAATATTTGTTTTAATTTTAATTAAACTTTGCTACGAACATGACGTCTATAAACGTAATTCTGACCGACTGTCGGAGAACATTCAGTCGATACTTAAGCTTTTTAGGCTGCATCGGTTTACATTTCCTCAATGAATCTGAAAGTGGAATGACAAAAGAATATTTAAAACTTTTCTTATTCAATATAACATTCGTACCGTTCATGTGTGTCCATTTTAGTTTAATATTCAAAATCAATAGTGAAAATTATTTGGAAAAAGCCCGATGCATTCCCATAAATATAACGTATTTATTTGGTAAGACTCTACTATACTAACAAATCAATATGTCTCTCTGTAAATACATGTACATGTTTTCCTCGAGTTTTGTGACCTGATCATGAATCTGAATATGATTTTGTCTGTCTGTTTGTATGACATGTACATTGTATTGACATATGTACATTGAATTAAAAACCTCTCGACTGATTTTTGTTACATATATTGTCTCTAGGTTGATATAAGATGAAATCATTTTAGAGATCATAGAATAAAAAGTGTGTGTGTATTTATGTACACGTGTTAGAAGCAATACTTCTTTGGCGTAACAAGATAAAAATCTTTTCAAAAATTATATCTTTCGCCTTATTCTACGTTTGTAGAAAAAACGAGATTAACAATCGAATAAAAGGTATTTAATACTTACGTACTTTTTTTAAATACAAAGTTGACTGTAACTTACTTCAGGGTGTCGGTTTTTCGTGACGGTGTGCGGGCGCATCGTAAAAGTTTACTCTCATCATTTTTCCCTAACGCGCCAAAAGAAGTATAACTTCAAAAATTAAAGGTATTTGTAATTTATACGAATGATTTAAAAAAAATGGTCAAAAATCCATAAAATATGTTTTTATTTATTTACACCATATTTCAATTATAATCTGTAATAAGAAATATTTGATTCCAAAATGAGAATCTATGTTAATTATCGATAATACTTTTTGGAAATGATGAAATATAAGTATAAATTTAATTACGAGAGAGAGAGTCGTGGGCTAAGCTAGTCTAAAATAAGGGTTGTATAATATTGCTATAAAACATAATTTCTACAATAAATAGGCTTTGAATTACTCAGTTATGAGATATACATATATATAACATCAAGACAAATGCAACTGTATTGTTGGATAATATATTTAGGAAAAAAAAAACACCATTTAAAGTCTCCAAGAGGAAGGCGTAGAATAGATCTTACACCAGCTCAGAATGTACCTATTGGCGAAATCAGACGTGGACTGTCTGTTTCAGTAAGTGGCGGTACCACTAACAGAAAAATACGTTATTTCTATGGAATAAAATGGAACTGGTTCTATTGTATTTCAATATTTTTTCTTTTAACTTACAGTTGTTATAAAGATGACAATAGCTACCACAAAACGAATACAAATAAGAGAGATATTCGTCGAACTCGGGAATCTTTGGCCTAAAGATTTAAAGAACAATCGTGAAAAGGCAGTTGTTTCGAAGCACTGGTTGCAACGGATGAGAATTCTCGATTGTATTGAATATTAATTTTAAATAATTATGTACACTTAAGTTATATTGTACGTTAGTTGTTAAAATACAAGTCACTGTTTAATACGATCTTTATCTTATCGTGATGCATTAAAATCTTGGATCACTACACCAGTTCACAGACTATAAACATAACAGACAACGCGGCAGGTAGTCCCGTGAAGTTTTTTTTTTTTTCGAACTGACCTACACCGTTGGCTTCGTAAAGCCGCTACAGTTCCACCGGACTACGTCCCGTGAAGCTGTGAAAGTCCATCAAGGCAATAGCGTAGTCAATCCGAAAAAAAAACAACGCGGTAGACACTACTACGTGTATGGAAACATATCTGTATGCAACGTGTCTAGTGCCCGTACCATCACCGATTTAAATAACAATGTCGTGAGTCTTAAGAGGATTTAAAGTCAATGTAGAATTTCTGGATTGCATCATGTACATCCCTTCATTAAAGGATAAGAAAAGTAATATAATAACAATAAATATAAACTAGTCAATACCTTCGCATAAGGAAAAAAATAACATGCAAAGCATAGACCTTGTGTATTTAATTTGATATATCAATGAATTCATAGGTAATAATAATAAAGCTTATAATAAAGCTTAACACTGGCACTCGCAATTTATAACACTTATGAGTTGTAAATACTTACATGACATTCTGTATATAGAAAGAAATATAATGTACTAGGAGCCGTTCGCGACTTCGTCTGCCTTTGTATCTCTATACATTATAACACACCATACATTGTCGTCACCGTGTAGTTATTACGGGTTATACAGCGTACACTCTCGGATGGCAGGATTTTTGTGCTGGTCTACGGTACACAACGGCCTAGTAAGCGTTGTATGACATTATTTTATAGACATCATTGTTTTTATACTTTTCGATACAGTTACGTTCATGATATGGGCCGAAAAACTATAATATAAGTTTTGAATAAAAACTTAATCTAAGCCCTAAGGATTATCTTATGAACGTCAATACACTATGACCCATTTTAAAAACATTTCTATCATAAAAAAGAGCTGGTAAAAAATTTGTGTCGGCTTATTGATGCTTTTCTGTTGTTTTTTTTACTGCACAATTATTATTTACAATTGTTTTAATGGATGTACAGAGATAAAGCTACTTTCAAACATCACTAAATCGAAAATATTTCATAATCACTACATAGAGTATAAAACAAAGTCGCTTTTTCTATCCCTATATCCCTATGTATGCTTAAATCTTTAAAACTACGCAACGGATTTTGATGCGGGTTTTTTTAATAGATAGAGTGATTGAAGAGAAAGGTTTATTTGTATAATAACATAAATTAAATAGTGGAGAAATACTGTTATTTTTGAGGTTACTCCAAATTTAACGCGTGCGGGCCACGGGCAGTAATGAATAAATCAAAACTACTAGATCGGTTTTAATCATTTTTTCAGTGAATGACATAGGCTATATATTTTATACCCGTGCGAAGCCGGAGCGGGCCGCTAGTTAAATATAAAATACTATTTACCTGCTAAGTAACAACAGAAAATATGTATATTATATAAAATGAAACTAATGCATGGTGGTATGACTTTTTCTAAATCTGCCTGGCTAGCTACCACCCTCAAGTTGAAAATCTGTCGCCAAGCACCTGTTGGTGTGTTCCGGCAGCTGCACTTGAGAGCCAGTCTCTCTCTAGTTTTAGCGTGAATACCATTTTAGACTATATCATCATTTACCATCAGATGAGATTGTGGTCAAACGCTAACCTATAAAGAATTAAAAAAAATTAAATCAATCCATATATGTATTTTAACATTAATTAAAGTCGATTAATTTTCACAGCGTATTTTATATACATCATGGTAAATGTGGCCATATTCGAAATTATGCCCCTACTGGTCTCTTGCTACAACATGTGTCAAGGCATTGACGAATACTTCTACCCGTTCGAATTGTTTGAATCCTGGAAACCGGATTCAATATTAATTTTCCTTCTAACATACATTTGGCAAGTCGTAAGCAGTGAGTATTACATAATATAAATCGTGTATAGTCCGCGTCAAACTTTTTGACCGCTCTGAACATAGCTTCAGATTCGGTCTTGCGCATAGTACAGTCAAAGGGTTAATACAAAACCGACTCAAAATATTAGTATAGGAATTTAAAATTAGCATTTATTAAATCTTTTTTTTTATACTTTATAGGTAAACGTTTTGACCACAATCTCATCTGATAGGATGTGGTCTAAGATGGTAAGTCACGCTTAACCTACAGGGAGAGTGGCTCTCAAGTGCAGCTTTAACATACCTACAGGTGCTTGGCAAAAGATATTCAACTTGAGGGTGGTAGGTAGCCAGACGGACTTAGAAAAAGCCCTACCACCATACTATGGTTTCATCACGATGTTTTCCTTCACCGAAAGCTCCGACTCAGTTGTTTGGATTCGAACCTACGTCCTTCGACGTTATATCCGAACACACTAACAACTGAGCCATCATCGCTTCAAAAAGTTCAGTTCAGTTAATATAGTATCAGATATAATACTATTATACAGTACTATATGTTTTAATTTATTATGGATTCAAGTAGATATTTGCCTATTATATTCAGTAGAAGATACGTGGTAGTATAACCACCAATGTTGTTAATTTCAGAAGATTTTATATATGAAATGAAGATATGACTTGACTATATATTAATTCATAATTATACATTTACGGTCTAAAATGCTTTTCCTAAATAAAAGAAATCCATGTAATTACTATTGATTAGTTTCTCTTTACACATAAAAATAGCGGATTTGGAAATCGTTGAAGATTTGGTATTTGAAGGACTGACCATGGTTCGCCCATTAGAATAAGTATGCGTCTATAAGAGTTAATGTAAAGAAAAGATAAACATTAACCGTTCCTTTCTTTCAGCGGCTCCGTCACAATTATGTTTATATTATCCATTTGGCATATTAATTATTGTCCTCACCTTAGACATTAGCTTATTATTTCGTCTTCTACAAATCGACTTGGAGAATGCTATAGAAGTGGGCGACGATAGCAAAGTGACAAAACAGCTCTATATGTTGGATAGAGCAAGTTATCAACGAATTAAAATGATTGCTTTGAAACATCAGAGGTTGCTAAGGTAGTGTGAGCCATGAATTATATAATTTATAGTTTAGTTAGGCGATGGCACGTAACGAACTTTGGGTCGAGGACACACACATCACTGAACATTAAACAAGGATATGCGTTTAGGAGATGTTGGCAGATAGCGCGAAGGCTAAATTTGTTGGTTATCACCCTAATGATAGAATATGTCGTAGGACTTTTGCAGATATTTAAATGTATTACGTTGACATTGATTACTATGAAGGTGGGCGGATGTAGGGGTAGACGAAAACTGAAGAAAGTCTTGAAGGATTATATGAAAAATAATATCTATCTATTGGTAAAGACCGCATTACAATCCGTTCAGTAGTTTTCGAGTTTATCGCGAACATACAAACAGACAGATAGACAGACGAGACGGACGACTTTGTTTTATAATATATAGTGATAGTGATACTGTATGAAATTCGATAGGGAAGAGTGAAAGAGCAAAACATATAGGATACGACGAGATTATCGTGTTGCTGCTTATAAAACGATTTTTTAAGGAGAAAAGAAAAATTTGACTCTGATTCTACAGACACATGGGTTACAGAATTGATTGCTTGCTTGCTTGCTGCGCCTTGTGAAATATTGGTTTCTATCGTAAACTATTGTAGTACACATATACCACAGATGGTATATGTATTTTAGCTGCAGGTGGCTGAATGGCAGACTCCGGTCAGCTGATCAGTACGGTTTGTGTTTGGCGAGTCGTATAAAGACAGAGTTTGGCGAAACATAGTTTCCTTTAGCTTTAGGTAGAATTAAAGTTTAGTTCAGTAGTTCAGTTTAGGTGTACGATAACATGCAATTAGGTGCCTTAGTGTCGAAATGTTTATGCGTGCCTTTTTAAAAACACTCGTACATGCGGGACTTAAGTGTCGCTATTGCAAAAGAATTCCATTGCTTCCAGACTTGCGCACAATCTGAGCAATATATTTGGAGTGGTTATATTCGTGCACATTGCTTTCTCGTCAATAACAATTTGTTTCTTTGGATTTCTAACAATGGTTAGTAATACTTTAATTTGTATTATTTTCATATGGTTATTATTTCCTACACTTGCTAGAGGCGTCTGTGGCTCAGCACGCGTTTTGTATTATTTGGTATAATAATAACTAGGTAATAGCAAAAACTGGGATCGATCTTCTGTAAATATTCTCCGTGATACACCAACGTTAATGACGATCGATTGAACAGTGTATAATTTTATTAACTGTATTGTCACTCAATGTCATAGTTAAATATTATAATGGGCGTTACTTAGCACTTCCGCCGGGAATTGAATGGCCGCTGCCACGTGTCGCAGAAACAAATGACGTTTGTTTTTATTTGCACGACGTGTACCTGAAAAAGATAAACCTGAAACCGGTAATAAAAAGGGCAAAATATTAGTAGATAAAAAAGAAAAAGTAATTAAAAACGCGTTCTTGATCGATGGTTGAACCTGACGTTGACGGATGTTTGAATCTGTCGCCGGTTGACAGTTGACACTGTTGGTATATTACTATAAAATTTATAATTCACTAAAATAAAAATGTGTACGACAGAAAAGATATACTTAAATCTGCTAATTTTCGATCAAATTATTTTGGAATTCATGTAGAAAATAATTACAATTTAATTTGTATTAGTCTGTATTTGAATAAGTATGCATGGATGTGTGACTGCGTGCATGCGAACCAATATGCACGCGTGTTTATGTGTGTACCCGTGTTTTGTATATAATCTTTAACATATGCCTATCCGATTGCAGGTATACGGAGGACTGGCAGAGACTATTACAAATCTGCTGACAGTTTTAAATTCCATCATTGCTATATTTCTTCTCTCTCTCGCCGGAGAGGTTTTAAGTGATACGGTAACAATTTCTCTATAACTTACATTTCAAACACATTATTTGGTTCGATCCATGTTGGTTTAAATTTTAAAGTAAACCATATTACAACCAACAAAAAGTCAAAGTCAAAATCATGAAATCTTCGAATATGTTTCAATCTTTTAAAATTAATTTGCTAGTTGACTTTAGATTCTAACCTCAAAAGATATCGCACAAAATGAAGCATCAGGAACCAATATATTCATTGTTATCTGTAACTCTCTATGATTAAATTTTGTATGCATTTGATTGGATCCATGGATGGTTTAAATTTAGAATTAGGTCCGATAAGTTGCGGTGTATGTTAATTCCAGAATGTTTTTCTATCTATTATGGTAGGCCAACATGTGCCGCGTGACTTTTATTAGTCTGGCCCAATTCTCGTAACAGCTGAACCAATGTTACCAGTTCTTAGAGGACTTTTAAGTGTACAAATCACAAAAGATTATGTTCTTATTTAAGTTAATCAGTAGTGATAAAATTTAACAGAATTTTAAGAGTTAATGACATAGTTACAATTAAAACTAAAGTTCCGATGAAACAATAAAATAATTTTCACTCGAACAAAGACGCGATCTTCAGTTAGTGTTAGAAATAAGTGAACTATAAAAATGTGGAATGATTTATTTTTATACGTGAAAAAAATTATACCAATTACAATTTTCTATTATATAATTTGCAAAATAAAACCAATATTCTGTAAAGTTCCATTCGTAAAACTTGTGACAATTCGACTCAACATTTGAATTTGAATATTGTGTATGTTTTACTTAACAAAGTTGTCTAATCCAGTAATATAAAGCTATAAAGTCTAATTATACCGCATATATAAGCAAAAGATATTTAAATCTTTGAAAATATGTTAAATCACGTTTATAAATGTGTTAAAATATTAACTGAATATTGTTAAAATTATTATAGAGCACCAATATCGCTGCAGCAGCTTACAGAAGTGCTTGGTATGAGTGCGATAATAGAGTCAGGACTCTAATAAAGCTGATAATAGTCAGGTAAGCGGCCGCCATTTTCTTGTCACTAAAACTTATACGGCTCAAATGTTGCCACTAAAATAATATTTCAAATAAGTAAATACTTCATAGTAATCATTTTAGAAAAATAAAAATCAATGTGCAATAAATTTGAAATACACCGTCTTTTGTTTTTGAGGTTATAAAAACACTATTTTATTATTAACTATTTTGATTTTACCTATCCCACGGGAAAAGTATTTTTTGTTCTGGATTAAAAATAATTTATCTCCTTTACCGTACTTCTGATAATGTATATGCAAAATTTATAATGATCGATTAGGTAGTTAAGACGTGATAACGTAAAACACAAACTCGTATTCGCATTTATAATTTTGGTCAAGGATTCTTCATAATTTGTTTCCTCTGTCCATTGAAAGCAATTGAATAGTGCTAAATGTAACTCAAATTTGTTTATTCATATACTGTATATCAAGAGGCCTGGCTGAAATATAACATGAAAGTTGCCAATATAAAAAATACTAAATTAAAATGATTAACGAATATCATTACCTCAAAGGATAGACGGAGCAGGGTTTTAAGGCAAGAGTCATTTTGAATCTACAACTTTATAATAGATAATTTCCTTTTTTTTGAGTTCTATACAAGAATAGTAACATTTTTCGTCTTGTTTACAGAGCGCAGCATCCGAGCTATTTATCGGCATTAGGTTTTTCCAATTTAACGTTTCGCTCTTTTTCTAAGGTAAAATTTATAATATACGAGACTCTGTAGTAGTAGTTATTTAGTAATACTATACTGTTATGGTACAGAAAATATTGCATATTTAAATAGCACACCTGGTAGGCAGACGTCGTCGTGTCACAGAAAATATTGAACCAAAAAATATTGAGAAATGATGATACGAATCAAAAAAAAAATAATAATCGAGAAATGAAAAAAACTTAAACCTCGATCACTGCGCCATTTATCGAGAGCAATCATAACTAAGAACTATTCAGGTGACTCCATAACTATGAAAATATGACAAATCGTCAAAATTGACAAACTGTTTAGTAGGATAAGAATAAACATACGCAGACCAGAACCTATATACATATATATCAGGTATTGTGCAGTCATTTTGCTAATCTAGTATTAAAAAAAAGAAACTAATTGCCACCTGCGTCGTTGGGCATTACAGAAAGTGGCAAAAGATCAATCCAATCCAAAAAATAGAAAGCCTAGAGTCATCTACGAAAAATTCCACATAGCCGCACATTGGCCGCAGGGCTATTCCATATCTTCACAGTACGGCAGAGATAAGAATTTTCGAACTTCTTCGTTCTTGCCGGGATGGTTGCTACTGTGAATCTGTGGAGACCCCGCCCGCGTAGTTTTGTAGTGGAAATGAGAAGATGGAATGAGGTACATACGTATTCACGGCCTAGGACGGTAAGGTATCATGCGTTTCGGCTCCTTGTGCGACATTTGTGGGAGATTCGCTTAATCTCAGTACGTTGTCAATATTTCCAAATTCCAAAAAATAATATTTTGCTCTTTTTTAGATAATGAGTACTGCTTGGACCTACTTCACTATACTAATACAACTTTACTCGGGAAAATAAATATGCAAAAGCAAATCATAAAAATTTATGCACCCATACATATAGTATTCTACGGAACTTTCGACGCTAAAACTGGTAGAGTAAAAAGAGACATTTCAAGAGAATATAATTCACTGATGAAGCACATAAGTACAAAAAAACCCATCAAAATAGGTCAAACCGTTTACAAGGAGAAGAATTATGAACACTCGCACACATGAATTTTATATATGTATATCACGCCAATTAAAATGGTACATCGAATTTATAGTTGTTTTATTTCTATTTTTAGTCGAAAACAGCGATTTACCGTTTAATAAGCGTTATTCCAGAAATTTCTTAAATAACTTTTCAGGAAATTAAGAAGTCGATTGAAATTATTTCACATTTTATTCCGATACAGTTTTTTTAAATAATTGTTGTCAGTTGTCGTAAATTAATTAAATATGTATTGCGATCAAATAATATTATTTTATACTAGCTGTTGCCCGCAGCTCCGCATGCGTTTTTTTTATAATTGTAAATTACTTCTTATAAGATCAGCTATTTGTAAGTGAAAGTTCCGTGAAAAATGGTTCAAACGTTTTGGAGATAGTACTGCAAACGAAGCCATGGGTAAAAGCTAGTCCAAAATAAAAAAGCTTTAATTACTTTTCATAACGTTAGCTATCTGTCAGTGAAAGTCCCATGAAAATAGGTCCAATCGTTTTGGAGATAGTACTACAAATGAAGCCACGGATAACAGCTAGTCTAAAATAAAGTAGCCTATGTCACCCGCTGTAATTTTAACTATCCGCCAATGAAATTTCTGTCACAATCGGTCCAGCCGCTTCGGAGATTACCCGGAACAAACAGACAGACAGGCAAAAATTTTAAAAATTGTATTTTTGTTATCAGTATCGTGTATACGTTCATATCCAATCAGTAAAAAGTCGTTATTTTGATATTACATACAGACACTTCATTTTTATTATACTATGTATAGATGATATAGGTATTTGTAGTTGTCAGCATGCAGATATTTCAATTTCCGTCTTTTATAACAATGTATGTGACGTTAAAACATTAAGAATTCTGTATGTAATGTCACGTTAACTGACCATTGAGTGATATGATGAAATGCCTTCAAGTCTATAATTTTGATTAAATTGTAAAGTGTATTTCATCACAGTGTTTTGGTATTAGCAAAATATTAAAGTACTATTCTGTACAAACCTGATGAAAGTTACATTAATTTTGTACCTTATGACAAAGAAATAGGGTCTGCAAGTAATTTAAAGGTTTTAACAGGAGTCTATTGCCGTCACGTTCGATCCGAACTAACTGAAAACGAAAACGAACGAAAAAAAAACACATTAATGCAACGTAAAGGATGAAGGACAAAGGAACAAGAAAGAAGAGGACAAGGAAAAAGTAGGAATAAAACTGTGACTATATATGTTTTTTTTATTTATATTCATACTATTTTTGCTGGATGTTTTGTAGGTGGTAGAGCTACGCTGAAGCTATTACTGGTTTCAGCATGAATGGGTCGGCTTGCCCGGGGTAGTACCACCCTCTCACAGAAAACCGACTTGAAGTAACAGTGCTTGCACTGTTGCGTTTCGTTCGGTCAGTAAGAGCGCCGGAGGCCCACATATTTAGAAGGCCGGCAACGCTCTTCCGACTCCCTTGGTTTTGCTAGTGTCTATGGACGGCGGTAATCACTTACTATCAGGTGACCCACCTGTTAGTTTGCCCCCTATAATATAAAAAAAATGTCTGAAAACGGCAGTATAAATTGACAACATCAATAATATTAGAAGGTGAGCCATCATCGCATGATGGCTTAGTTGGTAGTGTGTTCGGACACAGCGTCGAAGGACGTCGGTTCGAATCCAAGCAACTGAGTTGGAGCTTTCTGTGAAGAAAAACATCGTGATGAAACCATAGCATGGTGGTAGGGCTTTTTCTAAGTCCGTCTGGCTAGCTACCACCCTCAAGTTGAAAATCTGTCGCCAAGCACCTGTTGGTGTGTTCCGGCTGCTGCACTTGAGGGCCAGTCTCTCTCTAGGTTAAGTGTTTCTTACCATCTTAGACCACATCATCAATTAATATCAGATGAGATTGTGGTCAAAACGTTTACCTATAAAGTATAAAAAAAAACAAGGTTTCTAGATATTATATTATTATTTTATGAATTTTTAGCAAGTAAATCTTGCAATTGAAGATGAAATAATTATGTTCGTCTAGAAATTTCCTAATAATTTTAGAAGTTATTTAGAAACAAACAACCTAATTCCTGTTAATTTTTCTATACAGTTCTATATAATTGATAGTAATTGTATTTTTTTTTTCGCATTACTTCCTTATTGAGTTAAGCAGACATTAAAACATGAATAATTTCGTAGTTAATGTCATGTTACTAGAGTAGTGCGCAAAACAATGGGTCTATAATTTGTCTATAGATTGTAAAGTGTATTTCAACACAAATGTGTCAAATAACTAGTGTTATTTATATAATTATATTGGTATATATGATCAAATATCATAATATACGCTATGTATTTCCTACACACTACCGATGTAAGCTAGAAGAACATTTCTTACTGGTTTCAGCTCAGCAAAGCCGTGTACAAAATATATCCAAGTGTACAACAAAGTATTTCAAACAATGTTTCCGGCGGTGTTTTCAAACCATTACGAGTTACGAACCTTCTAGAAACGAGCTTACACTTCTTTTAAAAAGCCGGCAACGCACTTGCGACTCCCCTGGTGTTGCTAGTGTCTATGGACGGCGGTGATCATGCATATAAATTATATTATGACAAGACGGTCTAATTTATCGAGTAAACATTGCAACTTTTTTTGGGTACCTAGTCATTATTCTAGAGTATGCATACGATAAGGACGGAACCTGGCGACCACCTTCAACCGGACTGACCGCTGGGGCAGCATGGTAATAGCATTGCACGAACCCATGTCGACTAAGATAGTCTAAGATACACAGACTCCACCTTGCTAATTACCAACTACAAAAGTTTCAAAAATAGCAAATGAAAATGTTCGAACAAGTGTCTTAAGATTTTTTTGTTTTCCAACTAACTACTATGTTGACCTGGCAAGGACTCTATAGTTTCACCGGAGAAGTGTCTCAAGACTGCAACGATCACATGTAGACTACTTTCACATTTTTTTTATTAGCTTTTAGATAGATCAAAACAAAAAGACCTAAGTACCTCTATGAGAAGTTAAGTTGGTTGGCAAGAACGTGTCACATATTCAGTTCTAATTCAGTGTCAGTATTCGTAAATTTCATTTAGCTTTATTAAATGTTCGCATTATCTGCATCACGCGGTCTAAAATTGCTCACTGGGACGTGTATTCTCGGGCTTATTTTAGCCACTGTGCAGTCGGGATAGTGAATGACATTTTGACAGTTACTGTTTTGTAGTAGTTTTGTTTCTTTTGTAGCTCATCTATATTATGTTGCTGCATTATTGTACATTTAATTTAACGTTTTTACTGTTATTGTTTTATATTGTATTAGTTATGTAACAATTTTGTTAAGCCACTGACTAGACGTCCGTACATTTCTATGAGCCTCCATTAAAAATCAGCGCTGTAGTATTATCACTCAGTTGTACTTGCAGCATGTAGTGGAATAGGAGTGTTATTGTTGGACATTTTTAACTGAACATATATATGTATGATTTCTTTATTTATCTTATAACCGTGATGTGTTCCAACAATAAAAACGTTTTCTTTCTTTCTTCTAAAAATAATAAAACATTGTTGCAGTATGAAACGCGCCTTTATTCACTTTCTTGTGCATTTTAAAATGGAAAAGAAGTTTTTTTTCATTTGCAACTGTATAACCTTACAAATATGTCGTTATTAAGTCAAATACCAATCGATTGCCGGAACACATTCAACCGCTACGTGCGCTTGCTTAACTGCGCCGGTTTCAACATCTTTGATGAATCTCAGAGTAGGATACCGAGAGGATATTTAATTTTTTTGTTATTTAGTTCTGTCACATTTTTACCCTTTGTAGTTATCCAGATCAGTTTGATATTGCAAATTAATGGGGAGAATTTCTTGGAGGGATCCCGTTGTGTACCCCTAGTCGTCGTGTTTGTTTTGGGTAAGAATCATTTATTGTAAGGGTCGTGGTATTTATGCACAATATTATAATAATCTATAACATATTAGGTTAATGATATTTAGGTGATTTAGATAAGACAGAACAGACGTTCAGTTAAAAGTGCATACGCTATACAAACATGTTTAGAAGTGAATAAAATTAAATGGCAAAGCTCCATTGTTTACAATAGTCATTCGGTTGCGTGTTACCGAAGATGGAAATAAATGATTTACTATGGAACTAATGCATCAAGATAGTCTGGAGTATTCCATAGTTATAAGATGTAAAAAAGAACGTCCATCAAAGGTGACCTTAGGGCGACAACAGTTATCGAAGAAATGATAAAAAACGTCAAACATTTTTTTTAGTCGACCATCGTTTCACCGTTTGGTACCTCGGATGCATACCGATACTTTACGAGAAATTAGATTCAACAATATGGTAATCTTTTTATAACAATTGCAATGAGCTCTTGACCCTTTGGTTTCATAATTACGTCACTTAAGAAAATAAATTCAAGATGAGCTTCCAACCATTAACAGCCAGCTTATTTTTTTGGATTAATCAATGATGCCTGAAACATATAACTGCAGTCAGGAGTGTGTTACAAATAGAACAGATAAACAATAATTCCCAACGAAACCGTGAAAAGTTCGTAAGCATTCGCCAAAGACTATTCACAAAAAAAAAAGCCTAAATAAAATTTACCAAATCTTACCCCTAGAGTGTTATAATTGCGATATTCAAGGAGTACCTGAGATGATAGCGATTAGAAGATAACTGAAGCAATAATGACTGCAGTACTGAAATATTTCTGTAGGAAACTTAGGTGAAGCTTAGACAAAAACTACTCAAGTGTGTTACACTAACAGTGACTTAATGAAATAATGAAGTAACATTTAATAAAACCTTCTTTAAAACATACTAATTGTTCCTTTAACTAGTCTGGCCATAAATACTGTTACGTAAAAACGTTTCTTTTTTTCTACCTTTTAATTATTTTGAATTTGGAACAGGTATATTATTTTAGAAAATTTCTTTTGATTTTGCGCCTTTTCACATATTTCATTTCATTATCAAATTACAACATGAAAAGGAGTGTTAAAAAAAACAGGAATGCAGTGCTCGCCTTACACACTCTCGATATGGAGCCGTCGATCATATTTCAGATACTTTAAAAGCCTGATATCAGCCGTATGTTCGTATATCGTACTACAACAGATACAACAACACTTCCTATGTCGAATACCAGAAAGGATCGGGACGGCCACGTGCTATTAGAACTACAAAGGCTGTTAATGCTGTTAAAGCCAGAATTCGTCGAAACCCCATTAGGAAGCAAAAAATCTTATCGCGAGAAATGAAGATTCCCGTGAGGACTCTATCGCGTATTATAACACAAGAGCTGAAGCTCGGTGTTTATCGTCGGTATACAAGACATGCCCTAAATCAATCTTTACAATTAAAGAGAGTGTATTGATCAAAACGCCTTCTGTCGCAATACGCAGGTGAAAGGCACAGAAATATCCTCTTTACCGATGAAAGAAATTACACAATTTAAGAAGATTACAATAGTCAAAAAGATAAAGTGTACGCTCACAGTTCTAAAGAAGCTGCTCAAGTGATCGGAAAGGTACAACGTGGTCATCATCCTGCGTCAGTGATGGTTTGGTGGGGTGTGTCTTAACAAGGAGTCACAAAACTTTATTTTTTGTGAAAAAGGAGTGAAAACTTCAGCCAAAGTCTATCATGATACAGTCTTGGATCATGCTGTGAAACCTCTCAAAACCTCTGCCTTAAAAATATACCGTGGATTTTCCAGCAGGACTCTGGCACACAAGGCACGAACTACCCAAGCCTGGCTTGAAACCAACGTTCCGGACTATATAAGAGCTGAAGACTTGCCCTCATCTAGCTTCATTTAGACTTCAAATTATGGTCAGTTTTAGAGATCATGACCTGCTCTAAACGACACGGCGACATTGAGTCTCTTAAAAAATCTTTGGAGCAAGCAGTGGCGAAATTTCCCTTGGAAGCAGTGCATAAACCCATATATTCGTGGCCAAACAGATTAAAGGCCTGTATAAAAGCCAAAGGTGGCCACTTCTAATAGATTTCTTTTTATTTTTTAATAACATTACTTCATTAACAAAAAATACATTTTCATTTTTAACAGAACTTATGGCCGGACTAGGTGTATTGAATTCCGCTGGGATTATAGTAAACGCTGAGCTCATAGTTTTAACAGTTATATAATTTTGTACACCATAATAAATCAGAAGTAAATTTTGCAAGAACAAAATCGAACCATTGAGTCGATTCATTGAAGTTCTAAGAAAATTATGCAGCTTCTATTAATAACTTGTAACCATCCGGAGATATCGGTAATAGTAGACAGACGGCAATGTCTATTACTATCTGGACTATTGGAAAAGTATTTAGTTAAGCTATAAACTAACATGCAAAGCAAAACATCTAAGTAGGTGCTATACTTTTATAGACACTGAATTAGTAAAAAATGTTAGCAGTTCCAATATTCTACTTTAGATAATGCTGCATAGAATATGACGCTTATGCCATGTCTATCACATTTTTATCTTACAGGTATAATAAAGATGATACTAGCTTCCACAAAACGTATTCAAATAAGGGAGATTTTTGTTGAAATCGGGAATCTCTGGCCTAAAGATTTGAAGGACAATCACGAAAAAGCAATGGTTTATAAGGATTGGTTGCAACAGAAGGGATTCTTATTCGATT
Organism: Antheraea assamensis; assembly: GCA_035772565.1. Taxonomy (NCBI): domain Eukaryota; kingdom Metazoa; phylum Arthropoda; class Insecta; order Lepidoptera; family Saturniidae; genus Antheraea; species Antheraea assamensis. The sequence continues at coordinate 619,005 of JAQQSE010000135.1, read as the reverse complement.
GTATTTATAATATCTTATACCTATATAAAAATAAATATTAGTGTATATTATTAATTATTATTATATTTTATATGTTCACGTTTCGTTTACCTGATCGAGTTGAAAAAGTTATTATTTGCATTTGCACGAAGATTTCTCTCGTAATATATATCATCACTACATAGTATAAAACAAAGTCGCTTTCTCTGTCCCTATATCCCTATGTATGCTTAAATCTTTAAAACTGCGCAACGGATTTTGATGCGGTTTTTTAAGTAGATAGAATGATTAAAGAGGAAAGTTTATATGTATAATAACATAAATTAAGTATTGGAAAAATACTGTTATTTTTGAGGTTACTCCAAATTTAACGCGTGCGGGCCACGGGCAGTAATGAATAAATCAAAACTACTAGATCGATTTCAATCATTTTTTCAGTGAATGACATAGGCTATATATTTTGTACCCGTGCGAAGCCGGAGCGGTCCGCTAGTCAATAATATAATACATAATGCTTGACTACTTTCAAGAAAATAGTGTATCTCACATAGTTTTCTTTGTTTTAAAGAGCCTATTTAAAGCCTAGTTGCAATCAAGAAAATAAAAGACAATGCAATTTTCATCGAGGTACGGATACGTTTTTGACAGTTTTGAGGACCATTAAAATCTGAGCGAGAATCGACTTCGGAAACGACACCGACATAACGGCTTGCTTGTTTATTAGTTTATACTATAAAAACAATGAAGCAAATTGGTGGCTGTCTCTGGTAAACGTAATGATATGTAATAGCCTAGATAATCTTCAGAATAGTCCTCAACTACCTGTAAAATATGCTCATCAAATATTAAAGTCAAAGAAAACATTTTGTTTTTATTTTTACAGTGGAATTCACATACGCTATAACAACTGTAGCTTTATTCGACTCTGTTCCACCAATATTTACTTGTTTCAATATCTGTATGGGCGTGGACGAGTACATTCTTCCGTACCAATTGCCTGATTGGTGGAAATGCGATTCTATTCTCATTTTCATTCTAAGTTACCTCTGGGAAGTCATATCCAGTGAGTACTTGCTTAATGTATCATGTATAGCATTCTATAATTGATTTGGAATTTCGGGGGAAAATAGTAACCAGTCCGGATAAAAACGGATTCTTTAAGTTTTGTAGAGCGTCCTCTCTATCATATAGCGCACTACTTGCGATAGACAAAGATAACGCTTAACGAAACCGAACTTCTATCTCGCTCTTTTCCCCGACATGCCAAATATAAGTACTGTTATAAGGTATTAAAATGTGATAAGCGTGAGCTTCCAAGCTCGATGGTATGTGAAAACAGGTTAAAACCGAGGTTATACAGACAGAGAGGTTATGTGGTTGAGAAAAATTGACCGGCACAATATGTTTTCTTCTTAAATTTAACTTTATGTGGTAATCTAACTCAGTATTTCACGCCTTTTATAATCATGCCATTCTTCAAGTAGCGCTTGATGTCAAAAGGTTTTTATAGGGCTGTTCAATATCTCAACGATAGAAGTGTTTAAAAATGGCACCTCTCCCTATATATTTATTAAAAATTATGGTAACTACAATTAAAAAGATGATGATAAAATATATAACCTAAATCGAATTTTTTGCCACTTTTTTACAATGACTGGATTGTTTGTCCGAATTGATAAGTGCCTTCTAAAAGGTCGAAATAGTTTTTTTTTAAATCTAATAATAATTCTTATCGTATTCATTCTAATTTCACTGAACATCCATCTTTATATTCGCATTATTACAATCGTGATGACGCGACGGCTGCAGCGATAGTAGCGCAAGAGTTACAGCATACACATAAACTGAGTAGGTATACAGCAAATTCTTTAAGAAACTGTTAACCATTTAATTCTTTCAGCGGTTCCGATGCTAGTACTCTTTTATTTACCATTCGACATAATGATCATTATCATTACTTCTGACCTGAGCATGTTATTCCGTCTTCTACAAGTGGATTTGGAGAATGTTGTACAAGTGAGTGACGACGCCGTAGTAAAAACACAGATGTATGTCTCGGATGATGGGAGTTATGAACGAATTAAGAAACTTGTTATGACTCATCAGAAGCTATTGGGGTAATGTAAAGCGAGAACGATATAATTAAACATAAAAAAATCATTTTTAAAAGGTTTTAAAGCGCCGTAAAAATAATGCCTCGTATGCCTCGTAAATGCATAATATAATGCCTTTTAAACGGGTTTTTGAAAAATATGAAATGACGTCTCCAGCACCGATTCTAGTCTCAGGTTATTGGGAGCAACAAGGATATCGTTTGCACAAGACTCAATGTTGACTTTCCGAGCGTAAACAAGTTGCAACAGTAATTCACCATCATCATCATGACCAGCTATTATCATCTCATTAAAAATCCTAAACCTCCTCTCTTTTAGGTTATTTATTCTTACTCTATTGTATTGTTTGGGTTGCTCGGAAAGCTTCTTAGCTCAATTGTCCCATCTGGTCACACACTGGTTTCCTACATTTCACTAGCTGTCTCTCAACCAATTCATCGTATTAGGAGACGGACTTTAGATAAAATGAAGAAAATCAAGAACAGATGGTCAACACGCCTTTAACGTTGATAATATAACGTAACGTCTTACAATGTTATGTGAAAAAATAGAATATCGTAATATATATATATTTAAAATACGAATAAAAACAATTCGGTTGTCACAGAGTTCTTCCTTCTTTTATGAAAGGAGAATCGTTAACATCCCCTCCCCCTCTTGAAGGAGTAGCCTTCAAGTGACACATTTTCTAAATACCTTTTAATGGTGGCAATTTACAATATGCCGTTTCTAGTTTTCAGATCGACAACTCTTGTACCCGGGTACAATTGAACTACTAGCGCTGGTCACCACTTCATGGGTGATAATTCGTTCTCAATAACTAGAAGAATGTCATAAGTCTTTAGTAGTTTCCTTGAGTAGCCTTCCATTTGACTCGTTGTTATAGATTAATGAGGTAATCCTTTGTCCATCGTGTCCAGAAGTGTTGTTGCAGATGTAAACCGTGTTAGTTCATCAACCAGTAGCAGGGACTTTAAATACAAAAACACTTTACGCAGTATTAACTATCAGTCTTATTACAGTACCGTTTTACTTACAACAGCCTAAAGGCGATATATCCCATGTGTTTGCTCTTGATCTTGAATAACGAATGCCCGACATACCTCTGAATGCGCGCTATTGTGATTTCATCCCCACCAATTTACTTGCTTATGATTGGTCGTTGTAGATTGACAGTATCTCGACCAATCATAAGAAGTACTTTAAATGTAGAACTTTATAATAATCATTAGCAATTATTTAACCAACATGAAAATAATAATTGATATATTTAGACATTTATAACACTTGCTTATGATTGATCATTTAAGATTGACAGTATCTCGATCAATCATAAGAAGTACTCTAAATATAAAACATTGTTAAAATGTTTAGTAGTCATTTACCTAATATGAAAATAATAAGCGATATACATATTTAGATATTTATAACAGCTCGGCCATCCTTTTTTCAACGAGTCCCTCGTTGGTAAGAAAAAAAAATCGTTAAGTACTCCAACTATTTCATTTAGAAATATGTAAAAAATATAATGGCGTCACATACGTTCTGTTTAAAATAATATTAAGTCCTGAAGGAAATCAAACTAATCAAACAAATCAATGTAAATCGGGAGCAGTTTTAGTAGACCTTACTGCCACATATGCTACCGTATGGCGAGAGGGTTTATTATATAAGCTGTTGACTGTGGTTCCGAGTACAAAAATTGTTCAGCTTATATCCAATATATAATGGCGTCACATACGTTCTGTTTAAAATAATATTAAGTCCTGAAGGAAATCAAACTAATCAAACAAATCAATGTAAATCGGGAGCAGTTTTAGTAGACCTTACTGCCACATATGCTACCGTATGGCGAGAGGGTTTATTATATAAGCTGTTGACTGTGGTTCCGAGTACAAAAATTGTTCAGCTTATATCCAATATGATTTCACAGCGATTATTCAGAGTACACCTGGGTTCTTCGGCTAGCGATTTCAAATTGTTAAATAATGGCCTTCCTCAGGGTTTTGTTTTAGCCCCAACTTTATTTAACCTATATATACATGATTTATCAGGCATCATCTCCAGAAAATTTATTTACGCTGATGACATATGCCTGATAACCCAAGCAAAGGTATTCTCAGATATGGAAGTTACATTACCAGAAGACATGAAAATTCTGGCAGAATACTTCAAAACTTGGCGTTTGATACCTAGCCTAAGTAAAACAGAAACATGTTTCCATTTGAATAACCAATTAGCCAGGCTGAGCTAAAGGTTTCATTTAATGGCATACAGTTGCGTCACAACCATTACCCCAAGTACCTGGGTGTTGTGCTTGACCGTTCACTTACATACAAAGAGCATCTTGAAAAGACTTCGCGGAAACTGCAATCTAGAAATAACGTGCTTCTAAAACTGACTGGAACTAGTTGGGACGCAAACACCGATGTATTGAGAACTACAGCCATTTCGTTGGTGTATCCCGTAGCTGAATATTGTTCCCCGGTGTGGTTAGGTAGCGCCCATGTGCAGAAAGTAGACCGTGAGCTGCACATTGTGATTGCGGGGCGGAAAGGCAAACAATCCAACACATCATCGAGGAATGTCCACTTCGACAATACAACGGTTCCCCCGACAAACTGATCAATCTTACCGACGACGCCTTAAAATGGCTGAGAGAATTAAATGTTCAATTGTAATTACAAAAATGGATACTCTATTTAGCCATACGATTAAAAAAATCAATATAACTCACTGGCTTAGTGATACATTACATTTAATATCTAATTAAAGCTCAAATACAATTACTTTACATTATGTCATAATCCATAACCTTAATCAGCAAATCTTTATAATTTAAGGGTGTCTGTTACCTGACATCCCTGGCATCGTTACATTTTTTTTTTTATATATTGGCAGTATATATATTGATCCATGCCCTTGGCCAGTATATACACTGTTACACTAATTTCTAAAACGCGAGGCACCCGTTACCTGGCACCTCATACCGATTCATCAGTACGTGACTCTAACCAATGAATCGGTATTTACTGATCCATTACGTTGACCAGCAAATACTTCAGCCATTTAATACTTGAACCATTTACGATGATACATGACACTAATCACGGGATCACAGGTATCTTGACCAGTAGCGTGAGATGACTATCTCGGAAGACTGCGTGCACGACGTGCGGGGTTTGCTCGCAGTGTCGAGGTGCGCAGATCGCGCGCGGTGCAGCTGGTACCATTAGCCGCACTTCTAACCGTCTGACACGATGTTTGTTACCGGTGCCACACATTAATTGCCAAAATGTGAGGCACCCGTTACCTGGCACCTTACACAGATTCATCAGTACGTGACCCTAACCAATGAATCTGTATTTACTGGTCGAAGACACTGACCAGTAAATATTTCAGCCATTAAATACTTGAGCTATTTTGCCAAACTGTGAGGCACCAGTTACTTGGCACCTCACACCGATTCATCAGTACGCGACTCTAACCAATGAATCGGTATTTACTAGTCGAAGACATTGACCAGCAAATATTTCAGCCATTAAATACTTTCATAAAAGCCTACAATCACGTTAACATTGCTTTTAAGGGTGTCGGTTACCTGACATCCCTCCATAGCCCAGCCACATATTTTTATATTGGTAGTGTATTTATTGGTCCATGACCTTGACAAGTAGACACTGTTGCACAAATTGCTAAAATGTGAGGTACCCGTTACCTGGCACCTCACACCAATTCATCAGTACATGACCCTAATGAATCGGTATTTACTGGTCGACGACATTGACCAGCAAATATTTCAGCCACTAAATACTTCTACTTGCGATGATACATGACACTAATCATCGGTACCTAGAATCACATTAACATTGCTGTTATCATAACATCATATTCTTATTTTTTTACTTTAAGCATACTGTGTAATAACGACAACCAATTTGATAATCGATTATTAGCCAGCCTCTAATAAACCCGTTATTTCTGTGAGTGTACAATATCCATGTTCATTTGTATGAATACATTAATTTATACGTTAATTTACAAATCGCCACAACCAGAATCGGAATCGGTTGGTACGGGTTCGTTAAAACGAATCCAACGATATGTTTTATCAATAGCTACTATAGCCGCAAACCTCTAACTAGACTTTGTGAAAGGCATATCCTCGACCACGAATCTATCGTTGGGGAGTACATTTTTAATTCTTTAAGGACTTCTATTACATCTAGGTTCGAGCTTCTTTGACTGTTCTATACCTATCGCACCTCTTTACTCTAACCAAATCGCCTTCCCTCTAATTCATTCCCATCTTGCTATACCTATCCTACCGTTTTATTTTTCCTTCACCTGTTGCGTCCTAATAAGGCCACCAGCGCTAGTCCTAATATTGTCTAAACTCTCCCTCACTTCAGGCGTAAAGTCATTTAGCAAAATACCCAACTGTATGTCTGGTAAATGTTCATCCCATAAGCCATTTGGCCCGTCTAGATTTATTGCTACATTCTTTCGGGGGTGTGGCGACACGTGCTTTATACCGCATGATTTAGTAAAAGTTTTAAATTGTATACTAATGAAGCTTGTCGTTTGGGCCATAATTAAACTGGTTGGTGCGACCAAGTAACCAAAATGCTCTCTGAATACTTGACGGGCCATTCTCTCGTCGAATGATGAGTAATCAAAATACCGTTCATATACATTAATGCGTAAGACGAAGCACAAGAACTGAAACAGATTTGCGCTAGTTAACCCGGATCACCCTTAATTCGCCGTATTTAATGCGCGTCTCTTCCACGAATAAGAGTGCGCAAATAAAACAAGACTCAACGCTTAAAACACCGGATTCCGACTTTATCATTTTGACAGAGGGTCCTTCCGTGAAAGTGTAGTCTTAATAGTAGCGGGCAATTGTTTAAAAAGTCATCTACTACCAATCTCCACGTAATTTTCTACTACACTCCTGCACCTCGATCATGACATTCGCATTACCAAGAGGGCTATATGGTACGTTACCTATCCCCTTAATAAAGGCACCTCTCCTACCTTCCAGTCTAATGCTAAACCTCGAGCTTCACCGAGACAGACCAAAGTACCCTCATTTCCTAAATCAACCAGATACTCAAATCAAATATACTTTATACAATTTAGGCCCTAAGAAGGCGCTTATCTTTTTAACATACACATATATTATATATGTATATGTTACAATCAATTTTAGTGGGTGTAGAAAGGAGTCAATTCCAGACATCACCATCGTTTACTTATCGATCCACTCTATAAAAGCCCTTTCGACACCAAAACCCGCTTAAAATGGCACTACTCATAGTCTAGCAAATCGGTAATATGTTTTGGGACTTTGTTATACAAAAAATCTAACACTGTTACTGGTTTTACCGAGTCTAAAACATGGAACGACCAGTTTGTCAATTTCTAGTTTTTGCGAACATACATTAAATTATCAAGAACGTATTGGGAAGCCAGATTTAAGACACCGAATTCTTGAAACTTAGCCTTTAATGATACGCGAGGTCCCTCATTGTACATTACTCGAACTGCCCGTTTTTGCAATCAAAATTTAGTGTCTACCTCAGCTGCTGTCCCTCACAACAAAGCAGCACTTTTTGCAGTCTTCAAATTGTGCTTCTAATCTAACACCACGATCTTCTATATTGCTATGATACAGTTTCCTCACATTTCACATTGATATAAGAGCAACTCCCTATGGCGTACCTTTTTGTGGAGCATTTTAGTTAGTAAATGAGCATAATTATCCCTAGTTGGGGAAAAATCTTTTAACTGTAGTTTCCATTCTGGCCTAAAAAAATAGAAGCGAGGGAACCGTGATATCAAGTTTTAGCTACCCCTGTTAATTTTGGTAAGGCGTAATAGACTATTTACTTATCGCTCCACCCTAGATACGTGCAGATTAGTCAACTTTGTGAAGGCATGTATTAACCGTTTGTTCTTTGCATAAAAGGATCAAAATCCAGGCATTACACTATTTAAGACCTGATACCTATTGCGATCGCTTGTATTATACAAAGCCCTAAGAGCACAATCGAATATTTCAATGAACAAATTGTTATTTCACTCGGGATTACGGCGACGTGTTACTTCACAGGACGGTGTGCGAAGGCGCAAATTTCTGTGCCTAGGTGAATACCTCGATTATGCACGGCGCGTCACCTGCCATTCCAGAACACGTGATCGTGTCCTGGAGCGCCGATGACGATGACATCGTTAGCTCGCCCTTCTCATATAATGCAAACTGGAGCGGGACTGACCAATCGCCCGTGGCGACAACCTTACCCTGGACCGCCCGGACTGCAACCGACTGCGGAGACTGCCACAATTTTTTTTTCAGTCTCGAGCGCATACGCCCGCGACCATGGATACGGTTTCATGTTGTGTCACGAAATCTTTGTGGAGGCGCCAGCATTTTACGAGTTTGTGGAGGCGCCACCATTTTACGAGAATACCTTCATTTATCCACGTAGTCACAGACGCAGCGTATATTACAAGAAAAAACACTACAATTAATACAGGATTTTTTTTTCATTACCTACGGATATATTATTATTGCTTTAACAAAACAGCTTACTATAATCAAAAGAGTTAAATTCGTCAACAAGCTGGGTCAGCACATCTAATAAACGCTTACACTTGTTATTTTGGCCTTAGCAAGTCTTGATGTATCAAAAAAAATGTATGCTCGTAGTTACTACTTTAAACTTTAAAACCGTAGGTCTATACACAACAAAAATAAACTTGTTGTCTCATTTTTACTTCGATAATCACGACCTCACCTCATTTGAAATTCAAATAAAATATTCTTTAGAAGGATCCACGAGGGTAGATAAACATAACGAAATAAAATAATAAATAACCCTTACGTTGTCTACGTATGTTCACCAAATACTTATGCGTATTTTAGATCTTGTTGTGGGCACTAAGTTGCTAATCCCGCTTCTGAGATGTAAACCGTGTTAGTTCATCAACCAGTAGCAGGGACTTTAAATACAAAAACACTTTACGCAGTATTAACTATCAGTCTTATTACAGTACCGTTTTACTTACAACAGCCTAAAGGCGATATATCCCATGTGTTTGCTCTTGATCTTGAATAACGAATGCCCGACATACCTCTGAATGCGCGCTATTGTGATTTCATCCCCACCAATTTACTTGCTTATGATTGGTCGTTGTAGATTGACAGTATCTCGACCAATCATAAGAAGTACTTTAAATGTAGAACTTTATAATAATCATTAGCAATTATTTAACCAACATGAAAATAATAATTGATATATTTAGACATTTATAACACTTGCTTATGATTGATCATTTAAGATTGACAGTATCTCGATCAATCATAAGAAGTACTCTAAATATAAAACATTGTTAAAATGTTTAGTAGTCATTTACCTAATATGAAAATAATAAGCGATATACATATTTAGATATTTATAACACAAACGTTGTATTCGCTCGTAACGATTGAGAGTAACTTTCTCGGCGACAGGAGATGGTAATTACGTCTATGAACGCCCAATAAGGATGTGCCCTAGTGTTAGTGGTTTGAAATTCGAAGGATCAGCTGATAGAGGTGTTAAAGGACGTAAATTCATGACTGCCTCTATCTGCGTAAATAGTGTGGTTAACTCTTCAAAAGTTAAGTCTGTATTACCTGGGATTCGTTTTAAATGATATTTGGCAGATTTTAAAGCAGCCTCCCAGTGTTCGGGCATAATTAGTGGAGTGGGTAGGCAAAATGATTGTACACATTTATAAAAGTCAAAAATCGGTGATGACCAATCACTTGCCCGGAACCCGCTCGCACACTCGGACTCGTTTGCAAGCCCTATCGGCGGCGGCGGCACGAGATACTGTTCTGTGTGCATTTTTGGAAAGCTGGTGCTTTCAACCCTCGGCAACGGCGGCAGAGATGACTTATCAGATACGTGAGACTTTATCCCGGTTGTCAAGAAATAATTTCAACATATATACTAAAGGGGTATCTACCTCCAGCCAATTTAACCTATACAGACCTGGCCTGCGTGGGTGTGGTGGTTGCCACCCCACCCGGATTCCATCGAAATAAGGTGCATATGCTGGTGAAAAATAGAAGACAATACCTTGGTCACATGCAAACTGCGTGATCTACCGTTTACAAATGCCGTTTAAGCATTCTAGTCAATTCATTCTTAACACCTACAATTGAAATTGTAAACACGACTAAGTTTAAAAGAATTAATTACTTACAGACTAGCTGACGATGTGAGCAACATATTCGGAATAATTGTATTTCTACATATGGTTTCCTCGTCTATAATGATCTGTTTCTATGGATTTTTAACTGCGGTTAGTGATATTTTGTTCCATTTTCGAATGTCGCTATTAGTTATTAAATATTCTCAATGTAAATGGCCAGTACTGAAAATGTTTAATGCAGCCTATGTATTAATTGAATCTTTAACATACATTTTGTGTTGTAGGTGTACGGGGGGTTGGCAGAGACTATCGCAAACCTGCTAGCATCATTTAGTTGCGTCACTACCATATTTGTCCTTTCTTATGCCGGACAATTATTAAGTGATACGGTTAATAAATATATATATTGTGTTGTTTAGTTTTTGTTATTATATTTGAAAATGGGGCAACGATTTTTAAAACTTGCATATGAATTGATAATAGAACAATAGTTGCTCGGATGCTGTGTAAGTGGGTTTGAATCATACGCTTATGCTGAGCTTATTACAGTGAAAGAAAGTTTGTGGCAACCGTAGCACGATGTTGAGACAATTCGTGGGGTCGTTTGGTTAGCAACTATTATTAAATAAAAAATCTATTGGAAACATCTACAATTATTAGCTAAACTATGCTGAAATAGATATTAGAATTTGCACTGCCTATTGCAATAACCAATATTTTATATTGTGTAGTTTATAAAATATTCTGATACTTACTTTTATAATTTTAACTAAATATGTGTATTCCAGAGTGCCGATATCGCTGAAGCCGCCTACAAAAGTTCTTGGTATGAAAGCGATAATAAAGTCGGGAATCTGATAAAGCTCATAATCATCAGGTGAACGGGCGCTATTTTATTATTTCTAAAATAAAAATTATATGACTGAATTATTGAAGCCATATATCGAATAAATGGCACATCTACACACACGGCTTTGCACAATAAATATGAAATAACGACTTTCTTTTCTATTTGCTTTTTTTTCAATTTATTTTAATTTTCAGAGCACAGCGTCCGAGCTATATATCGGCGTTAGGTTTTTCCAATTTGACACTTCGCTCATTTTCTAAGGTAAACAAATTTTAATCGATTTACTTAATTACAATAAATATATATATATATATATATATATATAAATATAAATAAATGGTGTAACATGCGCCTCTAGCATATCGAATATAGGCGTAGCGCGCGGTCTGCCGGCAACCGCGGGAGCGGATAGCGGTCGGTCTCCGTTACAGCATTCAGGAGTCGATAGTACACGCAAAGTCTAGTGAATCCGTCCCTTTTCGTCACCAGAACTAGGTTCATTGCCCAGAGTGATTCATATTTATCAACCACGTCGTACTCAAGAAACTTCTCCACTTAACTTGCAATGGCTTCATTTTTATTCGGAGACGTCCTATAAAGAGGAGACGCGACGGATTCCTGATCATTATATTTTGCTTTATACGGTGGGTCGCAAACTCTATCAGTGGACCCTCAGGTGCAAACTGTACCCATGTTCCTGCCTAGCTCCTTGAAACAGCTGCGATGATGAACGTTAACTGCTTATCTATAATTATTACAGGCTTGTTACTGATGTTCGAATCTTCTTCGTCTGTAATTTCCAATTCGCTACATTCGGCGGACTTATTTCGTCACATTGCTCTAGGCATATTGTGGACTCCGGGAGGGTCGGTCGACGGTCGACGCAGTGATGCGTGTCAAGACCCTCTCGGAAGAGGCCGTTTCCCAGGGGGGAGTGCTGTTGGCTGTGTCGTTAGACATAGCCAACGCATTCAACAGCCTCCCCTGGGAATGCATTACAGAGGCGATGAAGTACCACAGGGTACCTCGGTACCTTCGCCGGATAGTCGGGTCCTACCTGGAGGGCCGGCACGTCGCCTGCGTCGGGCAGGATGCGCGCGCCCACCAGAGGGAGATATCGTGCGGTGTTCCACAGGGGTCGGTTCTTGGCCCGCTCCTGTGGAACATCGGGTACGATTGGGCGCTGCGCGGAGCACTCCTGCCTGGCGCAGCGGTGACGTGCTATGCCGACGACACCCTGGTCACAGTGCGGGGGAAATCCCTGCGGGAGGCCTTGTTGCTGGCCACTGCCAGTGTGTCCCAAGTTGTGGGAAGAATCAGGCGGCTCGGGCTCGAGGTGGCCCTGAATAAGACCGAAGCTATATGCTTTCACGGCCGCCGACGAGCCCCGCCTGCTGGGACGCATATCATCGTGGGTGGAGTCAGGATTGACGTGAAGCCCACGATGAAATATCTAGGACTGGTCCTTGACGCCAGATGGAAGTTTGACGCGCACTTCCGGCAGCTGGAACCCAAGGTCATGCGCAACGCCAACGTGCTGGCAGGCCTTCTGCCCAACCTTGGTGGTTCCGGCGCCGGATGTCGCGCGTTATACATGGGAGTGGTGCGCTCCATGGTGCTATACGGGGCTCCAGTATGGCACGATGCCCTGACTACCCGCGGAGCAGGTACCCTGAGGAAACTGCAGAGGGTAATGTCCCTCAGGGTAATAAGGGGATACCGCACGGTATCGTCAGAGGCAGCGTGCCTACTGGCAGGCTCCGTGCCATGGGAGCTCGTAGCCCACTCCCATGCCGATATGTACAGATGGTGCAGTGACAGTGTGGCTCGGGGGGAAAGAGTGGCCCCGGCCGAGAAGCAGGCGCTCAGGGTGCACCTGCAGGGTATGGAATTGCGGATCTGGGGCGAAGTCCTGGCTTCTTCGGACTCTGGCCGAGAAGTGGTCGAGGCCATAAGACCGCATTTGGTGGAATGGGTGCGGAGAACGCACGGCGGTCTCACCTTCCGACTGGTGCAGATACTCACCGGGCACGGCTGCTTCGGCAAGTATCTGCACCAGATCGCCAGAAGGGAGCCGACGCCTAGTTGCCACCATTGCAACAGCCAGATGGATACGGCGAATCATACTCTGCAGGAGTGCCCTGCGTGGTCTGATGACCGAAGCGCCTTAACGGCGGTGATTGGGAACGATCTCTCTCTGCCGGCTGTGGTTCAGTCTATGGTCGGTGGAGAGAGAGCGTGGGCAGCGGTCGCTGCCTTTTGTGAGGCCGTCATGCTCAGCAAAGAGGAAGCTGAGCGTGAGCGGGAGAGAGCGGCCGGGGCGCCTGACGTTCGCCGAGGGCGATCCGGACGCAGGAGACGAGGTGGGGGCCTCCACCATCAGAGGCCCCCGTAACATCCCCTCCTGGCAGTGAGCGCGGGGGCGCTCGCTGTCCCATAGGAGAAGACCCGAGAGGACGAAGCCGGGTACATTCCGCAGCTTCGATTGAGGCAGGTGGAGAGGAATCTCTCTCCACGGGAGGAAGGTCCCCGTTTACCATCCACGGGCGATCGGAGCGCAGACCAGGGTCGCGGAGAATGCTCACCGTGAACCCGCACCCTGGTCCACTAATGCGCATGCGGATCTGGGGTTTTTAGTGGGTTTAAGTCCCACATAACCCTCACGTTGTCCCCCGGCAGCGTGAGGGTATCCATGATGGATTTTCCCCAGAATAAAAAAAAAAAAAAAAAAAAAAAGGCATATTGTGGACTAAATGGCGAAACTGTTAATAATCGTATGATCGGGTTCGCGAGCCTCACGTTACATATGCAATAATAAATAAATGCAATACTATGTGCGCCTGCGCATCCGCGACTGCTGGTCGACCAAAAGTCGCGGCGTAAGATCCAGTATTACAGTGGAAAGGGTGCAATAGAGCTACGCCAGATTCGATATGCTAGGATCGCGCGTCGAAAGCGGATATATTCCTACATTTGGATTATTTTGTATTTTCAGATAATGAGTACGGCTTGGACTTATTTCACACTATTGATACAGCTTTATTCGGAGAATTAAATGTTTAAAAAAAAAACGTACATAAATACTGCAACGACAGAGCTTTCAGCGCTTAAACTGGTAACACGAGAGAAAACATTATTCATTGATGAAGCACAACAATTACAATGAGAAATAAACTTCACGTATACAATTGTTATTTGTTAAATGATAATTAGATACACTTTTTTCAGATACTTGTATTAAAAAGTAATTGTGACGCTTTTAATTAGGATATTGATAAAATTAAAATATGCCTTCAATGAAATCCAGAAACGAAATCCATATGTACAATAATAATTATGTATTATTCTGAATAAATATAAAGGATAGATCTTTATGTTACAGTGTATTATTTAAGTAGTTCTACCAGTCTTTGACATTTGCTTACATAATTCGCTCGCTAGCTTTAGCTGGTTTATCCACGGAGATTGAATGATTCAATTGAAGAGACAACGTGGCTGTATAGTCACAGGCGTTTGACTTAAATTAATCAAAATTAGAATCCTCTAAATACGATCATCACTACATAGTATAGAACAAAGTCGCTTTCTCTGTCCCTATATCCCTATGTATGCTTAAATCTTTAAAACTACGCAACGGATTTTGATGCGGATTTATTTTTAATAGATAGAGTGATTGAAGAGGAAGGTTTATATGTATAATAATATAAATTAAATAGTGGAGAAATACTGCTATTTTTGAGGTTACTCCAAATTGAACGCGTGCGGGCCACGGGCATTAATGAATAAATCAAAACTACTGGATCGATTTTAATCATTTTTTCAGTGGATGACATAGGCTATATATTTTATACCCGTGCGAAGCCGGAAGCGGACCGCTAGTAAGAAATAAAACCTTCTTGTCAATTATTACAATTCTAACTAATATTATAAACACTGAAGTGAGTTTTATATTTGTTTGTTACGCTTTCAAGCCTTAACTACCAAACCGACCTTCATGAAATATTGCATACATATTATCAGAAGTACAGAAAAGGATATAGTGTACCTTGTGCTCTACCCGAGAGGTATAAGTAAAATCTATATAAATGCGAGTAAAGCCACTGACAACAGCTACAATAAAAAAACAAGGTACTACGTACAACAGATTGTTGAATCGAAACAATCGTCGGTGAATATCTCGATATGAGATTGTCAGACGTCGCGAACACCGCTTTAAGGAGACCAAGTGAAATGTAAGTACCGCATAACTATAGTGACGGTCACTAAGTGAAGAAAGCCATTGAAAGCTACATTTTATAACTAGTGTCGTAGGAAAATCAATTATCAAGAGGTTTAGAAGAAGATGAAGACTTATATGGTCGCTCGAATTTTTTAGATACGTGGAAATTAGGTATATTGATGCACAATATAGTACTTCGTTATAAATTGCACCAGTGCTACGCAAAGTTTTCGTTACAAGTAAATTTTAGAAGCCTTAAGGCTTACTTATTTACTTTCTTTTTGCGTAAAACACAACAAAGAGTAAATATATTATGTGGATGCCAACTACACTGTGACAGTAACTGATGATTTGAGCGAAGCTATGATAAACCGTATGAACTTGACCCTTGACATTGTATCCAACTGGGGTGATGCAAACAGTGTTAAGTTCAATGCAACGAAAATACGGGCGTATTTTTTCTCCATGACACCTAGTCAGTTCTACTTAAAACCTACTTCTCTAGGGTGTACCCATACCGGTCACCGACAACCTCGAACTTTTTGGGATTCATTTAAATGCCAACCTCAACTTTGAGCGTTTGATAGAAGCCAAAGCTAAAATAGCTGAAAAAATTGGGGATCTTTTTCAGGGTGAAGCGGTACTTTACGCCGGAATCAGCTTCTGAATTTATATAAGTCACAGATAAGATGGTATGTAGAGTATTGCGGCCATCTTTGGGATGGCTCTGACAAATACCAGTTGGCCTGTGTTCGATTCCGTCTGTCGCAGAATCGTGGCCGTGATCCAGACGCCGTGCAGGGCTCCATCCATTCGTAGTCGATTTACGTTTTATCCGCACGAAGCACTTTGCATCTTCATATATCATGCGAACTGCAAACGAATGGAACACGTTATCTGCGTTCGTTTTTCCGAAAATACAATAGTAAAGTCTTCAAAGGAAGAGTGAAAAAGTTTTAATAAGCGAACGCGCTACATCATAGGTTTCGTCCTCACTTTCTATCAAGTGTGATTGAGGCCAAGCTTCGCGCTGTGTAATATAAAAATAAAAAGTTTGTGTGTACTTATGTACACGTGTTAGAAGTTATACTTCTTTGGCGTAACAAGATAAAAATCTTTTCAAAAATTTTATCTTTCCCCTTATTCTACGTTTGGAGAAAAAACGACACTAACAATAGAAAGAAGGTATTTAATACATACATACTTTTTTTGAATAAAATGTTGACTATAGCTAACTTCAGGGTGCCGGTTTTGCGTGACGGAGTGCGCGCGCATCGTAAAAAATTTCTCTCACCATTTTTCCCTAACGCGCTAAAAGAATTATAACTTCAAAAAAATATATATAATGAAAGTAGTATGCATACGATTGTAGCTGTTGTTTTGTAATTCAATATAATATATATATATATATATATATATATATATATATATATATATATATAGTAAAAGTTGTTTTATTTATACATATTGTCTCCAAAGAGCAAATAATTTAATTCACTAATCGTTACTCTAGATATGTTACTTATAATTTCCAAAAAGTAAATAAACAACACAATTCTTTTTCATTTTCGCATTTTTTTCCAACCGATAATTTAAAAATTGATAGTAATTGCAGTGTAATGTACGATCGAAGATTTTTTTTTATATTACTTCTTTGTTGACTTAACTAGGTAATTTGATTGCCGTGTTTTTAAACAAACTCTGTGATATTAGAACATGAATAATTTCATAGTTAATGTCATGTTATTAGAGATTTGCGCAAAACGACGAGTCTATAATTTTTATGTAAATTGTAAAGTCTATTTCACCATAATGCTCATATAATGTCAAGCAATTGTAAGCAAAATATAATATACACTTTCTACATTACCGATGTTTCGGTGCAAAATAAACTTTAGAATGTTATGTCAATGTTACTTTTCCGGTGGCGACCAACATCAAAATACTCGTGGAACGTTCGAAGATTGACAACCGCATCCAGGGACGACTTGACAAGCGAATAAGTGTTCAACTCACATTATTATATAATTTATCATAAACAAAATTAGACTGACATGCTTCCACGTGTTCAGTCATAGTATAGTTCTCTTCCCGCGTCATTGGCGCGACTATTTACACACTTGCTTCATTGGTAGAAACATTGTAAGAAATAGTTTATACGGAACTCTGAATAAAATACGAAATGAAGCTTATTCATTTCAATTATACTATTATAAGATTACATGCTTTTGGAGCAAAGAATACAATCCTAAATATAGTCGGTAACCATGAATGAGTGTATCTAGCATTTTTTATAAGATATGCACCGACAGACCTTACCTTACTAAATTAGTTCTCACGGCTTAGAAATTGCAAAAGTTGAAAAAATACTTCTGTAGCGGCGTTTGCGATAGCACGCTACTTATTAATGTAATTAATAAGTTACTTATAAATGTGATTTGTTGTGATTTAATTCCGTTCTACAATTTGAACGTGTGCGCGCGATTCGAATCTAATTCTCGAGTGTGACGTTTGTGCGAATGCAACTTCAGGTCGCTTGTCGTTTAACGTTTCGTTCCGAAACAACTTTATTCCAAACTCTACACTGTTTACATATTATTTCAAATAAAAAATATAACATTCGTTCAAGATAAAAGAGTGCCTACGCAAAGCAAATAGCTCCACGATTACGATTTATTATATATTTCGTTTATTTTTGCATTATATATACAGCACTTTTGTCAGTGGCATATTAAAACATCTCGCTATAACTAGCTGTCCTTTTATTTATGAAAAAATATTATCGAGGTAAGATTAGCCCCACAACCTTGTTACAGTATGAATCGAGCATTACTTCTTCACTTTCACTTCTTGTGTGCAATTTTAAGACGGAAAGGAATTTCTTTCACTTGCAACTGAATCGTCCTACAAATATGAATTCTAAAAGTCAAATTCCAATCGATTGTCAGAAAACATTCAGCCGCTACGTGCGCTTGTTGGGCTGCATCGGTTTAAAATACTTAGATGAATCTCAGAGTAGAATACCGTCAGAGTATTTAAAATTTTTGCTATTCAGCGGTATCACATTTCTACCGTTTACAGGTGTCCAGTTCAGTTTGATATTTAAAATCAATGGGGATAATTTCTTGGAGGGTTCGCGGTGTGTGCCCTTAGCTGTCGTATTTGTTTTGGGTAAGGTTAATTTATTATACAGTGTAGTATAGATATATACGTTAAGAATTAATTTGTTACAAGTAAATAAAATGGAAATATCTGCTGTTTGTCCCAGTTAATCTGAGAAACTGCGATTTCGACGACATTCCTAATGGAAATGGAAGACATTTCTAGGCTATTATTACACTTTTCAATATGCACCAACTTTTTTTAATAGTTTCCTATATCCTATATATTTTAGTCCTATTTTTCATTTTCTATTTTGTATATTCTTAAACTAATACTCTCTACCATAAAATGCATGCTGTGGCGGCTTTTAAAGGGCAACGCGATTGTAGCTGTTGTTTTGTAATTCAATTATTAATTGATATACGATGTAACGTTCACTGGCTCTCCAAGAATATATAATAGTAACATTAAAATTTAACAAAGGGAACATAAATTCGGTAGTAAAATTATGAGAATTAAACATTAATAAGAAATAACAATAAAAAAAGTACAAACTTAATTCAAATAAATCGTGATCGTTCCTAACAAAATCATTTTCATGCGAACGCAGTCACGTGCACTAGTTAGTGTTATAATTAAGATATGTATAAATGATATGTGACTGCGATTGCCTTTTTTTTCTTTTTTTTATATTATAGGGCACAAACGAACACGTGGGTCACCTGATGGTAAGTGATCACCGCCGTCCATAGACACTAGCAACACCAGGGGAGTCGCAAGTGCGTTGCCGGCCTTTTAATATACGAGCCTCGTATATGGGCCTCCGGCGCTCTCACTGACCGAACGAAACGCAACAGTGCAAGCACTGTTACTTCACGTCGGCTTTCTGTGAGAGGGTGGTACTACCCCGGGCGAGCCGACAGATTCATTCTGAAACCAGTAATAGCTTCAGCGTAGCTCTACCACCTGCCTCTCCCTCCCCTACACATAAGTGCAAGTCTCTCTCTCCTGTTATTCATCACGTCACCTAACGACGTACTGGCGAAATCAGACAGAGAGAAACCTATATCCTATCCTGACTTCAACATCTCCTTTAACGTCAATAAAGGCCTGTTTCTGAGACCAACGGAAGCGAAACGGAAGCATACATTTGAAGTACACGCAAGCAACCGCCACCCGCCTCACTCTAAAACAGGCCATAGGTTTTAATTATAAACAAGTTTATTAAAATGACAGAAAAGAATTATTCAAAAATTTATTTTAACCAACACATATCATAATCTTATTAGTGTAGAAAAAAATATTTCTGAAATACAAACGCTTTAAACGTACAGCTAAAATGTTATTTTATGATTTTATTTCACAATTTCTAAAATTACTTTTGTCAATTCTTATATTTTATTAATTATGAAACGATGGAAGCTTGTTGTGTATAGCATTTCATAAAAATTGTCGAAGCAATTATTCAGATAAATTTTAACCCACAAACAGAGATATACTTTTTTTAAAGTTATTTTCACGACAAAAACAAATGTACAAATAAAAGTGCAAGTTGATTTATATAGATTTGCGTAGACACTATATATTTATGTGAACGTGAAAAAAAAATGGCCCTAACATTATTCTACCTATCATGATAGTTTTTTTTTTTTTTCGAACTGACCTACACTGTCAGCAATAATGCCTTCACAGTTTCACCGGACTACTAAGGGGAGCGCTTAGGGCACTCACCCGATTGGTTTTTAGGCGTACACCTAAAGGGCACTCGGTGCACCTCGGCTTGAGCTGTCGCCGGATTCCCGACCTAAGCTAGCTAAGCTATCTATCCATACAATACACATATATGAATTCGTGAAAAATGCATGTGTGACCATGCATGTTTCACGAATGTATATGTGTATTTGGTATCTGACTCCTGTGTTATGTGACCTATTTCAGTCCGAAAAGGGCAAAAAACAGCCCACCACTGTGTGCCTAGATGTACATGTGTGTGGGGTGATCGTGTAAATGTAAAACAAGTGTGAATCATTGTATTCGTGCGAGTAACATACTCGAGGGCTCCACACCGAGGAACAACCTAGGCTCGAGTTGTTACAAGAAAAATCGCGACGAGTGTGCGGGATCGAATCTTCACCCCCCGCTCACGGCGGCCTATCATGATAGGAAAACTGTATTACAATACATTTCTGTTACTACCTTACAGGTATAATAAAAATGATAATAGCTACTACAAAACGTGTTCAAATAAGGGAGACATTAGCTGAAATCGGAAACCTATGGCCTAAAGATTTGAAGGACAATGATGAAAAGGCCTCTGTTTACAAGGATTGGTTACAACGGATGGGATTTCTATTCAATTGTATTATTTTACATATTACTTATATATAAAAGATTGTTTGTATGTTTTTACTCTATGTGCCAACCAATTTAGTTTAAACGTTGTTGTTTGTTATAAAGATTTCTGGCATAGTATCATCAATGTGCAACAGATGGTGTATGAGTCGTTTCAACTAATTGTGTGCTTCATATCATTTGTGGTGTTTTGATTGGAGTTTTTAGTATTTAATCCAAGTAAGGATCAAAAGATTAGAGTTAGTAAGCGAGTAGAGCAGTAAGGAGAGTAGTAGTAAGTAAAGGGTAGGCTATCTAAGCGCTGTTGTGTAAGGGCTAAACTGTAAAAAAAAATTGGGAGCCGTCGTGGGACGCCTGGCATATGTGAAACATCGAAATTATTTTCTAAAGGTAATATGCATAAAAGGATAGTTTATGAAAGGAAATAAATATGGCATAATCAAAAAGTTAAATATTACGTTATTTTTCAAAAAAATAGACCACTGTTAAATGTCAACGCGTCGCCACACCATATTAATGTTTTGTACTAAATATATACATACATATACATATACACACAATGATATAGCGTGGCGACGCATGCCGTGACGACGCGTCTCCACATCAATAATCGTTCTGACCCGCCGCTACATAAATTTCACATCTAAAATGATAAGCAAGAAAGGATAGAATCCAGTATTCATTAAGAAACATTTCTTTAAAGTTTTTGTAGAGAGATAATCATCATACCATGGAAAAAAACGTGAACCAAATCGCTATCATGAGTTAGTCTTTTATAATAATAGTGCATTTTGGTTTTTACTTATTGCTGCTACTTTTGATGTGAAACATCTGTAGCCGCACGTAAAACCGATTGCTGGCGTGGCTACGCGTTGCCACATATACAGTGACGCATACCGTGGCGACGTGTCGCCACATGCACTCTATATGTAGTAGTATGTACGGTGTGGCGATAAGAATTGAGTTGTCACTGTTTGAAAGAATTTTTGATTTTTGTATTTAATGAAAATATAAATTTATTATGTAAACGGTCGTCATTTTCTGGAAAAAAAAAAATCGTAACATTTTGTTTTTACATTGTACCAATCGTAATCTGTTCTTTTATGCATATTTCTTGTACAAAATAATTATGATTTTTCACATCTGTCAGGTGTCTCGCGACTGCTCATAATGTTATTTTATAATATAATTTCTTATATTTTGCATCGATACGCACAAGGTTTTAGTTGCCAGTAATCTAATTCATTTATTATATTTTATAATGAATTTATACATCCTTAACTGGCGTTGTATGAAAGATATTATGTGTCACATAATATATTAACTGCCTACTTAAACTTTGTTGTAGAGAACACAATCAGTTTCTTTGTATGGAACTAAACTTAAAGAAAAGCATTTTTAAATAATCTTTACAGTAGATTTCACATATGTGTTATCAACTCTAACGTTATTCGTTATCGGGCCACTGCTGAACACTTTCTACAATGTCTACACGGGTGTGGACGAGTACGTTCTACCCTATCAACTGCCTGAATGGTGGAAATGCGAATCTATTTATATTTTCTTTCTAACTTACATTTGGGAAGTCATATGCAGTGAGTATTTATGATCGGTATAAATTAATTTACGTCATATATGTAATTGAAGTTATACTTCTTTTGGCGCGTTAGGGAAAAATTATGAGAGTAATTTTTTTACGATGCGGGCGCACACCGTCACGAAAAACCGACACCCTGAAGTTAGTTATAGTTAACATTTTATTCAAGAAAGTATGTATGTATTAAATACCCTTTTTCTATTGTTAGTGTCGTTTTTTCTACAAACGTAGAGTAAGGCGAAAGATAACATTTTTGAAAAGATTTTTATCTTGTTACGCCAAAGAATCTTTTACTTTGTTAGTAACTATATTTTTAAATAAATTGAGTGATATCTGTTGTGACTATAGCTAACTTCAGGGTGTCGGTTTTTCGTGACGGTTCGTAAAAATTTACTCTCATCATTTTTCCCTAACGCGCCAAAAGTAGTACAACTTCAAATATATCATTTTTATATGTTTTAGCGTTTGACCACAATCGCATCTGATATTAAATGGCAATGTGGTCTTAAATGATAAACACAATAAACCTAGAGGGGGACTGACTCTCGAGTGCAGCTGCCGAAACATACCAACATCTGCTTGGCGACAGATTTTCAACATGATAGGGCGGGGGACTTAGAAAAAAAAATGATGTGTGTGCGATTCACACACAATAGAAGTGATACTTCAGTAAATCGACAAAAGAATGAGATGAATATATATATATGACAAGTGTAGGATAATTACAAAGTTTATTTAAAAAAAAATGAAAGTATATTGATTAATTTTAAAATATATTTTATTCAACATATGTTACAAAATTTATTGCTCAAGTTCCATATTTTCAGTTGCAACAAACAAACACTGTTATATAATAACACACCACGCTGACTTCTTACTAAAAACTGTAATACGCAGCCGCATACAGTGTACAGTAGTACACGTACTTTTCACATATACTAACACACGCTAAATGCTCAAATACAAGCAAGTATTAAACAGTGTGCAATATACTCGTACATACTCACCGACATTTGCTCTCTCGCTTTGGCTCACTATTTCACTTCAAAAATAGTATGTATATTTCTGTCTCATTCTTTGCCGTGTTTGTGTCTCTTACCTGTCGCTTTTCCGTTGCATCCGGTTTGAAATCAACGATTCTAAAGAAGTTTCACTTCAAAAACCCTATTCGCAATGTTTTTCTTCACCGAAAGTTCCGACTCAGCTTCAAGTATTTGAATCTATGTCGAATTATTGCCTTATGGTGTAATGGTAATTTTGTATGGCAATAAAAGCCACAAAGATTTTTATTTCTGTTAAAACATAACAGTGGATCTGTATATTTCGACGATGTTTAGAAATGTCACCTTTGTAAAATCCGTGGCTCATTCATGACGCAAGATATTTCGCTTCTACTATAAGTGTCTTAAGAAAATTTTAATAATGAATTTCTTTCAGCGGTACCAATGCTACTGTTTTTATACTTACCGTTCGACTTACTACTCATTATCATAACCTCGGATATTAGCTTACTCTTTCGTCTACTACAAATAGATTTAGAGAACGCTATAGAAGTGAATGACGATGCCGCAGTTAAAGCACAGCTTTATATCTTGGATGAAAGCAGTTACCAAAGAATCAAGACGATTGTTATGATTCATCAGAGGCTGTTGAGGTAATGTACATCATTTATGGTATAAATAATAGTCTGTTATTCAAAAAGTATAGACGTAAAGACGTCAACAATTCTTAAAATTTTCTCGTGTTCTCATAATTTCTTAAATCTCATGATATTTTTGGATTTTTTCTCTTTAGCGTTAATTTGATTTGTTTTCTTTTCCAAATTACAAAAGCGAGCTTATTTTTTTTTCCTATTTCATATTAACATTGTATTAATAACTAGCGGCCCGCTCCGGCTTCGCACGGGTATAAAATATATAGCCTATGTCATTCACTGAATAAATGATTTAAATCGATCCAATAGTTTTGATTTATTCATTACTGCCCGTGGCCCGCACGTGTTAAATTTGGTGTAAACACAAAAATAACAGTACTTCTCCACTATTTAATTTACGTTATTATACATATAAACCTTCCACTGCAATCACTCTATCTATTAAAAAAAAAACGCATCAAAATCCGTTGCGTAGCTTTAAAGATTTAAACATACATAGGGATATAGGGACAGAGAAAGCGACTTTATTTTATACTATGGAGTAGAAGAGTAAATTTAACAGAGACAACATAATTAACATTGTATATTTAAATACATTTAGTAGAACAGAGTATAGCAGCTAATTAAGTCTACAATTAATTTGTTCGTCAAATTATATCGCGTAGAATCGATTTCAATTTCGCAGATAGTAAAGTTTGAAAGAATCAGTTGCTTACAGACTAGCGGACAATGTAAGCGATATATTCGGAGCAGTTATATTTGTCCACATGGCTTCCTCCACTCTTTTGATATGCTTCAATGGATTTTTAACAGTGGTTAGTAATTATTTGATTGTTGTTTGATTTATCGAAGTTTCGATAATATTTTATAAGAGGAAATGTCAAGTTCGATGAGAAGGTGAAGGACACCTTGTAAAATTTCTGTCCCTAGGATATCTACAGCAAAGACATCAATTAATTCCCATTCGTCCCTTTCATTGATTAAATATATAGTTTTTATTTTTTTTAATCTTGATTTTTCTGGAAAAATTACGTAGGTAAGGAACTAATATAGTCCCATTGTTGTTGGTCCCATATACACCTACCTACTAATTCATTCGTATATTTAGGATAAATAATTTAAAACAATATTTTCATTCACTATAAAATGAAAATTTATTAGAATTAGTTTCTCTTTTAATATTATATTGTGTCTATGTGCTGCTTCGTGGGTAGGTACTCGCTTTTTTTTTCTAACTGAGTAACCGCTGTTACCCTGATGTTACTGGCTTTAACCGGTCTATTAAGGCGAGTGCTTAGGGCACTCAGCCGAATGGCAACAAGGTGCCAAAGTGGTCGAACCACGTTTTACACTGTTGTTTTGCATACAATAACATCAACAACACGACTCAGCCTAAAGTAACCATGCGAGCTAAGCATGTTACTTAGTACTGCAACTAGTACTTACTATTGAGACACATATGTACCGTACGAATGCATAAATGTATTTTAAATCTGTCAATTTTGGCTAAGACTAATGAAGCAAACGCGAATAATTAAATTCGCATGTGTTTATGTTGATTATATATAATTAACGTACGCTTATTATTTTGTAGGTGTACGGAGGGCTGGCAGAGACTATCGCAAACCTATTCGCAGCTTTTAGCTGCACCACAACCATATTTCTTCTATCTTTCGTAGGACAGTTGTTAAGTGATACGGTTAATAAATCAATTATATAATATAGTTTTTGTACTACCATTTGAAAGTTAGCAAAGAACTAAAGAATCTCTGAAATTTAATTGTGAAGTGATGGTAGAATAGCGATAATTAGCATGCTGTGTAGATAGGTTAGATGAAGTTTAAGTAAAGAAAACATTGTGACAAGCATAGCATAATATTATCAGGGCATTATTTTGATGTCGTTGTCGACGTTTCTACGGGAATCTACGGAGCAGACCTTAAGAACGTCTCAATCTTTTTCTTTAGAAGCGCAGTTTTTTATTCTGTTCTTTGAAACCGCTTCCCAAAGTGTTGTATTTAAATTTTGCTTAACGAACTCATATTGTTATATTGAATTATTTCCATTGACTCCAGTGTCGTATAGTAAATTTAGAAGAATCCCAAAATTATCTTTTTGAGTGGGTAGCTTACACGGTACCCGTTACCTTCGTAATCCCTTGATTTAAAACCATATCGGCTAGTAATACCTTATGTTTATACAAATAATATTTTAGTCTCTAGAATTATGTTTATGACCAAGTTAGTTTAGCAAAATATTAACTAAATATTTGTATGTTTATTCTAGAGTAACGATATCGCTGAAGCCGCATATAGAAGTGCTTGGTACGAGAGCGATAATAAAGTCAAGAATCTAATAAAGCTAATAATGCTCAGGTGAACGGCCGCCATTTTCTTGTTTCTAAAACAAGACTTATGTGACTTAAACTTTGTATTAAAACGTCAGCACATGTGTTAGCTTATCTATCTGTAATATAAAAATGAATCGTTGAATGTGTTGCTAAGCTCAAAGCGCAGCTGAACCAATTTCGCTAATTCTTTTATTAGAATATTCCTCGAAGTACAAGGATGGTTCTTACGGAGAGAATTTTTTTTAAATTGCCTGAAAAAGTCTAAAAACAACACTTTTCTATACTCCCATACAAACGATTCGTAATAATACTTAAAGTCAATTTGAACTTTAATACCATAGCATAAAGTTTAACTGTTAGTGGAGAGGTGTTCCGGGAAGACAAAACAATTGAGTGACGTTAGTATCGTATAAATATTCATGTCAATATTTGTTAATATTTATACGGTGGTAACATTTAACTTTATAAAAAAAATAATTAAAGAATCGACTGTTAGGCGGTACGAAGTTCGCCGGGTCAGCTAGTTTACTGTAAAACCAACCAAGGATAAAATAGCCTCAATGCTTTTTAAGTTATTTTAAATGATTTAATTTTTTTTTCTATTATTGTTATATTACGTTTACTTTTTCAGAGCACAACGTCCAAGCTATTTATCGGCGTTAGGTTTTTCCGATTTGACACTTTGCTCTTTTTCTAAGGTAAACCAATATCTCAGCAGAAAATAAAGTATCTGTTTGTAGAAAAAATTAGAAACATGTTGAAAATGATTGTTTTCTTTTTCAGATAATGAGTACAGCTTGGACCTACTTCACTCTACTGATACAGCTTTATTCGGAAAAATAAATGTATAGAACTGAATATTAAAAAAATTACACCCATTGACATACATCAAGTATTAAAATAAAACAAAACACTTTATGAAAATATAGGTAATTTATTAATAAAGCACAATTATTATTATTCTGCGAAAGAAATTTCACATATTTATACGTATTTTATTTATTATCTACTTAACTGTCCTGCCCACGACTTCATCCGTATCGAACTGAACCCAAAAACAGAGTGATTAGTAAAACATACTAATCTGAATGTATATCTTGTATATTCGTACACTTAATCTGTCTCTCGAGATACGGCGTGATACTCAAAAACGAAAGATAGCCGTGCTTCAAACACCTGTTTATTTTTATATTATCGGCATGCAGGTCCTCGAAACTCTGAATTTAAGGTAATAAATGATCCGTCTGCTGTCAATTGTAGGTGGTAGAGCTACGCTGAAGCTATTACTGGTTTCAGCATGAATGGGTCGGCTCGCCCGACGCGCGGGGTACTACCACCCGACACACAGAAACCCGACGTGAAGTAACAGTGCGCCCGCACTGTTGCGTTTCGTTCGGTCAGTGAGAGCGCCGGAGGCTCACATATTTAAAAGGCCGGCAACGCACTTGCGAGTCCCCTGGTGTTGCTAGTGTCTATGGACTGCGGTGATCACTTACCACCAGGTGACCCACCTGTTCGTTTGCCCCGTATAATATAAAAAAAAGACCATTCAACGCAAGTAAATTGTTCTGGTGGTATAATTCAGTAACAAGTCTCGGCGAACCATTTTACTGTCACCTAATTTCATCTCAGAAATACTCATCCATTTATACCAGACCATTACTCAAAACGAAATATTAATGCAATACTGTCCGAATGTGAAACTTATTAGTGAAATTTAAGAAAAACTTGTTCATAACACAGCCAGTCGAAGGAACAAATCAAATAAATATATAAATAATAAGCCTTTTATTTCTTGCTACACATAAAACATTTTAAATAACAATGTGCATACAAACGTTTTTACAATTTAAAAATTATATACTATTATAGTGTTTTTAAAAAGAACAATAAAAATAATATGATTAAAATATAATTAAGAAGCAAGAACCCCTTAATGAAAGGTAAAGGCCTCCTCCATAGATGACCAGTATTCTCTAATTCCTGCCGGTCGCGGCCATTGAGGACCCGCTACTTTTGTAATATAATCTACCCAGCGCACGTTGGGTTGGTTGAATTCGCAGGATCGTATATCTAGACGATTATCTGTTGGTAGCCCAGGACAGAACACAATTGAATGAACAGATGTATTACCCCTTCAGACCTCTCATCTGCTAGGATGGAAGGTCAACAAAGAGAATTTCATTTTAGTTCCGCAGCGGTTAATCTGAGATCTATGGCAGAATCAAAAGTACCTTCCCAAAAAGAAGGTACAGTCTTTGAGGAGTATGATATCTCAACGTCTGCTTCAAAAGAAAGCAAAACTTCGAGATGCCCATAGTGTTATAGAGCATCTGAATTTTGCTCGATTGGTGGTTTAGACCGACTGGATTTTCGTAATTTATGGATAATTTGCGATTATCTTCTTCAAAAGCACCCGTAAGGTCGCCACCAGTTACCAGCGATGGTGATAATGGAGCTCAGGTGGCGGTATCAAAATTGCCAGAACAGATCCAGGTTACACCTACCTCGCCAAACCCATTTCTTAACGACAGACGCTGCCGATACTGGATGGGGTGCCGAACTAGACGATCATCAAATAAGCGGTGTTTGGGACAAAAGCGAAGAACATCTTCATTCCAACCACAAGGAGATGCTTGCAGTTCTAAAGTGCATAGCAAAATACGCTCCCTATCTGAGTCATGCAACTCTTTTATTGCAGAGCGACAACAGGTCTGTAGTAGCAAACCTCTGAAATATGAAATTTGGAAATATCCACAGGTTATGCAGAATTATTCAAACATAATGTTGTAATTGTAATTGTAATGTAATTGATAGTAATTTTATAGTATCTAATCAATAAAAACCGAGACTTTGGAAATAACGTAGCAACAAATCCACGCACGACTCTTGAAACCTTACGTAGTGACTAGCGGTCGTCTCGAATGATGGTCAATACCAGACTTAAGAGTTATTATTACTGATGCATATTTAGTATAGTCTCTTTTTTTCAATGTGTAATTCGAGTGATGATAAACAAATATTGTTTAAAACAACAGTATTAATCAATTGCATTGTACCACGCTTCAGATAAGAATGCAATTCTTGTATAATTTAATAAAGTTTTCTCAATGGAAGTACTAAATACTGTCTTCAAGGACTAAATTCATTTGTACAGATGTCCTTTATCATCAACTGCGTTACCATGGAAACTTCTTGTTCTTACAATAGATTATGCTTGGAATACATGAGCTTTTGTTGTGCACGGCAGACAAGGACAGAGTTGGCATTGTATTTTGAAGTTATACTTCTTTTGGCGCGTTAGGAAAAAATGATGAGAGTAAAGTTTTACGGTGCGCGCGCACACCGTCACGAAAAACCAACACCCTGCAGTTAGCTATAGTCAAAATTATATTCAAAAAAAGTATGTACGTATTACATACCTTTCTTTTATTGTTAGTGTCGTTTTGTCTACAAACGTAGATTAAGGCGAAAGATAAAATTTTTGAAACGATTTTTATCTTGTTACGCCAAAGAAGTACAAATTCTAAAGCATGTTCATAAATACCGTGATAAATACACACACAGTTTTTTTTCACGCCCTGATAAAATATTACTACGAAATAACGACATTACTTTAAAGTCTTAGACTTTTAGTAGTTTTAATGATTTTTTTTTTGTGACTTAACATTTATATCTCATTTCAGATTGCATTGTCCAAGTTACTTATCGGCTCTAGATTTTTCCAATTTGACACTACGCTCTTTTACAAAGGTAAATTAAAAAAGACCAATTAAAGTACATTTGTCGAATAAAATCAATGGCACCAAAATAGGACTAAAAAAAAAACAAGATATGACAAATACGGACATTTTTTTTCAATTTTAATTGGTTTGGTTAATTTCAATCCAAAGATGAATATAAAATATTTAGCATGATTATCTAAAGAAACAATTGAAAATTATATTTTTTTTTATTTCAATTATCAAATTATAGACCGATTTCGCTCCTTTTTACTTCTACGACTCTATAGTATAAAGCTAATGAAAGTTGTGATGTTCGACTGGTTTTACCGGTGGACTATCAACCCAATGGCCGCAAGTTCAAACGTCGGCAATAACCACCGAATTTTTCGGAATTCGCGTACATTTACTAATTTAAATTGGTAACACTGTCGACTGACGGTGAAGGAAAATATCGTGAGGAAAAAACTGAACCTAACAAATTCTCTTATAGTACCGCCGAAAGTGGGAAAATATAGAACTGTGGAAATCGCCAATACGTTGTAGGTTGGCGTGGTGATCATGTCCATACCTTCCTATGGGAAGAGATCTATGGCCTTGCAGTGGATCTTTTACAGGTGATATGATATCAATCTCTCATACGTACTAACAACTATAATATCGAGATAAAAATATGACAGGTACAACCTTCAAACAACTCGTAAATATGCGTATTACCTGTTAACGAACCAGTTTCTTTTTCCTTCATATTATACCATCTCACTATCGTAAAGGCCGACTGGTTCTAAATTTATATTTTACGGCCAAATAAATTTATCTTTGAAAAATTTGTTTATTGTATGCAATAACTTCATAGGATCAATTAAACTTACGCTGTTCGTTGGAACTATGCGTTTTTAAAGTATTGCCATTTCCCTAAAATATTTTTTCCAAGAGAGAAAGATTTCACATCCGAAGGTAATCTGTAACTGAGAGCTTTTGTAGTACCACCGTATGTGGGAAAATATAGAACAGTGGGATTTCTCGGAGTTCGAAATAGCCACAATATCGTCGTGGGTTGGCGTAGTGTTTAGCACGGTCCCATGCCGCCCCAACCAAAAGCGGCGGCCGGTACAGCCGTGGGGTTTTAGTCCGATGCGAGTCGAACATAACCCATTCTCTCCCCCGGGAGGATGGGTATCCATAATGGATTTCCTCAGTGTTTATGCAGATACTTTCTTTCGGAAAGAGGCTTACTGCTCTGCAGTGAGTCTCTTAAAGGCTGATGATGATGTAGATAAAAATAATCACAGAAAAACATTTGAGTGCTTTTTTTTCAGATAATGAGTACAGCTTGGACGTACTTCACTCTCCTGCTACAATTTTATTCAGAAAAATAAACGTAAGGAAGCGAATAATAAAACGCACCCATACATTAGTTCACTGCGGAGCTTTCGGCACTTAAAGTGATAAATAATACGGAACACTTCAAGAAAATATATTTTATTAATGAAACACAACTATGTTATACTACGAAATAAAATTCTCATATACAATTTTTCTCTTTTAAATAATAATTCAATTCCTTTTTGTACAATTGCAGATTATTTACTAAACAAATAAAAAAAAAAAAACAAACTTTATCTTCCCAGTCGTAATTCAACTTTTTATATTCGGCAACTGATGTAATTAATTCCGTATAGAATTAAATAAGAAAAAAGATCATATACGTACAACATTCATTCTCTCTTATTCTGCATAAAAGGTTAAATCTTCAAGTTCCAGAGCATTTTTCATGAAGTTTCACACCTCCTTTATGTATATTTTTGGTCAAACATCACATTATATTATCCAAGTCATTTTTTTTTGTTTTTAGATTTCTAAAGACAATAGGTCACACAAACCCTGGTTGTTACAACCGAATAATAATGGACCCGAATGTGGTCTTGGATTATTATCTAAATATCTATGCTAATGCACGATTACTCGTGCAAGATTCTTATGTACAGTCGCCTTAAAAGTTGATCTAACCATATGTTATCAAGCCATATCCACACTGGAATAGGCAGAAAGGAGGGAGTATCACTGCTATCTAGGAACATTTTTACACTTATAACAAAAATGTCTAACATTGTACCAAATGTCGGTTCTACTAATTTCGTTTAACTTATTTAAAGTGACAAACATTAAATGACTGCACGAAAACCATCGACCTCTTATCCAAATATATACATAACTCAATTTGCTGCGTTTAAATAACCTTTGAAACTAATTCAACTATAACCTCGGATGTACAATTTTTCTGAGACAAGACAACATTTGTACAATGATGCATGGCAACATTTGTATAATGATGCATGGCAACATTTGTACAATGATGCATGCCAACATTTGTACAATGTTGCATATTTCCGGATGCGATGGGTATTTCTCTAGCATTGCAATCACACGAACTACTCACAGATTCAAAAATCAAATTAGCATGCATTTCAAAATGAAATGGACAATCGTTACTATGATACGTCCTAGATAATACTTTAATGAAAAGTTTTTATAACAATGGCATCCTCCTTGAATTATGATTAGTCGCGTGGGAGGAAAAAGATGCAGCTATTATTTATATACACTCTTCTTTCAAGTCACGAATCGCCATTGTCTCTTGGCTGCTTAGATCAAAATCAGATGCCTTCGTTAAAACTTCTCTCTTGTTATAGATAATCTATCAGGATAATTGGTCGATGACCTATCTATTATTACCTATTAAATATTAATTTAGGCCATAAGAAAAGTGGTAATTAATTTATATAACGTACCTTATGATAGAAGGTATACATTTCAGGATGGATTCATAGCACCTGGAAAGTTCTATGCACTGATAAATACATTTGGTATTATTTAGCTTCTCAAAATGGCGGATTATGCAAAAGCCTCAATATAATGTAAACTTATCCCTAGTAAAAATGAAGTCAATGGCAAGATATATTCAATATTTTCATAATAAACAGCATGGACGAGATGAATATAGCACGCGTGTAATTTCTTAGTTTTACCTTTGTAATAAATAAATATGATAATATTTTAAAATTTAATAGATACATTTCATTGCGTCTATCAGGCAATTTAACATTACAGGCGAATTTACGGATGTGTTCGAAGTAATTAAAAAATCAATTTAAATTACAACGAATTTTTAAACAACACTAAGGACCTGCGAAATCAGTTTTATAGGACCAAATTATTCATATAAATGACAACTACTTTTAACCAATTTGAAGCGCCAACCAACGCCCAGTGAGGTAATTTTGACATATATTACAAAATGGCTGCCGTGTCAAAGTTGTTGTTTCAATGGCATACCCGATTTAATTATTTATTATTGAGCTGTTACAAAGTTTGTTTATATTAATAGCGTAACATTAAAATATTATACGTCATTAATTTTTATAACGAGTATTCTTCGTATAAGGAAGTATACGATTTATTTAATTCCACAGACACTTGCTACAGAATAGTGTCAAAATGGCGTAAATCGAGTAGGCACGAAAGTATGTTGAAAATGCCATTAGTGATAATACACGGAAATTTAATGCTCTTTGAACAAATACATTTTTAATCTGTTACTGTGGACATATAATAAAACTTTGTACAAAACAGACATTTTCTGACGGTAACTAATAAATAGTACGTCGTAGAGACACTAGAATGGTCCAATAATATATCTATAGTATCGCAATCTAATTGATTTCTCGACACTTCACAACGGTATTACTTCACTTACATGATTTTCACTTATATATCTACATAATTATGAATTCATTTGAACAACTATATATTCTATGAGAAACGTTGTATGTAATCAATTTTTTAAAGCTGACTTGTGAAGCGAAGCCATGATATGCTGAAGATTGTAAAAATTCAGTTCGAATGTAAATAGCTACTCTATTTTTATCTTATTAACTACTTAAATATAATCAGTATTCACCAAGTAAATTACATTTCATTATCTAAATAAATTTATAATTCCTAAATTGTACAATTTTAAATTTATTATTTTAATCTTCATAAACATAAAAAGAAATTTTAAAGAATTTTACAAAATCTAATAATAACTATTTTTTTTTCTGTATAAAATAAGGACTCCCTTAAAAGTATATTGCCTCGTATGCTAAAACACTTTAAAAAAACATACAAAAAAAAACAACCAACCATATAATAACATTTCGTATTCACAATAAATATGCGAGACGTTGACAAGTTTGTGATTACCATGTTAGACACAAATAAATAAGTTGTACCTAATGTGTACTTTGTTGTATTAAAAAATGCGTCCCAGCATATGAGTAGTATATAATAAAAACCGGTAAAACAAAAGCTATCCGAAAATTAGAGAATAAAAAAACGATACCCAACAACCATTGTGAATATTTTAGTATTAACTTAGGGAACGAACTTCTGTGTTGCCACATATTTAAATAAGAATTGAACATATAACCAAATTTATTACCACGGTTCTGATTAGTACAATCTAGAATGAATAGGGCTAAAACATATAATTGGTGCTATACGAATATTCGAGGTATTCGTCGACAATTCAAATCGATTAATTCAAAAATTTGGTTTGAGTTATTCGAATATATCGCATATTTCTAAAAGATTAGTTATCTCTTTCTTTTCCTGTTTCTTTTAATGACCGCATAGGCAATTATAATTATATACTAAAAAATACTTTCGAATGATTTTAGCTGAAAAATGTCCATAATTTTCGATTATTATATAAATATGAAGGATAATACATATTTAGATTTATAGAAACAAGCTATTTTAAGTGTAGATTAAAATATATGTAGCCGAATTTAACCGAAATTCATCCAGGGTTCGGTTTGGGTTTACGCTAAATATTCGCCATTCGGAAAAAACGAAATTTTAAGTAAGCTCCCAACAACACTTGTATCACAAAATCCAACATCTCATAATTAATTTATCTAGTTAGGTCGTAGTCAGCTTACGCGTTTTCCTTTCTTTTGCCTGACATTCGGTCTATGAGACCTGTGATCATATCCGCGTCGACTAAACCTATGAATTTATCGACTATAAGACCATTTTTTATTGCTATTACTGCGGGCACTGCTTTTACCTAAAACGTAAAAAAAAACATAATTTTAGATCAAGAAATTATTATTTTTAATCGACTTTAAGAGGAAGGAGGTTCTCAATTCGAGTGAATTACTTTTTATTTTTACTACCACAGAACTTTACCACTTATAAATCGACTGTAAGGTTATTTGTATATTCGAAGAGAATTATTAAGAAAATTCTACTCTAAAAATGTACCAGAACGTTCTCTACCTAATTTTTTATTGTCATAAATCTGTCAATGCCTCAATGACTTTACGTTTCCCATTCGGTTTTGAGGAGTTGCCTGATGTAATTTCCAATTTCAACGTACCAAAACAGGACCTCTTTGAAAATATCCTTGTTTAAATAAATAAATAATATTACAAAACGGTTTATAACACATGAAGTTCTGAAGTAACAAACATTTAAAAAATTAAGTCAGTTTTAATAAATAGAACTAATAAACTAACCCTACAAATGTCCTTTAAATGTAATTTAAATTTGATACCTTTAATCATCATCGAAGGACATTTAGAGCTTTTAACTAAACGCCCAGTGTTTTCAATTTATGTACTCATTCCAAATAAGATGTTGTTATTAAGTTATTGATATACCCCAAAACTATATTAACATCTTTTAATACAATAAAGGCAATTGATATCTAGTATAAAATGATGTAAAATATAAACCATAAATAAATAGTAAAACAATCGATATAGATAACCCGATTTAAGATTTTAATAAATATTTAAAATATATTAACATACTATGTAAAAATATTACATACGTTGATTTGAGACCAATAAACTCCAATGCTGTTCCAACGATGTGGATTATGTGGCCACATATCTTTAGATTTAGTGTACCCCTATTGGGCCTCATAATCACTTAACATCAGGTAAAATAGTGGTCAAACGTTAAAACTTATACAATAATAACTTCTCTAAGGGTTTAGAGAAGCAGTTTTTTTACAATTGCCTCTGCCTAAATACACCTATTAAACAGGTATTCCGCGACAATTTTTCGATGCTACTTACTCAAGCTTTGTTTACGATCATGCAAATGTTTATCAAATTTTAATTATATTGTCCAATATAATTTATCGTTTATAAAAATCTGTAAATTATTTACTTACAACACATAGGTACGTATATCAAGTAAATAAAATTCCATATTTTATTTTACAACACAATGCATATACAAAAAATTGTAACATGTAATTAGTTGTGTGTTTAAATAATTATTATATTATTATCATAATACTAAAACAATTTACAGACTTCAATATATGTTGTAATATAATTTAGAAATAACACCCTATATACAGTTCTACTAACTTTTTTTTATTGAAATTAAAATATTACCCGTATATAGATTGTTAGAGATAAATAAATGTCAACGCAAGTTTATAATACTCTATGGTGTGGTCTTTGATAGTCTACAGCGTGAATATACTCTGTGGTAACAATCTATGTCTATCCCTTTTTATAACTATGTAATATTAATTTTCATATTACTATCATTGTATATATAATCAGGAAGAATCTTTTTTTAAATCTCAAAATACAGTCCAAAAGTAATAATACAACATAGATCAAGAATTATCATCATATATACCTCAAAAGTGTGCACCAGGTCTGCATTATCTTCAACATCGACGACTGCTAGGTCTAGATTGTTCAATGGTTCTATCAGCTCCTTCAGTTTGGGTGTGAGGATCTTACAGGGTTCACACCATTCCGCATGGAAATTAACAATAACTGGCTTATCGTTATTCATTACCTGTATGAATAGACAAAAGAGACTGTTATAATCTGATTAATAATTAAAAAAAAAACTACTCAAATCACATATGTTACATCTTTTATTCAAGAAAGAATCTAAAGATATGTGGCCACATAATTCACATTGTTGGTACAGCGTTGGAGTTTATTGGTCTCAAATCAACATATGTAATGTTTTTACATAGTATGTCAATATATTTTAAATATTTATTAAAATCTTAAATCGGGTTATCTATATCGATTATTTTACTATTTATTTATGGTTTATATTTTCAAGGAAACTAAAATACTTTTTTAATTATTTAGGTATAAATATATAATAGGTATAAATACGTGTTAGTTTATATTTATAACATCGAGTCAACTTAAGGATAGATAAGTGCCAATTTTAGATTCTTATAATTATATTATAACATTGTTTTGTATTAAACTGTTGACCGTATCACGTGAAAGCGAGAACTTACGGCTATATTCAGATTCAGGCTAAAATCATGTAACTAGAAAAGTTCTGAGTAATCCTCTAGGGGATATTTTGGCTAATATATCTTTTATACATTCTTTTACACTTTATGCAATTAATTCTATATTTTAGTTACATTGGGAATATAATGCGGAAAAACGTTGCTTTTTACAGCATACAACTTCAATGAACATCTATACCGATTTATAATTACGTTCTACATAAAAAAAAATATTTATATGGAGATACTTACGAAGGATCTTTAAAAAAAAATGGATCTAAAACTTTTGAACTCCTGTGACGCCACATTAGTACATTACACCAATGCAAAGCTGTGACAGGTTGCTAGCTAAATATAGTCAAGACGCGCGTCACGATTTCTCTTAATCTTTGATGGCGCGTTTGTAGAGGTCACACTAATGTTAATAATGGATTCTCAATGGAAATATTTTAAGACACCTTTGAACATACATCATTTATGAGATGTATTATAATAAAAGTACTTCTTGTAACTTCTTTCTTGTAACTTGTAGCTTTTCTACAGATTTAATGTAAGTAAATTTGGAGATATTAAAAAAAAAGAATGTCATCCATCTGGATGTGCAACTTATTTCATTTATGTAATAATATATTTATCTTTATATTATTTTATTTATGAAGTAAGTGATATAATGAAAATACATTGAGCTCAGAGCCTATCATGTTAAATACACTATAAAGGTTGCAATTCTATACTAAATATTGATTAGAGAGTTAGTCCATTTCGACTTGGTTCGGCGCGTCTGATGGACACTGGGTTTTATGGTTTTATGTCTTATTTTTTTTATTTTATCCTATAAAACATCTTACAAAAACTAACGAAAACCGAAGAAAATTACTCACCTTATTTACAAATTCTTCATTATTCTTAACTAGTATAGTCTCATTATGAACTAGAGATGTGGATATCGCCTTAGCTCTTTTAAAGTCGCTAAACTCCGGATCGGCGACCGCAGTCCCTGACATATGGCGTTGGACATTTTTCTGAAATATTACATTATTAAATGAATATTTTAATATTTAATATTTTAGCGTTTGACCAAAATCTTAACTAACACTAGGTGATGTGGTCTACAATGGTAAACATGCCAAATCTTGAGGGGACTAGCTCTTAAGTGCAACATACGGGGTTGTATACAGATTTTAATTTTGTACAGATTGGCTAACTAGACATGTTTAGAAAGAAACCTTTCCACCTTACTATGTTTTCCTTCACTGATAGCTTCAGCATTCATAACGATTTTCAATTATATTAATATTTATGAGGGGATCCAATCAAATGAAATGATGTTTAAGTTATTAATTTTAAAAATAAAAAGATTCAATCGACACATGAAAAGTATAAAATCTGCACATCAATGTCCATTATTTGTATAA
The DNA here is from genome assembly GCA_035772565.1 of Antheraea assamensis. Taxonomy (NCBI): domain Eukaryota; kingdom Metazoa; phylum Arthropoda; class Insecta; order Lepidoptera; family Saturniidae; genus Antheraea; species Antheraea assamensis. The sequence continues at coordinate 580,104 of JAQQSE010000135.1, read as the reverse complement.
GTTAATCACGGAAATGGCTAAACCAATTTGTACACTTTTTATAGAGGTATGTAGTAATGATAAAATGTAGCAAATATAGATTAAAAAACGTAAAAGTGTTAACAGAAATGAAATAGTAATAATAAAATTGCAATAGCAAAATAAAAGACAGTCTACTACAATTAATACACATAAAACAGGCAATCCCCATGAAACAGAACCTTTTTCATGAGAATAATGTAAATAGGCAGCAATTAAAAAGTGTATGATAATAATAAAAGGCAGCCTATTTGTCATTGGATATGATTTTTTGTCTGCATCAAAAGTACACGTCAAACTAAATAATTATGAGTATAGGAATTATACTGAAATTTTTAAACAGTTGGGTTTTATCTTTATTATATTTGATTTCAGAAGAAATATCCTGTCTCTACTGAGTGAGAAAAGAAAAATAAATAAGGCAGTGTAAACCACTAAATGGCTGGATATACAGAAAACAATCTCTGAAAGTTATTATCCAAAATTAAATTCAGTTATATATACATATATATGTTTCTATATTCAGGTAGTAACCATATATGTGACATTTAAATATTAATTGTAATTAAACTATTAATAATATTAACACACAATTCATATCAATTTTGAAAAACATAACTTTAGAGAAGTGAAAGAATTTTTAAAAATAAATCAATAATTCCTTACATTACTTCCGACAAATATACAAACTCTACCATTATATAATATTAACACTGATGTAATACCACAGACAAAAAAAAACTTATTTTTTTCCCAAATGACTACACTGTTGGCTTGTTAAGGCCGCTACAGTTTCACCTGATTAAAAAAATCTATGTTTCTTAATACTTTGATACATTACGTGACTGCTATAACAAATAGTTTTAATCTCAAACATAACATGTGACTGATAACATAATTATTGACACTAATTTTTTCTAACATAGATGTTTAAACATAATCCGTGTTATTACAAAAAAGTTAAATACAGGTCGAACACTTGTTTCAAAAAAGTTTGATCACAAAAGAGTGTGTTGCCGTTGTTTAGAAATATACGCTATTTACATTTAAACATTGTATAAAACATGTCTAAGTTCACAGTTCTCATTTTATTGTTGTGATTAATTTTATTTCTATTTGCAGGCAAAACATGTTTCGTAATAAATTATGGATTTCGTGTTTATAATTAATTTGGAAGATGTAGATAAATTAGACAATTTTGAAGATTCACAAGTAAATGAAAATATTGTCATTTCACAATATATTTATTATGAGATGATACTGTTGTTCCACTTTAAGCAAATTGGGGTATTATTTTAAACTTATATATCGCTTATTTTAATTCATTTTCTTTATACCAAATGTCACAATAATTATAACCAATTTCACTTAAAATAATAAATATTCCTAATGAAGATCTAAACAAAATATTATTCGTAAATTGAAATGTTTTTAATAATGAGATTGAATTGAATGAATGCTATTGCAGTTATTGCAGAATGCTATTGCTATTGAATTGCTTGCATAACAAATAAAAACCAGATATTTAGCGAAAGACCGCTCAGACACTCTTTTGTAATAAAATTATTTTAAACATGTGTTTAAAATTTTAGACACTGTTTAGTAAAACTCGTGTTAATTTTTGTTTTTGTAATAAGACCGATAGTGACTAGTCAAAAATTCACGAAAAAACCTGATAAACCTGACCAAATTTACTATCATGCCTTCTCAATGGCTGAGATGTTTTCCGAACTAGTGGTAGTAGTATATCAATGCTCACAGGTGCCTTCCCTGGAATTGAATTGAATAAAGTATTTTTAGTTTTTACCTAAAATTTAATTATATATACAAACTTTAAGGGACAACTTGAAATGCTTATATTTTCATTTAATAATATACCAGTACTGCTATACCACATTATTAAATTATTCTAGTGGGATGTTAAATCAACACAAAATACATGGTCTGTTTTATTATATACTAGCTATTGCTCGTGGCTCCACTCACAGTTGATATATAATTTTTAAGGCATCCCTCAAGTAGAGCACATTTTTTTTCTAGTGAAAGTGTTCCAAGTAAATTAACTCAGATTTATATTTATAATATTACAGTTAGAATACTACATATTTCCCTTGTTAAACAGACCAATATCACATAAAATACTTGATAAAAACATAATGAACAGGTTTCGTAATTAGTACCATGTTACAGATATTTGTGCCTTGCATAATGGCTAAGACAAATAATAAGAAACTGACAATGATATATTTAGGAAGAAATATCTGTTAATAATGATATAATATTAGATCTGGCAAATGCTTAACTCGCATGTTACTTGAATTTAAAATAATAAAAGAGTTGCCATTGTTAAATTGAGATACTGTATATAACTTAAATCTTTAATTTTTGACATTTTTTTTCTAAATACAGTGTGCTAGCATTATTGTCAAGAACATGTATGCCATTACTCTTAGATTGCAATGCATCAGGGATATGATGTCTCTGCTATTAAACACACCAGATATCTATTTTATAAGTTATAAACCAAATTAGAAACTGTTAACATGGCTAGTAAAAGAATATAGTCATAGGTTAACCGAAGACTTTGTTTGATACTTTCAATAGAAAAAAGAGAAAAGAAAAGTGATGATGCAAACTTTTGATAGCAAAACAAATACTGGTACCTTTAAATTTGTTATAAAGAGTCTACACTGCATTATTGTTGTTATAATATACAATATTATTATTATTATTTTGTAGCAATATACATTGTCCATACAAAACTGATTGACATTGTTTAATTAATAAGAAAAACAGTAACAATGAGTAAAACATATTCTTAATTATTACTCTCTAAAAATTATAAATATGATAACACAAAAAAAAAGTATATTAACTTCTGTATGGACTGTTGACTATCTTCATATCCTTTATTAGTCATAGCTAAACAAAACTCACCGAAGCAATTCAATAACGTGCTAGATTGTTAACTCTTTTAGTTTCAATTGGCATCAGGCAAACGTTAATGAAACAGTATGCTGACCCCAAGATAACGCTGACAAAGAGTAATGTAAAAATCACATAACGCGCCACAAATAATCTGTCGTAAAAATTGGCATCATGACTATAGTCCACGCCGCTTTTTGGCATAAAAAGTAAAATCAACGTTATTAGACACGAAACAAATATAGCGATTTTTCCAATTACATGACCAGTACGAACAGACACCCAACACAACATTAACGTTATAAACCATAAAACCGTTAAAATATAGACTCCTACTCCTAAACTCATATTATTTCTTTCGCGACAAAACGAAATGATAACGTAACACATAGGTCCATAGTCATGCAGGATATTGGTATTTACAGTTGTCACAGAAGAATCCACATAAAGGTTATGCTCAGCGTCACACCAAGCGATTATTCCTTTTAAGTTATGGAGAGATCACACTTATGGTTATAAATAATTCATTACACTATAACCACTCACAGTGCCTAATACGATTCGAAGCATCAGTCAATTTGACATAACAAGTGACAACTGTCAATTTAACGTTTTAGCCTTGCTGAAAAAGTACCGTAACATTGATAACATGACAGCATTTTTTACATGTTTTCTTTATACGCTGTGTTTAATGATAAATTGATATAAAGTATCAAAACTCGATCGTACTACAGATATGTATAGCAAAAAATCCAAACCAAGTACTAGTAAGTTTATCGAAAAATCTTTGAAAAGTTAGACTACCATTCTGAAGACCGCAGGTAATGTATGGAAATTCATATAAACCGAAAGGAGTTGTAATCGCCGTTTATGGAATAACTTTTTCACAGACAGTTTTTAATATAGTACGTTTTAACTAAATATTCAATATTTTTAAAATTTTATATTTTTCAGCCTGTTATGTTATGTGTGTAGGCATGGATATGTTTAATATTCTTATTATTATTTTTTATTATTTTATTATTCTAGTTATTAATCTTCGAATCCAGACGTAGAGCTATCTATTGTGGACTGATTTCACTAGAACTCCAATTATTCTGAGGTTGATTTTAAATATCAATAAGCTGCAATAACTACTTAATATTATGAGTTTACTACCTTGTATCAGTCCTTATTCTTCTTACAATAATTAAAAATATGTAATTGATATTTTAACTACATGAAATTTTATTAGACCACTGATTTGATTAACATTGATTAAGTTATTGAGTGATAAAGTTGCTTGAAAATAAATAAAACGCACACAAGTTAGCAACACAAAAAAGTTGCTTGATGTTAAAATTGACATCGTCAATGTGTGTAATGTTTTAGTTTGTTACGTTGGTGTTACTGTTAGCAGTAAATTTTTCTCGTGTAGTGTTGCTGTCAAACAACGAAAAAGGTAAGTTATTTTTAATTTTTAAAAGTGTTTTGTATCAGTCTACAGTGCAATTGTACTTCTGCTTTATATACCTCAGCGTTTTTTTCAGTTTTTGCTGATAAAGATATGACTAAAATCAAAATTGTAACCGTAATTTCGTTTCGCCATTTTACGGTCCGTAGGCCGTTTCTTTATGTATTTTTTCATTCATTTTAACATCACAGTGATTTGACTCGATGTATATTTTACAATTGTCATTCCTTATTATAGGCGTTTCAATAAATTATCGGAAGTTACATTAATAAGAAGGTTGATATATTGTTATTAAATCTAGTTTGATATAATTGATGACTAATCACATCTAACAAGGTCTTTAAATGCAAAAAAGAGCTGCACCGTAATCTGCGTATTATCATTTATAAGTCAGTAATTCTATTATTAACAAATTTTAAGAACTTCCTTCTATAATTTTATAATCTCGCCTATTCTATTCACTGAATAGTCAATTAGATAGTTTCTACAATTAGAAAATTTTTATAAGCTTTCTCTTATGGAGCAATGATCAATGATAGTAAAGGTTATATTTGAATTATCTGCATGCGTATTAATTTATAGGAGGCATTAAAATAATAAACTTTAGTTAGGTATAACCTTGAACTAGATTTTGACATTGAACAATCTAAAAAATATGTAATATCATAATTAATTCTGCTTAAGATATTTACATTTTCATGATAATATGTCAGCTTTGTGGAATTACAGTGTTCAGTAATTAATTATGTACTATGTCTTAGGTTTTAGCAATTGTTTTTAAATAAAAACAATCCATCTCCTGACTCAATCAACCTAGTTACTCTTTCTAACAGAGGTGAAAAAAGAAAAAAGGTCAATTTAATATGGTGCATTAAAATGAACTATTAATATTTATCTTATTCATGAGACAAAGCCAGGACACACATATATCTTTAATCAAATCTAAATAAACAGTAAGACTTTTCAAAATGGACAAGTATTATTCATTTAGTTTGTCTCTTAAATTAATAAGTCATGTAGTTATTATAGATCTTAAGGATTTTATAAAGTAGGAAGTAAATTATTATTTTTTTCTTATAGTAGTGATTTGTAAGTATATAAGTGAATGTAAGCTACAAAATAGTTGCCTATCCACATACAAACGTATCTTATTTTATGGATATTAGGATAGGTAAATATTTAGATACTTATTTTGCATTCTTTATATATTAAAATTTGTTGGCAAAATCATTTCTTTACCTTTTTGTCTATAAAAGCAGAACATATGTTGCTTAATTGAACTACACTTATAATATAGAATTACCCCCTAGGGTTTATTTTTGGAGTCTCCTTTCATTTAAGTTTTTAGTAAATATGTTGATTTGTTTATCATAAATACTTAGGATTCTTCAATGCTGTGGAATAATATAGCATATGAGAGTTGTAGCTATATATCCAATTAGTATTATACACAAGTAAGCTTGTGAGGATGGCTGGATGTTTGTTACTAGTTCCTGCATAATTACTTAACAGATTCTGATGAAACTTTCAGTAATGTAGCTGATTATATCAGAATAATTCATATCAATATAATTTATTAAGATATTGTTTTAATTAGATAATATATAACAGTGATTGTCAAGTTTGAATAAAGAAGTCATTTGAGATCTGGTTCAGCAAGCACTCCAATAACTGTTAGAGTTACCATGAGGATTATATATGATTCAATTATTTGTAAGATACAAATGCAGATGAAGTAATTATAGTAATAAAACATTTAAAATTGTCTAGTATCAAATTATCAGTAGTGATATCATATATTTAAAGGAGACAAGTTGATGGTTTTCTCTTTAATCTGCATGCAAGTAGTTTGTCTATAAAAGTTTAAATAGATACTTTCAATCCCATAAAGCTTAATAGTCACAACATTCTCACACACTGTAATCGGCAAACTGTTTTAGGCTTAGATTAAATTAATTAATTTGGTCAAATATATATAGGATTATAGTATTGACATACTTTTCTGTTACATGATGACATTAGTCTTTGATCACTGATGACATTTTTTTCTAAATATCCATATATATATGTAACTATATATTAAGTATTTTGTGCAATAGTGTGACATTACTAGACTTCTGCTACTGCCTAGTGTTTTCCCTGCCCGACTTAATTTCTTTCATTTTGTCTCATTGTTTGATATCCTTTTGTTTGACTTTGTCCTCCTTCAAATCTGCATTCACTATGTCGAACTAGCGTTTTTGGGTCTACCGCGAGATCTTGGCCTTTGTACAGTTATGTTGAGACATCTATTTCCAACATAGTCCGATGGCCTGAGACTTATGTGGCCATACCAAAGCAGATGACTTTCCTAAAGCTCATCTGTGATGTCACAGACTCCAAGACTGCCATGGATGTGTTAGTTCTAATGGTGTAATGTCATACATCCATTGTAACATCTTCATCTCAATGACGTATAGCTGTTGGATATATCTACTTAGGACTGCCCACATTTTACTGCCATATAATAAGACCAGTCGGATAATGCACTTGTACACCAGGCCTTCTAACTGGTAACTGGAATTACACGAAAATAATAGGCAATATTCAAATACTTATCCTCATTCTGTGGTTTGTAGCTATTGTGATATAATAATACTTGGTCAAGCCATATATGAGTGAAGTATAGATAAAATGTTAACTGGAGGAAGTATTGGTTGTATGTAAGATTTTCTAAAAATTGATATATGATGACTAATTTGAATACAATTACTAACAGTCTGTTAAAGTGAAAGGTGACATTGTATGGAAATATTAGTACTTAAGAAATACACTTCTATATTAATGTACTAGCGGCCCACTCCGGCTTCGCACGGGTATAAAATATATAGCCTATGTCATACACTGAAAAAATGATTAAAATCGATCCAGTAGTTTTGATTTATTCATTTCTGCCAGTGGCCCGCACGCGTTCAATTTGGAGTAATCTCAAAAATAACGGTATTTTCTCAACTATTTAATTTATGTTTGTAACATATAAACCTTCCTTTTCATTCACTCTATCTATTAAAAAAATTTGCATCAAAATCCGTTGCGTAGTTTTAAAGATTTAAGCATACATAGGGATATAGGGACAGAGAAAGCGACTTTGTTTTATACTGTGTAATGATGAAGGGATAAATAGAACCATGATTTTGCTATGTTCGAAATATTTACATGATCATTAATGATTTCCCAACAAGATAAATGATGCTTGGATGCTAATCCGATTTTTATTTTATTGGTTATTTTAATATAACATGTAATTTAAATATTTTAACAAAGTAACAGTTAAAACTGTAACTTCTTGGCAGGTTTATGATTTTGCTCCAATTTCTTTTTATTTTAGAAACATGTTTTTTTTTTCTGTTTATATACATTGCACTTCTATGCTAAAAACTTATTAGACAATATTGTTCACTGAGTTTCTAGAGAAACTGATGATTGGAGATAAAATATATTTTTTATTTTCTCCAAGTAATGGATATATGTTGTTTTGACAGATACTTATTAATTATTCTTTTATAAATTACTCGCACACTTGTGACCAATACCTTGTTGCGGGGTACTTTAAATATACATTTAGAAGACACAAAGTACATCCAGACTAGGAACAATCATCTGTGGATCACATCAATATTTGTTTATGTGTATGGGATTCGCACTTACAATAATCAGTGTGCTGTGGCAGTACTGAAGTCAATTAATTTTTATACTAACTTTTGTCCGCGTTAATGTAGATTTAACCAGCAGTATTCTTTTCCAATTTATACTCTATGTCCTTTTCTGTTGTATCCTTGGTAAGTAAGTGTATGATAAGTGTAACAAATAAACTCAGTCACTTTCGGCTTCATGTCATTAATAAGGGTTAGTAAGGATTATTGTATTTTTAAATACGGTCGACGCAACTTAATCAAGTCGTCCATTTTACTTTGTTACTTGTAATATCTATATTCATTCTTTTATACACATTATCTCTCACATAATCCAAGTAATTAATTAAATTTCATAATAGCATAATTAATTTAATTTTAATTGGGTCGTCTTCCTAATTAATTGTATGTTTTGTGTTAACCGGTTCCTCACATAGCTCCTAATAAAAAAAAATAGTATTATTTAAAACTACTCCGATACCCGCGACTTCGTCTACGTTGTCCTGCACAAGCACACCCCACCTCCACGCCAAGAAGAGACCAATATCACTGAACGCGTAACGCTTATAAGAATTTCTTTTAATTTTAAATAATTGTGTATCAAATTAAAATATAGTGATTTTTTTTAATAGGGAATTGAAATCTGAGAAGTGAAAGTAAAAGAGTTTGATCAAAATATATCCTGTACTTTTTGTGTGATACGCGACGACAGACCTCTTATCATTTTATTTATAAAGTTATTAAATATAAACAAGATTGACAAATCAGTGAGCATAATATTTTGAAATCATGTAAACAGAATAAAAATTTGTGCAGTGACACAGTATATATGCAAATAATAAAACGTTATTTGGAGTGTGGCCAATGTTTTAGTGTTTAACAGAATAGTTTACGATTATGCTTGACGACTCGTGAGTCATATGCAGGAGTGTTCAATGAACAGATGATGATAACCTGTTTTGTATGCGTACGACAATACGCTGTAATTTATTTATTACTGGAGGAATTCTATAGCAGGTATTGAGTGAAAAATGCTCGAAATGTATATATATATATATATATAAACTAGCTAATGCCCGCGAATTCGTTGTCGCAGGATTTATTTTTCTTTCACAAGAACTGACTGTGTGTTTTGTCTACGTTATCTGTGGGTTGCCGATAATTACGTGAGGCTTTTCGAGGATTGTTTAAGATGTGATATTTCTTGCGAACTCCTCCCTGTTCCCTAATCTCGCGTGAGATCTTTCTAAATTTGTATTTTGAAAATAAATGCGCTAGATTTATTTAATGAATTTTGTTAGTTGTTTATATATTTACTATTTCTAAATTAAATTTATAATTATTATTACATTACATTTCCATATATCGATACTAAATAACTTTAGATTTATTAATGGATTTTAGTATATTTTAGTTACAAACATGTTGTACTTGAAATTGAACTGATTTTCTCATATTTTTACATTATTTTATGCCCAAAAACTAAACAAAAAAAACCGTAATATTAGCCGAAACTCCCCTCTCCCCTACGTGAGATCCGGTTTCACCCCCTCGACTTCTGATCCCCTCACGTCATTAATGGAGTGCATACCGATTACATTACTTACCCCTTCTCCTACTTCTACTTAGATTGGAGATTTTTACCTAGTACAATGACAGATATTTCTATTTATTTGATGAATGTCTTCTGTCCACGAGTAGAGTAAGGATAAGTAAATAAATGATTGCAAAACTGTATTACGAATGTAATACATATAGTGAGAAACTAGTCATTGCGGTACTTAACGGAATCGGACAATGTATGCTTATATCCATTTGGTCATGGGAATAATTTATATACATTTGATCGTAAATCGTTCAATACTAATATGTCTTACTATAATTCATTTGCCATTTCGCGTATGGTTTCAATGGTTTGGTTTGGTTTATTAATACGTTTTCGCATCCAGACCCGCTTATCTGGCTGCAGATCGACGTTTTATGTTATAGGGGGCAAACGAACAGGTGGGTCACCTGATGGTAAGTGATCACCGCCGTCCATAGACACTAGCAACACCAGGGTAGTCGCAAGTGCGTTGCCGGCCTTTTAAATATGTGGGCCTCCGGCGCTCTCACTGTCCGAACGAAACGCAAGAGTGCAAGCACTGTTACTTCACGTCGGTTTTCTGTGAGAGGGTGGTATTACCCCGGGCGAGCCGACCCATTCATGCTGAAACCAGTAATAGCTTCAGCGTAGCTCTACCACCTATAAAAACCTATGTTGGAAGTGAATACGAGAATGGCCAATCAGCTTTTTTGGTTTCAAAGAATTATTCTGTATGTTTTAATGCATAGCTAAAACCAATCACTGAGTTGTTGATAGTTTTTAATAATACAAAAAAGAATACTAGCCAGCGTCCGCGACATCGTTCTCAGTGAAAATGGTTTTGTTGCTTTACTTGAACTAATTTTGAGATGTACCTTTGTCTCACTGAACTCTTTCTAATCGGCTGGACAGATTTTGATGCGAGTTTTTTGTGTGTCTATAGTTGGATTCAATAGCGGTTTAGATTCACATTTGGGCCCGGTAGGTAACGATGCGATCTGATTCTAAATTTTATTTTATTATAAGAGCAGAACATCCTCCGCCGAGCCAGCTATTAATTTTGTATTACTACTTAATTGTTCCATCCCGTCTACTGATTTTAAATTATCTCCGTTATTTTTATCATTACTGCCTAGTCCCTATATGTAAGCGTAATGATAAGTAGTTTAACTAATACACTAAAATGTCCTCTATCCGTATCTAAAATGTTTATGAAAATCGGTTCATAAATTTCGGAGATTAGTCCGAACAAATAATATATGTTTTAATTCGATGTGTGTGTAAGATTACTGCTTTTATTTACGACTCTAAAGTAAATTTTAGAACAGCGTGGGAATATAGGTTAATACGCTTTACAATGAATCTAGATAAAATAAATGCTTTCGGCTATATAGCGCATCGAGTCTAAATTCTAAATCGGCTTCCCATTATTCGACAACAGCCTCTCCTTCATAAAAGCAAAAATCAAAAATACTTTATTCAGTTTAGGCCCTGAGAAGGCGCTTATGAACGTCAAAGTTACCACCGGTTCGGAAAACAATCCAGTCATCGAGATGGACCGGCAAGAAACGCGATCTGGTTTATCTTTTCATTAACATATTATAACTCACATTTTTAAAACATAGTTATAGATAATTACATTCGGTTTTGGTGGATGCACAGAGAGGGCGTCATTTCCAGATCGTTCACATATTGATCCACCCTGTAATAGCCTTTAGACATTAAAACCTGCTTGACATGGTGCTTGAAATTAGTATTCGGCAAATCGGTTACACAATAGAGAGTTTAAACCATATTTGTGATTAAAGATTAAGTAATATTTAAAAAAAACGAACTAAATCTGGTCTATAAGTATTTTTCGCTTCTGGTTGGAAATTCCATAATGATCAATTTATTTCGATGTCCCGGTCATACGGTTCTGCGGACTACAAAAGAATTTCGTCGAGCATTAGAGCGCCTAATAAGATGATTTCATTTCACGATAAGTACTCGTGTTTGTACCAACTTTTTTTATGCAGGTATGTGCTTAGCAAGCGCAGATGAATTCTCGATGAGTCATTTTTTTTGTGACCATAAAGACTAACGTTTACCATTTTCCTTTTTTGAAATAACACAATTAAATTTGATTGGTGCTTTTTTTTACTTCATTGTTTACACACATTTGTAAAAAACCAATCATTAAATGGGCTTTGCTTTAGGTTCCTTAGGTGTCGACGAAATTTATTTCGACTCTTACATTATGAGCGTTCAGAAATGTAATTTTAAACATTACTTGTATTGATTTAGTAGTAATAAGAGAAGTAGCAGATGGTTTGTACCAAGAACATTATGGTACTAAAGTCGCAGATTGTACCGGGTAACAGGTTTGTTCGGATTGCGCATGCGTGAATCGATATGAACTCGCTGTTGCTAGACTAGACTATCATCTAGATATCCTTACGTGCACTAATCAATAAAGGACATTACATTTTTGTACTAACTGTAAAATTAAAGATGTAAAAAAAAAAGATTCGTTAAGATCTAAGTATAGAAATATAATTAACAGACATTCTATATTCGTACTCATTACAGTCGACCTGCAAAGTTCGTGGTAAGCAGTGATTGATATATATGTTGGTTGATTTTCGAAACAGGAATAGGTTTTAAAGACGTTTTATCTGCAAATTTATTCTGTATGGACGAAGTAAGGGTGGTTAAGTCCTGTGTAATTTATGACTGCAGAAGTAATACGGCCACACTTATTTTTACAAAGCAATTGTTTTGACACTAGCAAGTTTGGACACATAACTAGGAGTGGAAATCTCGAACACGCTGGTATCATGATACAGTGACACTGAAAATTTTCAATCACTAGTTGTACAAAACATCACAAGTCATCCCCACGTACGTGCATAAATACACACAGGTTGATGCACATATGGTGGAAGGGTTTTTTTTTTTTTTCTTGTATTCGAAATGGTTTAGAATAAATTAACCTAGTTGTCAGATACGAAATACATGTTTGAATTCGTGAGACACATGCGGGCGCATATGTGTATCTAACGAATTTTTATACATATGAATAGCTTAGTTTAGCTTAGACAGATTCGCGGTGTTGCATCCAAAGCAACAGCCAACTGAGATTCGGCCACTTTGGCATCCTTGAGCTTGTTGCCAAGCAGCGAAGTGCCTTAAACGCTTTCCTAAGTAGTCCGGTGAAGCTGTGAAGGCTTGTCAGGCCAATATCCAAATCGCAGTCAATTACAAAAAATCGTTTTGTCACTGATGTATTCCATTACGAAGAATGTGATTGGTAACGGATATTGGTACATTGGCGTTGTAACTCAATCCTCAGGACTAGCAATCTATTAACACAGGCCTCAGTATTGCGGTACCATTGGATTGCATAACTGTTTGCATCTTCATAATATAAAAAAAATGAAAAACACTGTGGTGAGATTAAAGCTTAAAATGCATATACCGTCGATATGGAATGATATAGTTCCTATATAGTATATAGACTTAATAAAGCGCATTGAAACAGAACGGATGATACTGGTTGGGGGCTATTTGCGACCGCATGCGACATTTTGCGTTTTATTTTCCACGTCCGCATACCTCCACCACTTCTCGTCTCGTAGCTTTTTGCTTATAATACTTGTCTGCGGCTTCATTCGGCCTTGAATATTTTCAATAGATCGTTTAAATTTCGCGGAAAAGTGGTCTGTTTTTATCATAGACTTTGTAAACATAATTTTGAAGTGTGATGAATCTTTATTTAGCGGACACTGTTGTCTGTATATCTGTTGTAGTAATTTTATGTTGTAGATGTTTTACTTATTTGTGTTTTTTTTCTTAGGCTTTATAGATATTCTTCTTTCAGTTATCCTCTCTACCACGGTATTCATCACAAGCGTATTAAAGTTGTTCTCAATTCCTATAGACTTGGGTTTTCCGCTAGCCATCGGTAGTCAAGCCATTACTGTTCTACATCAAAGGTCATTGCAGCACTATTTAGCCATCTTAGTACTACCTATCCTGGTACTTATATAAGGTACTGGATAGTAATTTGTCTAATATAGCTTTTTAACACCATGCCCTATAAAATTTCATTTCTTAATTTTGTCAGAGATGATATCACTCTTGTAACCATTGTTTGAGTATGTGTTGATTTAAAATGTGTGTGTGTACTTACGTACACGCGTTAGAAGTTATACTTCTTTGACGTAACAAGATAAAAAACCTTTTCAAAAATTTTATGTTTCGCCTTATTGTATGTTTGTAGAAAAAAGGTATTTAATATACAGATACTTTTTTGAAAAACTAAAATGTTGACTAAAGCTTATTTCAGGGTGTCGGTTTTTTGTGACGGTGTGCGCGCGCATCGTAAAAATTTACTCTCATCATTTTTCCCTAACGCGCCAACAGAAGTATGTCTTCAAAAATCCTTTTCGTTATCCTGAATTGTTATAATATTAATTACGAAATAATGTTTGAGGCAAAGTCGGGCGTCAATGCGTGTCCGTTACAATGCACAAAGTTTTTCTTTATACATTTCAAAGATAATTCACTCCCTATCCTTGGACGTCGGAATGTCGTCCCATTCTGTTTGAATTGCCACATTGTCTAGCGACCATTTCTCGTTTTGGGTGTAGTTTATAAAAACTATTTAATTCCCAGTAAGCGCTGTTGAACATTCATCCAATAATTACTCCACTAAAAACTTTAGAATGTTCTAGATTATTCTCGAATTGTTATCAGGATAGATTTACGAATAATGTAATTAATTTTAATTCGAATTTTAATTTTGCTTTAATTACCAAATTTCCCACATTATTTTTCCTAAGTGTACCCGCGTCTTTAAATCAATCAAAAAATACTTTATTCGATTTAGTCCCTAAGAAGGCGCTTATAAAGGTCAGCATTACCATCGGTTCGGAACACAAACCTAGTGATCGAGGAGAACCGGTAAGAAACTCGATCGGGCTTACCTTTTTAACTATATATATAGATGTATATTTGAAATACATTACACGTTACAATCGTTTTTATTGGATGCGCAGAGAAGGAGTCAATTCTAGACATCACCATCGTTGACATCTTGATCCACTCTATAATAGCCCTTTGACACCAAAACCCGCTTGACATGTGGCGGTTAAACTTGCAGTTCGGAAATCGGGAATATTTTTTGATTAACATTTGGAACTTTGTTATAAAACCTGACACTATTTATTACCTAAAAAACTGTTACTGGTTTTATTGAGTCTGAAACATGGGACGACCAGTTTGTCACAGTTTCTAGTATTTAGATCATGCCGTCTTTTACGAAATCCAGCTTTTGAAAGTTGAACATACATTAATTATGAAGAATTTCACACATATTGTAATTAGTGTACACCACGTAGTAATGAATTCTAGAGTGACTTATAGCGTGAACATATATCTATTGGCGAGTTAAAATTAATATCATAAATATCTGTATAAAAAAAAAACATACCAACATCCGTTTTTTATTTACATAGATTAAATATAATGCGCTGGCAGATTACAATTTCTAATTTGTTTCATGCTGTCTGTATTAAAGTCTATAATAGTATATAATTTCACTTCAAATCACAAAATAAGATTTTAATTTTTTTTATACTCAAATCCCAAGATCAATCTTAAGAACAATATAGTCGTAAAGAACAAATTGCTATAGTAATTGTCCGGTAATATCAATGCGAATGGAAAGCAGCAGGCGAGTTAATGATTGACACGAGAATTCGATTCTGTGTAATGAGTAATTTAAAATATAATAATTCTAAGCAAAGATAATGAACAGAGAATAAGTAAAAACCACGTACTAGGGGGGGAAAGTATGGCATTTATAAAATAGAAAGGTTTTTATTTATAAGGCCTATCGTGTTCTAATTTCACCAGAAGGCTTTTATTTCAATAATTTGTTTTACTTATCGCGGGTGGGTGTGGTTTTCGAAGTTTTGTCGTACATTATGTCCTTAATTTTTTTTTTTTTTTTAATTTTTTAGAATTGAGAGATGCTTATTTTTATCGCATTTATATCATTTAAGATGGTCATTAACAATAAGTAATAATAAAGAATCAACGTCTGTACTAGAATTAGGTCATGTCCCATCTCGCAAACGAATTTTAATTTAGTACATTTGTAGCCCATCCATTTTCACCCGATTCTCTATATTTTCTTTTGAAAATTTTGGTAATTGATTCTTTCCCTACCTTCGAACACGCACACGTTCGAATTTTGCTGTCTGAAACTGGCAAAATTGGTATAACTGAAAATATCGATATGATTATTTGTTGTGAAATTCTCCAAAAAACGACAAATTCTATGTAAATTGATTTAAATAGCATAGCAGAGTTTTAAAATTCATATTATTTTTCTAATCACCACTAAATCACTTCATGAATTAAATTTGGGATAATTTTCAATAATGATTATGGCCGAATCTCGACCACCAGGCGAACACTAGTCTTATTAATCTTAAAAAGTAACGTCACTTGTCTACTACTCAGTAAACATTTGCCCTGTTTTGACGTCATCAATTAATTCTCACATCATCATCATCATCATCATACCCTTATCCCACCTAAGTAGGGTCGGCACAACATGTTTTCCTTTTCCACTCTCCCCTGTCAAAAGTCATCTCAGTATTCACACCTTTTATACACATATCATTCTTCACACAATCCACCCACACCTTTTTCGGTTTTCCTCTACCTCTATATCCGTCCACTTTCAAACTCAAAACTTTTCTTGTTATATGACTTTCATCTCTTCTCATAATATGCCCGTACCATGCTAACCTATTACTCGTCAACTTCTCTGTCACTGGTGCTATTTTCAAACTTCCTCTGATATACTCATTCTTAATCTTATCCATTCTTGTTACACCACACATCCATCCTAACATTCGCATTTCTGCCACATGTAATCTTTTCTCATCTTTTCTATTAATTCTCACATATAACATTCTATGTTGGTATGTATTTATATCTGAAGTTAATAAAATCCAATATCGTTTGACCGATTATCAGGAAAGTTGGCCTTTTTATGGGAAATGTTTTTATTTATCAATTTTACTGTAGCTCTCCTAGATGGCGCTGTAACGCATCGACTTCGATCTTAAATATTAATTTAACAAAATATTTACAGAATATCCATGTTGGTGTAACTAAAGAATGTAATGTTTTGTAATGTATTTATTACAATTAATAATAAAATTAACAAGTAACTGGTTATAGTATATTGTGATATTATTTTAATGCTTTGTTTTTTTTTATTAATAATTTAAATGGAGATTTTTTTTACGGTATAAAAACTTGAATGGATACAGTGTTTTTTATTAAGGAATTAATCTAAATTTAACGTGTATTATTGAACTTTTATATCAACTACGGTGGATAGGAAGGCCGCTGTTTCGTATTTCATTGCCAGTGGCATTTTCATTCAGTTTTTGCGTTTAAGTACAACATTACCTTTACTTGTTGGCAGTGGCTACTATAACTATCGAGTCGTATTGCTTTCCATTCCTGTACTGATTATATAATAATATATATGCTTTTAGATGGTGGTGACTATCTGGGTGGTTAATAAAAGTTCTTTTCATTCACATTGTCTATTTTTGTTTCTTTACAATATAATACACCATTTTCTATATCATAATATTTTAGGAACGATTAGTCCTTATTCATACTGTATACGTAAATTCGTGTACATAGTTGGTTACACACGGAGTGCGGAAAGGCAAAATGATGAGTGACACTTAACACATACATATCTATAGCGTGCACTTTATAAATATGCATGTGTGAGTCCCTACAATGCTTAATAACTAAATATCTATTATTTGTATACACAAACAGTGCTGGAACGGAAAGCAATAACGATTCAGAATTATAGTAGCCACTGCCAACAAGTAAGGGTAATGTTGACATGAATCGCTTCATCAGGGTTAAAAAATATTCACTAATATAGTTGTAAAAAAAAATTATAGTAATTTTTTTAATCAAGTCCTAATTCTTTAGGTCGGAAAGATGAAATCTCCAGGAAAAATATTTTAGTTACACTCAATTATATAAGTATAATTATTAATTCATTAGTAATTTAAAAGTAAGTCATGGTTTACCATACGCTCGTGGCATCTCAAGGTGTCGTAGTATTTACTTTGAGAAACACCGAGGTACAGGTTTACTGTTAGTATAAACTGACAGTATCTAGAAAATCTCAAGAATGACGGCTGTCTAGATACACTTACCTGAATATAAAGGCTAACAAAATACAAGAATTGTTCACTTAATAGGATATCATTAAAGTCACGTCATGTATCGAATAAATCGGTTAAATCGAAATGTTTCGCCAGCCCGTCTGTCTGTTTATAAATAAAAAATAAAAAAATCCGATCCTTCGAGACAATGGCCATGACCGAACGGTCGCTCGCTTGGTGCGTTTAGCGTGACTCACACAGTGGAACCGATCGATTCCGTTCCACGGTTGCACTTTGCCCAATGTATTTGAAGGTAAATATTATTTCTGAAACTACATTACGTCTACATTTATATGTAATTGGTATTAATAAGATATTTGAATGAAATAAAAAAATAAAAGAATTCACTTTTTGTGGTAAATTTTACCCAACAGAGTTAATAATTTTGGTTTTGCGGACGTGTGTACCGTATCTGTTAAATGACTCATGCACATAGCATTTTATTGCGTTTAAAGCAATACTAAGTTCATTTATAACGAATCATTTTATAATGTCGATGGATTTATAATTTTTTTGATAAATAAAAACCCACCTCCGACTTTAAATTACAATTATAATAATATATTTTTTATTGGAATCAGAAAAACAACTTAATAAAAATTAATAGCAATAAACTAGGAGTATATCAAAAAGCTGTTCCCTTGGTGGTCTAGTGGTTTGACCAGTGTAATATCAATCCGATGTTTGCAGGTTCGAACTCCGACCATGTACCAACGAGTGTTTCGGAATTCGCGTACATTTACTAATTTTAATTGGTAACACTATCGACTAACGGTGAAGGGAAATATCATGAGAAATGTTCTTGTACTATCACCGTATGTGGGAAAAATTAGGCTGTGGAGATATCTTCTTTTGGGAAGAGGCCTGTGGCCTTACAGTGGGTCTCTTACAGACTGGTGACGATATCAGGCTCATACGTACTAACAACTATAATATCGAGATAAAAATATGACAGGTGCAACCTTCAAACAACTCATAAATATGCGTATTACCTGTTAACGAACCAGTTTCTTTTTCCTTCATATTATACCATCTCACTATCTTAATGACTCGACTGGTTCTAAATAATTATTTTGAAGTAATTAAATTTATTTTTGAAGAGTATTAGTTATTGTATGCATTAACTAAGTTATATTGAATTTACACTATGTATTTATGCTGCTGTTAAATGGATCAAATACCTATTCGTTGAAGTATTGACATTTATCTAAAATAGTATCGAATTAATCAATTTGTGTGAACTGTAAAAAATATATACACAAGAGTTATTAGTTAAAAAAGTAGGGTAATATGATTTTTTTTTTTTCAAAATAGAATTAGATATCTTATATTAGACGCTAATATATTCATATTATACTCGTATAACTATATTATTTATATACAAAAACATATACTGATAATTAAGAACCAGCACTGGGGTCACTTGTAATAATGGCATCTAGGTTTTTCTGAATTATGTACCCCTTTGTAGTAGTACTGCGACACAAAGGTCTTCATTATCTTCTTCCCTTTTACATACATAAAAATCGATGTTTACTCCTTAAGAATTGATGGTCATATACATATATAGATAAACGAAATTAAATGATGAGTGAGATGGAATGTGTAAAACCAGTAAAATCGTTATGTGTTGCCCCTTCGCGCTCCGTTGGAACATATTCGCGCATCTTGTACTGAAAGCGTGTATAGTCCTCGCCAAACTTTTTCACCGCTCCCATTGCTTATAAGGTAATTCATTTATAGACTATAAATTCCTTATTTGTAGAATTGTTAACTGCTGGCCTATGAGGCAATAAGGAAATCAGAACAAATTAAAAAATACTTATATAAAAGTTTACATAAGGATTTGTATTTGTCGAGGAGGGGGTTGGTGGTTAGAAATTGCAATAATTCTGCTTATGTAATACTTTAACGGCCCATACACAGAACTGTAGATTTGTTATTAGAGGGTTGATAATATGTAATTTCCTTAATAATTGATTTTTATTTCATACTATCGGCCCGCTCCGGCTTCGCAGGGGTATAAAATATATATAGCCTTTTTTTTTTTTTTTTTTTTTTTTTTTATGTTATAGGGGGCAAACGAACAGGTGGGTCACCTGATGGTAAGTGATCACCGCCGTCCATAGATACTAGCAACACCAGGGGAGTCGCAAGTGCGTTGCCGGCCTTTTAAATATGTGGGCCTCCGGCGCTCTCACTGACCGAACGAAACGCAACAGTGCGGGCGCACTGTTACTTCACGTCGGTTTTCTGTGAGAGGGTGGTACTACCCCGGGCGAGCCGACCCATTCATAAGCCTATGCCATTCAGTGAAAAAATGATTAAAATCGATCCAGTAGTTTTGATTCATTCATTACTGCCCGTGGCCCGCACGCGTTAAATTTGGAGTAATCTCAAAAATAACAGTATTTCTCCACTATTTAGTTTATGTTATTATACATATAAACCTTCCTCTTAAATCACTCTATCTATTAAAAATTACCGCATCAAAATCCGTTGCATAGTTTTAAAGATTTGAACATACATAGGGATCTAGGGACAGAGAAAGCGACTTTGTTTTATACTATGTAGTGATGTAGTCCCTCGGCACTAAAATTAGATAAAGAGTGAAATCTACTGTTAACAAAAAGTGATGTCGTTATGTTGCCTAAGCGTTTCAGGCGAGCGCAGAGACAGTATTGCCATTTTACAGACTTTGTTACTGTTTATTTAGTGTAATTTACTTGCCTTTAGCGATTTTAATTCATTTGATACAAAAAAATTACAGCTATTTTTTCAAACATTATTGGCACCACTAAATACCATATTATTTCGTCATAATAAGAGTTATTTACGCGGCGTGTACTGGAAATAAATAAATTGGAGTGTACAATATATTACCTGACTTTTTATTACGTTTATGTAAGGAGGTTATAAGGTATTGATAGTTACGAAAATGGTTATGCGCTATATAACGTATAACTATTTACGTGAACATGAAAAAACTATATTTGTTTACATAACAAGTCAACACCACACCTACCGAATTCTATGTAACAAAATAAAGGATTGGTAGTGCTATTTGTGACCTATCGGTATGTACAAGTATATAGTATAGTATAGTAAGTGGATCCTACTCTTACAACTCACTGACACGTTTTAATTATAACGAAGTTAAGCTTGGAGAATGTGACACATTCTTTTATTAATTCGTTACATTTTTTTTTTTAATTTAAATTCGTGTCAGGTATTGAAAACGTTACAAACATCTGATCTTACGTATTTGTTTATACTATTTGTAGTCATGGATTTTTTAAAACACGTTTAGCGATTTTCAGCGGGTTTTGGGATTTTTAGTATTTTTTTTTGTCTAGTTCTTTGTTTCGCGGAAGTTTAGGGATTTTTTTTTTGTTAATGCGGCAACACTACGCAGAGAGGCGGGTGTCGCGGCACCTCCGGGCTCTGCGGTCTCTTTTGCCGGTCCCCCGTAGTCGTTGGGTTTAAGTCGACATACAAAATGATTTCACGAAGGAATGCTTTATTATTTAGTTCATTTACTTTAGAGCTTCATACCATAAGGTATTTGTAAGGTATAAAAGAAAACTGTTCAAGTGATGATGAAAAAGAATCCCAAGAACACGTCGGTGGGGTTTGTAGGTAGGTAATATACTTCATATTTATTTATATGATAAAGATTGTATATAGTGCCTTGCCAAAATTCCAAGGAGAAAAGAAGAACTTCAGCGAATAGATTAGTGTATCACTTAGAAAAAAAACTGAAGAAAGCAGAAAATATCAAACATAAGACCGCCAAAAGGACTAGAGCTGACTGTCAACGACAATACAGTTTAAGCAAAAAACTCAATGCAGAGTTACATTCTAGTTTTACTGAAATTATTCCGAGACAAGATGCAGAATCTACTGGGTCCGTGGCACCTGTATCTATAGGACTGGTGACACCATTAAGATCTGAAGCAAGACCTATAGTTATAGACCATGAAGCAATTATTGAAACCGTAAAATTGCGACCTGCAATACGAAAAGAGATAGCACAAAAGCGGCTGGGAAATGTCAGTTAATTCCCAAAATTGAAAAGAGTACAACGAAACCCAATAGAAAGTCGTAATATGGATGAAAAATGGTTACATTTAAGCATGAATATATGTTTGTTGACATTTAAATAAACAATAGTATATTACAGTGGTATTTATTTACCTCTTTATCCATGTGTTTCTCTGAAGGTTCTTATTCTATTGAACTGTATATAACTCGCCAGTAGGTGACGTTGCAGCATATCAAATTCTGTACAGCGCAACCGTCCGCCTTGGAAATTGATATGCTTAGATATTTAAATACATAGAATATTTACAATATCCAATTACTTATAACTCAACCTTTTTATTAAAATACTAGCAGGCTCGGCAAACGTTGTCCTGCCCTGATAATAAAAAAAAACTACTTATGTGCATGAAACACTTAAGGCGGCTTGACTTTTTCGGATTCTTTCAACAAGTATCATTAAAATCCTTGACAAATTATATACCTAAACCTTCCCCGTGAGTTACTCTATATATTGGTAAAGGCCGCATTACAAACCGTTCAGTTGTTATTGAGTTTATTGCGAACATCCAGACAGACAGACGCGGCAGACTACTTTGTTTTATAATATGTATTGATTGATACCAAAAAATAATAAACGAAGCCGCAGCTTCATCTAATGTTATGTAATCAGAATATAGTTTTTTGTTATTTTTTTCTAATTATTTCTTCTTCCTTTCTTTATAATTGCAAATGTAGCATTTATATCAGATTTGAAGTAACAGTGCTTGCACTGTTGCGTTTCGTTCGGTCAGTGAGAGCGCCGGAGGCTCACATATATTAAAAGGCCGGCAACGCACTTGCGACTCCCCTGGTGTTGTTAGTGTCTATGGACGGCGGGGATCACTTACCATCAAGTGACACCCACCTGTTGGTTTGCCCCCTATAATATAAAAAAAAAATTAACGATACTATTATGGATATATTGTGATTAGATTCTAAATTACATGTACATAGTTGTCGTTCACAACCTGTACATATATATATAAAATTGGAGTGTATGTTGTTTATCCAGGTCTAGTCGCGATAAACTACTAAACTGATTCTAATGATGTTTTAGTATTATCTAAGCGTCGGCCTAACTGTCATTCGCCTAATGTATGGTCAATTCTACACGGCTCTCTCCTATATTAATGAAGCAAACAAAATCTTTATTAATATACTCAATTATAATAATTCCGATGTTTTACTTTAATTACTGTAGAAAGTCGTGGGCTCAGCTAGTAGTCATGTATCACCCCATAAAAAGTCATTGTATAAACAGTATTTTCGAATAATTTCTGAAATCAAATGCTATTATTTTCCTTGAGTCTTCTTCTTGGATAAATAAAAATATTAAACAATAAGTATATAATAGGAAATTAATATATAAGCTTGATAACAAAAATACGCTTTATTATGTAATATAACACAATACCTGATGATGTAATCATCTGTGAATCCGTATCATTGTATCAGCAGTGCCGCTGTACGACAACAATATAGGAATTTGTTGTCTGTATCGCCGCGCCCGTTTGCCTCAATGTTTACTTTATCTCGTAACATTGTTACGCAAGTCAACAAAGACCTCCCTTGTCCTCGGGGGTGAAAGTTTACATTTTATGATTGGGAGTTTTGTAAGTATCTCTTTGATTTTGTATGAGATATGTCACAAACCTATTCCTAAGAACATAAATGTAATCCGGTGAAGCTGTGAAGGCCCGTCAGGTTAATAGCTAGTTAGACAGTTCGAAGAACAAAAATAAATGAACTTAAAAAAATGTATGTGTGCTTATGACCGCGCGAATGAAGTGAAAACGTTTTTATAAAAAGTAGCACAAAAAGCTAACGTCTTGCGGTGTTTCCAGGCGGTCACCCATCCAAGTACTGAGTGCATCGGACGTTGCTTAAACGAGAACCGGTGTTTTTAACATTATCCAACACAGTGTTTATCATCACCACTTTTCTTCACACAATAATGTTGTGGATTAGAATTTCAAATCCTTCCCATAAGAAGTTTCATTTCGAAAAACATAAAGGTTGTATTAATTTACACGTGGGAAAGCGCAATGGCAACTCTAGATACTTATATTTTTATAAATTATGCATTACACTAAATAAAACTAGCTGTTGCTCGCAGTTTTGCTCGTGTTAAAGTAGATTTGATCTCGCGCTTGGGAACAGTACATTTTTTATGGGTGATATAGACGTCGTGTCCTTTCCAGTACCTCTGGCAAGGCGTGAAAGAGTTACAAACAAACCAACACCATAATAATAATAATAATAATTAGTAAGGATATTGGTCTCCTTCGCTTACTTCCATAGTCCAATGTCTTATGGTATTTTACTGCGAGGGAGGGACAGCAGCTGAGGTAGACACTATATTTTTACTACAAAAACGGGCAGTTCGAGCAATTTATGATATGAGGCCTCGCGAATCATTAAAGGCTTAGTTCCAGGAGTTCGGTATCCTAACTCTACACTCCCAATGCCTACTTGAAAATCTAATGTACGTCCGCAAAAACTTAGATAAGCTAGATTTCGTAAAGGACCGACGTAATCTAAATACAAGAAATAATAACAAATTTGTCATTCCATATTTTAGGCTCACTGGGACCGGTAACAGCTTTTTAGGTGATAGTGTTAGGTTTTATAACAAAATTCCAAAGCACATTACCGATTTGCCGGATACTTTCGTAAGTTCAAGCACCATGTCAAGCAGGTTTTTAATGTCTAAAGGCTATTATTACAGGGTGGATAAATATGTGAACGATGGTGACATTTGGAAATGATGCCCTCTCTGTGCATCGACCAAAACCAAATGTAATTATATGTATCTATGTTTTAAAAATATGAGTTATAATATGTTTGATGAAAACATAAACCAGATCGAGTTTCTTGCCGGTTCTTCTCGATGACTGGGTTGTTTTCCGAACCGGTGGTAACTTTGACGTTCATAAGCGCCTTCTTACGGCCTAAACTGAAAAAAGTATTTTTGATTATAATTTTGATATACTAAACAATATAATTATTATGTTACCAATTTCTCAACACTCCTTTGCATTTCAAATAGTTAAAAGATTAAGTGGACGTTATATCATTTAATTATATATAACTTCAATGTGTACGCGGTTTCTGTACAGTTTGTAGTATTCGTGTTAAAGATACAGGTCGTTTATTAAGACCGTATTAAAACTTTCTTCATATTTTCCAGTGTTTCGTTATTGTTTTGTCGGCTCACTTGATCGCTCATGTGTTTCAGAAGTAACGTTTTGAATTATGAATTCTGCCCGTGGACACAGGTTTCAGAATCATTTCTATATTTGTGTACACGTAGTTTTAACAATATTTTATTGGTTTATTTAATGGTTGAAGTGTGTAAAAGGCCAATGTTTAATGCCTCTCTAGCTAGCATAAGCGTATGAACCATCTAAATTCTAAAGGTATGTCGTGTGACCACTCTCGACTAATCTACATGCATAGAATTATGAAACGGCTTACAAGAACGCCCGCAGCTTTGTTACTCTATGTCTACATGTAATATCCGATTAGATTATCTTCAAACTGTAGCGTATACGTAATAGAAAAATGCAAAATAAGTCAAGACTAAAATGACAATCGATATGGGACATACTCATACATTATGTATGAGAGAGAAACTCACAGATCAAAAGTTTATACATTATATTTATCTAATGTTTATTGACCATTGTTGAGCGTTCAATCAATATATACTCAGTTTCAATGTCAGGTAAAGTGGATAAACGATATCGGGTTGCATACCGCTTCGACATGCTCGCAAGGTCGAGGTGAAACTTGGTACGATTTCCTAAAAATAAGTAGTTCAACTTTGATTCAATTTTTCGCACTTTTATCGAAATAAGGAGCATATGGGGCTGGGGGCGTCCATTAATTACGCGAGCCTTTTCTAAGGTTTTTTGATCGCCTTCTCCCTTCCTTGTGAAATGTAGTCATTCGTGGTGGTGGTTAATTTTGAAATGAATCTTTCACCCTAATTTCCGAACTGTATTAGCTTGTATTTTTCATCTATTTTTTTTTTCTAAGCGACTACACTGTTAGCCTAGCAATGCCTCTACAGTTTCACCGGACTAGTAAGGGGAACGCTTAAGGCATTCACCCATTTTTATCTAACATTTTGGCACGACGCTCATTATATGTACATACTTACAACTAGTATGTTGTGAACATGTTAATTTTGTTCCAAATTATCCTATGCATTACGAAATTGCAAATTTAATTTAAAACCAAATAGTGATATAATATAACAACATATACCAGAACTCGTCGGTTCTTAACAAAGCAAAACGGTCGTATTATACAACGGAGTAGGTATATATATTATATATATACAGAACTTATTGATTTTTAATAAAGAAAAATGAGATGTAATAATTCAGACAATATAGAACAGACATCAGAAGTACAGAAATCGTCATTCCTCAACAAGGAAAGTATATTCCTTTTCAAAATTGGATAGTCTCTAATAATTATCAATAACACATAGAAGTCATAAAAGATGAGTAAAAATATCAAGAGATGGGAATCATAAATAAGTGAAACTGTAGACTGAGTAAGGAGATATCGTATTAAATCTATCTGTCTTACACTATATTACAATTAGGTTTGTGCTGTATCAAAACTACATATTATTGCGTGCGTACTTCATCTAAACTCTTCAAAGTTGAGTCAGTTTTTATTTTAAACTGCGAGTTCAAACAAATAAACATAATTAACTGCGTAGATCCCATATTACAGTTACAAATAAACGATTTGATCTTAATCTGTTGCCATATTAATAGTCGGAGCGCAGTGTTTAAGCAGACATTTCGGCGTCTCCGCTATCGATCGCTTTAACCTTGGCCGGTTATGTAACTTTCTTTTTGAATCTTTCTCGCGTACGCTCAAGGATAATAATGTATCTAATATATCGCTTGTATAAATGATAAGCAAGTTATCGAATAAATATATTGAAGACATTCTCACCTTCAATAATAGATGATTCCTAAATCAATGGTTGTCGGGCTGGCACTACATTTTAAACCACGATAACTCAGTTGATATTGTGTTCGGAGTTGGTGCCTGCGGTGGGTGATGGAAACCATACCATGGTAGGGCTTTTTCTGAGCGCGCCTGGCTAACTACCACTCTCAAGTTGTATATTAGTCACCAAGCATCTGTTGGTGTATTACGGCACCTGCAGTTGAGAGCCAGGTCCACTCTAGGTTTAGCGCGTTTACCATCTTAGACCACATCGTCATTCAACATCAGATGCGATTGTGGTCAAAGGCTATAACTTATAGAGTATAAAAAAAATCTAGAGTGTCATGTGCCACTAGTGTGTCTTGAGGCATATAAAAGTGCTGAAATCGTGGTTCAAAGTAGTACATGTTCATGATTTTAATCGTGGTTGCGCTCGTTTTAATATTAAATCTGATCTTACTTCGGGAACAGTACATTTTTTGGGGATGAAAGGTACCCTATATCCTTTTCTGTACTCCTGACAACATCGATGCAAAATTTCATTATGATCCGTTAAGTAGTTAAGTTGTAAAAGCACAACAAATAAACAAACTCACATTATCATTCATAATATTAGTCAGGTTACCAACATTTCCTTAAGAGTACGTCTAAGGAGAAAAGTAGAAATTTTGGTCTACGTCAGTACTAATATTGAAATTTGCTATTTTATAATAAAAAAATAGTACACTCCGTTCTGTTCGAAGACCACCCTCACTAGAACTTTCCATTATACATTATTAATAAAACTCGAATTATAAAATAGATTTTTTTGTAGAGGCTCCCTAAATTAATTTGTTGTATCGTGCCATTATCTTTATAGCTACCCCTCTGTGTTGCGTATGTTTGCGCGGGGTTAGTTCCAAGTCTCTGTGTGTGTTTGAAAAGGCGCCCCGATAAATGCGATTGGGAAACACTAGGGTAGCGGTGCAACGGAGTATTCGTTATGTTTTAAATCATGTTTTTATTTCATTTTCGATTTATCATATTATATATAATTGATTTGTTTCTGCTAACAGTTATAACTGCCTTTTTACGTCTCACATGAATCGACTAAATGCATTTTAATGTATGAAAACAATATTAAAAATAAGTTTTCATTAGAAGAGTCGTTCATTTTTTTTTAAGTCTTATCACTTTTTCTTTAGAGTCTAGAAAATTAATTTGACAACGCTATGAAATCTATACTTAAAAACTTTGTACTAAATTGATAGCTCGCTTAGGTTCTAAATTCCTACAAACGTATTCTAATATGTTCTAAACAACGAATAAAATTGTCTTTATTAGTTCAATTGCTTAGTTAATTATTTTTTTATTATTTCTAATAACCAAGTCTTGTACCTTGTTGTTTATTCTATTGGTATATTTTCATATATTACATTATTTTAAATATTGTCCGTGCTTGTGTAATAAATGAAAAGTTGTAAGGTAGATCCGACTTATAATTTAACAGTTAAAAGCCGTGATAAATTTTAATAATTCTTTAATAACCATGATAATACTCTTTGGGTGAAATTAAGAAATTCAAAATTAACGATAAATTACTACACCTACAACACAAAATTTTTAATTTTCTACCTGGCCTATTGTAAAGTACTGGGCTATTGTAAGTATGGACAGTCATTCCTGCTTTAAATAAATAGTACATGTATGGTGACCGATAAGGATACGTCGTTAGCTCTTCGATTTATCCGATTCAGATTGTCAATTGTAAATATCTGTCGACTCGATAATGCTAATCGCTTGCCGGTGGGCTGCGTGCGCCACACTAGCGCTCGCGGTAGTCGATTCCATTCAGCAGTACGTATCGGGTTTTCGCTCGGTCGGGACGTGTACACGTCCTCTCGGCTTACTAGGAATCACAATAAATCATTTTTTCACACGTCCGTTGTAATACCGTCCTATGTTTTCGAATGTGAAATGGAACAGTGACATGAAATAAACCCCGTATGTTTCTCGGCGACCTTGAATCGATTTCTGCCTCAGTAATAATCTACAACGACTTTCATGAAAATTTTCATGATTGCCTTTAAATATAAATCGTTGTATGTGCGATTCACATGCAATCATTGTTTTGTTAGAATTTGATACTGACGTGTGGATATTGCGTGTTTAAAAAATTGGGTCTTGCATATATTTATCAGTTATGTCTAGAATTTTGTCATGAATATTTCAAATTAAGCCTTCTAATACATTTCTGAACACTCCGGTTTATATTACTGTGGAAAATAATTGCCATATAAAAAGACATGAATATTCCTTTACACTATTGATGAATTCAGTAATTTATGATAGTTAAGTTTTTTAATATCTAGTATTACGTAAACCTTTCATTCGGAACGACAACATTCAAAGGTTCTATTGAGATAAATGATGACTTATATAATAACCTTATTAATACTTTAGTCGGTATAGTAACGGGTCGCAAAAAAAATAAAATAAAAATAGTTTGTACTAAAAATTGCTAAGATTATTCGCGTTATAAATAGCTTTACTACTGCTAACTTTATATCGAATCACTACATAGTATAAAACAAAGTCGCTTTCTCTGTCCCTATATCCCTATGTATGCTTAAATCTTTAAAACTACGTAACGGATTTTGATGCTGTTTTTTTAAATAGATAAGAGTGATTGAAGAGGAAGTTTATATGTATAATAACATAATTAAATAGTGGAGAAATACTGTTATTTTGAGGTTACTCCAAATTTAACGTGTGTGGGCCACGGGAAATAATGAATAAATCAAAACTACTGGATCGATTTTAATCATTTTTTCAGTGAATAACCTAGGCTATATATTTTATACCCGTGCGAAGCCGGAGCGGGCCGCTAGTAATATATATATATTTAAGGATTTTTATTTTATATAATTTTTTTCTTAAACTTGCATCCACATGAATCGATTTTAAGTATACGAACCTTCTAGGCGTCTTTAGAAGTGTATTCCTCTCTCATTACCGTTAAATCAATATACGTAACTCATTATTGTATTAAATCGATAATAATTAACAATTTGTATAAATATGTGTTTATCGATATTGGCTTTTGAATGCACAAATAGTGTAACCTTAAAATTTAGAGTATGTAGTTATATTACTTGAATGTGTGGGAAATGAGACCAATTGAATATCTATCAGATGTTCACCACAGGTTTGAGCTTCCAGTATACATAAATTAATTTTAGCATAATTAATGAGAAACTAATAGATTTATTAAATATATAGAGATTAAAAGAAATGTCTTTGGACAATTTCTACTTTTAAAAAACCTGTTAAGAAAATTAACATTGTCAGCGCTCGAAGTTGCTGAATTTAACGTTCTCTCATTGATTTAGGACTCGTCTCTCACCCGTGAGTGAATTTATACCCAGCAGATGTAATAAAAAAAATGTTGTTTTCATATTTAAACCCATTAGCTTTGTAAGTAAATCTAAGTTAAAAAAAACCTGCAGATCTTGTAATATGAAAATATGGCGTGGTTTCTTTTGATTTTATGAGAAAATACCGGCCAACTACGTACGATACGGGCTTAATTGCGTGAGTCATCGATTTTATGTTACTGTTATGAATTTACCAAAGGAAAACTGTATTTTCTTTCATCATATTCAGGGTTCTTAGCGCGAGCGCTACACGCGCTTGACTGGTTTTTATTATTTGTCATTTTGCTTTAGGGTTTGCGCTGTGATCCAGCAAGGGTTCACGTATATATTATCGTTTTAGTATAGAGTACAACAAAATGAAAAAGTAAAGAATCTTGTATGGAAGCTTCCTTTAATATCCCAGTTTCTTTTTAAATATGTTTTTCAGTTAGTAGGACATGCATCACCTACTTACTCTATTATATCTGAAACTACTCTTGACCTACACAATTTAATTATTTCTCTTCCATTATTCTCTATCTGCTATCATCCTAGTATACACGCATTTTTATACACACGCCATTCCGTATAAAATTCATTAGTACTTTCTTTGAACTCTCACCAATGGTGTTTCCGTTTATGTTGCTATTTAATTATATATAGCACGTTAACATATTTCTCTTCTCGCTTCAAATTCTACGTTATGGTGGTATTTCGGAAAATCTTGTATTTACTTCGTATTCCGTTAGTTACATCACAGTTTAACTTCTTCAAACTTCGGTTTATCTTCTTCGTTCCTCTTATCTGTATCTTAATTGTTAATAGGTTTTTAATGAT
The DNA here is from genome assembly GCA_035772565.1 of Antheraea assamensis. Lineage (NCBI taxonomy): Eukaryota > Metazoa > Arthropoda > Insecta > Lepidoptera > Saturniidae > Antheraea > Antheraea assamensis. The sequence continues at coordinate 548,896 of JAQQSE010000135.1, read as the reverse complement.
TTTCACCAATTTTGCCTTAAGTTTTATAACATTACATTATTATATGAAAATGTTAACTGCCTACAAACGGTTTCGAAGATATATCTGTTATAGGTAGGGCGGACAGCGTAGGTGTAACGGTAGGGTTCCTCTTATCTTGAAACAGATAGCCGTAATTAATTATTATTATTTTTCAATACCGTCACTTTTTTCTTATAGACCACATGTGCAGATCGCAGAATGTAGTATCCTTTGGTCCATGACAGTAGCTTAAATTCCACTAAATTATATAAAAATCATGAATCCCTCTTTCCTTACGTAGTTTATATAAACGAAGTAAAAAAAAGTAGTTGCAAAAATAACAAATATTCAGCAAATTTTATTTGCGGTATAAGAAACATATTTTTTTGCTGGAGAAGCGAAATAAATATATCTCAAACGTCTAAAATCATTATGCACGTTTCCTGTGTTTTTGTGACTGAAAGAGTGTGAAATTAGGTTAGTCCGTTACGCATAACTATCGCTACGGGAATAATGAAGTCATTATAAATGTGGACGGAGTCGCAGGCATAAATTAGAGAGATAATTTTATCACGTTGAAAATGAAAGTTAATTAAAATGACCATCACCTCTGAATCACCTCTGATATATATTTTTTATTAGATTATAATAACGAATGAATTTAGCTTTGTAATTAACGAACTATCGTTTTTAAACCAATCATTAATCTTAATCGATAAGAAATTATTTTAACTACGAATTCTTGGCCTATCTTTTTGTGATTAATGAAAGATTTATATACAATCACTCTCGGAGAACATTTGGCCACTGTCAATAATATGAGATACTATAATTAGATTTGGGTATTTGATTCTAAATTTGACGTAGCTTTTTTGTATTATTTTACCCAAATACTTTATTTAATGAATAATAATAAATATTATTTCAGACAAAAGTCCATCTGGTTAGTATACTAACAACTTGAAAACTAGTGTTAGTAGTTACATCTACTAGGAATAGTAACTAATTTTATTCTAATTATAACGCCATAGAGGTATATAAGCGTACCCAATGTCCCAGTATAGGGCTGGCCCACCTGCCTGCCACAGTATTCAGTATGCTGTTGGAGCTGGCGTGTACTCTGCGCATCAGTGAGGCGCATCTCTTGCGCATGATGGCGTGAAAACCATCAATTTTTGTTTCCGCGAACATGCCTGAAGCGCTGCAGTAGCGCGACAATCCCACCAGTACCCTGAACGCATTATTATATTGTACGCGCAGAGCGCTGTATGCCCTCTACGTGTAGAGTTGACCCACAGATTGCACGTGTAAAATGACTGTCAGTATATCTATTTAAGATATCTAACACCCAGTCTCAGTGCTGATATTCGTGGTCATAAAACATGCCACGATTGATCTCGCGATTTTCAATAGTAGAATATATACCACTGAGCTACGAGGTCTGTCCAAATTGTTTAGTTGTACTTTATACTTGTTTTATTTCGGACCAATCCAATCAATATTTATATAAATTATAGTATATGCGTTATCCTATTACTTGTAATTCTGTAAATGTTCACCAAATTCTTTTTCTTTATTTTTTAGCGCGAAAAGGTAACAAACATCCATTCATCGTTACAAATTTTCTAGTTGATTTTTTTTTGATCTTTCTTATTTGAATTTGTGCAATCGTAAATCGTCGCGTCTCCAAAGAAATATTTGTTCAGCTTGATTAGATACTTATTTGGATTAGCCAATCACACACTGGTGTCTACCGGAGGAAATTGAACTTGGCAATTTGCGTAGTGTCCAAGGCTTACCACTTTCAATTCAAGAGTTTTACGCCAAGTATCTATAGATGTTCTTTTAATACCAAATGCAGCAATCATACCGACGAACCCACCTTAGGGTAAACTGGTTACCGTATGTTGTGCCGTCCTTGACAAGCATGTTTCACGAGTTCCTTGAAGAGTCCCAATGTCATAGCCCCGAGGAAACTGGGTAACGCATTCCACAACGCTAGCGTACGCATAGTGAAGGTTCTACAGATCCGAGGGCTTGTGTTCCGGCGGTTGCATTTCAAAACCAGGCCCCTCTAGTTTTTGCGTGTTCCCTGTCTTAGCCCACATTTTGAATTAATATTAGGTGAGATTTTAATTAAACACTAAAAAGTGCAAAGAATAAAATTGCAAAAGAAAGTTTATCTATTAAATAATATTCAGTTTTACGATAACCAATAAGTTATTTTCCTGCATTACTTTTATGCGTATGTCAAACAACCGTTATTAATGCACTAGACAATTTACAATTATTGATTTTTAAAATAATTTTAAAACTTGCTGTTTCTTCATGCTTTTTCAGGATGTGACACAACTTCAGCTCCTTACAATATCGGTAAAATGAAATTTGTGAAAACCCTGGAAAAACATATAGAGTTTGCTAGTGGAACGGCTTTGTTTCTCATCAAGAAAGTTGACCCTGCCTTGCTCACTGTAATTGGTGAACGTTTTTTTATCCCTTTATACGGTGGCAATAAAGATGATAATTCTCTTGACAGCCTAAGATACAAACAATTCGCGAAGGCAATGACAAAAAGTACATTTAACTTATCTTCCTCCAACACAAGAAACAGCTCGCTTTCATACTTTCTGAGTCTACCTCAGATCCAGTCGTGGCTTGGTAATAATAATGATCCTGAAGACTGGGGTTGGAAAAAATGTGGAAAATTATTGATGCCAGTGCAGACCTCTAAACCTCCAGCACCCCCTGAGCTTCTAAAATTGACAAATTTCATTTTACCGATATTGTAAGGAGCTGAAGTTGTGTCACATCCTGAAAAAGCATGCAGAAACAGCAAGTTTTAAAATTATTTTAAAAATCAATAATTGTAAAATTCTGTAATGGTGTGGAAAAGAGCCAATAATTAATTATTAATAATATTGCAAAATTAATAATTAAAAAATTATAGTACACACGTATAATATATGTATAGTTAAGAGTACTGAAAAATAATACTCACTTCGGAGCGCTGTAAAACCTTAGCTATTAATTTAATTAAAAAATGTTGCGTATAAAAGTTATTCCTTAAAAAACGACCTACAAAAATGGTCTGATATCATTTTTTCGTAAAATGATAAAAAAAAAGTTATATCGAAAAATATAAATTTTTTCTCGAATTTCTGAACATTTTCGCTTATAACTTTTTTATTTATAACTCTACGACAAAAAGATACTGGACCAAAGTTGTAGAGAATTAAATTAGCAACAAAAAATTTTGACTAATTTTTTTTATCAGATAAATAGTTTAAGAGATATATCGTAATAACCATTTCAACCCCTATTTTCAAGATTGCGGCCGTGGGGCAAGGGTGGCGACCCCACAAACTTGATTTTAGCTTTACGCACTAGACACGCAACTAAAATGACAACGACCATTGTAATATTCAAAACCTTGAGACACGAGCAGTAGTATTGCAAATTCATTACGTATTCGAACTTCGTACAATTTATCGTAATCGTAAGATTGTTTGCTTATCAAATCGATGTAATAAGTATAAAGAAAATTGTTCTATAACGAACAATCATAATTATTTGCAATGAGGCATGCATTTTAGATATGGCCGCCCAAGTTACTATCTACCGAGGGCTTTGTCCCAAAAGGAAAATGTCTGCCAGATAATATGATATTGGAAAGTTAGATATGTCGGCAGATGATTCATTTCTGTTTTCTGACCTCCCTAATTTGATTATTTCTTTTGTTACTTAACATATTACTGTTCAGGTATGTGGTGGGTAAATACGCAAAGTTTTATTGGGCTAGATTTTTGAGCCTAAATCAGAGATAGGGATGTACTAGTGCAAGGCGTGTGACAAATGTAGCTAGTTTTCTGTTGCGCGTTGAACCTTCTGGAAACTCTGAACAAGTGGTGCCTTTTTATTTCCTCGAAGAAAACGCTTCAGAAAAAGATGGACTATTCGCGAGGGCCACGTATATGTTACTTTTTTCGTAGGTACGCGGCCTAGCATTTGCTCTTTCAGCTATAGTTCTGGTTCAGCTAAGGACTAAATTCATTTACCCTACTGTAACATATTACGTAACGTAATGTAACACGTGGATTTTCAATTTACTTATCAGTAAATGACTACAGATAGTACTAGTTTCGTGTTTTTTTTTATATATTATAGGGGGCAAACTGAACAGGTGGGTCACCTTATGGTAAGTGATCACCGCCGTCCATAGACACTAGCAACACCAGGGGAGTCGTAAGTGCGTTGCCGGCCTTTTAATATATGTGGGCCTCCGGCGCTCTCACTGACCGAACGAAACGCAACAGTGTAACCACTGTTACTTCACGTCGGTTTTCTGTGAAAGGGTGGTACACTACCCCAGGCGAGCCGACCCATTTATTCTGAAACCAGTAATAGTTTCAGCGTAGCTCTACCACCTGTGTGATTTTCGTTATTGTTGTCTATGGGCTGTGGTGACCACGTAACATCAGGTCGATCGTGAACCTGTTTATATTCCTATTGTATACAAAAAGATAAATTGAACGATGTAATTCGTTTAAAAAATTCTCGGATCTCTGATACGCTTGGTCGTTCAATTAATTACAAGGAAGAATTAAACTCCTTATGTCGTAAGGTTTACGGTTGGAATTGAGTGCTATTAATAAATAATAAACGGTAACAGAACGTTGATTCTCCTCTAGGTAGGTACAATGTACCTTTTAGTAGAAAATGTTTTTATTGACCTGTTTGGGTTCAAATGGCCGCCCGCACGTAAGGACAACGAACTTTCTTTCTTATTTTATTCATTTGCTCGTACAAAGGCAATATATCGTTTCTGAACTAGTTATTAGAGAAGTTAATACTGTAATAATATTATTAGACATTTCTAGAGATTGTTTTACGTTTGTTTAGAATCACTAATTTCGACAACTATCAGCTAGATTTGAACTTTTACCGATTGTATGTTACCTTTGTTATATTTGTATTTAATAATCATTCTTTGACTGTTATGGAAAAGCGTAATGATATGTGTAAATTAGAGGATATTCTAGAAAGTTCTCTTTCTGCTAGTAAAGGTCTTGTCAATATCAGTTCAGCCGATTCCGAGATTTATGCAAACAAACAACGAACGCTTCTATTGTATATATTAGTAACGAATTACATAAATTGTGCACGTATATACTTAAACTGGTCAATTAGAACTAGTGGACGAACGTACGTCTGTGAGGAGTCTGAATCGATTTAGGCCCGTAAATAACTTGCTATGGTCGGAATCCCTTAAGTAATTTTTATAGGTTTGCATTAAAGCTGTAAATTGCTATTGCTGTAAAGCTATAAACTTGCCAATTAATGAATCTACATCTTATTACTTACCAATTATATCTTCAATATTTTTTCAAACCTCACTAATTACAGATTCTTGTGATAATATTAAAATTATTAATGTCTAGTTATCAACTTATCCACTAAACGTTAATCTATCAATTTTTTCAATATTTTGAAGATCTTCCTGCTGTCTTCTGTCTCACTCACTCTTTATTTTTCTGTAATGGAGTTCTTTTTAAACCAAATTTTTCACTCTCCGTACGATTTTTTATACTTACAAATTTTATCAAGATAATCACCAAGGCAATAAGAAAAGAATTAATCAAATAAGTTCTTAAGTGAAGCGCTGACATACATACGGCAATTGATTTTTATTTTATTGATGAATATACAATTTCTTAAATTAATTACGTATTATCTAGTGCTTTAGTGTTTTTCAGTACTATTTTTTATTTAGTATTCCATATACAGACAACCGATGTTGTTAAGAATAATATTTTAGTGTATTTTTGGTCATTTGACCATTACGAATTTAAAGCGCGAGTTTTAGTTATCTCTTGATATATAACGTTTGTTATCTACTAAGATTTGTTACTAGTGTCTCGTATACTTTACATTTGTATTTATCCGTCTATATGCAATATAAAATTAATGCCGCTTGGAATTAAACGGGAAAGCTTATGAGTAGTGGATGGATGTTAATTACTTTCGCAAACACTAACTACTTAACGGAATTCGATGAAATTTTACACACTCATTGTAGTTCAGAATATCATATACGCTATATATATGTCTTAATTTTGCCACTTATAGCTATTTCGGTGTGAGCTGCCTAAACTGTTAAGGTTACCCAAAGATAATTGACCATTATTTATAAAGATACAAATGCAGACGACGTCGCGGGTGGTTGTTAGTTGGCAAATTTCGTCGTCATTACATTGTCCGTCATGTTTGCCCAAACCCCTAAATTAATTGATTCTATTGTGCTATTTGTATTCAGTAAGGCAGTTTTATCTGATTAGGTTTAATGCTACTCTTTTGTATGGACATTTGTGTTCTTTCGTTTTATTATTTGTTTACTTTATTCAATTATAATATACGTACGTCGATTGATTTCAATAAATTCAGTTTTTGTGTATACTGACGTCTTCATATTTTTGACTAGATGTGCCCCAAAATTTCACAATAATAGCAGTTTGAAATTTTCCGCTACGGATACTCCACAACGCGGTATATTGCCCGCCCGTGCTAGAACACCATTCTCGCTAAGAACTACATTTTGTATGTTGATTTCTCTGCTCCTAAGTGTTGTATCGTGAATGTTTTATAACCTATAATCTTGCTTAGTAAATATGCTATCACATGGACAAATAATTATACGTCCTGTGTCTGGTAATTCGAGTGATTAATCCGGTCAAAGAAACAAAATAATAAATAAATTCTAGAACGTTCTGATATGTACGTATACATTTTAACAGGTTACGTATTATTACGCATTTCATTTTTCAAATAGTCTGTGACGCTCAGAACAATAAATAAGTTTTACGTCGTTAAATTACTAGACGTATAAAACATATTGCGACTAATCGGTTCGCAGATGTTTAGTACAATGATTACAAAACAGAAACACAAACAATTTCATTATGCATAATCAGCTGTGAAAATGTACCTCTTGCGTGGTGCGAGCAGGATTAAACTATATCTACAAAAAACTTGCCGTGTTGTAGAATATGCCTATTGTGTACGACTGGATTCCGAACTCAACACACATGGTGAGATAGCAGGTCACAGTAATTGGTTTTTTAGTTCCTTACGCTTTGGGATGTATCAGTGTATACTACTATGGCAACGACGAGCGTCGATGTATGTATATTTCTCGTTCCGACGTTTTGAACTGATCTGTTGCTATGTGTCAGGAACATCGTCGGCACTATGGCGTACTACTACAGAAAAAAAACAACACTAATAAATAATCAATATAAACAATCATTATAAATGTCGAAATAGATTATTCACCTGACCTTAATTATTAAATTATCAAATGACTTAACGATCATTATACAATGAAAACAAACAAAGAGTACAAAAACGAACCGGTGCGATCAACGACACGGACGACACACCGCCCGAACTCGCGTAGGAGTCGGATCTATTTCGAACGCATCTTCACGTTTATTATATCTTCGTCTCGGTTTCGACTGTAGTACTTATATATAGCCGTCTTGCTCGCTCCGTGTATTGTGCAACAATTGAAGAGTTATATTTGATTCCTATTGGCTATCGTGCCAAAATCGCACGTGGACGTCTTAGGTTGAATTGTGAGGACAGATAATTATTATTTTGCGATAAATGATAAGTTACACTAAATAATACTGACGTCGCCGAGATGTGTTTTAATGGCCACGATAAGCGATATCGTGTTTTTTCATACAGCTTAATAAGAAAATGTGAATTAGTTTTATACAATACTTTATTGAATGTACGAGTATTTAAGTTTTGAATCTTTCTTAACAATAAAATATAATAGCTGTGCAATTCGCGGAGAATGTAGCTTTCCATCACTGGGAGAATTCCTAGAATCGGATCAGTAGTTTCTTCTTGTAAATAAACAAAGTTTTTATAAAAATACTAGCTTTTGCCCGCGGCTTCACTCACGTTAATGTAAATTGGACCATCTATCAAGAACATTTCTTTTTTGTAGACGAAAGTGACCCCATGTCCTCTTCTTTATCCTTGAAAGCTAACAAACAAACAAACAATCTCTCATTCGCGTTTATAACATTACTTAAGATTAGATCAAGTTTTTTTTTTTATTTCATAAGGGGCAACCGAACAGGTGGGTCACCTGATGGTAAGTGATCACCGCCGTCCATAGACACTAGCAACACCAGGGGAGTCGCAAGTGCGTTGCCGGCCTTTTAAATATGTGGGCCTCCGGCGCTCTCACTGACCGAACGAAACGCAACAGCGCAAGCACTGTTACTTCACATCGGTTTTCTGTGAGAGGGTGGTACTACCCCGGGCGAGCCGACCCATTCATGCTGAAACCAGTAATAGCTTCAGCCTAGCTCTACCACTACAAAAGTTACAATTGTTATCAATATTTAATTTTTAAAAGCTAGGCATTACACATGAATATATTTATATGTATTCTACTAACTGTGCTGACGATTCCACACGCATTTTATATTATTTGTTGTAACTATTTCTTATAACAAATAGCTGATAGTTATAGCAAAGAGAATAGCGTTAAAATATGTTTTGTGTTGAGTCATTTATGTACAGCAATTTTCATGATGATTAATTGAAATCAGTACATAAGTTGACATGTTGCAGCGCCACCTACTAGCGTGTTATAGAAAGATAGCTATCATATAAAACTTTTTTCATAAGAAACAGGTGTTGTCAACTCTCATGATAATAAGTCAAACGGTTTTGAAAGTGTCTTGTTTAAGTCCCATAAACCAACATACATTTTTATATGCGTAGCTTAGTTAAGTTAAAGTAATAGTTCTAATATCATTGAAGGCAGTGAATTCTATGAAATGTCTTTTGCTTGGTTTCCATTAAAAAATTTTGTCCAACAATAATACATTTTTGAAACTATGTTCTTGGTTGTCGTTTTGTATCGATATAAGGTCGTCAAGAAATGTTACTAAACAGCATATATTTACAATTGTAGTGGACAATCGTTTATTATTAATTAAATTTATATATATTATATAAATACTGTTTTGTCATAGTGAAAGTGTTTCTATAACAACATCATCAGAGAAGAATAAGTGCACTGAAATGGATTTTATTTGCTAGTCCACCACCATTTGTATAATGTCGAAGACTCTGAACGCCTACAGAATGTGAGTATTAATTTACGTGGAATGTGCCCTTTGTGTCATTAGTTTGTGTAGACTCGATAGGCCGGTGTCCGGTTTGAACGTCATTAACCTAAAAAAAATCCTGTATACTCCTCATAGTTATAGCCATGTTTGTATTTGAAGTTAAATTTGTATCGAGTTTTGTTTGTTGACAAGATGTATTCTTTTGCTTCGACGCTTGTCCATTGTGATCCAATAAATGTATGAACTAATTTAACGAACGACCAACTACTAAATTAAAGTTTTTCTTTAATTAGTCAATCTCCAAATATTAACCGATTTCTATGTGTCTAAATTGCACCTGAGCACATATGGTATATATGTGTTACTAAAGATGCATTTTTTATATGTCCGGTAACCAAAAATGTTGTCATTTTGAATGTTATTATACAATATATTATATGTTTTGTTTAGTAACCTATTCGCAATAAGAAAATAAATATTACTCTTCAACTGGAGTCCGTTATCATGTCGGTGATTTTTTTTTCTGATTTTCTCCTACTTTCAATATTTTTGTAATTAGCTATCATCGAATGGATACGTTTTATATTTATGGTACCTAATCAACTTTGTGTAATGTTTCCATGTTCCATTTAGTTGTGTATTCTTTAATGAACATGTAGAATTACAATAAACGAACTTATTTCAACTTCAATTAGAAGTAATGTCATTAAAAAATAATGCTTTATTGTATTGTCTAATGTTCCGAAATACGCTCTATAGCATCCACAGTCGCGGGGGTAGACGAACTAACGGGCAAGCTTCCATTATCCAGTTAAACCTGTCCAGTATTACCACCATCTTTCGCGTACATATGTGTCTATTTTGTTGCGCCTGTAGAATTCGGTTTTAAGCTGGCAATAGACTAATAAAAGTTTATAAAACTGTTAAAATGTTGTAAAACTTTTTTTTTACTGACAGAATCATGTGTCTCAGAATCTCTGTAGTTATAAGGTATTGCATATTAGTAATACCAGAAAGGTATAGAATTATCCTCTAGAAACGTTCCCTTATTTTTTTAACTCGGATCCTATTAATATGACTTGAAAATATATGAGAAAATTGATACAATACCGGTAATTTATGACGCACATACTTGGGTTGTATTGTAGTGAAAGAATTCAGAATACTAATGGTCGAAGTTTGATCATAATTGTGGGTACGAATTTCTATCTTCACATGTTAGCATATAGACATTACTATCTTTATTGAATACTAACTGCTCGCCCCGAATTCGATTCGCTACGACCATACAATGAATAAAATGCCAACTGTCAATGTTTCTGAAGATTTCCCTATTCTCTTTTCTGTTTCACTAACTCATTTTTTAAATACAGATTTTCTAACCCAAATATTTCACTCTTTCGTACGCTTTTGCAAACATTTCCTTTAATACAAACCTTGTGCAGACACACATAGCAAAAAAGAATTTGACAAATAGGTGTTCGGCAATTTGAAGTGATGCGCTTATATACATTAGACAGGTGATTTTTATTTATACGCGTTATGGAGCATAAACTAGAAAGACTCCCAATATACCTCGTTTTTATGAAAAAAAAATGTGTATTAATGGCATTAAAGCATGCATATGAATAGCTTCTAAACAAGCAAAAAAAAAAGTATCGGTTAACACAGAAGAAAAATATAATGAACTGTTTTTCGTAGCATATTTATATGTCGATAAAATAAAAGTCAACGATCCGCTTAATACTTCCAATTTCATTCCTGTATGAGAAGATCGGTCTATTAATCATATTTGAGGGTGTCATATTAATCTTCCCCGTTTACGGTCGTGAAATTTACGAGGTTAATCGTGACTCGGGTGAAATTACAGACTTTATGAATCTGAGTTGTGTTCGCTTTGATAGATGTTTTACCAGTCATTATTACATTGTGGGTAACATTTTGACGGATTGTGTCTTGAGAAAGCGAGAAAGATATTTACGTGGTTTGATTTTTCTTCTATAGTTTATAACAATGGTTGTAAACCTTTTTGAGCCCACGACCTCTTTTATATGAAAAATTGTTTTGCAAACCCCCCTTCCCTTTGCTGTTTCTAACTTGTATTTTTTATGTTAAAATTATCAAATACGTACAACATTTGTATTCTTGCTAATTTTCATTAGTGTATGAATATATTTTAATTAGGTTTTATGAACAAAGATATTTTGTAGGACTTCTTATTTTTTTTTATTACTTAATTTATTAAAGCTTCGCGACCGCCTTATTAGAGTATTTGCGACCAGCCAGGAGGTTGCGACCCACACGTTAATAAACACTAGATAAAATTTTTATTTTTTTTGGTGATTTTCCCTCTGGTTTCATAAAATAGCTGATTTTAACTAAGTAAGTCTAAAAGTCATTTATCAACTTTCTGGGTGCTATATAGTATTTTATACATTTTCAAAAAGACGCTGATATTTTGTTGGGTTAGCAGAAGTAATTTTTGCATATTCTTATGCTAAAGATGCCTAACGGTTAAATATAAATAACGAATTAACACGCTATCACGTTATTTTTCAATATTTGTTGTTATAAACTGTCGCCTGTTATTCTCCTGCTTGTCAATTTGCCCTTTTGTATCTTATTGCAATCTGAAACAATGACTTGGTAGATAAATGAATATTCATTGCGTGTTGCGGTAACAGCTGCCAACCATTTTCATGTCAGTAATAATATCGGGACATCAGATAATCAACAGCAGAATAATGTCTTTAATAAATTTGTTATCCATTAATTATGAAATAACGCCTTACATTATTAGTTGTTATAATGATGACCGCCTCTAACTGTTATAGATTTTTAATCATAACAATAAGCCCGGTTATGTTTTTATTCTATAGTAGTAATTTAAAAAAAAGTCGCAAAACTTTGCTATTTATTGCAAAAGCCTTAAATAAACGTTCGATTATTTATAACGCGAACTCTGCAAAGATGCTTAATTCCACTAATTGGACAATTTGAAGCATTTTAATTCCGAAGCTTAGAGCATATTGTATAATAGATGTGCAAAGTCTTCAGGGGTGTTTGTTAAGAACAAAGCTTTTGATATTGGTGTTAACAGTTTACGGAGCTTATTGGTAATTAGTTGGAAGTTTGTGAAAATTGTTTTATTGTTTCATGCGGTCTTCGTGCTTTATGTGGACTAATCGTGGCATTACATTTTTTTAATTGTATTTGCATACTTACTTTTTAACCTCTACACAATCTTTCTGGCGATTTTGAGTTACATGAGATAAATTTTTTGTCACTATTCCCGAGTTACTATGAAAGAGAGTAATTATTTGTAACCTAAGTAATGCATTGTAAAGATTTTCTTAAAATTGTGTCTGACGCTTTAAAGATCATAAACAAATTTTATTTCTTTATTAACTTTAACTTTATATGTCATTATTACTTGGAAAGCGGTGTTATTATTCCGCTAAATGTAGATGGAAATTATTTTTTGTAGTAAATTTCATGAAGAATTTCTTAGAATCTTCAATATTAACTTAATGTTTAATTTATTCTGTCAACCTTCTCAATAACCCCAGCGATATTATTAGCTTCTTTGTGCAAAGGTGATCCTTTTACGATGCCTTCCAAGAAATGTCTCGATACCTTGACCTTTTTATACATTATCTATCCGAATCCCGTCTGCTTCGTCGGACACTAAAAAAATACCAAAAGGTCATTCGAATCCAAAAATTAATCTAAATCCATCTGTGATAAGTTCTACATCGAATGGTCGTAGTCTTCTACCGATACATTTAGTAGTTTTGGGTGTCAATGGTCTTAAAGGATCCATATTTTCTTTATGTCGACATCATTCGAGAGTAATTTCGATATTCTGCCAAACCAAGTAAATCTCGCTGATATTTCATAAGATAAAATTAAGATTCTGATATAGTTTAAAATAATTACCATGTTTTATTATTCATACTATATTTCATATCTTAAAAGACATTATTAATTTGTATTCGCGAAAAAAAAAAAAACGTTTGTTTCGTTTTTCTTATGATTATATTGTTAAAAAAAATGTTATCTTTAAAGTGGAAATAACCTCCTTAATCGATTTTAGTAACAAGAATTGTACACAAAGTTATCGTCTCACGTTTTCACGACTCGTTCGAATTGCTATCCATTATACCGGTAATAATATTTTAAATGCATGCGACCAGTTCTGCCGCCACGTCGGCACTGAGTCTAGACGCATCGATTTGTCCATCCTTTGTCCTCTGTATTGATATGTATGAATGTATTATCAGATCCTTTATGTTTGGAACCATTAGCGGACAGAATGTCGCTAACTTGGTTTGTACACTTATTTTTTTTTTTTATCGATTTCATACTTTCTCAATATTTTAACGAGACTAAAAATGGTTTATGTGCTTATAATGAAAATGTAAAGGTTAACATAGAGAAGCATGATTTTTTGTTTATAAATTCATGGTCTTATAAAGGTATTATGGCTGACAATAAGCCCAGCACAAGCCATAAATAACGGTGACCAATTATATATCGGCAATCCATCGCCGATGTCATGCCGGCTTGGAAGGCTACCTACTTGCTGTTAGATATACTCTTGCTATCACCATAAAGGCGACAGACTAGAATAGATCCACTGTGACGTTTATTATCATGGCAGTTGTGGTCCTGTCCCAATGCGATGCTGGCTCAGTCGATACCGCGTAGATCGACGTAGGGACGAATTCTTGAGAATGCACAGGAGCTCTCGGTGAAAGGAAACATCGTGATAAAATTATAGCATGGTCTAATCGCTAATGCTATTGCTGTGGTCTAAGTCTAAGTTCTCGTGCCTAGCTACGCCATAACCTAATTGAAAAATCTGTCGCCAAGTGCATTTTTTGTATTCTTTATAGGTAAACGTTTTAATCTGTTTTGATGTGATTTAAAATGGTAAGTCACGCTTAACCTGGAGGGGAAACTGGCTCCCAAGTGCAGCTGCCGGAACACACCAACAGGTGTTTGACTTAGACTGATGGACTTAGATAAAAACCCCCCCAAAATGCAATGGTTTCATCACGATGTCTTCTTTTCGGTATGTGCCGCGAACTGCATTAGAGGAGAGCCAGTTCTCCGACGTTTATCGTATTTACCATCGTTATTGAACTTGAGGGGAGATTGTGGTCAAACTTTACAATCTATAAAGTATAAAAAGAATTTGGGTACAGGTCCTGTACCTGTATGGAGTTGATACTGAAACGTGACACGCTTAATCGTCTCATTATAACGAGAGGTATACTTGGTGTATGGTGGATCTCGATGTATTCGGACACAATCTTCATCGTCACCATCCAGGTGTTAGTTTTTACTAGGAATTATTTTATTAGTTTACTTTGTCACCCTGTGAGATAGAACTTACGGTATCTGGGATTCGATGTTGATATTCGGAATTCGGAAACCGATTCCGCGAGAGTCTTCGAATGAAAAGATGATCGGTTCTTGTTGACACAGTGCGATACATTATCAATTTCATATCCGTTATCAAGTGTGATAACATAACTTGCAATAGCATCAATAATTAACGCATTTCATTGGTGCTTCGTACCAGTATATTAAAAAAACTGCTGATGAAGCTATTTACAGTAAACTGCTCTTAATATTAATGATGATGATACAGAACTATGGCGTTGGAGTAGTATCATTAAACTTCTAAACCAAATACCTTTACAAAATAAACATCAAAGTAGCCAATCCCACGCTTTATTATAGCGTGCAACGTGCCTCGGCATCGTACACCTCAGGTAGGCAGTTAAACTTGCTTTTCCAACGGGTTAAACCTCCCCATCGCTAACTTACGTTGCAGTTCGTATTTGCAACGGCAGTGTCTATTTAAGTCCTTGTACGTGGTGCATAAGGACCCCTTTAGCGGCGATAGGTGGGGAGTGGCTTTTTGAACTGTAAAATATGCTTTTATAACATTAAGGACCAGTCGGTTTGTTGGCTCGCGGCCAAGGTAACTTCAGTTTCTACGTGGTTATTTTAAAGAACCTTTTACATCAGCGCCCGTAATTTTGCAACCTCCCTAGTGTTTCATTTTATGGCACGTATCGAGGATTTATTACGTCTGGGGCAAGGCTTTTTACTTTTCTATTTAAAGGATTCTTTCAGAGCTTCCAAAAGTTGGTGTAAGATTCTAGAAACTTTTCGTTTGCCTTTTTATAATCTCTTATATGTTATAAAGTACAATCCTGTTGACTACAATCTTACTTGGTTTCGAATGATTTGTAGGTGGTAGAGCTACGCTGAAGCTATTACTGGTTTCAGCATGAATGGGTCGGCTCGCCCGGGGTAGTACCACCCTCTCACAGAAAACCGACGAGAAGTAACAGTGCGCCTGCACTGTTACGTTTCGTTCGGTCAGTGAGAGCGCCGGAGGCCCACATATTTAAAAGGCCGGCAACGCACTTGCGACTTCCCTGGTGTTGCTAGTGTCTATGGACGGCGGTGATCACTTACCATCAGGTGACCCACCTGTTCGTTTACCCCCTATAAAAAAAAAAAAAAAAATGACGATGTATTTGGCTGAAGACACTATACCTAGGGATGGTAGCACCCTATACTCCTTAACAGTACAGCTACTCGAACGCACGTGTATGTACTTGAGGGCAGACTTTTAACCTGACTGTGGTAGTTAGCCAGACAGGCACTAGAAAAAATCCTATCTTCAGGGTACGAATTCATCTCTATGTTTTTCTCCACCAAAAGCTTCACCTTCTTGAAGGTTTCAACTCGATTAACTTTTTGATTATACTGACACTCCATCGAAACCGATCACTATTCAGTTTCAAGAATGTACTTTAACCAGATAGATAAACTGTATTGTTACTAGGTAGCTTATGATTTCTCGTCTACTCAAGTTTCTTTAATAATATTATAATTATCTAATATTTATTGTAAAATAATTATCGTAAACACAGAGTTTTATATTTCGAATTATAATACTGTACAATCTTTACATAACCTTTATTTGATATACGAAAACCTAATTTTTCTCCACGTACACGCGCCTGGTATGGCGGAGGGTTGTCGCCCTTGGTTGCCATGGTTACGGTTATTTTATGCGCCCCACGTCGTGTACTCCGCCCGGCCCGGGGGTGGGGTTCGTATTCGGCAAGGTTACCACACCCCCCTAAGGCCTCGAATTAGATGAATACAGAAGAAAGTACTTTCATAGCCGAAAGGGGCTAGTGGTAAATTTAATTTGGTATATTTTAGAAATTCCGGAGAGTAAATTAGTTTCACGAATTGTTGAAATGTTTTATTTCGACAAACATTTCAGTATATTAAAGTGAAATCTCGTAGTTTAATTGCTTCGTGGTTTAAATAAGTTTGAAAAAAAGAATATTATGTTTTTTTTATATATATATTTTATCAGTACTACCGAATAATGATTTATTAGTAGCGTGAAAAAAATCATCACGTGATGAAAACAACATAATGGTAGGGTTTTTTCAAATGCCCGTCTAGTCGACCAACCTCAGGTTCATATTTTGTAGTCAAGCACATATAGGTGTATTTCTGCATCTGCACTTGATAGCCAATTTTCTCGATGTTTGACTACTTAACTTCAGATGAGATTGTGGTCAAACGTCAAAAGTCATAAACAAGAATAACGCTACTGAATCACTACATAGTATAAAACAAAGTCGCTTTCTCTGTCCCTATATCCTTATGTATGCTTAAATCTTTAAAACTACGCAACGGATTTTGATGTGGTTTTTTTAAATATATAGAGTGATTGAAGAGGAAGGTTTATATGTATAATAACATAAAATTAAATAGTGGAGAAATACTGTTATTTTTGAGGTTACTCCAAATTTAACGCGTGCGGGCCATGGGTAGTAATGAATAAATCAAAACTACTGGATCGATTTTAATAATTTTTTCACCGAATGACATAGGCTATATATTTTATACCCGTGCGAAGCCGGAGCGGGCCGCTAGTGTCCTATATATCCCGGTGAGAATATATTTAATGTAGATTTAGTCATTTCAGAAATTAGGCTGGACAAAACAAACATATAATTTTTTTTTATATATAAGTATGTATATTCAACCGTAAGTGGTTAAGTGTAAAACGAGTAAACAGAGAAATATTCTATATAAATAAAATATATAAAAGTTTCTCTTGGCACTTCCTCACTAATAGATTATTTCCTACATTCCTGTCGAGTGTGTTAAATTGTATAACCTTCTAAGACGTCTGTTGTATTTTTGTTCAATAATATCATTTTATTGATATCACACGTCGAATTAACACTTAAGCTGAAGGTCATTCGTTTTTTAAAGTTTGTTGCATTTTTTTTTAAATGAACAGATCGAGATATTGGTTTTGACACTTTTTTACACTTGGTTTGAAACCGGTAAAAAATGTTTTTCACTCTTCATATGGTTTTTGGTCCTCATATAGGTAAAACACCTTGATTTATGATAGTTAAAAATGGATTTCTAGTAGTCGTTTGCTAAAAATACTATAAACATTATCCGCGGGTTTGTCGATATATTCAGTATAGAAAATAGGGTACATTATTCTCCAGGTTTGTAAAGGTACCTTTGGACCAAATTTGATTATAATCCGTTCAAAGGTAAAAACGAACAAGACTTAAATTTTCATTTACACTATTGGGGGTGTGGGTTTTTTCGAGGTATTTGGACACTTCTGTTCATTTAAGGTCCTTTTGTATACTTTCTCTACAGTAGCTATTAATTGAAGAGTATGTTAAATTATAATTCAAAAATTTGTAGGCGTTTTTGTGTTGGTCTTTTCAGTTCTGAGCACTATGTTAAAATTCCCAAGACCCCAATAAATAATTAACAGATGTGCATTATGTCTGTAGATTTTCTAAAAAGTGTCTAGTCTTTTAAACAAATGTATGAAGTCTTATAGGGATACCGTCTTTCACGGCTTCCATGCATAACCGCACGTACTTGTGTGTACAAATTATACCTTTACGCAACGTGCCCTACTTGACAAGGCAGCAAGGTCGCTACGCTTAGATTTTATGAGATAACATGGTGGTGTGGTATAAACGATGGTAATTTTAACAATACACACGTATATATTTGGAAACTCGATTATAACGAAATTTGTTTTGGGTTATTAAGAGCGGTTAGGTTTTAAAAGCGAGCGAGCTTTATGTAAAAATTTGGTTGTTCGATTCATTGTTTTTGGCACGGCTTTTTATGAAAATACGTTTAAGAATTTATGCATAATAGAAGCAGACATTCGTTTACAAAATATGCCATTGTCATAAGTCGATATATGCCAAGAGTAAAGATATGCACAGATAAGGTCAGTCTATGCTTTCTTACTATTAGGGTATCTTCTTATAATAAGGTCACGGTAAGAGAGTCGTAAAATTTTCGAAACACGAGGTTCCTAATCTTATACGAGAAATAGAAGAAATCGTTTACAATAAATGGTTTGCTTGTCGATGTAGTTACTATTTATGCAAAGAGTAAAGATATGTACAGAAAGATCATTCTTTGATTTTGAAAAGTAGAGTATCATGTCGATATAATAGGTCCATGGTAAGATTGCAATTTTGAAGTTGGAAGATTCTATCTTAGAGAAATGAAGATAGCTAATATAAAGTGGCTTTCAACTGTATTTTATACGATCTAATTAACGCATACACCTATCTGGTGCAGGCAGAAAAATTTATGTCATTTGGATGAATTGTGGACAGTTTTTATTTATTATTTTTAATTGTGATTTTTGTCTTATTACTTAACGCGCCTTAACTTTTTTACCGATTCTAATTTACTTTTATTAATTTTTATCATTATTACTTAACCATTATAGAAAAACTTAATGATATTTACACTAGACAATATAGTCTAGAGTCTGCCAGTAAAAACCTTGACAGAATCGATTCGTCATTTCGGAGATTAGCTCGGACAAACCACACAGACCCATTTTTCTGTGTAGAAAGAATAAATTAGTGTTATGATCTTTATCATTATCCTGCTCTTAAAGTTTACAATTACATATACAAAACAATCTTTATATAAAAAAATCCATGTCACGATATTCGTCCACAGTAATCTGTTAAACCGATTTATATGAAATCTTGTAAATGTGTATTGTTTGCTCCAACTGGAGAGATATGATAGCTTTTATCCAGATTAGTGCAATATTTTTTTACTGCAAATTTAATTATTCGTATTGGACTACAGGTTGTAATTCATTTATATGTTCTATAGGTTTTTAAAAGATGACGTTGTGCGTTAATCTTCTGGTTATAAAAATTATAAACAATAATAATTATGCAAATCGTAAAAAAAAATATTTTTAAAATATACGTCAATCGATTTTCATTAACTTTTAATTGATTATGAATACTCTTAAAACGGTCTAATTCATAACAAACTTTCATAACGTTCTGTACACAGGAAGAACATTATTTCAAAATAGATAGTGTATATCAGTATATCAGTAAAAAATTTAGAAAAAAAAGTACCTGTATCTTAGGGACTTGAGGTATAATAACAAGTTGAAAATACTGCCTGCTTAAAAACTCGTACGGAGCCTCGGGCAGATGCTAGTTTATAGTTAAAGTAATAAAGAAATTCCCGCCAAGTTTTCGTCGTGTTATATATATATATATTTGCTCGAAGAATCGCACCGAGTTTAGTATTGCATTGAATTTTCTGCACTGTTGACCACGATGTTGTTCGTTTGAAATCCTGAAACGGTTTTGTTGCAAACATAACGGGTTCTGAAGTGATTTGTTATGGTTCGAGTTTTTTTTTACCAGACGATGATTCAGCGACTCGAGTCGTTAATGCGAAATTGTTGTGAATATAATAATATTATATGAATCGATAAAAAAAGGACATGGTTTTTGAAAGAAGCTATTTTAAGGTTTGTAGGATACAGATCTATATATCTATCAACTAGTAGGCCCGGCGGACGTTGTCCTACCCTGATAATAAAAAAATATATACTTACTAGCTGCCAGGTCCGGCTTTGCACGGACGTCAATCTAGTCAACGAATTACTTTATGCCGCCATCTGTTAGAATCTTATCGAACTAACTGAGATAATCATGACTCTTTGTTAATAAACAAATAATTCGCAATAAAATAATATTTCGATTATAAATTGAGGTATAAACTATCCTATCTTTCAAGTTGGATCAAACTGCACACAGTGTGCAAAATTTTATTAAAATCGGTTCAGTAGGTTTAGGTGTCCATCGCGGACAAACATCGTGACATGGAGATTTATATATATTAAGATGTGCATAAACGCTTAGGGCGGTTTGACTTATTCCTATTCTTTCAACAATTATCATTATATTTCAATCAATTTACAAAAAACACCTAGACAAATTATATACCTAAACCTTCCCCGTGAGTTACTCTGTATATTGGCGAAGACCGCATTACAATCCGTTCAGTAGTTTTCGAGTTTATAGCGGAATATCCAGACAGACAGAAAGACGCGGCGGACGACTTTGTTTTATATTTCTATCAATATTATAGAAGTCGTTTTTCTTGTTTGTCCCTTTTCTAAACTGCGCGACTGATTTTGATATGGTTATCACTCGTCATTTAGATAATTTCTTCCAAAACGTTTACATGTGTACATTATAAAAGCTGGCTCAACCTTATGAGATATTATCAAATAATCTACTAGCGGTATTGTACATTTTATAAATGCGTACAAAAAAGGTCTACAATAGTGGTACATCTCTATCTCTTAAGGACAGCGCACTGTAATAATTTTTGTCTTTTAAATATTATCAAAAAAGTCATTACGATATTTTGACCAGTATAGTAAGTATTAAATCTCATTCATGTCAATATTTTAGTTACTTTGGGCATTTAATGTAGATTAAAAAACTGAATAAATTTGAAGATATCACAGATTAAAAAAATATACGCAGATAGAAAATACTTTATGTGATTTTTTTTACGTAGTTTCTGTATATTAGTTATACTGTTAAGGGGCCGTTCAATTATTATGTAAGCAGAATTTTTGTAATTGTCCCTTCACTCTGGTCTGTTTTTGTGTCCATGTGTTTTTCACCCCCGGTCCCTCTTTGCTTACGTAAACATTTATGTTAGTATTTTTTTATCAGTTCTAGTTTCCTTATAGAGATTCATGAGCAGCAGTTAACAAGTCCAGAAATAAGGCGTTTATAGTCTATATAGAGGAATTAACTCATAGTGGTTCGCTATTAGGATGATGATAGCCCAGTGGATAAGACCGCGCGTCTCACATATCAGACTTACACATCCAGATCAGCCCCTCCTTTATGTCATCAAAAATAAGCAAATCAAAGACCTCCCGTGCCTCCTGTAGTGCTCACGTAACACTTGAATGGTCCCTAATATCAAAGTCTCAACAAACAATGGGTCTAAATCCTTTTTTTTTCGAACTGACTACACTGTTGGCTTGTTAAGGCTGCTACAGTTTCATCGGACTGACCGACCTCCTTTAGACACTTATGATACCACCTCAGTACATTATATTCATGCGAAGTCCGGGGCGATTCGCTAGTTGAGAATTAAAGAAAACCACCATTTTCTTTGTCTTATATTTTAGACTTCATTTTATACACGTTAATTGCTGTTTTAATTGTGAATACATTTATATATTAATAATAATTTCACGATGTGATGTTTTGTGGAAATTAATTCTTACAATCACCGACACGCCTTCAGAGCACGGAAGAATTTTTCTAGAAGTAATAATAAATTAAGCAATTAATTTTCTGGGGTTATTCAATTATATGTTACGGACATAATACGTACATGTTGTGTATTATTTATGTTTAAACGACTGTGTATGGATTCTAAGGAAATTTGTCATAGAAATTGATTTTGCCATGAAACCGATTGTACTTTTTTTACCCCCAAAATCCTTTAATAATTTCACGTCAAAAGCACTTTGGAATATTTCTGAAATATCGGCGGTTATTATCTATATGTGAATACACATTACAGGAATTTACAGTCTTATTATAGAAGACTACAAATTTTCACTTTATTTGGAGTAAAGTAATGGACTTATACTAATTTGTTTTACTTTCAGTAACTTGTCAATATTGAATTTGATTGTTGGAAATGATTAATATAAAAAAAAAGAAAAACAGTTACAATTTTATATTCTTTTAGCGTTTCAGAATATCTAAGGAAGTGGCACAAATCGCGCGGAATGCGTTCGTTCCTGTCGTCATTTTATCACGTTCTAGTCGGCTCGCTTCGTGTTGTGCATTTAAATTAAATTTATGCTGTGTAATTTAATATATAGCTATTATGTCTATCGATCCTCTACAATTTCTTATTACCTATACCGTTTCCGTTTATATAAATAACACATATAAGTAAACCCGTTGAAAGTTTTCACATCAGACCGACAGATGTTCATATTAATTTAGAGTAATTAGTGAGTTAAATCTAACATTTCACCGTTAACCGGTGTGGTTCCTTGTAACCAGTTCGTTAAACATGAGTTAGTGATGAAGAGCTGCCTAGATTCTGCTAACGTTTAGCTTTGAATAAGATTTAAGAATAATTATGAACAACTTGCGAATTGAATTTTAACTAGTTCTGTCTCTTTGTATACATCGTGTAACATTGGATGTACGGAAGGACACTCGTCCTTCAATCGTAAGCGCATACAAACAAAAGAAAGAAGTTTAACGGTTACAAAATTTCTCGCTTTAAAATAAGTATTAAGTATATAAACGTTTATTATTTAATTGTGTTATTTCTAATGCGTAACTCGTCTGTGTTGTTCGATTTTACGCGTGCGTACACTTATTCTATCTCTTTCAGTTTATAGCATAGTCTCTCTCTAGCAACGTGTGTCTGTTTTTCGCCCTTTTGTGCCAGAAGTGTTGCCCTTAAATATAGCATTAAAATTCGTCCTTTACATATTAATTATATCCTTTATCAGACTTCTTTCTTTTATAACTCTACTTAGTGTAAAATATTGTAATATATAATTGTAATTGTAAAATGTAATGTACAGGTAGTGTAAATTTCCCTATCTGTTTGATACTCGTTTAAT
Source organism: Antheraea assamensis (assembly GCA_035772565.1). Taxonomy (NCBI): domain Eukaryota; kingdom Metazoa; phylum Arthropoda; class Insecta; order Lepidoptera; family Saturniidae; genus Antheraea; species Antheraea assamensis. The sequence goes on along the minus strand of JAQQSE010000135.1, from coordinate 525,676 downwards.
TATGTACAATTAGCTTTTACTAGCGGGGTTTCGCTCGGCTTAATGTAGATTTGACATTACCCTCGAAAACAGTACATTTCTTTTGGATGAAAGGTGCATTATGTCCTTTTCTATGTTCTTGATAACGTGCACACCAATTTTCATTGGGATCGGTTGAGTAATTAAGCCGTGTAAGCGTAACAAATAAACAAGTGCCATTATGACAAATTTAATTTGCATTCGGTTTATCGAAAATCGAGAAGTCGTTGTAGAGCTGTCAATTTTCTACAATATCGCTTATTAGAATTCGATCATTTGTTTGCAAAATACAGAATTTAAAAAAAAAACTGATTTATATGGAACATAGCTCCAATTTGCACATTTTTTTTTTTAATAAGCCGAAGATATTTCGGTGCCAGTTTGAGTAATATACCTGTACTAAATAAATCATAGAATTAGTGTCAGTATCTTACTACCAAAAAGATTAACGTCGTAAGTAGATTTCCAAATCAAGTACGGCTTCCCGAGCCTTAATTCTATGTAAGCCTCTTTGATGGTCACCGCAGGTTAATCACAAAAATCTCTGTTACTTTTAATTGGATCGATAGGGTCCGTTACGTGGTTTATCGGATTGTATATGCAATTTGTTCCAAAAGTAGAGGTTACATTTGTCCTTAAAAATAGTATATTTGCGTCAAATTCATGATACAAAGAATGTGTTGGATATACTAGATTATTCTCGCGTCCTGGTTCTCGTGAAAATGGTTCTTAGTGTGTCATGGATAACGTGTTTTTATTATTTTCTTTTTATCGTTTTGCCGATATTAAATGACCCGTGTAAAATATTCTTATTATTGCTTAACCTCTATGAATAATTAAATGATTTGTAGCCTGAATAATATTAAAAGTTCTCTATTTGTATATAAAAGTTTCATCAAAAGCGGTTCAGTTGTTACCAAACAACAGATTACTACTTACATTTCATTTATATGTATAAATTAAAGTAATTGGCTTTGATGTTTCTTATCAATTATAGTAAATAATAGGTACTTAAAGAGGATAAAAGAAACAATTATTGTTCGCAAAAGGAAACTACACAAGCTGTTCTATTGTTAGCGAGTTAATCCTTAATCGGATACAATATACATCATCTTTGTACATATAGAGACATTATAATAATAATATAAGTTATAAATCTAAAAGAGTATTATGGGACTTGCTTTGTAGACTAAATTCACACTTACACCATGAGTAAGGGTCAAATAAAATGTTATAATGCAATTTATTTAGCCCTTACAATTTTCTCGCAGCGTCTCTGCCAGCGATGATATTTTGCACCACTATTTCCATTTCATTGTATCATACAATGTGATATACTTCTGTAGGAAACTGTGTTGAAACTGGGCGCGGCGATGTATAGTTCCGTTGTTGTATAAATCCCTGGTACCTTTTCGCGTTCCAGTTAACTTGTTATAAATCTATCGGTAGTCCGTTCGCCTTTTATAAGTAAGAAATATGAAAAACTAAAATTGACTTCTAACGTTTTGTTGAAATTGATTTTAAAGAGGTTTGTGGGATGCTCGATTAGAAAAATGTTAATATTGCTTACCGTCAATTTGATGATATCACCATGGAATGTTACATTACATTCATTCAAGTGACTGTTACATTCGTTCGAGACTTTAATTTTCTCTTGTCAAAACTTATCGTAAGATGTCATCTCGACGAGGCATTATTTATCTTCGGCTACAATAAACCAACTGTCAGATATTGGTAATTTTGAAGACGATCTATAAATATATATAAAATTATATATTATATTCACATGAAATTTATTTTTACAAAGACAAATCACACGATATTGAAATCTATCCTTCGTTTGTAATGCAGCGATTAATTTAATTAATTTAATCTTTATTGTACACCATTACAAATAAACACTATAAAACATTACACTTATGTGATTAGTACAAAGGGCGGCCTTATTGCTAATAGCAATCTCTTCCAGGCAACCTTTGGATGGATATGTTTCATGGAGTGGAATAGGGGGGTATTTAGGGTGTACAAATAAACAAAACTAGTAAATACCACATAATTAGCAGCACACACACTGTAACATGCATATATAAATATGTAATACAATAATATACAATATAATAGACTACATAATCTTAATAATACATAGATATTAAACATTACAAAGTATAGTTATACATTTATACACAAAAGCGAAATGTATTAATTGACAAATAGTACTTTTTTACAGAGTTTTTAAATGTGCCCATCGTCTCCAATTTATCTGTTTTACAAGAAATTACATTATCGATTTAGAGTCTTACAATATTTAATTTACTATATTACGGATAGAGCTGTCTCAGCAAGAAGATATCGTAATACTCAATTCTATTAGAAAAACTTGTACGCTGTAGTTAATTTTGCAGAATAATACTGGCATAATCATATTTATCGCACAAATGAGACTAGTAATGACTACTTGATAGATAATGAGTATAACAATAATATTTGATTAGCTTATGCTATTTATCTAAAGGGTTCAATTGTCTCAAAGAGTGGCTTATTTTATAATATTGTAGTACCTACATCAAATGGCACGGATATCATAGGTTATTAATGTTTTCCGGCTCGAAGGACCAAAAATATCGTTTACTCGATATTATTAAATTAATATTTCTGATAGAATGAGTTTGATATTTACGTAATAAGATTGAAAAATACATACCTTAATGTTCGTTTGTCCGTAGAAAGAAGATCGAGTCATTAGGCAGAATGACGGCGATGACGCAGGAGGAAATGGTGGCCGGCGCGCGCACTGTCGCCGCTGGGCTCGAGGCGCTGAGGGCTGAACACGCACAGTTGCTAGCCGGACTGGCTGCCAATACAGAACATGAGCATGAGAAGGCATCGCTCGTGAGGAAAAGCATTGATGCTATTGAACTTGGATTAGGGGAAGCACAGGTAAGAAATCATGGTATCAAGAAGATTTATTAAATGGCGAATCATCAGGTTGTGGTTAATTTGGTTTTATATACTTTTAAACATTGTTTATCGCTTTTATTGTTCGATTGCATTTATTTGGGTAATTTCACGTGTAGCCAATAGCGTAATTTTATACTTTCCGGGATTAAACAGAAATAACAATCGTTGATCCAATACAGAGTTGGGTGATGACGGTTCTACATTAGTAGTAGATGTCGATGATATATAATTTTAAATACCGATACATATAATATTACTCGCATGCATGGGTAAGTAACATCGTGACTACGTGCGGTTTGAGAATCAATTTCCGTACACGAGTTACGAGCACGTTGGTGGTTGGTTGTTCGGACACGCTTCATTTTGTGGTTGCGGTTACATGAAGACGTGTAGACATGTGTGTTTCGATTTAACATTTCAATCAAATCAGTTGAAAGAAAGAAACTAACTCGAAAAAAGAAGCCAGTGAGTACCGGTAATGAGACACTTTTTGTATAATTTGAGTACAATATCGTAAGATTATTTTTATTGTAAGATGAGAATGTTATGGCCCTGGACCTGTAGGATGGTAAGCTTAGTGTAATCCATCGGAAATCAAGAGATTTAGAGTCCATCGGCAGTCGTCTTTGTCATACTATTCTGCAAGTCTCACTGCAATAGGATAGACACTGGAAAATCACGAAAAATTATCAATGTAAAAAAGAGTAATTGTAACAGGCCTATCATTATGTGCGTCGTGGTAGCGATCCAAGTCGGTTACAGACACCACCAACCAGCTTGATTACTGAATGCGATACTCATTAAACTTGCAATCACTGCAGTTGTCAAACCTGGTGTAATGTGGTCGCGGAACCAATCAAATAGAATTACCATGTTCTATCACCTGAACGTTCTATGGTTAGCATACCGTTTCTTCGAATAACAGACTGTATTAGTATATATTTTCTAATATAGGAACATTAAATTTCAATGTAAATCATAAATTGAGAACACTGGTTATGTACACCGGCTTATGTAAAAATATATTATTTGCTTCTCAAGATACCGTTCCTTCAGATTTCATTACATTGAAAGAATAGAAGAATAACCAATACTGTAGCAGGTACACGTATAACGAAAAATAATTAATAATAATAAGAAATAAAAATAACAAGATACGCGTTACAATCGAGATAATTATGCTACAAAAGCGCATAATTCAGCAAAAACTGGCTGCCGCCAGAGCAGGTTAGCAGGTGACTCTAGAATTGATCTTCAATTGTGGTCAAGCGGCTTTAAACACCAGTAATAATTTAGTATTGGTCTTTCACCATAAATATAAAAAATTCTACCTGGTGAAGACGTTTTTTAAATGTTCGCTTGAAAATATCCGCTAGGAATAGCACCTTCCTTGAGGCTGCTCACAAAATCACACGAAGTTCTTTAAAGCAAACGGCCTAAAGAAGCCCGTCCTAGTTTTATGAATGGTTTAAGGACTTAGCTTCAGCTTCAGCGTGAAGCATCATTTAGGTCACATCGACTAAGTAAACTTTTCTTGTTGGTTTAATTACTGACAACTTTTGCCCGTAGTTCAGCTTTCCAGAGATCGCAAAACACGTAAGGGGAAGAATTTAATTCAGGAATATTATTTACTAATAGACCGGGTAAAGAGTAATTATAAAAGAAGTCTCTAAAAAGTTTAAATATTCATAGTATTTTAACGAAACTTGGTTCGAATGGTATCAAACTTGATACAACTTTACGGTGACAACACTTCAGCTGTTATCCGATTAGAGACTGCAAATGATGGGCTGACAAGCTCTATCGAATAAATAACCTAAAATTAAACAAATCAAAGTCCTCTGACTTCAATTTATCAAATAGTAGCTGATACTCGTCCGCTTTTTTTATATATTATAGGGGGGCAAACGAACAGATGGGTCACCTGATGGTAAGTGATCACCACCGTCCATAGACACTAGCAACACCAGGGGAGTCGCAAGTGCGTTTCCGGTCTTTTAAATATGTTGGCCCCCGACGCTCTCACTGACCGAACGAAACGCAACAGTGCAAGCACTGTTACTTCACGTCGGTTTTCTGTGAGAGGGTGGTACTACCTCGGGCGACCCGCCCCTTCATTCTGAAACCAGTAATAGCTTCAGCGTAGCTCTACCACCTATCACTTCGCTGTACGTTCAATAAGAGTCTAATTAAAAAAGGAAATGGTACAGGATCAATCTAGAAACTTCTACAAAAAATTCCACGTCGAATGGTCATAGTGCCATGCCGATACAGTCGGTAGCTTTAAAATGCACTGTATCTTCATTATAGATATATAGATTGATTTTTGAATCATCAAAGTGGAATTACATCTCATTTAACAGTTTCATCTTAACGTCTATAATATCGAAGCTGTTATCTTTGACGAAGGTAGAGTATAATTAAATGGCTCCCCCTAAGTCAGCACTATGCATAATATACTTGGCTCGAGTTTTCGCACAAAGATGCACTTAAAACCTCTTGTAGGTTGATGACGTTGCCTTACGGTCTAAAATAGAAAATTTTGCGTTTGATGTTATTTTGAATAGTGTTAACAAAATTGTATGAAACATTGTGTAACTTGGTAGTGTTATCTCATGAGTGACTCTTGACGTGACCCTAGCAAGGATAGAGTACAATGGGGTCTCTATTACATTTCCTAAACAAAAATAACTGGAATACCGCGGTTATATCAATTAAAATTAGTGAAAAGAGGATAGAAAGCCAATATAAATTAAAGTAGGAAATGGTTTAAATACTAACTTTTGCTCTTTTGGCGTTGAAGTATGAATATCAGCAAGTGGAATTAAACTGAATCTTTGACTACCTAACTTTATTAAATACAAACAACATTAATTACCTTATCTACTGTATCAATTGATGTTATTGAGCAAATACGAGAAGGTTTAGGAGAACCTGTGCAGGGTTTGAACTGTGTACAAGCAACCACCACTCCTATTTCTACCGCCAAACGGCTGTACTCGTACTGCTGTATTCTAGTTCGAAGTTGGGTTGGCAACATATGTATGAACGAGGCGTTACGATTCAGTTTTAAGAAGTAGTAATCTATTATGTCCAGCCACAGGACTACAGTCCTTTTGTGATTGTTTATAAGATATAGGTTGCAGTAACCTGTTAACGTCTGGTGAAATGCATGCCGGGTTGAATGATTGCACTTATTTAGTTTGAACACTGGTGAGGTTAATACAAGGCATTTTCTACCAGCTAACCAGCGGTATTTTTTTTATCAAGAATGAAAGTTATTGTAGATAATGCAAATATAAAAAAGGCAAAAGAAAATAAATAAATTAAAAAATATAATAATAAAACGAATTCAATATTAGAATACAACTAAAAATGCATAATATTGTATTGAATAGATAAATTGATTAAAATTCATAGAAAAGTGATTTTCCTTCACTTCAATAAATATTTAATAAGTTTGTCTTCTGTATCATTCAATAAATACTCACAGTTCGCAATATAAAAATGTACGACATCTCAGACTCCAGAAATAGCCGAGCTTATTCCATGTGTTTTATTTTTAGTGTGGTTAGATTAGGTTTTGGTTGAAAAGTAATACCGCTCGTGTCTAATAACTTAGACCAAACACACTTGTCAGTTGTCGACTCGACGAAATGAACTGATGAGCGTGGGAATGTTTATTATCTGTTAAAACAAAGGGTTGCGAGTGTTTTGTACGTTGGATACAGCGGTGTTCCATTACTTTGTCTATTTTTAATTACACACATATCCAGTTTATGTTACTTGTAGAATTGTTTATATGATAGACTTTGACAGTTGATGTATTTATGTTAATGTGGTAAGAGTATTATACATACGCGGTCATTTTTTAAATTTCGAATTATTGTCAACGCACTTTGGTAAGTGTAAACAAATTATAAGGCACGACTATAGCGTAAATAGTCGGCCACACGCGATTGAAACACATTGGCATTCACAATTCGGTTCTTTTCAATAGTGCTCGGTTGTCGTATTTGTCGGCCCGCGTTCATCACCGATACATCACGCCGCGCAACATAGCCCACCTGCACTATGAAACTATTCTCGCTTACCTTTCTTTCCGACTGATACATGTATAGTGTAATTAGTATGTTAGTTTTGATTACCTCTTTTCTAAAAATCGTAGCGTGATGTAAGATAATCTATATTATCTTCGTCAATTAATTGGTTATAGAACATTCTCAAATGTAGCTGGCAGTTACTGTGCTTACCGCGTTTAACAAAATAAAAACAACCTATTCTTGAGTTTTAAAGGCGTTGTAAAGGAGCAATGGTATGAATTCTTTTTTTTTCATATTACCTATCTGCATACCAGGCGTCGACTTTTGAGATTTGACATGTATTATATCTATATTAGAAGTTTTTGCTATGGTTATTGGGAATAAGTTATTGAAGTAATAAATCATGCAATTTTTATTCCAGGTGATGATGGCCCTGGCTTCTCATTTGCAATCGGTCGAGGCGGAGAAGCAAAAGCTCCGCACGCAGGTCCGTCGGCTCTGCCAGGAAAACGCCTGGCTGAGGGACGAGCTGGCCGCTGCACAGCAGCATCTGCAGGCCTCGGAGCAGCGCGTTGCGCAGCTTGAGGAGGAAAACAAACACCTCGAGTTCATGGCTTCGATACGGTCAGTTTATTGTTCTTTTACAATTAATTTCACTTCACCGCACCAACTCGGGATCTAGCAAGAGATTTAGTAATTTTCAAATAAAGGTCAAATCAATACCAGACTATCCTGGCGGTAAATACAGTTACAATGTACTCCAAATGTACTGCGTTTTAAACAGGAAGATAATTGCCAAACCAGTTTCTTTCATAAAATTTTGCACGTGGCTTCTTCACTAACAAAAACATGTGTGCAGTTCACAAGTGGTAGAAATAAAACCTTCAAAGAATGATAAAATATGCATATAAACAATACATACACAGTCAATAATAGGTGCCTACACCACGCTGATTGTGACGCCTGTTGCCAAGGATTCGTAATACGTGTCGTGTGTACACAAGACTGTACGGAGAAGTGAAAATTTGGTTTAAAAAATCCCCTTTTAAAAGTGATCGACTGAGTGAGACAGAAAGAATATCTTCAAAAATATTGACAGATTTGCCATATTAACGTTGAGTTGTTCAGCTGCCATTTTATTTCATCACATGATCATTTACATCCGCGTGAAGCCGGGGCGAGTAGCTAGTTTGTAATAAAAAAACTATAATCCTGTAGTATCCTGTATACACACACAAGCACATACACTTACACATACATAAACAAACACACACGCACGCAAGCACGCACGCACGCACGCACTCACGCACGCACGCACGCACGCACGATTACAAACATGATGCCACTCATAAACAAAATTCCTCAAAAACATATATACAATTGTATTGTACTTCAGGTACCAACCAATTATTTATTTACTGATTTTGTTTATTTATTTATTCTCTTTAACTCATATTAATATTTTAAGTATTATTTAATTCATATTTTATTTCCCTTAAGCCACATTTTTATAATAAAGGAAACGACAAACATGTGTAATATTTCTTCGGAGGTAAACCAACTGCCAAGATACAGGGCAACCTAGTTTGGTAGTTAGACGGGCAAAGAGTGTGTATTCTTTTCCATATAGTGGATAGTTTGAATGTATATACTCGTACAAAAAATGTGTAAAAATATGTGTAATAAATAAATTATTATTATTATTATATTCTATATTATTAATAATGAATGGAGTTGGGGCGGAAGCGCGATTGTCATCTCATTTGAAACATCTATTAGTACAATTAGAATTCTATCGCGACGGTTATATAAGTGTATTTATTTGTAGAAATCTATAAGCAGCCTGTGTCTATAAGCAACTGTGCAGAAGAACGTGGTACCATAACATTTTTATAATATTCAAATAGCTGTACCAGACGAATGTGGCTTATTCCTAAAAGCCTTGTGTTCATTTTTCACCACAGCGCTTAATATATTTATCGGTTGTGATAAAAAATGGATGACCTTAAAAATACTTTTGTCCCCAAAATATTCAGTTTTTTTTAATGGTGTCGTAGAGCAACAAAATGGATTTTGTAGAAAAAAATTAAATTCATACAAATATAAGGACCAAAAGTAGAACAAATTCAGTGGCAATCGTAATCCTCTTCTAGAAACTTCCGGTTGTCGTTTCTTGTATTCGCTTTGATGGTCAAGATGCGAATGCTCTTGGTCAGAACGTGGCTTACTTTAATATCCGATAAAAACAAAGGTAGGAAATCAATAAACATTGATTCATGGCGGACTGATAGAGTTTAAAGATATGTGGAAGTTTTGAATCACACTATTTTTAAACTTGTGTGTTTATTTACGATTAGCTGATACCCGCGACTTCCTTTGCATTGTTTATTATCTTAACAACATATTTTATGAGAAGTAGAAAAAAAAAAAAATGGAAGAAAAAATATACTTTAGTAACAAAATTTCTTCGTAAACAATGCTATCCGTTTACTTGTCCTCTCTTGCGCATGCGTACCACGTCGCTTACCCCACTTTATTGACTTGTCTGAGACGTAAAATATTTTTTTATTGTATTCTATCGAGTAGTTTTAGTGTGACGTGCGCACGATGACAGACTTCTATTATTTTATTTATATTTTAAAGAAAATACTTGGATTAATAAGGTATTAATGTGTGAGTGTACTGCGAATTCGCCCGTCACAGCTACACTGTATCTTTGCTTACGAGTTTATATACGGTGTTTGTTGAGACTTCTCGAATTTTCTAAATATTTATTTGAAATCGAAAATAGCGCATCACTCTTTACAGGGTCGTAACGGTATATTATCAATGGTTTTTTTTTGTTCTAGGAAATATGACAGTGATATAAATGAGGAATCGGACACGAACCGCAGCGGTCAGGGCGAGAAGAAGCGTGATGACCCCATGGTCGAGCTTTTCCCTGATGATGATCACGAGGACAACAGGAATAACAAATGTGAGCGAACTTACCTTATATGTTATACTTTAAATTATAATGTAAAAAGCAACTAGCTATATAAGTTGGGATACATGGTGGTACAGCTTTTTGAATGTTGCCCGCTAGCCACCAGTCTCAAGTGGAAAATCTGCCTCCGAATGCCTGTCGGTGTGTTCCGGCAGGTGCAGTTGAGAGCCAGTTCTCCTCTAGGTTTAGCATGTTTGATATCTTAAGACCAGTACAAAAAAGATTATGGTGTTATACCCCTCCGCAGCCATGTCCCCGACACCTCCGATGCACTTCGCGCAGCAAGTGAACGCCGGGTACGAGATCCCGGCGCGGCTCCGGACCCTGCACAACCTGGTGATCCAGTACGCGTCCCAGGGCCGGTACGAGGTCGCGGTGCCGCTCTGCAAGCAGGCCCTCGAGGACTTGGAGAAGACCTCCGGACACGATCACCCGGATGTCGCCACCATGCTCAACATACTCGCCTTGGTCTACAGGTTTGTCAATTTGTTGGAGCTATGACGACTTAGATTGGAATTCTTTCGCTGGAGATTGTGATGACAACATAGTATGGTGATACAGTTTTTTCTAAACTTGTCTGGTTAGTTACCACCCTCCTATACCCATTAGTGTGTTCCAGCAGCTGCTCTTTAGAACTAGTCTTTTAGGTTTAGTATTTGACCGTCTTAGACCACATCGTTCTTTAATATTGGTTAAGATTTTAGTGAAAAGACTAAAATCTATAATGTATTTAAAAAACTTGCGTTCTTGTCTGTCTGTTTGTCTATTTAGTAGAAGTTTTCCAAATAACCTAGTTCTAAATCAAAATCGCTTTATTCAATGAGAGACATTGCATATAAAAAAACATTGCACTAACGTTGGATCTTTTCATCAATGAGAAAAAAAGATTAATTACAACTTATATTTTAGGATGAATTTTTTTAAAGGACTAGTTTTTTGTTGCCGTAGCTGCTTTTTTTTAATGATAAAAATTTGTGCCCCAATATTAACTTGTAAGTACTCTCCTAGAGCGTGAGAATATTTCACATTTAGAAAAATGCTTTTTTTTTCTATACTTCAGCGGCGTTTTATATGTTATCATATCGTTCGAACTTATAAATTACGCAGAATTGAGCGTTCTGAAATAGTGCCTTTTGTGAATTAACTGTAATTCACATGAGTGAGATAGTACAGTTCATTAAAGTCAAATTTTGTTGAAATTTCTTGTGTTCTTGTTGTTGTCATATTAATGGCTAAGCCTACAGGAAAAATGTTAATCAGACATTTATGCAAATTTGATTTTCTACATTTTCAGTTTCTAAGATAAATATTTCTCGAGATATTGAGATTTTATTTTTTTGTAACATAAATTTTTTATGGATTATTGACACGAACTAAAAAAAAAATCGTCTTCTGTTCTTTTTCACGATTTTTTTGTAGTCATTTCTTTTTTTTGAGCAGCGAGTAAAGAAAATGATAATGATGTGTATATAAAAACGCTTATATTGTATTCAGGGACCAGAACAAGTATAAGGAGGCTGCGAACCTGCTGAACGACGCTCTCTCCATCCGCGAGAAGACGCTCGGAGAGAACCATCCCGCCGTCGCCGCCACGCTCAACAACCTCGCTGTGCTCTACGGGAAACGAGGTACGTACACACACGCACACACACACGCACACACGCACGCACGCACGCACGCACGCACGCACGCACGCACGCACGCACGCACGCACGCACGCACGCACGCACGCACGCACGCACGCACGCACGCACGCACGCACGCACGCACGCACGCACGCACGCACGCACGCACACACACACACACACACACACACACACACACACACGTACGTACTGTTACGATGGCTGTTCGTGGGTTCTTTTTAAAAAAAGGCAAAAATTCACACACACATTTAGTTTATTTTAATGGACACAAAAGGTGTATTATTGTCTCGGCAGGAGACTTACAATGACTACTTCATTAGAAGTGTTCGCGACGACTGATGAATTATAACTCTCTTAATAATTACGATACAATTGCTTTTATAACAATTCAATAATTGCTTGCTTTGCTTTTTGTATTAATATTATAAGTTCATAACAGTACGCACACGCACACGTTCTCTAAACGTACAGCCACGTGAACGCAATTTGTATTAAGCAAACAGACTTACTTTGGTATGCCAAGAATCATAAAAGAGATCCAATCAAAGAGTATTTAATAACTCTAGGACGCCGTTTCATGCAACATTGCTGGAGCGTTGTAATGTTCCAAATTCAAAAAACGCTCCCGAAAATAATGAGAATATTTCCGTGCATGCATGAGAAAATATATTAGTGTATAAGCTTAGTGAAAAAGGTGGAATCTGGCAATAAATCTTTACGCAGCATTATAAGTATAGTAGAATACACAAAACTATGTATGTTCAACATATAAAAACGAATACTTTTTGTAACTAATTATCTATTGTACGTTTCATAGAAATAATATATTGTATGAAGAATGAACTGTATTGCAATTTGATAAAACTAAATAAATGCATTTCGTGTATTTAATTAGTGATACTAATTTTTTTTCCTTTTTAAATAATAAAACACACGACAATTTAGATGTCAGACGTTATATGTTGCAAACCTAAATTTTACAATATTGGAAAATAGATTACATTATTGATTTCCTATCATTATTACACAATGAATATATTAATAATTATAAATATACATATGTAATTGCCGAATAGCGCGACATTTGAAAAGAAATGGCTCTACACTAAAAATTATAAAAATCCTCCATTTTAGATCTAAATTTTCAACTCAGAACGCAAGGGTTAATGTGGCTTGATCCCTATGTTTTCAAGTAACGCTTTGGGGATTGGAAACCTTGGGTCTCTGCCGAGAGGCGTCGCGGCGAGTGTGCGAGAGCGAAATTCACCGCCATTTAATAATGAAGTGTTTTATGTGATAAGTGAGTGTGAGCGGGTACTGTCGGCAGGCAAGTACCGCGAGGCGGAGCCGCTGTGCAAGCGCGCGCTGTGCATCCGCGAAGCGGTGCTGGGCCGCGACCACCCCGACGTCGCCAAGCAGCTCAACAACCTCGCGCTGCTCTGCCAGAACCAGGTACATCCTACATACCTCAAACATACAAGTCCCCGCTCATGGAGCGCTCCTTTCTTCATTTTGTCAAGTGTAACTTCCTATAGGGGAGGACTTTGAAATTCTGATCCGCAACTGTTTTGTGTGACGAATAATGGTCGATGTAACACTGTGTCGGGTAGAGTGTTGAAAACTCTGGTTCTCGTGTCCGATCACCGAAATGGAGCAATATCAGGCGTGGTCAGTAATTGGATAGGTACCTACGTGATGTTGGCGTTTTGGTGTATTTTTTATAAAGAAGTTTCCACTTCTTTCGTGTAGTCGTAAGCACACACTTTTGTCAATAGGTCGAGTCGCAATTTTTAAGATGAAAACTTCTTTAACCCCGTTAACCCCGTAACATCTATAGGATTTAACGTGCGAGAGAATGAGAAAAAAAGCATTATACAGTGTTTCTTATAGTGTGCGAGAAAAGGCGTCATAATCAGCATTTTTCATGGTTCACATCGATACCACGTAGTCCTGTAGTGTCGTGGGAAAACGTAAACTAAGTTCTACGCCAACTCCTAACGCGATTCGGTTCCACAGTATTTGCTCAGTTAATAATAGTTTAAAAAAAAAAAAATTCTCCAAATAAAAAATCGTCAAAGGGTTAATTTACGTGTGGGTAATATTTTTTCGGAATTATTCGTAACTGTATTTTTTTGGCTATCAATCTTCTAAATTATTGCAGACATTGTCGAGTAGGTAATAATATTACAAGTGTATTGTGATAACATGGATGTTCTACCAAGATGGTGGCGCCCTTGTCTTCTAAGACGTATCTGTGGCATCTCAGAATTCATCCTCCGTGTTATTATTTCCCATCCACATCACTTGTGCACAATAATCGAACTGTATTACGTAAAATGCCACCGATATTACAAAATTTAGAGTCGAAGTAACACAAGATTATAACAAAAATATAAAAGCTACTACATGACAAATTAAAATCCCGCCAAAAAACTCCCTATTTTTTAAATTATTAGGAAGTTAATGTAGGAATGTTGTATCGTTTTTAGAACAAATACGAGGAAGTGGAGCAGTACTATCAGCGCGCGTTGGAAATATACGAGAGCAAGCTCGGACCCGACGACCCCAACGTCGCCAAGACGAAGAACAACCTCGCCTCTTGCTATCTCAAACAGGTCACTTACATTCATATGTTATATATAACACTCTTATCTACCTATCTATGTATGTATATAACAGAAACTTCGAACGTGATTTTTGTCTACTTCAAAACCTGATTTTCAATTGAAAATTTACCGCCGAACAGACGACAGGTTATATATATACATGTAATAATTAGATAATGACGTAATTCATGGTATAATCGGGTAACCTTTTGTCACATATGATGTACCAAAGCATCGAGACTTCGAGTTACTATGAAATATAACTTAGTTTATAGATTAACAAAGAGAATTTAAATTGAGGTTAAGAATAACTTTTATAGGTAACACAACTGAAGTATAGGAAATATATTTATTACGGCCTGTTCATGCTATAAACAAGGTAACTTTTTTTACTACGAACTACAGATAATAAAACATATTATTTCCATACAGAAAAGAGATGATTGTTGAGATATGTATTTTATCAATACTTTGTAGGCTTGTTAGGTCGTAGGTCTGAAAATATGATTTTATTTTGAATAAGTTATCCTTCATTAATAACCACAAATAAGTAAATTTATCGCAAAAAGTGTACACCTATTTAAGGTATTTGAAGAAAATATCAGGGGAATCAATGGCAAAATAGAAAATATATATATATAGGAAAAAGGTATTTGACACGCAGAGACATAGACAAACAAACGAATAACCAAGTGACCATATAGAAGTACTTTCCTTACATGTTTAACATGATTGAAATGAACAGGGCAAGTACAAGGAAGCCGAGACACTGTACAAGCAGGTGCTGACTCGAGCGCACGAGAGAGAGTTCGGAACTATCGATGGTAAGTCTTCCCTGAAATATAATCGCTTCAATTCCTCTCTAACGATTACATTAACGTGTCAATAATAATAATAATATTCGTATATTTCGTTTCGTCGCGAACAAACTTTTTTTTTCTCTTGTCACAAGTCTGCATATTTGCCAGTGTCAGTTTTCTTTATTGTCAAGTCGTTGTTTATTATCTATGACAAATTTTATGTAATAAAATTTGATTTTTCATATTGACCCTTTAGGTCCTTGCTTTCTTCTTTAAAAAGTTTTGATAGTTTATATTATTAACACGTTAATAGGTAATCAATTATTAAGGTTATAAGTGAATTTAATTCGCTTGTTTATTTTTTTTTTCCTATTATCCTTCATTAATCTTGTGGCCTGATGTTAAAACGGTCAAAGTAAGTTTGTATAAAAATATAATTTATCGAAATATATTAAAATTATCGTATGGGACAAGTCAACACCGATACAAGTTGAGTGGGGAAAAATTAGATCTCTTCTGACTGACACTGCAGGCGAGGTTTTTGGATACCAGAAAGTAAAAACACACGACTGGTTTCTCGAAAGCCAAGAACACTTACTTCCCTTGATTAATTCCAAACGACAAGCTGCTCTAAATTTCCGCCTTAACCCCCTTGATAAGGAGCGTAAAGAACTCGCTCAGGCAAAAGCCGAGCTTCAACGTAACACTCGGTTTTTCGCAAACGCGTACTGGATCAAGCTATGCCAAGATATCCAAGCATGCGCTGACGCGGGGGAAATTGGTGGAGTTTACGCAGGCATTAAAAAAGCTCTCGGACCGACTCAAAAGAAGACGGCACCTCTCAAGGAAATCGATGGTTCTGTCATAATAAACAGTAGTCGTCAGTTGGCTAGATGGGTAGAGCACTACACTGGGATCTATTCTCGTGCTGAGAATCTTCATCCAGAAGCAACGGAGCTTATCCCAAACTTACCTACCTGGTACGAGTTAGACGCCACACCCACGGTAGAAGAGCTTCATCTAGCTGTGAAGCAGCTCAAATGCAGACGGAGTCCAGGTAAAGACAATATTACTACCGAAATTATCAAACTTGAGTGCCTCCTTCCTATCCTTTACAACCATCTGGTCAAATGTTGGGATGAAGGCTACGTACCGCAGGATATGCGTGATGCTAACATCGTCACTCTCTTTAAGGGCAAAGGCGATCGCGGTGACTGCAACTGTTACCGCGGAATATCCCTTCTTAGTATTGTCGGTAAATCTTTTGCTAGGGCCATTTTGGTCAAACTACAAAGACTAGCTGATCGCATATACCCCGAGGCACAGTGCGGCTTTAGGTCCCAACGGTCAACTGTCGATATGATATTCTCTCTTCGACAGCTACAAGAAAAGTGTAGAGAGCAGCAATCCCCTCTTGTCGTCGCGTTTGTAGACCTGAACAAGGCATTTGACACCGTGAGCAGAGAAGGGTTGTACTCAATTCTTGTTAGAATTGGGTGTCCACCGAAACTCCTAAAGATAGTGCGGTCATTCCACGAGGGCATGGAAGCCTCAGTGCTTCATAATGGTAACACGTCTGCGCCTTTTGAGGTTCGCCATGGTGTCCGCCAAGGTTGTGTTTTGGCTCCTACCTTGTTTGGAATATTCTTTTCAGTAGTCTTGAAGGTTGCTTTCGGGGTTGAACACCAAGGCGTCCACCTACACACGCGATCTGATGGTAGATTATACAATATCGCGATGCTCAAGTCTAAGCGTTTCAGGGAGGATCTATTCGTAAATAGTCTCCTCTTTGCTGATGACGCTGCTTTCGTTGCCCAAGATCAAAACCAGCTTCAGAGCTTGATGGACAAATTCGCTAAAGCGTGCGACCTCTTCTCTGTGTCCATCAATATAAAGAAGACCGTCATTTTAGCGCAAGGGTGTTCAGAACAACCAGTGGTGTTACTCAACGGCACACCTTTAGAGGTAGTCAACAAGTTTTGCTACCTAGGTTCGCTAGTATCGAACAATCTCTCACTTGATGCAGAGATCGATTCCCGTATCGGTAAAGCAGCCTCTACGTTCGGAAAACTTCGTACAAGGGCTTGGGAAAATAGACACCTCACTTTAAAAACAAAAACGCTTATTTACCAGTCCTGTGTTCTAAGTATGCTCATGTACGGAGCCGAATCCTGGACAACATACGCAAAACAAGAACGCCGATTGAATGCTTTTCACTTGCGATGTCTTCGAAGCATACTGGGCATAACATGGAAGGATCGCGTGACAAACGAGTCCGTTCTAAATGAGGCACAGCTTCCTAGCATCACAGCTATTCTTAAAAAGAGACGATTACGTTGGCTGGGGCATGTGCATCGAATGGAACGGACTCGTTTGCCAAGGCAAATTCTGCTTGGAGAGGTTGCGCACGCAAAGAGGTCTGTTGGGCGTCCCATGCTTCGCTTAAGGATTGCACTAAACGCGACATGGCTGCATTTAATATCTCAAGCGGCCAATGGGAGGAGCTGGCTGAAGACCGTGCTAAGTGGTGCCGCCTGATTCGCGAAGGTCAGTCAAAGCACGACGTCGCCTGGTTTCAACAATTAAAGGAAAAACGCACGAGGCGTCACGAGCAGGCCTCCAACCCCCGTCCACCTAGGGGTATGTACACTTGTCATAAGTGCGGCCGTGAGATCCTCTCCCGGATCGGTCTCGTCAGCCACCAACGGAAATGCTGGCAAAGTGCTACTTAAATCATCTGTTAAAGATGCAAAGGCCTATGATGATGATGAAATATGTTATACAATTTAAGCCTAAAAAGATATGAACATGAAAACTTCCCAGTCATCGAGAAAAGCCAGTAAAGTTGAATAGATTTAACAGTACATTTTTTTTTATCTGTACAAGTATTTCTTACAATACTATTTTAGTATATATACAAAGAATAAGTAACATTTTCAGATTTCACTATCTTTTGCATAATGATCAATTTTATAACCCTATTGTTGAGTAAATTGTTATTGTGTTTGTTTAGGAAGCAAATTGTAGAACTTCACACTATTGTCTAATAACTTTTGCCTTGCCGAGTCTAAAAGATGAAAAACTATTTTATAATTGTTTTTAATATTCAAGTTGTGGTCCATTTAAGTTCATATTTGTATATAAGCATTTATTAAAAATTGTAGAAAAATATATTTAAATAATTAAATCTAATTTATTGTAAAATTTAATGGAAAATTAAGTTTTCTGGTATTGACCGTTTTAACAACAGGGCGACATTATTACATTTGGAAGTTCGCTTTCGATTATTATTATTTTTTACCCGTTCAGTTTTGTTTCTTAAAATTATATTGTTTTATTTTTTTATTTACGTTTTCAGAATATATAGCATCATTAAAAAAGCCTAAAAAATAACAGTCCGCCCCCGCACCATAACAAACAGTATGCAATTATAATAGAAGACAATTTTAATGGGCGACCATTAATACATTCCAGTTTAGAATAAATTGTGTCAAATTAATTAAAAAAAATAAATAAAATACAGTGGATTATGTACAAATTGCATTTTGTGCCTACTCTATATAATATGTACTAAAGTTTTGAATCTATGACCTCTAATGCATGGCCGTTTGCTTTCCTATGGGTTAATTTTTATACTCACAGATATGTATAAAAATATAGAGGGATTTTAATTCGAATTATTATATAATTTTATACATTTTAATTGCGCTTAATATCGGATTTTTTGTTTTACTATAATTATTAAGTTGTTTTAGTACTAAAGTATTCAGAACATCGATGTTAAAGATTAGAATAAAAAAGAAATTGAGCTATTCTTAATTTGTTCTTGTTAAAACGGTGGTGGTTACTACTAAAGCGAAAGAACCAAAGCATTATCATGTCATGCCCAATGAAAATTTGATAGGGTATTAACAAAACTGTGCCGCAAATTGATGTCGCAAATGATCGTCAAATTGACACCAAAATTGCTGCTAAACCCACAGTTGCAATCAAATTCAACGCAGCGATTGCTGTTACGTATCATCGTAAACACGTTATAGTTTTATTAATATATTCAAATCTATAAATATTCTCAGTTATTAAGATAAAGAGTTTGCTTTTACAAACTTTTGGTAAAAATTTGGCGTCCATTTGCGACAGCCGATTGCTGTCAACATGCTGTGTCGTTTGTCGTCCTATTGTTTGCAAAGTTTTGGAATTGCAAGCTAGTAGTAGTCCAATGAAGCTGTTGAGGCCCGTCAAGCAAATAGCGTTAGTTAGATTGTAAAACAAAAATCCAAGTTTTACGACCAACTCGGAGTCAAATAGTATGCAATTTAAACAGCAAATGTTTGCACAATAAAATTGTGGTTTTTAGAGTTGTTTACAGATACCGTATTAGCAAATCAATGAATAGAAAAATTGTATTTATGATATTTTGTGATAAAGGAAAATAGATAGATGAATTATTTTGCCAAATACGTCGAGTAGCGAGAATATATATCCAAAGCAGATTAAAGTGAAGTTACTACTACATAATCTCTACTCTAATCTATTTACCGAGGCTTTCAAATTATGTTAATAGCATAGAAATAATTACCTTTATTTGTTCCTCTAGAAAAGTTATTTAAAATTATCTTGTGTTTTTTTTTTGTTGTAAATATTAGATAGTGGAAAAAAAAACTTTTCAAAATACAAAAACAAGGCATGTTAATTAATGAAATATACTGTTTATAGTTTTAAGATATGAAATTTTAAATGGCTGCTATTATACATCTAAATGAATGATGATTATAATTTTTATAAATTAAATTATACATTGAAAATTACTTTAAACTGTAAGGTTTTATCTTTTATCTGTTGATAAGATATCTTGACAAATTCATCTTACTGTGTTTTTAGATCTCTTGTTGCATTTTTTTTTTTTTTTTTTTTTTTTCGAATTATTTGTATAGGGTTTTTAGTCTTATATTACAACTATCTTGCCACTAGAGTATTTTATTTTATTCATTTTAGGTTGTTTGTCTATTGGAAAGTAATCATGTGTGTGTGATTTTTTTTTTTATTTTTCAAAACCAAGCAATGTATTATTGTTGATTGCAGGTTTTTTTTTTTTTTAAATAATCTATGGTTAATAATCTTTTTTTTTTGCATTCAAGTATTTTCCCAATGGACAATCAATTTAAAAGATATTTGCTTCGAATCCCGGCTATGAACGGTAGATTCATAGACCGACGATCATAAATATAAGAATATTATATTGATTGATTATGTGCAACAATCTGAATTGCCTTTTTAACATTTGAAAGGCAAAATCGCATGATTGCCGAAGTAAAACGAATATTTTACGCATGCCAAGTGGTCTTCTTATATATCGTCGTAATACTCTCTCAACACGTGTCGTCGGGGTTTAAAACATGCGTGTACTTAATAACCTAACATTTAATTAAACTCGATCGGTTGTCTCCTAGAATGTTAACCTACCTACCTATTATAACTTTATTGAACTGTTTAAATTGTAAAGCATTATAAATACTAAAACATATTCCTAGCGTCCAGTGAGATTAACAGACAATTCCCCTAGTCAGTGACATTACATGCACTACCAACGCCTTTTGAAAATCAAATGAATAATTGATAGTTTGATGTAACGGAAGTCGTGGTGGTCTAGCGGTTTGATTGGTTGAATATCAATCCCATGTCCGCAGGTTCCAACCCCAGTATGAATTTTGATGGGAATTCGCGTACATTTCATACTCATTTAAATTGGTAACACTATCAGCTGACGGTGAAGCAAAACATCGTGAGAAAACCTGAACCTGAGAAATGTTCTTGTCACCGTATGTAGGAAAAATATAAAACTGGATTTCTCATATTTTGAAATCGCCAATACGTCGTGCGTGGTGATTATGCTTATACCCTTCCTTCGGGAAAAAGCCTATGGCCCTGCAGTGGGTCTCTTACAGGCTGCTGATGATGATGTGACCTATATGTTAGATGCTTTAGTGAAACCAGAATTTTTCTTTTCAAAATGAATTGGTCTCGTCTTTAAATTGGCGCCCCGGGGCAGGTACCCTGGTGAGACGCTAACCCTCCTCTCCTTCTATGAACCGTCCTGTATATAACATTGAGAGTAATTATTTTCAAATTCGGTTACATACATGTAGAGTATGATTTTGACCTGCGAATTGCTTATACATAACAATAGATTGAGAAATTATTACGAACGATATATTTATTATTTTGTATTTAGAAAAATCTTTCGAACCAAATATTTTATATGTATAAAGGTAGCTAAGCTTTTTTTATTATATAGATACTCTTGTTCATGTGAAAAATTGTTATAATTGTGGATGTGTCCGTGTCGTATGACGTAATGCTTTTAAAGATATTAACAAAAGTTTTGTATTTTAAACATATGAATCATTTATTTAAAATGATAAGAGAAGATAAAAATATTGCAATTTCTTTGATGATATTAGAAGGCATTGACATATGAAGGCTGAAAGACTATTAAATGGACTGAATCGCGCTTTCTTTATATTCTTGTCATAGCTTTCATATCATAAATTGATGTGATATATCATTTAGCTATCAGCTTTTTATATATAGATCCGCTTGCCATACAATTAGTGAGATTTTTGAACACATCCATGGTTATAGAATAGCATGCAATAACTCTGTCATACATATATACAGGGCCGTCTTAAGGTATTCGACGCCCGTGAGCTACTAAAAATAACACACTGTTCTATATTTCTTGTCTAATTTTAAACAGGTTATTTTTTATAGAAAAAATGTAATTAAAAACGTTGTGTCGTAAAGACACAGGATAGAAGTGAAAGGGAATCAATTTAATTGAAAAAAAAATACAACAAAAAACTAACGTTTGACGGTGTTCCAAGCGGTCGTCACCTATACAATAACTGACCGCGCCCGACATTACTTAACTTCGGTGATCGGAAGAGACGCAGTGTTTTCAACTCTCTACTCGATACAGTGTTTACCCCCACCAGTTTTCGTCACACGCAAAGGTCGCCGATCAGAATTTCAAAATTTTCTAATAACAACTTTCACTTCAATAATAAATCTGTAACATAAAAAAATAATATTAAAAATTGTCATTTTAAAATGTTTACGCCCACGCAGTCATATGGTTTCGGACTGCCCTGTATATATGAAAATATTTTTATTCCCAGGTGAAAAGATTTAAACCAGTACGATTTTAATGTGTGTTGTATGTAAGATTTAGAAAATATATATATTTTTTTTTTATCAACCGCTGAAATATTAATTATAATTGTTATTTTTATATACATTATTATTATTATTAAATGATGATCGTTAAACAAATTGGTTTCGTTTATTTTTATGTATTCTTTCAAGGGATTTTTGTGTTATATATATAAATGTACAAAAAAAAAACATTTAAAGAGATCACAAAATGTACAATTTTCTTTTAATCTTGATTTTTTTTACTGTCAAAATATATAAATTCCAGATTGGATTTTAACAAATAGCATTTCTAATACCAACTTTGTATATATAAAATATTAACGTGTGAGGGTAAATAAGGGTTAATCGCAACAACAGTGAGACTGGTTCCAATGTTGTATTGTAGTGGGGTGTTTTTTTTTTTTAATCTCTCTTCTGGTTGGTATCGGTGCGATGTGGGCGGATTCTGTACGATATATATATTAGGTGAGTGACACAAGTTTGGATTGAAAGCGTGTGTGGCACAGGTAGGAAAGGTTTGAAGTGATTCATCTTTATTTTTATGTATTGTTTTAAATATCCGATTGAAATTGTCTAGTTCACGTCTACTTTTATTTATGTTATAAAATACCCTGGTTTTTAGATGAGGCTTAAGTCCGTTTACTTATCTATTTTTCTCTCGTATTTAACTCCCGTCGTTATTAAAGTTACAATAACTTTTGATAGAGTGTACCGATTGTAATGAAACAAAAATTTTATATTGCTCCGGAATATGCTTGATTATTTCCTTGCTGGTGTTTTATCAGAAACCTCGTACTTTACCAGTGACGCATGTTCAAACAAACAGACAGACAGACATTTCTAAAAATGATCGAAATGGATTCTATTACTTATTCCTAGACACCTGCAACAATTTTTTTTTCTCAATAATCAAAAAAGTACAGACACGTTGGATTTACATTATTATTTGTATGCATAGATTTTAAAATAAATGTTGTACTAAGTTAAAAGTTTTCGTAAAAGTTATTGAATTTTGTTATTTGTCCACAATTATTATAAAATTCACTTATTCAATAAACACAATAGGTGTCGTGGCGTAATGGTGTCAAGGTTTACTATTGAGCCAAGAGATCGTGGATTCGATGATTGATTTTAGTATGGTTAACGACAATTCTGTCTTTGGGTGTGTATTTACTTACCACAATACAAACTATGCTTAATTTCAAATTAAATGGTCGTGTGTAAAATCGTGTACCAAATTATTTAATCCAGTCATCGCTCGGTAGTCTAAATTAGAATATAATTCATATAATTTTCAAATATTAAGGGGTAAAGACGAACTTTGTCTTACAATTTTTATAGATAAAGCTCGTCAGTATTTACTAAACAGACAAAAAAATTAATGAGAATCGGTTGAGAAACATCGAATACGGAACTGTTTTCCCTCTTCTTATTTATAACTTTTCAATCGGATATGTCCTTTTATATGTTTTTTTTCCTCTCTAGTTTTAATGAGTATTTTCTTACGTCTATTGTGTCACACCTTCCCAACTTGTGTCACATTATTTTTTTTTTGGTGCTCGCTTGATTTTTATACGCTTCTATTGTAGTGTTTCCAAATAATCGTATTGTATTTAAGAACAACGCTTGTAACGTAAAAAAGAATTCTGTTTGAATGAAATGTTCAAAAGTATATTTTTTGCCGGAGAACGGTTTGGTCACACTACAAATTATGTGCTTTTTTTTTTAAATTTTGTTACAAGTAACAGTTATAGTTTATGATAAATACGTTTCCAGGCGATAATAAACCGATCTGGCAGGTGGCCGAGGAGCGCGAGGAGAACAAGCACCTGCAGAAGGAGAACGCGCCCTACGGCGAGTACGGAGGGTGGCACAAGGCTGCCAAGGTATTTATTCATTAGTAGCAACTGCCCGCGGTTCTACATGGTTTTTACTATATTACAATTATTAAAATTCCATCGATGTAACATATTCTAATAGCATTTATTGGATATTGTTATAATGTACCAAGTTCTATCTGACTAAAATTTTATCATAAGTTCATCAAAATTTGTTGATAGTATAAATGAGTTATTTACTGCTTGTAAAAGTATTTTTGACAATTCTGGTACACCATGTCGGCTGATGTCATGATCTTCACTTGTAAAGTGAACGAGTTCCGAGTGCGAGTGACCGGTCATCTCCGATTTTGACATTACATAATATTAAAAGAATTATTTGGACTACTTCTCGCTCTCTCC
This sequence comes from Antheraea assamensis, assembly GCA_035772565.1. Lineage (NCBI taxonomy): Eukaryota > Metazoa > Arthropoda > Insecta > Lepidoptera > Saturniidae > Antheraea > Antheraea assamensis. The sequence goes on along the minus strand of JAQQSE010000135.1, from coordinate 501,164 downwards.
CCCTCCCCACTCTCCTTTCCCCCCATGTAATGCTAGAACATTCCGGAAATTTGAAAAAAAAAGGAAATGTATATACTTAAATCAAAGGACATTGAATTGTATTTGGTGTAGATAATAACTGAGATATGTTAAGAGTTATGTGAAATTTGTATGCAGGTGGACTCGCCCACTGTGACCACTACTCTGAAGAACCTCGGCGCCCTCTACCGGCGTCAGGGCAAGTACGAAGCAGCTGAGACACTCGAAGACTGCGCGCTGCGCAGCCGGAAAGAGGTAAGTCCTTTTTTTATGCAAATTAACTACGCTTTAATGTAGTCCTTTGCTCAATATCAAGTAGGTAGTTTTCGTATAATTTCTTATCCCTGTATCAATTTTTTTTTCTAAAAACAAAAACACACGCTTACAATATTTTTTGATAATAAATTGGTACGTTGAACCCTATTGCTTGTTTTTTTTTCACGTCTAAAGTATATAAGGTATTATTAAAGAGATCTCGTTTATAATTAAGTATATCGCATCAACGTACGTAAACGTAATAATTTTTCGTAATATCAAAATATATAACACAAGGAACAAACAAATTTTGTAGCCGAAAATAATATATCTATTACCGATTTTTTATTAGGAATGCATCCAGTTTGCATCTCGATATTATCATCGATAATTCGAATCGTAAACATCGACTTTTTTTTTTACATTAAATATTTTTGCGAAAAGAGACGTTACTAAACTGTGATGCAATTCGTATCTATAGGTAATCAGGTGGGCCATAGTTATGTCTGTACATAACTATGTATTATTTTTGAAAATCTCTTCTATGACACTGTAGGCTTTGCCATTGACAATATTTCTTATTATAGGAAATTTCATTTTTAATGTTTTATTTAATAATTTTACGATTCCGAAATAAAATATATCATGTTATCGATACGATTGTTTAAATCGGACGTTTTATTCAAAATATCGGATGCCAATACATCGATATATATAATTCTGTGCAATAGAAAATACTATTCGAACAATAATATCGAATTGTTTCGAAAAATCCATGTATATCGAATATCGTTATTTCTATTCAATTATGTTATTTTTGCTTATCATTCAACTCATGACACACAGATACGATTTTTTTTTTTAAAGTACCAGCTAGATCAGTCGTGTAGTTTAAAAGTTATGAAGTGGACTAACACAATATAGTTTATCGATTGTAAAACACAGTTTAACACAAATAAAATTGATTTTGCACGCTGCCTAGCACGTACAGCAAGTAAGTTAACGAGTCGGCTAAATTTTATAATTGGCTAAATCAACGTACCGTTGCTGGTGGCTGATTAATTTAAACTTATAGTAAATTATCGATAGAAAACCATCGATATCGGTGGTTCAGTAAAGAAAGGGGATGTTAAAGTCTTTTAGTGATTCTAAACCCTTTATCGCCTACCCATAAAAGTGAAAACAAGTAAATCTTCGAAACTCATTGGTGTTGATATTGAAAGGTCAAAAAAGAAAATTTGAAAACATAATCGATAGGTATAGGGGGCTATTACAGGGTGGATTAATATGTGAACGACGGTGACGTCTGGAAATGACGCCCTCTCTGTGCATCCACCAAAACCGAATGTAATTATTTATAACTATGTTTTAAAAATATGAGTTAAAAGATAAACCAGATCGAGTTTCTTGCCGGTTCTTCTCGATGACTGGGTTTTTGTCCGAACCGGTGGTAACTTTAACGTTCATAAGCGCCTTCTCAGGACCTAAACTGAATAAAGTATTTTTGATTTTATGACTTTTTTTTGAAAGGTAATCCTTTAGTTCTCCGATAATTAGCAATCGTTTATTGTCAAGTTTTTTTGTCATTAGTAGTTGGTAAAAAAGAAATAAATAGCCTATATTTTGGAGTTTTTTATTCTACGTAAGAATCATTATATCTTCGGGACTTCCTTTGTCAATAAAATTGGGAACTAAACGCTCCATCCCCCCACCCCCTAGGTTTGTTTATGTATTACTTGACGACCTCTTAATATTAACAAAAAAACTTCAATCTCACAAATCAGTTTACCATCGCAACAAATATTCACTTCGGCTTCTTCTATTTGTTTTAACGACGTGGCGATGTAATAAAGGGGTAATTATACCAATGGTCATTAAATATTATACATTTTGCACATCGACATTGGTATATGAAAATAAAATGCGTTGTTAGGCTTTGGACATCGTGAAGCAGTCGCGGGCGCGTTCGGGACGCCACGCCAACCGGGAAACTATGGAACCCCATCAGGACATTCACGATGAGGTCAGGACGCTGGTCTAAACAAACGGTGGCTTGGTTTTGTTCTGTCATACTGTGTTTTCTACGGGGGGTGAAATGGCCTTTGTTTTTTTTTTTTGGATAATTCAATTTTTTATTGTGATAAAAGCAATTGTAAAGAAGTTGTTGCATTTTGTAAAAACAAAAACGACAAATAAAAAAAAACAGATTTGTTTTGTAAAAATAAAAAATTAAATATCTGTCCTAATGTCTACTTTATTTATAAAATTTACTGTATTTGGTAAATGTTTTGTAAAATAATATTTTTTCAAACTATATTTAATGTTGGCTTATTTTTTATATAAATTAAAGATTTGGCCATTTCACCAAAAAAAAAGGGTTTGCGTGTCTGCGATTTGCAAGAATTCTGTTATTACCTGTGTGAATAGCTTTTCATGTCGTGGCCATGTTATATAATTCATGTTTATATTCACAACCACATCGTATTGTATCTCATAGAATTTTTTTTTAGAACTCTACAAAGCATGATGTTGGATATTGGATAAAAATACTCTTCGGCACCACCGCACTTCGGTTTCGCACAATAGTGCTCTTCTCAGTGCTTACTGCAAGGTCGCACAACATTATTCAGCTTCTAACGTTTCAGTTTTCGGCTTCGCTTCTTATTCTCACATTTGGGAGGAAACGTTTGAACAGTCGATTTAATTTTGAAATGTATTAAATTTACGGCCACCTCACAAAATTAATTCTTGGGAACAAAATACAATTTACAATTAATGGCAGCGTTGCAAAAGCGATAATTTTTTACTAATATTTTTGTTTTCTGAAATTTATCGTGAAGCATTAAAAAAAAAAATACATCATTTTTTCCCATGGACCTATTGTATGACGTCATCGTTTGTGTTTTTATTCAATTCGTGGGCAATGTTATACTAGGATCATTCTTATTTAGATACGTTGTCAATATGTTTGTAGTTATTATTAGTTGCCAGCATTAAATCATTAATACCATGTGCAAAAATAATTGAAAAAAAAAATATTTTTTATTTTTTGCCTTAGTATTTTAATAATCATTCCAATAATGTCGTTTTATTTTATCGTGTGCAAATCTCCTTGGGGCATCATCGAAATTGTTTCTTTCAATAAATGTCAACTTGTTATTTATAAATCATTAAAAAAAATCATCTATAAAAACCATATTAAAAACTTCTTACACGGGTTAATTTTTCATGTTTTTTACTTTTCTTGAATTTCATTTATTTGTACAAAGCTCATGATCATACATATATTATTTGCTTTGTGTATTATTTGCTGTGTCGCGTTTGTTTTTTACTTTTGTTATTTTTTTTTTTTTATTTCCTTTTATAGGGTACGAACCAAGCGAGCGAACCACGCATGAACTTAAAGTCAAAGCTGTTCAATGCGCTAGGAATCAACACAGGGAGCAATGCGCCGCACCAGTAGTGTCTAGATTTAGACGTATATTAGAATCTTAAGAGTATTCACTAGCTTTGGACGTGCGCGATCCTTTGGACTGGTTTAACTTAAAATAAATTGGTACGATTTAAAACAAATCACGACTCTCCGAATACGATTATTAAAGTACTGTGAGATTTATTTCTGAAGTATACTTTTTTTATCCAAAGACGTCCAATTAAATATTACTTTTATACTCGAGGATCATGCATGTCAACAACACACACTTAAATATATCGCGCGCCATTTTGAAATTTATACGTTTAAACGGTTGGTAATTGTAGTGAGACAGTATAAAATTCAAAATGGTTGCGTTTTTATTAAGCTTAGTATTATTTATTAGCATGCGATAGATATAGTTTACAAAAAAGAAAAAAAATACGAAAAAAACTTGTCGATAAAAAAATTCATCGATGTTTCGAACCGTCCGGTAATAGTTACCGCGATATGAAGACGGTCTTTTAAACAATTTTATATTCAAATGACATGTTCAGTTTCATTTTGTATAATTAATTAATATACGTGGGCAATAAAAGAGGAGTCAATTAGCGATAGAAAATCGAGTCGATAAAATATGATTCGATTGGGGTCGACCCTAGTTTGAAACTCGCTTAAAATATCGATAGTTTTAACCGATATTACCGGTACGATGCCGGTTAACGGTTTGTCGGTTTTTAGAACTCTGAAATTAAAATTTTTGAACGTGTGTTTTTGAACATTTGAAAGACGTTTTTTTTATACAAAATGTAACAAATTGTTTTTTTAAACGAGTATTTTTAAATTTGCATTTATTTCACTGTGGATTGTCTGAATATACAATTATTTGTGGTTTGTTATTTGTACGCATGGTGTTCAAACAACGATTATATTTTATTTGCTTACAATATATGTCTACTACCATTTTAATACGCTGATATAATAATTATTTTTGTATTCTTTTATTAAAGAATGCATGAAGAATATAATGTTTTTAATTATTGAAATTACATTTTAAATATTTTTTAATCGATAATAATTATGTATATATATTTTTTATTTATGTCTATATATATATATATATATACATCGTCAGTAATGCATCAATTTTCATTCCAGTGTTAGCATTATTATCGGTCTAAGCTTTATTGTGAAAGTACTGTATACTAGGTGATAAATATTTTTTATTTAATTAATTATTATATTAAATTTTTATGTGTATGTAGGTGCTACAGGCTTGAGAATGCAATTTTTTTTACAAAGTTCCCAACTACATTAATATTTTAACTACACGAGACGAGTAATATTTTTTTTTAAATAGTAAACGGCATAAGGAATCTCCATTTTATTTCGCTATACTGCTGTATTGTAATTGTCAAGTAATTATGTTTAGAATTTTGTTTTTTTTTTTTTATAATATCTCGATGTCATCTCGTCGTCGAATGAATAATTTTAAATTGTTAATAAATATTTATGGTAACATTTTATTATTTTGTTTTATTTTTTATTGTTTTTTATTTTATTCTTTTATAAGTGCCAAGGTGAGTCTACTACGGTGTTATGCAATTTATAACTCCCCAATTGAGTTAAATTTTTTTAAAATTACAACATATAACGACTAAAATCTGTACATCCTCTCTATAACAATTGTTTGATCTAATAGGAATGCTAACGAAATAAATTTAGAAATCTTGATTGCTGAGGTTTATATTTCGTCGATTAACTTAGATTCGAAAGTTATAATAGGGGAAACCAACCAACCAACCAATCCAGTTTTTATCTATTGTTAATAATTCGATATTCTGCTATATCGACAATTAACTCTGGTAGCATTGCATCAAAAGCTAACCTTAAAAACATATATATCTTAATTATAATATACAATAATAACAAAAGCAATCTTAACTTGACATAACTTGCGGCAAACCATCGTTGCCAGATCAAGGGGTTAACCCATTAAGAGCACATAGAGCACAGGGTTTTTGCGTAGTTATATAGGTTTTTATGAACGTGCATCTGGCAACAGAAAGACAAAGACTATACGAAGAATTCTGCTAACTGTCACACTGCAATTACACGATAAACATATTAGAGGCTTGAGTTGTCTTATAAGCCGATAAATATTAAATCATTTTCATAGGACAATATTTTAGGCCTAACAAAAAAAATAACACAATGTCACTTAAAAAACTACCTCGGTTTGAACAAACCCAATTAAAAAAAACGCTAATCTCTAATTAACAAGGACTGGATTAACCAAATCAATGCAGGCTCGAGGTTTTAAAGACGAAGTTATATTATGTTTGAAAAACGTGTACTCGGGTGTTATTATTGTTTCAAATTATTATTTTATTTTTATGACAGTCTCCCTTTTCTCGTTTACTAAAATCCGGCCCTGTGAATAGTGACGAGTGCCCGAACGAACATTTTTACTCGCCACAGACGGCGCGAAATCATAATAAGACTAATATTCTCATTTGTTTATTCCAAAGAAGTGTGATTTGGAAAACTATGTATAGATAGATACACTGGAACAGAAAAAGCTTTTTACCATTAGAATTCATGTAGATGCATGATAACATCTCACACTTTGCTGTTCTGTGCTAGTCACACCGTTTAATACACATAATTAGAAATACACATTTCAAATTCGTTCAATGTAGTTGTTTTATCCGATTACTTTCTCCTCGAAATCCTGTCTTTTTGTATTATTTATTTAATAGAAATTCTATACATATATTGTCATTTAGATTGCAAAATGCAATATATTATTATAGTTCCAATTGTGTCCTATTTGAAATCTGTCTACCATTTAAACTATTTCTTAAAAAATTACTTATACAACCCAGCAGTACACGTGACAGGAATGAAACTTCAATTATTTTTTAAAGCCAGCTATCTCTCTCGATTTATGCGATTATTCTTTCTTTTTCTCACTCTGCCCGAGTAGCTATTTTCCGTCCTTTTTGCGTTACAATCTTTGCATAAAAACGTTGCGCTATTATTCGACCTTGTAATTGTACTTTCAAAGAAGTTTAGTTCTTATACACTAGTATTTTTCAACCTTTTTCATAACATGGCTCCATTAGTATGTAAAGTGATTTCGTGAACCCTTCGCGGTTTCTCACGTGCCCTTTTTTATCTTAAAATTATAAAATATGTATATTTTTATTTATTTTGATGGATAGGTTTTGTTTAAATACATAATGAAATATGATACATTGGTATCTGTTTTATCTTTGTTGATTTGTAATAATGTCCTTTAATTTTATTTTCTTAACAAAAAAATTTTTTTTTATCTCTTTTTTTCTTTGTTACCAAGGCTTCGCCATACCCCACGGTCCTTGTATAGACTGCGACACCCCAAAGGATTACTATCCACGCGTTGAAAAACACTGTTATACACGAGTAATCTAGTCATTTTTACCTATGCTGTCGACATGATACCGTGATAATAGCGACCGTCAATTGACCATCACCTCTCGACGGTTACAGCTGTTTTACCATTTTGATAGCGCTATTTGTTGAGCTTGAGTAGTGAAAAAAGATACTCGAGTATAAATTGCATAACACGGGGCCAGGAAACAAGCGCGGTTTCGCGCAGCGGCAGTTTCTCTAAACTGCGCGAGTCACTTCGCCGATCATCGGCTCGCCTGTTCAATCGGCTGGCGGGCCGACATTCCGCCCACCTGCCTGACGTAGACTACACTGAACCTGAGAGGTAACATTAGATAATTTTTTTTTTCATTTTAGTTATAGTAAATTATAAGCTTTTACTCTTTTTTTTATTAAATATTTATTTTAAATTTTTATTCGCAATTACTTATATAGTTTGTCATGTTAATAAACTATGGTTCAATTAACAGGTGAGTAAAGTCAAGAACTTGTTTATGTATAGTTTCTCTTCTTTCTTAGCAGATCAGCCAGTAAATAAAGATAAATCGTAGCATGCTGTTATTCCATTTCTTTTTTCTGTAATCAATTTTACACAAGGCAAGATAAAAACCACAAAAATATTTGATAATAACTGCACATACTGGTTTACTGTATCCGGGTAGGAGATAACTATGATTATTAATGTCATTCGTAATTAAGATTTAAAATTTCTTTTTTTTTTTTAAGCAGCATGAAGCGCGCAAGCTCCCTGTCCGTGCTCAGTAATTCTCCGCCGAGCAGTCCGTCACGAGAAACACAACATCGGTAGCTAAACACCAGAAATAAATTGAAATTAATATTTAAATATACAACATTCACATTTGTTAGACTGTTGGCATTACAATCCTGATGACCTTTGCCGCATACCTGATAAGTATAAAAAATAAACATAGCCTATTTTATTCTGTAGCAGACTCGCAACAATTTCATTCGTATGTATCTTCTACAGATCTAATAAATTCTTGTTATTATATAGCCTTACGTACTATAGATGTTTGGTTTTTTTTTTATTATTTCACACATATTCTTCGTATGGAGTAAATTAGAACCTCGTATTCGGCAAAGTGTTGTATGAGAAATGCTTAATAAAAACTCTGATTTATCAATATTATTTAAATTTTATGTGATTTTACATATTTTTTTAGTGATAGCAGTGTTTGACACTAGAATCACTTAATCTTATGTGACTATGAGGTCAAAGGTTACGTAGCTAAGGGCCATTCAAGTATTATGTAAGCACTAAAAGGGGGGAGGGTCGGCTGTCTGATTTTCATATTCTTGACGATATGAGGGATGGCGAGATCTGGATGTGTAGATCTGATATGTGAGGCGCGCGGTCTTATCCACTGGTCTGCCATCCTCTTAGTGGCGAGTAGTACTTATAAATTAATTCCTCTATAGACTATAAATTAATTCCATCTAGACTTGTTAAATGCTACCCATAAATCAGTAAACGGACAGAAGAAACTGGAACAGATGAAAGAATACCTATAAAAATGTTTACGTAAGTAGGGGGAAGGGGGTAAAAGCATTGCTTACTTTTGCTGACGATGGGAGGAGGAGGTCTGAAATTGCAAAAATATCTGTTTACGTAATACCTGAACGGTGCCTAAGTCCAGCAGTATAGGCTAAAAATCCTTTAATGCATAAAACATATATAATAAACATAAAACTCAATGATATGTACGTGGTGATAGATTTGCAGTTTAATAACGGTAGCTAGATAAGCCAGCAGAAAAAGAAATGCTGTAATTATCGTTAGACGGTTGTCCTGACCTGGTAGCGCCCATACGTTTTCGTGATGCTGAGACGCCTAAAATAAATTGTGATTTCCAAATTTCTGTTTTAATGTTTTGAATGATATTAATAATAATAAAGAATTCAAGAAGTTAGTTATGACTAGATACCCTGTGTGGTGATGATGTCTGAGACTAACAATTTATTGGTTTACAACAAAAATATTCTGGCAAAATATTCTGAAATACCTACGTTTTGAATTAATCACGTTATTTCGACGTCGAAAAGAATCGGAGTGTTACATTTATCACTTTGATTGGTAAAAAACTTGTAAGCGTATAAAATAAAAAAAGTGTCCCAAATGGCGTCCATTTTGGTATCATATTTCGTATTCAGCACACTGCCTTCATAATGAGATGAATTAATAAATTTTCCTTAATAATAGCAATAAACATGGCGTTAAAGTACATAACACAATACATTCATATAAATTTACCAATCAATAATGATTGAAAATTAAAAATAAAATATAATATTTTTGTAATTATAACGCTGTAAATGTTTTGAAATTAATTTAATATTTCCAAAGATATCACAAAAAGCAGTATAACATGTTTCAAATAAATAAACTTGAAATATAAAATAAAATTATATAAAATATAACGTTCGCATTTATAATTCATTCATCATTATCACTCTTCAAATCTGATTAGATTAGCTTGATGATGTAGCTCCCATTATTACCTCCCGCGCCGCCTTCTCCTAGCTCGAGTCGGGCGATAATCTGTAGTAGCGGTACAATTGAAACTAGTACTTTCCTACATATCACACCGACCCTTGCAATATTTCCGTATTTCCAATTGTTTACAATATTTCATATATTTTGTTGTCACTTTTGAAATTCACTGTTTTTAAAAAACTACATCACATAAAACAATATAGAAGTGTCAATCACCACTGAATTTTAGTTATTTCTTTATTACCTTGTTAATAACTACCAATAAACCAATTTTACTATTAGAAAGCTTCGTAATCATTTGTTTGTCGACGTCATCGCTTCACGCGTTTGTAATGGTCGACCCCTATGCTCATACTTTCGTATACACCACATAAACAAATACGCCAATGGCCAAAAGTAAAACATTAATTTCTATTATCTGTTAACAACATCATCGTATAAAATTATTAGCGTTCTCTAAAATCATCATAAAAAATCTTTAAAAAAAATAGTTATTATTTAGTAACATTGCTATTTCTTATGTTACAACGTATTTATTATGAATTTATGAGATACATTTTTTATCACGCTTACACTTCACTGTAACGACAAATATTCAGTGATTTAACAGGAACTTCAATATGTAGGGTAACAATGAATGTAATAACTGAGAGACGAATATTATTAAATACTTCTATGTAAAAAATATTTTTCAATTAAATTTCATTAATTATTCTAATGTAATACTTACAACCGTACCGACACTTGTCGTGAACCTTATATGAGTCATCAACAAATCATTGAAGACATAATATGTTGTTACTTATTATTATTGACAACGATAGTGGTCGGTCGGTTGGCGTTATCGCAACGTGCGAACATGCAATCATCATACAACACCCGATACGTATAGAAGGGAGAGCATTCCACTTTGCTCATATTCGAATTTACAATATATGTAACAATACAATACTGTTACAAATCGCAATACGGATACAATGCCTTGTATCATATGCAAATCATCTAACAGCAGAATAATTTATAACGGTTTGTTACAGTTATTTTAAATAACGAAACAGCGTTTTCATTTCAATTCATACAGGTGTTGTTCCAACTCGATAGTGCTACTGCAAGATGAACTCTCTTTTTATTCTTTTTTTTTTTGTAGTACATACTCCAACGAACTTCAATATTAAAGATAAGTGACGGAGGCAAGTTTTTAATATTTTACTGAGTATATTAGAACTATTTACTATAAAAGTTAACAATGTAAACATATCTTCATAAGTATGAATTTTTTTTATAGCGCAGTTCAACACGTTTTTTTTTGTTTACGACTAAAATATTTATCTTAAGTTATTCTCATACCTGCGTGTGGAAGCTTCGGATCCTTGTCACAGCAAAAACTAACCTCAAAAGAAATTCCGGTGACGGCAAAGAAAAACGGTCGCACAACTTTGTAATTCCAGTATAATAACCCGAGTTACTGTTTCTAAGATCCTTTGTTGTGTGTATAAACCTTGGGCCCAGTAATCTTACTGTGTCTATGGACACGTAGCCTGATAGCTCATAATGTGTTGCCACACGTACATTTATTGCCCACTATAGACAAAACTCCGTGGCGGTACACGCAAAGGTATGGAGTAGCATTATAGAAAATATTCTTCGAACAATTAGAGAGCATTACATATAGTAGTTATTTATTCATGTATAATTTTAATTATACATTTTACAATTTCTGTAGCTTTCCGTGTATGCACTTATTAATAAGAAAAATGCCTTCGTGTGTGCAATGAACAGTTCTGTATGTATAAAGCGATTTTATATTTTACCCACTTTCAAAATTGTATGCCAAAACCAAACTTCTGATAATCCAGATATTTTTCTAATATAAATGTCACCTTAATTTTTAAAATTTCCATTACTACTACTATTGTAATTTATTTTTATTTACGATATAATTAAACATGATAAATTATAATACACAAATTTAAATATAAATAGTATTATTTTGTCGTCGGGTTTTTATTTTTTTTAACAATATGTATGACGTTCGTAATATCGCTTTATACGTTCCAAAAATGTGATAGATTGTAAGTACCTTGCGTATAGCAAGATGAGCTTTTGTAATTGTCTAATTAATTATTTATATTTTTTTTATTGACATCATAATGTTATATTAATCAATTAAATTAAATAAAAAAAAACCCTTTATTTAGTCTTTAATCATTTTAATTCCACTACCTTTAAATATTTGTCGAGAATTGCAATCTGCAAACTATCGTTGTCATTTGAATCACCGACTATATATAGACTGGACATCACTTGTTAGTAAGAAATTATGAAAAACACATGCATAATACGATGGTATAGAAGTTCAACTACCATTGTCTTCGTTGTACGGGGCCATCTATAAATTATATCAAACGAATTTCATCATACTTTCGGAGCTGTTCTGTTCTTACCACAGATGGTCGCATTTGTGGGAATATCCATCCTATGGTGTGATGCCACATATTCTGGATAAATTACAATATTATTAAATTAAATCGATACTTCTAAAATAATTTATACATTTGTATTACAAATCCTTTTTTATGAAAGCAATAATAAATGAAACATTTTTGTTTTTCGTTACATATGAAAGTTAAAATTGTAATATCTTAGATTTACATATATTACGATACGAAGATTATCCGTGGCTACGCCATATGAAAGTTATATAAGTATTTTGTTCCGAATCCATTCGTAATATATGTAATTTTTGTATCCCTAACTTTTTTTCATGAAGGCATAATTTCATATACACACTAAACAGCTGTTACAGTATATATGTACATACAGTACATATGTAGGTAACCCCTAGACATAATACAATATGTAACTGACAATAATATTCATCACATAAGTCACTCTTAGGAGGGAATTTAACCTGCGATCTCTTAAATAACAAGTAGTGCTTACTTCCATCTCACCACGAGATTGTCGGCAAAATCTATATATGTTGATAGTACGGTCATAACAGAGAGGTTTGAACAAAAATTACATTCTAGTCGCGTAATCGTTTTATACGTTTGATTTAGTCCACAGACACACTTTAACCTCATACTAGCAGCTGCCCGCGACTCCGTCTACTTTTGTATATATTATTATACTATAAAAGATGCTCCTGATACATTGAGTTCATGTAACTCTTAAAATGTTTTGTGCCACGCACGATGCAATAGCTCTCAGATGGCAGGATTTTTCCAACATGCTTTACACTTATCATTATAGTTTGTACAATTGAAATAATATATTTATAGGTTATGTGTTATTCTGATGTACAAGCTATATTACTGTAAAGTTTTAACAAAATCCGTTCAGTAGTTTTTTAGTGACAGAGTAACAAATATCTGTCCATCTGTATGTGCTAGTATGAAAATATATTACTCTAAATTTAAAGAAAGAAAAAAAAAGGAAAGAAATATTGTATAAGGTTTTAAAAATAATATCTTTTCCCGCTCAATTGAATATGTATTGAAGCTGCACTAGATTTTAAAACGATTTCTATTCAAACCTATTTCAGGAAAAGGTGTGGAAAGGAAAAAAATGTAACTATCAAACGAAGCCAAAATAAATGCTTGGCGGAATTTAATCTCTATATAATTGGCTAGCCAAGCTCAAAAACTATCTTTGAGGTGTTATCATTCCACCATGTTTATACCGGATTGAAACCGAACCTACCGGATTAGCTGCTGTATGCACTACCGCTGTGCTGTCAACGCTTCAAACGAGTTTATATAATAGTCGAATGAATGATCGTGTATCCGAAACCGTTCTCAAAAGGAATATAATTAAGTGACGGACGATAAATAAATGTGAATATAAGTTTGAGCACGTCTGCTGAACTCATCAAATGCGTTGGGAATATTCGGACTCAGGGTTGCTACCTATATTAAAATAACGGCTAGAATATATTCCGCTATTGAGTAAAATAAATCTCTCCGAGGACTTTTTGATTAAATTACCGAATGAGTGGACTATAAATGGCATAATATTATAATAGACCATTAAGTGTCTGTTGCTTTCTATTCTGTATATATCTACAGCATCTGTATATAACACCCTCAAGTTGAAATTCTGTCGCAAAGATTCTATAGGTTCCAGTAGCTGCGATTAACACACTCTTATTCTAGCTTTATTGTGTTATCATTGGTTATATCGTTATTCAACATTAGGTGAAACTGTGGGCAAACGGTTAAAGCTATAAAATTTAACAAAAAAAATTTAATTACGACAAGTATAAAAATACAAACTCAAAATGCAACGGACGTCAATGTAACTAGCTTTTTAATTGCGAACAAAATCGCGTCTTGTAACTAGTTTAGAAATAGAGATGTCGAAACGTCTGCTATCTCGGCGTCGGTATTGCACATAGGTCACAATTAAAGAAATAGTGAAGCTTTTTTTCGAATTAACTATACGCTATTTGCTTGAGGGGCCTTCACAGCTTCATCGGGCTAATAGGGCGAGCGCTTTTGGCGCTCGGCCGCTTGACAACAAGCTCAAGGTACTTCAGAACAAAGAACGAGAGATGTATTGCTTCTTTCGAAATTATGTGATAAGTGCAAATATGTTCATTTAACACTATAATTGGTGCTATATATAATAATTGGATTCCAAGCTATGTTGAGCCTCCTAAAGGGTTAGGGTATACTTCTATTATTTGCTTCAGATTTACCGTTCCAATCAAACTAAATTATATTAACGATTTGTGTTTATTTTTTGACATCCCTGGATTCTGATGTCGTCACCGCAGCATGAATAGAACGAATATGTACCCACGTCCCATTAAATTTATCATAAAATAATATTAAACAGTTTGAGAATTTACTATAACAATTAAATTCAGTTTCAGGAAGAACACTTCGTCGATAAAACTGACCTGAATCAAAAGCTACGGGTTCGATTCTGCTAATCAGAATTATGTATAATTGTTCTATGGTTTTTACTAAAATGTAATTCCGACAGACTAGTTCTCCAACTTCATAATGAGACTATGTTATCGTTAAAATCTAACTTATAAAGGGGATAAATTACAGATAAACAAAATGATTACGATAAGTTTAGATCAATAAAGTATGAAAAAAGTAGTAAAGTGGAAATAATAGGTTAAAAAGACCTTAAAGTCTAACGCTAAAAAGTAAGTTTTAACAAAACCATGGACTGAAGTCTGAGAATAAATATTATTTTATAATCACCACGCCAGCCTCCGACGTATCAGCGATTTCAAGCTCCGAGAAAATCCACAAGTCTATATTTTCCCATATACGGTGGTACTATTCTGAACATGTCTCCGGTGTCAATTTTCCTTATGATAATTTCCTTCATCGTCAGTCAATAGTGTTATTTTAAATTATCAAATGTACGCGAATTCTGAAAAATTCATTGGTATAATATACCAGGATTTCAATCTTGAGGTATCGAATTGATATTCCACGTGTCTAGAAACAACGTAATCACTGGCACCAATTAATTTCTAATAAATATTTTTGCCTTTTCTCTAAGAGCAGCAAAAGTAACTGTTTGTGTTTATATTTATGGTAAAAAATAAAACACACACACAAAGTTGGTTGACTCATCGGTATATGTTAGCATCACTCAGATGTAATATAAAAAATAAAAGGAAACTGTTAAAGCACAGCACGTATATTGTTCATCGCGTATCACAAGCGCAGCTGCGAAAACAACAGGGGTCGCACGCGCTATAACTTTTGTTTCATATAAATATGTTCTTATTTTTCCATTATATCGATCCTAAAACTTTTGAACTGATACTTCATATGAGAGAGCTTGGGACTTATTTGTAGGCAGTATTAAGATGTACGATTCGACAGAACATAACATTGATGTGCCTATAACATAAAGTTCAACTAGCGTTATCAATAAAAGCGCATGAAAAATACTTTTCTTATGACGTCCTTAGATAACCTTGGCTTTTGTCATTACTTTATATATATACTAGCTGTTGGCCGCAGCTCCGCATGCGTTTTTTTTATAATTGTAAATTACTTCTTATAAGATCAGCTATCTGTTAGTGAAAGTTCCATGAAAAATGGTTCAAACGTTTTGGAGATAGTACTGCAAACGAAGCCATGGATTACTGCTAGTCTAAAATTAAGTAGCCTATATCACCCGCTGTAATTTTAACTATCCGTCAGTGAAATTTTTGTCAAAATCGGTCCAGCCGTTTCGAAAATTACCCGGAACAAATAGACAGACAGACAGAGAATTTTTTTTAAAATTGTGTTTTTGTTATCAGTATCGTGTATACGTTCATATCCAATCAGTAAAAAGTTGTTATTTTGATATTACATACAGACACTTCATTTTTATTATATGTATAGATAATATACATGTATTACCTTCCGCAAGAAATATTGTAACCGATATTGAACTGTACCAAAAACCTTTCTGTAACTTATACCAAGTAATTAATATACAGACAGACACAAAAAGCGAGCTTCGAGTATAATTTTTATAGATTGAATATTAGAGAGATCATTCCAAATAGTAAAGTCCCTAAAGAGACCCAACGTCATAGCCTTACGGAAATCGTCGGCAATGAGGCCTTACCGTACGCACCAGAAAATTCTAGAAAACTTTAATGGGGTCTTTACTTGGATTTAAGTTATAGGGATATGCATCCAGACAACGCCCAAAAGTACGAATTTCAAGATACGTACCTTAGATAGAGACGGTCGTAAATATACACAGTGTAGAACACCTTTTATCAATATTATATATACATGTATATATAATAAACAAACAGACTAACATAAATCGGTTCGATAGCTTTTTAATCGATTTTCTTTTTTTTTGTTTCTGTTATTGATAAGGTTTAAGGTTGTTAAAAAGAAGTATTAGAAATAGCTTTTTTTTTCGAGAATTATTTGTAAGTCTCTCTTTGTCGTATTTCACGTTACGTCTACAATGTACATTATATCTACTCTATTGAGTTATCCATTAATATATTAAATACGTGAAGAAAAGACTTTGTATCGCTTATTATGGTCGAATATCGTCCAGTAACTTTTACAAACAGGATAAGTTTGTGTAAAAACTAATCTCTGGAAAAAATAATCACATTGTAAACATTCTTGTTAAAAGATACATTCAGACGGATTGTTTTATTTGTTTAACGGTAATTACACTAGGCACAAATAAAGTTTAATATATTTGACTCTAATTAACATGTTCAAAGTCACTAGCGAATTTAATAAACATATAATGATAATTTTAGATAAGGACTAAGTATCAAAGAATGAATGCTAAAAAAACTTGATAGAAATCTATTCAGGCGGCAGACGCCTATGATTTTATTTATATGCATAAATTGAGTCTATAAGAAATCCAGTACGCGTCTAAGATAGAATACGAAACAGTATATGCTTAGTAGATTTCCGATAGAGCAACAGTTAGGAAGCGTTAATAGCCGATAAATCCCGGTCGGCAAAGACTTCGACCATCCGTTCTATAACTTATCTCGTCCGCTCAATCATTAATTAATATAGAACACAAGATTGCATTTACTTCTTAACCTAAAATATATAGTAACGCTAAGAAAAATTGTTTACGAAAATGGTCTATACACTTAAAACTGGAAATGTATGCAACAAAAAACAATTATTATTATATATTTTTAAGAATTAACTGTATATTTAATTTAAAAAAAATTAATTAAACAAAATAGATGAAATTGTAAACCTTACAAAAATTAGCTTAAATATGGACAGATTAAAAAATGTAAAGCTGTAAACGAAATAGAATTACGAAACGAGGCAGATAAATAAACCTAACTCAGTATTCGGAATTCTTGATTATTCTATCAACAGCTATCTAACTTTTTGTACATGTAGCTGAATCAACATTTTAAAAAGTTAGCATTCTACAATAATCCGTTTGAAGATAATTTAAGTGCATATTAAACATACTAGAAAAGATTATTTCAAAATGGGCAATTTCGGTTTTTAAATTTGTCATTGAACTTTGGGGTTTCGATTGAAAACACCGTTTAAATATATAATGTATAAAGTTTATTATGACTGCACAAGTTAATCGTTATAAACACACACAGAATAATATATCATCACGTGAGTTATATATAATGTAGTTTACTCAGTCGCGCACACAGAATGAATAAGATCTAAATATGGTTCTCCTAACGGAGATCGTTCAGGTAGTTGTCCTTTGTCTCTCCCCAAGCGACGCCTCTTTTGTGGCGTCCCTTTTTGGGGTTGCGGACGTACAAAAATGTATCGACAAGAAACGCTACACCACCCCCCTACGGAGAAGGAAAAACCACATAGCGAGAAAAAAAGGAATTAAAGGTCGAAAGGTTTCGAAAAATGAACTCGACGACCGGACCTGGTTGTATAGTTAGCTTCGTGTGCAGGTGCAGTAGGCGATAAAGGTACAGAAGGAACAGGTGGGATGACTTTGTTGAGATGCGATGGACAGTCCTCGATAAAGGCAGGCTTGAGTCTGTCTACACTGACCGTCATCCGTTTACCTTTTACATCTAGTACGTATGTCTTCCCATCTTCAGCCCTAGAAATAACTTTATAAGGACCAGAATAAGGTGGTTGTAAGGATCGTCGGATGGCATCGTCTCTAAGCATAACGTGTGACGTTTCGCTTAACTTTTTAAATATAAAAACAGAGGGCTTGCTATGTTGAGAAACCGGAACGGGACGCAAATTCGACATTTGCTGTTTTAATTTTAGTATGTATTCCGACGGTTCCTTACATCCAGATAATGTACTAGATGACAAAAATTCCCCTGGAAGAGTTAATGTTTCTCCATAGAGTAACTCTGCAACTGTAGCTTGCAAATCTTCCTTGAAGGCAGAGCGCATCCCTAAAAGAACCCACGGTAGTGCACTCAACCAAGGGCATTCGTGGCACATGAGAGAGGCTTTTAATTGCCTGTGCATGCGCTCTACGAGTCCGTTGGAGCAAGGATGATAGCTCGTAGTTCGAATGCGCTTGGTACCGCACATGTCTGTAAGGCGTCTGAACAGGTCAGATTCAAACTGCCGTCCCTGGTCTGTTGTAATAACGGCAGGCACCCCATAACGAGAAATCCAGCCAGCCACAAAGGTACTCGCTACTTCTTCTGCGGTTATTCCACTCATAGGCCACGCTTCGGGCCACCGAGTGTAGCGATCCACAGCAGTTAAGCAGTATTGGTAAACAGAACAGACTGGCAAAGGACCAATAATGTCAATGTGAACATGCTTGAGCCGAGCTGTGGGGCTAGAGATGTGTCCAGGCGGTGACTGCGTATGCCGAGTCACCTTGCTTCGCTGGCAAGCTAAGCAAGTTTGGCACCAACGGCGGCAGTCTTTGGCCATTCCCGGCCAAATAAAACGATCGGAAAGAAGCCTGATGGTAGATTTAGCGCTAGGGTGACTTAGGTTATGCAATTGATTAAAAAACTTTCTGCGCATTGGTTCTGGAACAAATGGTCGTGGTCGACCTGAAGAGGTATCACAAACCAACGTGTTGTTTGTGCCAGGAACTGCAACGTTCTCTAGTTTAAGAGAAGAATTTGCATCGTTACGAATCATTTTCAACTCGTCGTCAAGTTCTTGGCAAGAAGCAAGAGCAGAATGGTCAGACTGAGAACTAACCGCTTCTATTCGGGACATGGTATCCGCTACTGTATTGTCTATGCCTTTTATGAAAACAATGTCTGTTGTAAATTGCGATATAAAAGAAAGTTGATTTAACTGAACCGGTGGAAGCTTCTCACGACGTTGTGAGAAAGCGTAAATCAATGGTTTATGATCAGTATAAATTGTTACGTGTTGTGCAACCAGGACATGCCGGTAATGTTGCACACTCTCATATACTGCAAACAGTTCTCTGTAGTAAGCTGGCCATTGGGACTGGCGAGAGTTCAGCTTTTTACTGAAGAAACCCAGAGGTTCCCAAGCATCGCCAACTTTCTGTTGAAGACAGGCACCGACGTGGAAGGTGGAAGCGTCGGTAAAAAGCCCTAATTCAGCATTAGGCAGAGGATGAGCCAAAAGAGTTGCAGATGACAAACTTTCTTTACAGGTCTTAAAACATTCCTCAAGTTCAGGCGTCCAATGGACCGGTGTGGAACCCTTTCCTGGAGTAGCAGCAATTGCTTCAATTAGCGGTGCTTGCATCATTGCAGCATTCCGCAAAAATCGGCGATAATAATTAATCATTCCAAGAAAACGGCGGAGACCCTGTACGGTTTTTGGAAGAGGAAAATCTTGCAGAGCTTGAATGCGTTCAGGTGGCGGTTGAGTTCCAGTTGCTGAAATTCGATTTCCGAGGAAAGTTACCTCAGGAACACCAAACACACATTTTGCTGGATTTATGATTATTCCGTATTCTTCAAATCGTCTGAAAACAACACGGAGATGCTCAGCATGTAGGGTAGCATCACGAGAATAGATTAAAATGTCATCGACATAGGCAAAACAGAAATCTAACCCTCGGACAACTTCATCTATAAAACGTTGAAAAGTTTGACCTGCGTTACGCAGACCAAACGTCATATAATTAAACTCATAAAGTCCGAACGGTGTTATGATTGCCGTTTTACAAATATCCTCAGGTGCAACTGGTATCTGTTGGTACGCCTTGACGAGGTCAATTGTGCTGAATATGGTACAGCCAGCTATGTTGTGACCGACGTCACCGATATGACGAACCGGATATCTATCAGGTATTGTGCGCGAATTTAATGCGCGGTAGTCGCCACAAGGTCGCCAAGTACCATCACGTTTAGGGACCATATGAAGAGGTGAAGACCAAGAGCTTTGCGATGGTCTAGCTGTCCCACATTTCACCATGTCGTCAAAAACTTTTTTAGCTTCTTGAAGCTTTTGAGGTGCTAAACGCCTAGGACGACAAGAAATGGGGGCGCCCTCAGTGGTCAATATGTGATGCACTGTATTGTGCTTATGTTCACGAAACAAACCGGATGGCTTAGTAATTGATGGAAATTCTGCGAGAATGGCCCCAAATCCTGATGATGGAGTAGAAATAACTTTGACGCTGGATTCAGCCAAAGTTGTAATAGTCGCGATGCATCTCAAACCAGTATTACTATCAACTAGCCTCTTATTGGCACAATCGGGCATTAGTCGATAGTGTGCCAAGAAGTCAGAGCCTAAAATGGCAACATTAACATCAGCGACAATGAATTGCCATTGAAAGTCGCGTCGCAACCCTAAATTGAGTGTTAATTGAATATGGCCAAAGGTACGAATTTCACTACCATTAGCAGCAACTAATGTATAGTTCGACCGTGTTGGCTTATTTGCTAACCACTGGTATGGGTAACAGGAGAGATCTGAGCCTGTGTCAATTAGGAACCGGCGCTTTGATACGCCTTCGGTGACAAATAATCGGCGACTCTCCGTTAAGCAGTCAGTCGTCGCCGCTAAAGACTGCTGTCCGCATTTCCCGCCGGCAGGGACGGTGTCCAGGTGCAAGGTTTTATGCACTTTGCTGCTTTAATACCAAATTTTTTATGATAAAAACACATTTTTGGATTACTGGGTGTCCGTGAACGTTCGCGCTGATGTGAACAACCTCGAGATCTTTCCCTATATCGTTCAGCCTTAAGTGAATTAACCTCATGAGTGAGCTCGTCAAGACGTCGCATGATATCGTCAAGAGATGAAGGCGATACTTTAGAAGAACTGGCTGAAAATACAGCCGCTGGATGAGAAATATTCATGCCTGGTGAAACTTCTAAAATTTTATCCGCTAGCTCAGCAACTTTGTCCAAAGAAAGTTCGGACTGAGCAGCCAATATCGCTTGAATATGTTGAGGTAGACGACGCATCCACAGCTGACGGAGCAAATTTACATCTGTAAGAGCATTCCCTGCAAGTGATTTCAGATGACGTAAAAACTGCGAGGGACGACGGTCACCTAACTCTTCATCACTGACGAGTTGCCGGACTCGTTGCTCCTCAGATGTGGACAATCTGCGAATGAGCTCATACTTAAGTTTAATATATTTATCCTCCAGTGGAGGTCGAAGAATGATATCTTCGACTTCACCTATTACACGAGTATCCAGTTGAGCAACAACATAATTAAATTTGGTCAAATCAGCAGATATACCTGATATAGAGAATTGTGCCTCCACCTGTGCAAACCATATAGCAGGACGGTCAGCCCAGAATGGTGGGAGTTTGACCGCCACCTTGCATACCGAAGGAGATTGAGGAATAGGAACTGAGTCAGCAGGGGGTGTGTTTGTGTATTCAGGATTTTGACTTTTGCATTTTTGTATTTCCGCAAGTAAAGCTGCATTTTGCTGATGCAACAAAGTATTCTCCTCTATTAAATTCTTATTGGTCTCCATTTGTCTAACTGGACAAACCAGAATAGAATAGCAGGTTGTAAAGTTTGCTAAAACTAATTAGATTATATTAGTTACAAAAAAATTCCAATAAGACAAAACACGCTAATACAATGATAAATACAGAACACAAAAAAAAAATGATATTGTTAAATTACAAAATTTATACTATAAAATAAATCAGTATTAGTAAAATTTTATATTAATGAAATTAGTCTCACAACCATGAACCATAAATCTAATGATAGTTAGAACAATGATAATAAACGCAACAAAATGAGAACAATAGGTTAAAATGTATGCAGGAATTCCTTAATACCACAGTAATATACAAAAATATATAAAAAGTAAGGTGAACCACATAGACCCCTTAATACTAGACCATTAAATTGTGTAACACTATATAAGATTATGTAATTGTACAGCTGATTTAACAACAATATTACCAATTAAGTGCGATGCAACATTTGAGACATGTAATAAATTGTCAATATAATGATTAATTAAAACATGGATCACAGAGTTAGTAATACTTAGAAATATGTTGTTAATAATGAATAAAATTAAAATACCAGGTACAGTGTATAAGTTTGTTAGACGTGAAAAAAATCTTGTGTGTGTCCCGGTGTAGCTGCTTCTATGGACCTTCAGAACAAGCCGAAGCAGATTCACACCACTTGATGTACTAAAGTTGCGATGGTGAAAAACTTTTATATCGCCAAAACACTATCACCCAACAATGTCGTGGTGATTAGCTTCCAGGTAGCGCAGTCGTCGGAGTCACCAGTTTGGGGTTTCGATTGAAAACACCGTTTAAATATATAATGTATAAAGTTTATTATGACTGCACAAGTTAATCGTTATAAACACACACAGAATAATATATCATCACGTGAGTTATATATAATGTAGTTTACTCAGTCGCGCACACAGAATGAATAAGATCTAAATATGGTTCTCCTAACGGAGATCGTTCAGGTAGTTGTCCTTTGTCTCTCCCCAAGCGACGCCTCTTTTGTGGCGTCCCTTTTTGGGGTTGCGGACGTACAAAAATGTATCGACAAGAAACGCTACAGAACTAATAAACTAGCTTAAATTTAGAGTGCGTGGGAACTGAAGGGCTGGAGATGCTCCCGGGGGAATTTCGCCATGTTTATGCTTATGTCAACATGTTGTATCGTCTTTCGCACCTAAATCAATTAATACAAATTAGTTAACCCCCTTTTGAAAGAATATAGATATAGGTAATTTTGGTACAAAGTTTGTTTGGTATTTGTCCACATTTTTCCATGGACATTAAAGGTCATCTGGTCTAAAACGGTAACATGTTATACCTGAAGTGGATAGCTATCAAACACAATTACCAGAACCAACCTATAAGTGCTTGGAGACAGATTATCAACTATAACGTGGTAGCTAGCTGGGCCAGAACTAAAAAGAATCCATTACGAGTATTCTGGTTTTATCGTTATCCTGCGATGAAAACTCGACCTTATTCTATAATTCTAACCTATATCGATTGACATGGTGTCAGAGAACACTACCATTTATTATTCGTTTTGTAAAACTTGTATTTTGTTTAATATATGACTGAAATGTCTAATTAGCTCCCTGGAAATCGCTGACCACGTTTGTCAAGGAACCTATAACGGGTGGCTTGGACGTGGACAAATTTATTTTATTGTCTCAAAAATTATTAATGAAAATATCGTATTATACAGATCATGTTAGTTACCGCAAAGTCAGCATCATATCGCTTTTTTTTTCGAATTGACTACACTTTTAACCAGGCAAGCCCTCTACAGTTTCACTGGACTACTAAGGGGAGCGCTTAAGGCACTCACCCGAAGCAACATACCGCTCAGGCTACCACCACCCTTATATAGTAGACATTCCTGCACTTCATACGACAAGTATGAACGGTCATAGATTAAAATTTACTAATGGCGAACCTTTCGGACCTCTTACAATTCAAAAATCTTTAAAACGACGAATAAATATCACATTTATTGGGCAATAGCTTTCGCGTTAGTTAATAATGGGTAGCTTTCCTTAAAACTGTTCGAACGACATTCGGAGTTTCCACAGTCGAACAGTTTCCACTTCCATCAATTGTGAATGAGCTAGAAAAACAATGATTGGTTGTTTCCAATGTCATGGAAAGTTTAGAATTATTGTAATAATTTTACGGACAAATTAAATATCGTCCGAGCGACGTTGCCACACGATGTCATGAAACACCCTCAGATATCGAAACGAAGTGTTGAAAATGAAACAAAAACAAATTAGCGTGTCGTCCAATGTATTTATTTCCCCGCCCCAATAAGCTCCGCCTTATTATTTTCATATTACAAGTGTACGCGTAAGTCGCATCGTCGTGCAGAGTCATTCAGGACTCGTGTATCACAAAGTTCGAACTACAGTCGAGTTTTTGTACATTAAAACAAATTTTATATATTTCGAAGTCTAATAAGTCGGTGATATTTAAAGTTCTTTAGTTATCCTTGGATTCAGTAAATTAAAAATCTAATTTCCTCGTTTAAAAATCAAATATTTGTTGTTTTATAATTTTATTACGAATTTCCTATACGTTGAATGATAATTGAGGAAATATTAGATTATAAAATGTACGTTTGTTAGGCTACATTTTTTTTTAATACAATGAAAGTGTATTTTTCTTAAACTTAAGAATTTATATATTGAAACGAAAACTGTAATGGATTTCTTTAAATCAAGCTATATACCGCAAAATGAGGAAGCGATTCGATACGCGGAGAACACGGAAACGGTTTACTCTGAAACTGTTATCCGAGAAACATCTCAAGAATTGTTTCATCCCTATTTACCATTTTTCTATGAGTACCACACCGCGGATCACAGTGTTTACGAAGAGGATACGGGTAGTAGAGAATGGTGGAACGAGTGGAACGGTAACCAGGTTATGGTGAAAGAAGAAGACGAGAGAGAAATTGGTGCTATAAGTACGAACTTTAGTGAAGAAGGTTAGTTGATACGTTTTTCTGAATTGTTATACATAGTCAGAGGATACGAGTATAAAAAAGGGGGCTAGGAAATGTTATGAGAACCCAATTCACTCCATTTCATTTAGAGTTTAGTTGTTTAAGGATATGGTAAATACTCTCGAAATTATAATTCATGCTATTGTATAAAAGGTTTTAAAGAGTTTTAAATTTCTGAAATATTTTAAGCATTTTTAAGATCATTTATTTAAACATCTAATATCAAATTAAATACATTTCCTCTTTCTAGAAGTTTCTCTATCTGTGGGACACGCACAAAATAGTATGGGTAATATAACTTTTTCGAAAGTTAAGGAACACCCGAAAAAATTTTCGGACAAGTCCAACGGAAATGTAACATTTTTAATTCTTTATTTTCCATTATACGTATAAGTAATAAATGTCATGTCTTCACACCTTCAAAAACATTAAAGGATTATTTCCAAAACTACCTATGTTTTTATTAAATTTTAATACAGCCTACATCTACTCTTTTTTTTCATATTTATCTTCAGATTTAACGAACAGGAGTATACAGAGATCATAAAGTTTCACTTCCTTACAAAATAAAATAAAATTTGTATCTTAAAAAATTATCAAAAACTATTTGTTCCGTTGTTTATACGACAAATACTTATTGTAGGTATACAAATAGGCCCCGCAAGAAATGTTGTAAAATAGACCATGTG
The DNA here is from genome assembly GCA_035772565.1 of Antheraea assamensis. Lineage (NCBI taxonomy): Eukaryota > Metazoa > Arthropoda > Insecta > Lepidoptera > Saturniidae > Antheraea > Antheraea assamensis. The sequence goes on along the minus strand of JAQQSE010000135.1, from coordinate 475,438 downwards.
AATGTTTATAAAGTTTCAAAAACCAAGCGGAGCAGCGAACAGCTCTTCAAACTAATATATAAATGCGCTTGTGAATGCGTTGGTTTGTTGCGCTTTCACACCTTAACTACTCAACCGATGATTATTAAACTTTGTCAAGGTTGAAGAAAAGTATATAAGGTAACTTTCATTCCCAAAAAGGTACTGTTCCTACAGAATAGGTCATATCAAGCAGTAATGCCAGCGAAGTACTAAGACTTTTGAATGATCCATTAGCATAGTTTACTGCGCATTTAGACACGGAACCATAAGTCGTCGCTTAAAGGTAGACTTACAATTATTAGCAGATGGTAAGTCGGCGCCGGCGTCTCATTGTTTACAAGTTATGATTGTCTTATTTACGCGACATCCTGCACGCGGACGCAGGTGGGTTTTATTGCCGCTATTGTTTGCCTCATGCGGGCTTGTTTACTCCATCTTACTCCTGTTCCACCGGACACTTGTTACTACACGTCAGTCATAAAGGGATTATGTGATGGTTTGTTTTTACCACTGGAGATGATTATATATATAGTAAGATTTAAAAAGCTTCCTTTATGATCCTGACACCAGCTACCAAATTATAATCAACCAGGACAATGTATCCTATCACGATTGACATAGTTCTGCAACACTATGCACTAAGTTGGGTTAAGAAGGCCATAGGTACACACTTATGCTTACACGGTATCTTCTACGGTAATAGTTGAAGCTGAAATTCAACGCGTTTGACCTCCCATAGATTTCTTTCACAAACGAGTACATACATTTAGATTATCTCAGACAAAGGCACGAACGAATGTACGGACTTTGATATATTTTGTCTGTGATACTAGGTTCCGAGTGGGTAATTAGTCAAAGATCTTATCATAATTGTTGAGTATATCCTACATTTATTTGAAATAAAATCAATATTTTTTATCGTTTTTTTAAGATCGAAATTTATAATATAAAACATTAAAGATGCCAGTCCATAACGCTACAGTCAAGAGTAGGTATCTAAAATGAGACTCACCCGGAGTTCTCTTTGTAAATATTGTAGTTACAATTATGCATATAATTATATGCAATGACCCTGAAATCCATTAAAGGCCAATAACAAATGTTTTCGTAATAATAACAACCATGATAAATATAACTAGGTTTATTTCGTCCGCTATTACTTAAAACTGGCTTTCATAATACCTATTTTCTTAGTCGAAATAGTAAAAATCAACCACAACAGAGCTGCTTCACTACATAGTATAAAACAAAGTCGCTTTCTCTATCCCTATATCCCTATGTATGCTAAAATCTTTAAAACTACGCAACGGATTTTGATTGATTTGAGAAATACTGTTATTTTTGAGGTTACTTCAAATTTAACGCGTGCGGGCCACGGGCAGTAATGAATAAATCAAAACTACTGGATCGATTTTAATAATTTTTTCAGTGAATGACATAGGCTATATATTTTATATCCGTGCGGACCCGGAGCGGGCCGCTAGTTTGTATATATAATACTAAAAACTTCGAACTCCAAAAGTTCAAATACTAATTTACATTTTGGCTCAATTATTAGAAGTTTAATATATCTTTACACTTCCTAAATACGTAGTTAGGAGGTCGATTTGTACCGAAGGCGTTACATAACAAGTTATTACACTTCTTTCCAGAAGCTTCATCGCCGAATGGGGGACGCAAAGAGCGCACCGCTTTCACGAAAACGCAAATCAAAAGCCTGGAGGCAGAGTTCGCAAGAGCCAACTACTTGACTAGGTTAAGGAGATATGAAATAGCCGTGGCATTGCATCTAACGGAGAGACAGGTAGAACAGACTAGATATACGAAACATTATTTCTATTTGACCAAAACGTATGGTAAATTTAGTTTTGAAGTTATACTTCTTTTGGCGCGTTAGGGAAAAATGATGAGAGTAAATTTTTAGGATGCGCGCGCACACCGACACGAAAAACCGACACCCTGATGTTAGCTATAGTCAACATTTTATTTCAAAAAAAATGTCTGTATTAAATACCTTTTTTCTATTGTTAGTGTCGTTTTTTCTACAAACATAGAATGAGGCGTAAGATTAAATTTTTGATTTTTTTTTATCTTGTTACGTCAAAGAAGTATAACTTCTAACGCGTGTACATAAGTACACACACACTTTTTTTTTAAATATATCTATTATTTACATTAACAGATGTACGATGTATTTTTTAAAAGCAAAAAATAAAACAAGTAATTTATAAATTTCAAGTATTTGCAAATAGACTTTGATTCTTAAAAATAGGTCATCCATTTCATCATTTACATATTATATTGGCATTATTTTTCTATGATATGATGATATTGTAGCAAAATGTATGAAGTCCACTTAAGGCCGTCTCTACAGCTTTTAGAACCTTTAAACCAAGTTCAAAGTGTCGCAATCAAGGCACACATTGCTACTCCCTAGGTCTGAATTGTACAGAAAATGTTGAGTAATCTTATTTTAACAGGTCAAGGTGTGGTTCCAGAATAGGCGTATGAAATGGAAAAGAACCAAAGGTGCGTCGAAACACAGCAAGAAGAAGGATGCGAACCTTACCGTTGAAGATAAAATGTTATCTGTGTAAACTTTACAATTAAATTCTAAGTTTACGAATATCGTTTTTGTGTATGTCATCTTCATCTCCTTATCCCACCTAAGTAGGGGGCCGGCACCATATGTTTATCATGTTGTGATGTATGATTTGGCTTAATGTTTAGGATCGGCCGCGGACCACTCGTCAGCCGTCCTTGGTATTATTTTGTAGTACCACTATATATGGCAAAAATAGAAAACTGTTGATTTCTCTCTTTATTTACTACGACGATGTGGGCTCAAGATATGATTATGTTACTTGATTGCTCCAGCTAAAAAGCTTTTTCCAGCAGTGATACACACAGGTTGACATGTAACGTTTCTATATAGAGTTACGAAGGTATTTCATGTGATAGAAATGGGTATGGCGGCCAAAATTATCATTTTGGCTTGGACATCAATTTCAAAACTCGAACATTATGACTCTCTTGCTGGTTGCAATATCTCTCTCGGTTTATTCTTTGATGGTAACCTATCGAAATTTTGCATACACTTTTTTAAGAGATATAGAAAAGGATATAAGGCTGCCTTGAGTATAGACAGAAGAAATGTTTAAAACCGCGAAGAAAAGCTAGATTATTATAATAAACAGAGAGATTTTGACATTAGAGATTTTGTTTCCATGTAACTTACTTGCAGAACTGAAAGCAATTTGTAGATTTTATATAGACTTGTGAATTTTATAGATGGTTTTACTTAAGTTCCGTTTCTTTTTATGTGGATCTCGAATAATTCTATGCAAATATCCGGATCAATTCGAGGTGGTCGAATGGTTAAAACTGGGGAATTATTGGTCCGCCCTCTATCATGTATTTCATAAGGGCAAAGAGGTAGCTGAATATAATTTTCTAAATGAAAATCCAGCTAACATACCTACCAGTCACACCTAAGCTGTAGCAATGGGATAGTAGTGTTGCTTCTGTAAACGAATTACGAAACCTGCGAGTAAATTGATTGAAAAGAGTGCTCATTTTACGTCAAATTGTGACTGTTCATTTGAATTCGCTATAACGGTACCGATATTTAGACATTTATTCTGTGCCCAAGTTCGAGCCTTTACAAAAGCAACGTAGACAATTTTTTTAAAACGAGTTTAGTGGATTGTATTGTACAAGTTTACATGTTAATCTAACAGTGAAAATTCCATCCAAATCTGACCAGCAGGTTTTGAGAAAATCGCTGCATACAAACATACATACGGATCGAATACAGAACCTCCTTTTTTGAAGCCGATTAAAAAATAATATATTTCATACCTTTACTTTTACATATTATTAAAAAAAGTAATGTGTACTTATGTACACGCGTTAGAAGTTATATACTTCTATAGCGTAACAAGATAAAAATCTTTTAAAAATTTTTATCTTTTGCCTTATTCTACGTTTGTAGAAAAAACGACACTAACAATAGAAAAAAGGTATTTAATACATACATACTTTTTTTGAATAAAATGTTGACTATAGCTAACGTCGGAGTCTCAGTTTTTCGTGAGGGTGTGCGCGCGCATCGTAAAGCTTTACTCTCATCATTTTTCCCTAACGCGCCAAAATAAGTATAACTTCAAAAAAAAATTTCTTTTTAATTCTCGCTAAAACATTCATATCTGTCATGGCGTTGAATTGACGTCACACCACTCTAAACAATACTATTTTTCTTTCGTATGACATGTATGCCCACTGTCATAATGTCAATGACAGCATGACGTTACGATGGCTATGACGTCACGCGCTTTGATTTTTGTTACCATTTGCGTGCGTACGTGCGTGCCAAAGAGTATAATAAGTATTAAGGATTAGGCGTGCACCGAGAATAAATTCTGTATTGAATTATAAAAAAGTACGGTTTAATCATTCAAATAAAATATATAGGAAATATATTTAAGCGACATTATTTTGTTTAGTGTCTGCAACACCATATGATATTATATCTATTTATCAAAATATATAGATCCGATAATATAGGATTTTGTAAAATAATTAAAACAATATTCAGGAGATAAGGATATGTTTATTACACAAATTCATACCTCTGGCATGGAACAATGCCAAAAATAAAACTAAAAAAAAAATAATAAAATTGAAAACTAACACGCTATCTTTGGAGGAAACTGATCGGGCTGGCTGGCGTGGACAATCTTTGATTCAAATGTCTGAGTGAGCGTTGAACGAAAGTAGGATTATAAAATTATATATTAAAAAAAACTAAAACACAAAGTTAAGATGGTTTCCAACTACCATATATATATAACCATAATTTGTTATGGCGGTGTTTTGTCAGCTCATGACGCATGAGCTACTTATATTTATGTTAATTTAAACGTTAAATAAAATTAGTAATTTGATATAATGTTAAAATTATTCGATTAAGACATGAGCCCTGTTTATTAATCGTTACAAGTCTACGAGCTCACAAGTGTAGTCCGGTGAAACTGTGGCGGCCTTAACAAGCCAACAGTGCGAAAAAAAAAGAAACGAAAAATATTTACAAGTTCTTGAAAACTACGTTTACCAAAAAAAAAAAACATGTTTACAAGCTGAAAAGTTACGAGGACATTTTATATAAGTTTATATGAACTTAAACTTTTAATTTACAAAACTTTATTTTTGCTAAAGTGAAAAATGATTTTTCTAATCGTATGACCGTAAGATATAAATTTCTGTGCAATAATTAACCTTGAATGTTAAAAATAACACTTTTTTCAAATAATTTGATTATGTGTGTCGATAATTAATTTTAAAGTAAACGGAAGCTCTTCAGCTTATACGTAACAAGTTACAAGCTACAAAGTACATCAATGATAAAGAAACAAATACGAGTGTGAAAAAGTCTTGTATTACAAGTGACTTCACTTGTAGCTTGCAATTTAGACATATAATTATGATAAACGCCTTTCTGTAAAAGAACACTAATTTACAGAGGGAAACGCTTGTAACATTATAATACACAGGGCACAGGTATATGTTTCACTCATTCTATGACATTTTATTAGTTTTAAAATGCGCCACCTTGTCAAAAAAATTCTCAAAGAGTAACAAATGATTTATAGATATGCAAAAACATCACAATTAAACCTATTCGCAACATACCAAAACGTGTCTTCAAAACGGATATTCTTAATTCAAAAAGTAAACAATTTCATCTTCATTTTTTCATCTCTTGACAACTTTTCAAAGGTTTCACAGTAAATTTATGAATTATTTCTGGACTCGTTACGCCCTTTTTCGAGATACGAAAGTTTATGAACATAAAAATAGAAATACTGGGCTCGAAGCTAGAAAATTTTCTTTCACGTTAGTTCTTATACACTCTTTGTTATTATTATGAATTAAATTAGAACCCGATACACGAATAACTATTAAGCCTTTAACAGCGTTTCCTCGCTTAAAAAACAACAACAAATACAGTTATCTCATACATTTTGTATAATTCAATACACAAGTTAAATATCGTATATTTTATAAAAACCTATTTACTTATTAATTATTTTATAATCGAAATTTGTATGGATTTATCGTTGTTCTATCTACTTTACAATATCAATACACTTTTTCATATCTAGTGATCGTATAACAACTAAAAGTTTGTTATTGAAAGACAAGGAAATTAAATTAGAATAAATATTTTGGGTTGTAGCGATAAATAGTAGACATTCACATCAAGTACATTTAAAAATATAGTACGAATAATAAGCGATAGATGGTGTTAAAATAAATTTGATGTTTACGATAACGGTGTAAGCTCGTGTGAGACAAGTACGATCGATTTAAGACCTAAATCGCATTTCAATTTAAAAATTAATTTTTCTCAAAGAGTTTTTCTACAAGCAATGCTATAGTTTTTCTAATTTCCTGTCTCTCTCTACTGGATAATTATTGGATATTAATGGAATATTTAGCAAAAGTTATTAATAATTTTTATTTAATATTACAATATTAATGGACGTCGGAACAAAACATTATGAAAAAACTTGAATGGTCCAGAAATGTTTTCATAATTCTATTAAAACCTAGTTAAAAGCACTGAATCTAATGTCGCGATTTATAACAATTGCGAATACATTATTTAGAAAATGATATTTTTATTATTAATTAAAATATAATAAACATTTCATTATTTCAGAAAATGTAATCCCTTTCCATATAGGAAGCTAAATAATGCAGCTTAATAATTTGGTTTCAAGCGGCTCCCTAAAATTTGGGCATTAAAATTTACAAGTCTACACCAGCTTGATAAGAATTCTGAATCAGTTAAAATATACTAAATAAACATAATTTAAAATTGTGAAATACCAAATGAATTCTACTAATCAACAAAACAAAATCCCATAATAAAACTGAAGAATAAAACGCAAATTAATTTACAAGTTCCAATTATCATTTCGCCATGACTCCGCCATAACAAATTTATAACTTTTCTGTACACCTTATCTTAAGTTTAACATTGGACCTTAATCTATATATCATTGGACCAAAATAAAATACTATTTTTTTTTATTTTAACAATTTAATAGTTTTTTTAACATACGTTGCAAGCTCATACACTTCCCCTTGTATAGTATATCATTCAAGTTTAGTAAAAAATAGATTGTATTTACTGATGCTTTCATTTTATTAATTTCATTTTTTACACATTATTATTTACAAAAAACGTTGAGCTTTCGATTTTGCAGTTACGTTACAAAAGACGATAACGAATCCCTAACATCACTATTACACATTTCTTATATATATATATTGTAAACATCTATAGATCCCTATATATGTAGAGATCTATAGATCTGCACTAAAAAAAGGGAAGTGTAACAGCGTGTAGGAAATTTTCCGATTTTATCAAAATCGTTCGTATATAGCGATTTTATAGCGCTAATACGACAAATATATTGTATGTACAATGTAGCGTTCATTGTAATGGTGGACCAGAAATTATTAAAAAAAAAATATTCGAGGCAATCATATGGACTGCCGATAGAAGTGAAAAGTCAAAACAATGGAATAATTAAAATCAATTATAGTTTGAAGTATTTAAATTTCATAATTTGTCTATAGAATTTATTATCATATTAGCCTGGTATTCACATCTATTGGCACTCCGAGCAATAATTATGTACATTTTCATACAGTATATCAATTAATCAAACATATGATATGCTGCACAAACTCAATAGACAATATCAATATTACATGTACACGGTCCGCTATACTACGCGTCGCTAGTTTGACGCAAGCGCAACACGTCATGAGCATGTCGAGGTCAGTCGGTGACGAGAACCCATAAGTTTTTCACGTACCAAAGATCGTTCAACGCGGCTAAAGAAGTTTTAACTCCAAAAATCTGTATTTCGTTGTGAATTCAGCGGAAACGAGGGTATAGTCGTATAGTATGATTTCTTTTCGGATGGGTGTTGGGAGAGTTAACATTTAGTCAAAAACCGAAGGGGTTACATTAGATAAAAATATTAAATTAGTTACAAGTTTTTTTTTTAATAATTTCTGATCAATGTGAATTACTATACCATTTTTAATCCCTTTTGTGAGGCACAAAAATCACCATGTTTCTCTCTTTTTTTTTTTAATAACTCTACCGTTATCGAAGTTACATTATTTTTTTTAATGTTTTTTATTGATATTAATTTCGTTACCGGTTAAGCGTTCTCTTACACGTATCCATTAAATAGTACAGTCAGAGGCGATAAAAAGTATCTCATTAGTTTATACAATATTGATGTCGACTGTACCTATATATATATAAATGTATTGTTATGTACAACTGTGTATTATGAATATATTCCCTATTATTATTATTACAGCGAGTTTGATAAATAGCATAAAAAACATAATTTTGTATACTTTGATTGTGAAAGTTAAATTCTATTATTAAGATTTTGTATTCTTTAAAATTAACTACTGTAGTAAATTATTTAAATACACACATCGAAGGTTGCATTTAAAAGGATGTCGATAGAATGTTGCCATAATAAAAAGTGCCGTTCGGTTCCTAGTGATAAGAATATTTTTTTTCAACTGGCAACACAGAACGCCGTGTATATAAATAAATAATGAACTACTAAACAATGAAAGAACGTGTTTCAATGATGCTCATTTCCTTATTGTTTTAATATCATAATTATTTTATAAATTACATTAAATTGCCTATAACACTGCAAACGATACGGCTTTTGGATCTCTTAATTTTCTTTAAAATATATAAATAAATTATAAATGCACGATGGAAACCTGACTAGAGAATTTTGACAATTCTAATGATTTCTTTGTTAATGAAAAAAATATATAAATATGTAATTTTCTCATCGTAAACCTTGCTATTAGAATAGATAGTTTTGAAGAACATATCTATGTGCCAGAGAAGAGGATTTTTTTATATTTGCATTCTTATCCGAGTCAACATGTAGCAAAGTTAAATATTCTCCCGGGCTATACAATATTTATAGTTAAAGTATACTTAGGTTTTTAAAATACTCTACACTTATAGTTCCAAGTGTTTGGTTGAACTGAGTTTAAAGAGATTTTTATTAACAGATAAATATATAGGGACTAAGCGGTAATTATAAAAGTCATGAGATAATCAAATATGGGTAATTTAAAATGACAAAAAAGCAGTAAAAAAAATTAAGATAAACCAAGATGAAAAATGTAGTTCCTATGGAATGACAAAAATCATTTTCTCGAGAACAAAGCCGCGAGCATCGTTTAGTCTATATATTAATCTGTTTGTCGATTAGTGTGTATGTATGTATTGGTCATAGATTGACCAGTCACATGTGTGACTTTTGTATTTCAGTTGTCATTGTCTTAAGCTTTATAATTTCGATATAGGTAATTAACATTATAATTTAAAATTAGTTATTATTATGTTTTGTAGTATGAGATAGTTGCAAACATCTTTAGCATGTGACGTCACAAGTATCCAGACGATTTGGCACTTTGACATTGGCAGATCTTTGTCTCGGCACACAAATTCCTTTTTTATTTATGATATCGAAAACTGTAAAGGGCAATTTATATTTGCATTAAATCCCCAAGGTACTAGCATTTATTTGACTACAAATTATAATACTATGTCGGTCAGAATAGCTTCACAATTTCCTATATTTTATTGTTAATCAAACCTAAAAAACAAATTTATTAAGGTACACTATCTTTATGAAATAGACATATACCATCAGCGTCAGCAATGATTGTGTGTGAAAAATTCTCTTACCAGTTGATTACCTACCCATACACTGATTTTTTTCTACCTTGTATAAATATAATATGCATGTATTAATATCATTAGCTGAAACGTCAATTTTAGCGCGTGACGTCACACCTTCCGAAACAATGTTCTGACGTTTACTCTATGCCATATTCGTACATAAGAAACCCAGTATTTCAGGAAGGTGTAACGTCATAGATTGCAGAGTTTAATCGGGAATATTTAACAATTATAATATAACCATATTATTATAAGTGAAAATTATGAAATATATATTTTTATATGTATAATAGACATTTAGTTATAAATAAAATAATGTCTACATACTTATTGAAATGATAATTGAAATAGCAGATGTTGCATACGACTTAAAATTTGCAGCGAATAGTTAAATTTCTACAGATCCTCAGGTTCAACGTCATATATCGTTGGGCCGTATCGTTTACATATAATATAATAAAAGATTAAATAAAAAATAAAAATCCTATACGAGAGTATATATATTTAACACAATCCTGACCACCACACAATTCACAGCGCACTTGTCCGTAAACACTAAAAATATTTACACTGTATAATAATTATTAAGGCTCAACGTTCTCACTATATTGCAACGATACGAAAATATATATAATCTTTTCACTGTTCACAGTCAGTCCGTCCGTGACGTCACCCGAGGGGTCGCGCAAGGGGTTGCGCACCGACTACATGTCGGGGGTCACGGGGTGTCGTCGCTAGAGGACGACGAATATCACGTTTCGTTATGGACGCGTCCCGTCCGTCGCTGCGAGGAGCGGCTGTGCGACGGTCGGCGTCGCGGGAGCTGGCTGCGCGACCGTCGCCACCGTCTGAGGGATCACCGTCAGCGACTTCGGTATCTTCGGCATCACCATCTGACTCGAAACGACAGGAACGTTCGGGTTCAGTATCGTTTCACTCGTTATCGAGACTGCTGGACCGAGCTGTGGTATCTTTATCGGGGGCGTGACGAGTAGCGAGGGCGTCGTCACCGTCGTCGACGACGGCAGAGTCGAAGAAGTCACCGTCGCTGTCTTCGCAGGTATCGGTGCTATTGTTATATTCTTTAAACCAACATTCTTCAGTATAGTGGCAGCATTGCCCATCTGCCCCAGGTCCGTGTCCCTCTGTTTCTCCTCCGTGGTGATGTTCTGGAGGACGGTGCCTCCGTTGCCGAGCATCGCCGACGGCTGGATCTCCGTCACGACGGTGCTCTCCTCGGTCGAGTGCCGTTTTTTATCACTATCTTGCAACTGTTGTAGCTTCTCACGTCTCATGATGCACATTTTGTTGTAATCCTGTAGCGTGATGTGGTAGCGTTTGCCGGAAGACATCACCTGGACGAGGCTCGGCAGGTTGCGACCGTCGACGGCCACCTGCGTCGGCTCGCGGGCGATTTTTGCTAAGTTCTCCTAGAAAAAAAATAAAAAAAATGCTTTTGTTACATCTTTTAATTTATAATTAAAATTTTAAAGATAAATAAATTAGGGCTCTTCCAAAATTATTAACATGTTTCATTAAATCAACAGAAAATACTTAAGATTGATACATATGACGTCACCTTCCTCTGCCTCACTACACAATGCCATACCTTGACCTTTCCAGGCCAGTTAACCTGTGATGTAATTTATGGATAACCCTTTATCGGTTTCTAGTAAAGAGTTGAGACTTCGATAATTCTAAGTCATAGAGACTGTTATAGCTGAATATAAAAGGACCATATAAATGAAAATGGAAAAATAATAGGCATGTAATAATACACCATTTTGCTAATAAAATACCATTTATTGACACCAATTATTGTGGTCAATAATCGGTATCACCTATATTCAAACTTTAATCATGAGCAAATAATAAAAAATATTATAACATCATTAACGAACAAAGCAACATCAATAATCCTTCAATTTGTTGCAATAATTATATAAAGAAGCTTTTTGTACTAAATCCTTTACTTTGTTTTTCACTCGACATGGAACAGTAGAACCTTGGTTAGACTAATTAGAGATACGAAAAACTCTACAACTTATATTTGAATTGCACGAATTAAAATTGCATTCTTAGTTCGTACACTGTGGAGTTTAATGCGACAAGTTATTTTCTTCCAACTTAACCAACAGTATTGTAGAGAAAATAATATTATTGTAGGTAGTGCAATTATAAAGAAAATTAATAAAATAATAATAGAAATAAGTTTAAAACAGTACCCTACTTAACTTTTGACTTACAGTGGTGATTTAAATTATTATTATTATTACAGTTGATGTATTTGAAAGTAAAAAATTACTTATAAGAATACATATTGACATATATCCTACTGCAATATTCTTAAGACTTTGGTTTGTGACAGTGGTGGAATTGTGCACTTCGCGCACGTCAAAGCATGTCTTATTTATTATTTCTTCAAACTATAGAAATTATTCGTTCAGAATGCTTGAACTAATACTATCCAAGATAAATTGGTCAAGTACATTTTTTAATTAATTTTAATAATAATTTAAATTAATGATTATTTATTTATCAGTAAATAAGAATAATTAATAAGGAACAAAATTTTTGTAACATTAAATATTTTTCATTGAGATATTTATCACTTTTAAATCTTTTTCAAACCCCGTTATTGTTACATCCCTAGAAATTCGTAAAGTATTTTCTTACATCACTTGTTTTGTTCAGTTTCATAGTTGAAGTAACAGCGGTGACTGTCGGTCGATTGAATGATTCTTCGACGGTCACCATTGTACTCCAAGTGTAACTAAAAGCATACAAACTTACCGGTGTAATCGGCATTAATGTAGGTCGCCACGGCTTGCTGGTGGGTTTGGCCTTCTTAGGAGTATCAATCTTCGCAACCTCCTTCTTTTCTTTCGTATGATCATATTTAGGAGGTACGAGGGGCGCAGCGGCGACCTCTGTCGGGTCTGAAGCCGAGACACCTTTCACCAACTGCTGTATATTATGCAAAACATTCTGTATCGCTTTCCTGCCTTGAGCGTTTGGTGTATTTATGGCTATTAGTTCAGGTGGCAAAGGTTTTGTCTTGGATTTCTCCTTCACTGTCTTCGGTTTAGGAACCATAGGGGGCGGCATAAACTTCTTCGGGTCCTTTTCCTTATCGTTCTGGTTCGATTTGAGCAAACTCTTCCCGTTCATCGAAGGCTTCTTCCGGAACTCTATCAGGCTTATCGGTGGGTCGTTTCTTCTGGGAGGATCAGGTATGTTATCGTAACTACGAAGTCTGCTTTGGACCGAATCGCTGTAATTAACGGCATGAGGCGAAGCGTTATGGGACAAAACCAGGTCACCGCTTCTGAAATACTTTTCAAGTAGTATCAAATGCCGGAGGAAACTCGACTGGTTGCCGTAAGGCCTCTGCAGTTCTGTCCACAGCTTCTTCGTTTCCACGTCATACTGGATCATGGTGTTGCACTTCTCCCATCCTTCAGGCGTCACGCCCTTGACATTATTGAACTCTATGTTACATTGGAGGTTCATTTCTTCCTCTCCTGGGAACAGTTCCCGGACAGATATAGACGGATTCGTCTCCAACCTCTTGACCGGATTCGAGTACTTTGCGTCCGAGCCTTTCTTCGGTTCCTTCTCTCCTGGGAACTTCTTCGATAGCTCACTAAGGTTTTTCTTGACCTGAGTGAAACTTTCTGACATTTGCCATTTGTTTCTCAGCGTGTTGATGTCAGCGGAACGTTTGTTTGGAATAGTTTCTATAGTACATTCATCATTTAAGTTAATGTTTTTGAGTATTGGTACCCCTTCTCGTAATCTTTCTTCTTCCAATTCATGTCTGATCGCTTTGTCTTGTGGTTTCTGTGTAACTATTTGCCCAATTTTGTGTATCCTCTTTGCATTTTTATCTATTATCCTGTGTATTTGGGCAGGTTTTTGGACACCTGAAACAGTCTGCAATTTCATGATGTTCCGATGCTTCTGACTCAAGTTCGGTGGTTTCTGGAGGAACTGCGCTGGGTTGTTCTGCTTCTGAAGTAGATATTGTAACTCTGTCTGTTTGTCTATATGTATGTAGGGTGTATCGTACTCGCAAATGTTCTCCGCTTCGGAACCATCGCTGTGCATCATTGGCTCATTAGCTTTACTCGCTCCAGGGACAAGGATTTTGTTTGAAGATATGAGACTCTCTATATCTTCTTCTTCCCGCATTGTATCTTTGAGATCGCTATCATCATTCTTCTCCTTCTCGGGGGTGCTTTCGTTTGTTTTCTCAGATGACTCGCTGGTTGCTCTGGTTCTGTCGATTTTCTCTGCTTGGATTTGGTACGTTGCTTCTTCTTTTGTTTGCTAGCTGCGACTTCTTCTTGTGTCATATTTTCTTCCCCTTCATTCTCAGACTCGGGTGGTACCTCTATATTGTAAATTTGTAATAACCTGGAACAAAAATTATTAAAATGTTTTTGGCAAAGAATTTGAAATAAAACTTAGAATTATTATACACTGCGTAAAGTTTGTTATTAGTTCAGATTTTTAAATCTTGTGTCCTCACAGTATCTGATAAGAAAGGTCAGTTGAAAGAGAACTACTCACTTGCGCCTATAGGCCCTAGCAGACTGGTGGTTGTGGCCGAGGCGCTGCAGGAGAGTGCAGTAGTTACGACAGGCGTTGCAAACAACAGGACGCTCCGAGAACTGCACCGGAACTCCCGCACCGCACAGCAACGGGTTCAGTTCCAGATAACCCTGTATGAAGATCAACATTTCATTTCTATTTAACTTAAAAAACAGCAAGATCTCTTATACACAGCGTCGATACAAGAAAGCCTGTCATAATTACAACGGTCCATTGTAGTTAAGTTATTACAATAATACAGGTTCGATATTAAATAAATAAATAAAAAGTCTTTATTTAACAAAATAATATTGCCGGATACAAAAATAAACTGTAGATCCCCGCACTAGGAACCAAATCCTGTGTCGCGGGTAATCAACCAAAACCAGGTTACGAAATCTGTTATAATAACACCAATTTATTATAGCGAGGCCCTTCATAACAACATAGATTAATTACAAGGGAAGCCCGAAATAATTAGACCAATTCGATATATCGAAGCCTATCATAATTGCAGGGGTTCGTTATAGTGAAGCCTGTTATAATTACACCGGGCAAACTAACTACGAGGCACGTAACGTAACAAAACTGTCTGTCTCTTTCACTACACGACCAAGCTTTGCGGTAACAGAACTGACATTGTTGAAATGAAACTTCTTGTGGGAGAACTTTGAAATTCTGATCGGCGTCCTTTTTGTGTGACGAAAAATGATGAGGGTAAAACACAGTGTCGAGTAGAGTATCACTTCTATCGTGTGTCTTTATGATACAGCTATTTTTTTTTGTGTTTGCAGCATGTTAGAAATACATGTTTTTTTTTATTTAATCTGATATGATGTTTGTATTAAAAAGTGCCTCATTGCAATTACTATGAACGTGATGTGAACTATGAACTATCTTTAACTAATCAATCAGTATGTAGTAAAACCTGTAAAATATGTTATCCAATAAGCATTTCGAATACTCTGCATATAGAGAGATTTGTATGGAGATATCCTTGGTTAATATAAGTTATGATCGGAGGACTCACATGATGTATGAAGTGTACATTGTGATGTTTGGTGATCCTCCGTCGGCACAGCACACACGCCATTAGAGGTGCGAGGGCTCGGTAGTGATCGCCACATAGTGGAATCGTGTGCAAACCCGGGTAGTCGCACTTCAATTTCAACTGTAAAGATCACAACCAAGCGATTATGTATATGATGATAATGACTGAACTCTTTATATGTCCACTTAACTAGTTGAACCTTCAAGTTGAAAATTTCTCACCGAGCGCACCTATAAGTATGTTCCTGCAGCTGAGAACCACCAATCTTTTAGGCTTAGCATGTCTACTATATTAGACAACATTGTCATATAATATTAAATTAGATTACAGTTAAAACTATGTTAAAATAAAAGCCGGAGTCTCATGCTGTGGGCTTTTTTGAAAAAAAAAAAAAAAACTTTTTTTACAAACACCATATATCTTTTTTCATTTTCATTATATATTTTATTTAACAACCCTTCTAGTATAAGTGTTGGGATAAAGAATTTTCCTTTTGAATGTATACTTCTTTTGGCGTGTTAGGGAAAAATTATGAGAGTAAATTTTTACGATGCGCGTGCACACCGCCGTCACGAAAAACCGACACCCTGAAATTAGCTATAGTCAACATTTTATTTAAAAAAAGTATGTAATTATTAAATACCTTTTTTCTATTGTTGGTATCGTTTTTTCTACAAACGTAGAATAAGGCGAAAAATAAAATTTTTGAAAAGATTTTTATCTTGTTACGCTAAAGAAGTATAACTTCTAACGCGTGTACATAAGTACACACAGACTTTTTTTATTTGATTAGTTTTTATTTGGATCTAAAACCTGTAAAATGAATCGCAGAATGGCAATTTTGTAAAACTATAAAGAAGCCGAATGTATTGATACATCCTGTATAACTACTAAGTTTATATTGCAAACAACTTGTTTTCAAATAAAAAAAAAAACTGTACATATAAATAATATTTATATGGCTGTTGTTTATTCGGCTTCATCCCCTAAACTGCTGAATGTTTCACATTACATTTACAGACAAGTAGAGAATTTTCTAGAATATTTTTCGCGGTTACATATCATTATGCTATCCATTGGGGTAAGATGCACAGTAAAGATAAACAAATAAACTAAAAATCGGTTAAAAAGTTAAAACAAAACTATTTATATAGGAACAAAGTCGCAAGCAGTAACTAGAAATTACTAAAGTCATAAGTTAAATGAAAACTTAAAAAAAAAACAGACTTGCTTATATTGTCAATAATAAAAACAGATAAAAAGGATAATCAGAAGCAGAATAATGTCTTCAATGATTCAAGAACTTAAATATATTGTTAACTAGTCTTTAATAATGTCTATACATTTTTTTTTCTAAAAGACCTCTAATCTCGAACATGGCCTTAAAAACATTCGTTTGTATTTTCTGATTATACTCATTAATGGCTTAACTAATTTTTACAAAATTTTTTTCACGGGAAGCTTATGTCATCTTTCAATAGAGAGAGAGAGAGTACGAGAATTGTCAATAATTCTTTTAAAAATACAAAAAAAAACCACAATAAAACAAGTTTTTGTTGGCTTTTAAGAGATTTTGACGCTATATATAGTAGTATAAGGTCATTAAATAATTGATATGCTATAGTTATTTTATGAGTATTTTTCATATTTTCACACACAATATTTATAGTTGATAACAACTGTAAATTACATTTTATCATATTTCCAAACAATAATCGCATAAAAAATGCGAGAAAAGCCGCGAGCACAGCTATTACAAGATACACTTACAACTTTGTTGACACTGCTTCTCATTTTGATTAGCCATTTCCTTCGGATCGAGTAATCAGCTGCGCCCATACAGCCTTCAGTGTGGCAGGTAGCGATCCGGCCTGAGACCACTGCCGGGGCTGGAGCTTCTTCTTCACTCTCCTCATCCAACGTTGGGCTTACCGGTTTCTCCGGTTGCCTGGAAAATTTTATTATTCAATCCTGATTAACTATTCTTGGAATACTACAATCCTTTTAACGACTCATTCGAACAATCTGAAAGTGATTAGAGTAAGTACTAAACGCACTTACCATGATTTTGATATATTCGTTTGTCCGTATGTTGCAACTTTGAAGTCCAACTCAGCACTAATAAGGAAAGAAAGAAGATATTTAAGATTATTGTATTAAATTTATTTAGTAGTTTTCAAGATTGATAGACAACACATCCTAAACTGGTGGTTCCGGAAAAATGTCATTTTTCACAGGAGCGAAAATCATCCGTTGTTAGGGTTAAAATTAGGATGATTTCTGAGATATTACTGATATGAAATCTTATGAGGACACTTAAATTCATCAAAATATCTCATACAGTAGATGCGTACACAGATAATATAAATTCAAATTTATACAACAATAAAAAAATAAAATTAATTTCCTTAAAAACGACTAGAGATGAAACTTCTCGGTAAATATCGATATTTTTCTGATAATTTACTTCGATGTTGTTACGTACCATATTAAAAAAAACATCTCTCACTACATAACCTTGAAGAAATAGGAATGAACAATATAAAAATTACTAAATCGATACTTTTCAATTTATTATCTAAATCGATATTCAAAATTAAATCGATTCGAAACTTCGATAATTCCGATAGAGAGAAAACGACTTTTATTCATGATTTTGTTCGATTGTTTAATAGTGTTTTCTTGTTCAAAGGATTGTGAGACTTACGCGGCGCTTGTGGGTGACGGCAGAGATGTCAAGGAGGGTAACGGGGGCGCGTCCATGTGCCTGCCCTGTGGTCGTTTCCTGTACGAGGGACAGTTCGCACGCCTGTCCACGTGTCTATAGCACGCGTCGCACAGACAACTGTCTATCGTTAACTTTTCCTCATCTAAAACGATACAGTTTGTCGTTAAAACTATATTCAACTGCACTTTTCCAGTGCTACGCGTTAGAAAATAACAACCAAGATACCCAAGTGATTTGACCGATAGAATATCGATATATTCTGCATGTTCTAATTCCGAAGTGATCAATGTATTTTTCGAAATTCGTGTACTATTTTTACTAATACTATATCGGTGGGACAGTGAAAGAAAACATCGTAAGGAAACCTGAACCTGGAAAATATTCTTGTAGATCAATGGCATATAAGAAAAGATATAGAACTATTGATTTTTCCGATGTTTAAATCGCCAATACCTCGTCGGCTAACGTGGTGAATCAGCCCGTAACTTCCTCAGGAAGGACTCTTATAAGCTGACATTATAATTAATTGTATACATTACGAATCTTACTAAGCCTCACATGGCAACATGGCAGAGATATGGGGGTTTCAACAAATATAACGAACGTCTTTTTTAAATACATTTTTTATGTAAAATAAAAGTAAAGTCCTCGAACAATTGTCACAAGATGAACAACTGAGTATTTTTGTACGCGAGCAATAACAGATTATAGTGGCTAAATCAACGCGGAGTTTAAGGAGCAGGGGCTTTTACTGAAAATCACATGGTTTGTTGGTACAAATAGTCACTCTTGAGCCCATGCATGAGTCTCCATGGCCTGAATTAAAATCTAGTAGTTTCCATTTAAGTAATATTTAATGTTACAACAGTGGTTTTAAATTATAATCTAAACAACCTCAAATAGTACAATTTGCTAGTATTTATAAAAATAATAAAGCATATTGTGTTGTTTTTTTTATTAATCCAACGCATTTCTACTCAACATACAAAAAAAAAGGAGAGGGTCGAGAGACAAATTTCACGACATCTCATTAGGGGGAGTCAAAAAATTCTCGAAAACGCCTAAAGTAAATAATGGACGTTTCCTAATATAAAAAAAATCTTTAAAAATCCAGAATTTCTTACCAACTAGAGAAAAAGAAGTTTAGAATGTCAAAATCCAAAAAAACACCATAATATCGCTAATTATAATGTAGTAATTTTGGTTGAACCAGTGTAATGGAAAATAACTCACTGTCCAATATCTTCTTTTGTCTCTCGGAACTCTTGATCTGCGCGATATGGCAAGGTGTATCGAAGAGGCCGAACTTGCCGCCGCAGTAGAAGCACTGGTCCATGCAGAGGCGGCCGGGGTGGATGCTGAACGATGATGCCTTCTCGGGTATCACCAGGTTGAGGGTCTCCTTCGGTTCCGTTGGTTCTGGTACGGCTTCTGCGTCTACTGATTTCAAGAAGAAGACTTTATGCTTATATATATATTTTTTTGTGGTTAAGCACACTTTTTCCACAATCATGTCATTTCGTAGTACATTGATTTCTTTATTTAACTTGTGTTCTTCGAGACATAATATGTGACATGTATATGTGTTAAAAGCAGCAATGTAAAAGCAGCTAAAAATGTACAATTTTTATAC
The DNA here is from genome assembly GCA_035772565.1 of Antheraea assamensis. Taxonomy (NCBI): domain Eukaryota; kingdom Metazoa; phylum Arthropoda; class Insecta; order Lepidoptera; family Saturniidae; genus Antheraea; species Antheraea assamensis. The sequence continues at coordinate 455,592 of JAQQSE010000135.1, read as the reverse complement.
AATAAAATTTCGTTTCGTAATATACACTTATTTACTCTAATTGTTTTGTGTTTTTATGGTATCACCATTTGTGATATACTTAAGAAGTCGGTTTTAAAAATTATATATATTTTTATACAGTAATATTTTATTCTGTATTATATTAGTTTACTTTATCTATATTGTATTTCATGACGTGTGTAGAGATATATATTTGTAATAGAATTTTACTTAACTTATTGAAGCAACTTTAGAAGTGATTAAACATAATTTCAATATAACATTAAAATCACTTAGAAATAAAGCATGCATATATTTATTATTCTTAATTTAAGAAGTGATGATTTTTTTAGAAAATATTCATTTGAAGTTAAAACAAATCTTATGGAACTTTAAATAAAAATAGATAATTTCGAGTTATTAGTAGAGTGTTTGAAAAAAAAAACCATAAACCATAACCATCCAAAAGCCCGGGAACCGTATTTGTTAACAATCATATTTACAAGCACTCTTGTATTCAGTGGAACGTTTTTCTTTTCTTTTAACAGAATATATATGGTCCAAACTTTATTTAATAAAAAAAAAAAAGTAGTGTGTACTTACGTATACGCGTTAGAAGTTATACTTCTTTGGCGTAACAACATAAAAATCTTATAAAATATCTTATCTTTTGCCTTATTCTACGTTTATAGAAAAAACGACACTAACAATAGAAAAAAGTATTTAATACATACATACTTTGTTTTGAATAAAATGCTGACTATAACTAACTTCAGGGTATCGGTTTTTCGTGTCGGTGTGCGCGCGCATCGTAAAAATTTACTCTCATAATTTTTCCCTAACGCGCCAAAAGAAGTATAACTTCAAAAATCAATTAAGGCTATATAACTAAATAATTTGCTACAAATCTAGAAAATATTTATATAATCTAATTTAAATTGAGGGGAAAAAATTGCTTATAATCAAGAATGATTGTGGAGAATAGACAAAACGTCTAACACCTCTGACAATAAACAAAGAACGGTTGGATACACAAGTCTGGTTGTCAACCTTATAGGAATAAATACCGCATGTGTGATAAAAATGACGGAAATAATTATTAATAGGTAAAACCGAATGATATGTAACATCAGTGCGGTCGCCCATCATATTATTTACTACTAGCTGATACCCGCGACTTTATCTACAGAGGTAAAAAAAAAAATTGAAAACAAAAATATACTTTAAGTAATTAAAAATTGCTTTAGTCTTTTGTAGTGTTTATAAAAATCGTAGTTACTTAAAACATTATATTCTATTAAGTTATCACGATAATTTAAATTGGAATCCAGTGTCTACTAATAACTAAAAACGGAAAAAATAAATCCAAATATACCTAATATTTTTAGTACGTGATGCGCGCACAACGACAGACCTTCATTATTTTATTATATATAAATACTTATATATTGTTGATGTGACTATGGTGCTTTTGTTGTTAACTACACTTTTTCTTTGGTTTAACCCTAAGACTTTAGTGATTTTAAATTAGCTTTATTTATTTTTATCATTACTATTTAAACTGTATCGAAAAATATACTTATATATGACCTATACCAGCGGTTCTCAACTTTTTTTTATACTTTTTACAAATTCATACAACATTTGTGATAGTACAAAGTGAACGAAAGTGACAGTTTGTAAACCTGGCAATACACTAATGTATCGGGACACGGTGGTTGAGAACCGCTGACCTAGACGATACTCTTGACAAATCCTTTGTTTCCTAGTAAAATCTTGTCAAATTCTGTTTAGCTCTTTCAGAAATTATAACCCTAACAAACATAAAACATTTCATTTGTATTTTTATATTTGATCTCTTGAAGATGGAAACACTACGCCTGGCATATTTACCATTTTATGTATATATAGCGATAGTTTTGCGTACGAACATAAAAACATTAAGCGGCCATGTTTTTTTTAGTATTATGATGATGATTTATACCTTCTATTAATAAAAGCTTGTGAATAGATTTTAGCATTCATATTGTCAGTTAATATCAGAGGTTACATAAAATATTGTAGATATATTAATTAATTATAAATGACAAGTACAATGTTTAATAGACAATAAAAAAAAACATATGTAACATCTGATTTATTGACAATGTTTTAAAACAAAGTGCAAACATACTATGAGAATTGAAATTTTGAAATATTTTGTCTTGTTCCTCTTTAGATTCCAATATAAAATTCGGTTGTTTTTTTTTATTTCGAGTGACCTTACGGTGGTGTTATAATTGAATTGTTCCCATTTTAAATACACACAAACCGATGTTTACTTTATAGAAAAACTAGCGACAGGCCGTGCCTTCCTCCGCTTTAAATTCTGATAGGAATAAAAAAAAAATAACCTATACCGTTCAGTGATAATATAGCTTCCGAATACTGAAATAGTACGTCAGATTTTTCCCTTTTTTCCTATATATAAATAAATATTTTAATTATGTAAAATTACATAATATTTACTTGTTTCCATTTTGTTTGTTTTAAGATTATGTCTATGTCTAAATATGTCACTCGGACTTTGCTCTAAAATATTTTTAAGAAAATCAATTCATAACCGGAAAATACATATTCTATATAATATAGGATTCTACTACTACATGGAAAAAAAACGTCCGGCATACTTTATTGCTCTCGATAGTTAGACCAGGATAAGTTTTTTTTTTACGGTCTGATTAATTTCAATCACAAACAGAAAATAAATAAGGCCAAATTTCACCTACATATATTTTGTAAACTAAGAATTATTTTCTATTATTTAATTTTATTTATTTCAATATCCCTACAAAAATATTTAATATATATTCATAAACTTTAATTTCACTCATTTTACTTCAACTCGTCAGGTTATATTTTATTGTTCTAAATGTATATATTGTAATTTAAATTGAACGAATTCGCGAGCAGTTACCATATTCATAAATAGAAGCAGAACATTTTCAGTGACAAATTCTATTATCAAGTTGTGTGTTTCAAAATTATTTATTGCAGCGCAATTTAATTATAAGTAAAACCGTATGTTTGCACTAAGTCGAGGGCGCGGGGTGAGTGATGTATCCACACACCATGGTTGTTAAGCCGATTACTGTAATGAGACTTTCTGTGCCCACCATCGGATGCTGCGCCCGCGACACCCTGCCGACAAAACAAAACATCCTTTAACGTTAAGTGGTCTCCGAAGCCTGTAACTATGTATAATCGACCTTAAAAGAGCCGCAGTATAGAGTACGAGTACCTACTGAGTGGTAGAAATAGGTATGGTCATGGTGTTCCAGGAGTCGAACCTTGTGCAGGATTTGCCACTGAATAACGGCATAAAACTAGAATAACAATTCGCTTTTCACGGTGACTGTCATCAAATTCTCATTTCTCGACGGTTATCACAGTTCTCACACTGTACTTTAACTATTGATGACATTGGCTCAGTGGTACCTCGTGAAACGACGTAGGTTAATGTAGAAATAATCGCAGCTTTTGGTGAAGGAAAACATTGTGATAATGAAATTGTCTTAGAACCCTTAACTTATAGATGAATATTAAAAAAGTACAATAGTTTTGCCTAGCTCAGGATAAAAAGAATATGTAAACAAAATCCACTAATTTTTTAAAGATTATATTTTACTTTGGGAGTATACAGTTATACAATTAAAATTAGTTACATGAAAAAATTTAAATAAATAGTACTGTGATTGCTCTCTGAAATTCATGTCTAAAAATGACCTGCAGGATACAATCAAATTTGACATAATATATATAATACTATATAAAAGAAAAAGAACCTATATACTTTATAGGTTGGCGTTTGACCACAATCTAACTTGCTATTAAGTGACCTAAAACAGTAACATATAATGTACCACACTGGCTCATATGTGCAGTTCCAACAACCCTATATAAATGCTTGGCAACATATTTTCAACATGAGGGTGATATCTAGCCGAGTGGGCATTAGAAAAAGCTTTATTTTGAGATACCAGTTTCAATTAAGTAAGCACAACAATATCTCAGTTAAGCTCTTATTGTACACTGATTTAGAGAAAGTCACAATTCCAAAGTATTTCATAACGCACACAGAGTAAAACAGAACTCCAGAATAAACCTTGATATTAAGAAAATTTAAATGAAAATTTATAATATAAAAGTACGGATATTGTTCTTTACCTACTTTGCAAGTTTCAAATATAAAGTAGGCTGTACTTTACTCTTAAAAGTTCTCTTTCAATTTAATCATATTTCATTTCACAAACTTAGAAGATATACCATAATTATATAGTTGTAATTCACTAAGGGTTCAAAGATATCTGGTTAAATATAACTAGATTATCAAATATCAAATATGTACACTATAATATTTGTTAAATCACAATATGTAGACCATAATTTACTAAAAACTTGTTAATAAAGTTATTAAAGACTCACCTCGCGCCTTTCAATGGTGTAGTAAGCCTCATCTTCGTTAGCAGCTTCACCAATTTCAGGCGTCGGCTTTCCGGAACGGTACTTGCTCTTCTGGAAGGTCATCTTCAAGGAACTCCTCTGTTTCTTCTTATCCCGGTCCCCAGTGCCTCTGTTCAACTTTATCACAGTTTTCAAAGTACCGGTATAATCTCCGGAACCAGTTTTTGCAGTTTTATTCTTGATCATGCCACTGAGGTTGGCGCCGTAAATGCGTTCTTTTTCCTTGAGTTTTTCAATTTTGGCTTCCTTGGCTGCCTTATGGGTCAATAAACCTAAGGTTCTGAGGACGTATTCCTTGTGTTTTTTAGTTTCTGGTGTCTCATTGAAAACGTTGCTTGGCCCGGGCTGAGTTTCAGTCCTCGTTACTTTAGGAGATTTTAATGGTTTCGTTTCATTCTCCTTTAATGATTTATCACCTATCGTGATGCTTGGAGGCACAGTTTCTTTGTTATTTTTATCAAATTCATTACATTTATCTTCTTTTACATTATTGGATAGGTCATCACTGGTGCTTGCTTTACATGAATCTTTGTTTTCTTCCTTACCTAACATACCTAACTGACGCAGTACAAATTCTTTCCTTTTCTTTATATCATCTGTAGGAGTACTTGGTTCTGTTTGTGTTTCTGTACTTTTTGCCGATTTGGACTTCCTAGCTGGTCTACTATCAGCATCATTAGGTTTATCGGTTTTACTTTCGCTAACATAGTTTCTTAGTGAATATTCTTTTGGTGTATTTTCTGTGTTACTGCATGAATTTCTTCGCTGTGCTTGAGTTTCTTCTATCTTCGTGTTATTGGGTTTCTCTAATGATTCGTCAACATGGTCTTCTTGTGATGCAGTGTTAGTGGTTTTAGATTCTTGTTCGTTGTCTACCTTACAGTCTGCAACAGTTATACTGTCCGAGTCTGGTAGACTTTTGATAGAACAGCGTGCAGATCTACTCTGTTTAGTTATTTTTGCTTTCGTTTCGACCTCCGTTTGTATATTTTCTTTATCGTTCATGTCTAGATTTTCCACGATATTGTCTTCCAACTTATCTTCTGTATTCAGTATTTCCGCAATGTTTTCGTCTGATAATGAAGTTTTGGTTTTCGTATATTCGTTTGTTGGTGTGATTTCAGTTCTTACAGTGTCTTTAATAGTACCACATTTAGAAACACCAGAAGACAAAGATATATCTTCAGGTTTGATATTTTCTATTGGTGGGGGGAGTGCTTCAGTTTCGATGGGCAACGACTCCAGAGATTTCACAGCAACCGGCGGCGTTGGAATAATTGATATAGCTTGTGATATATTCTGATGTGTTGTTGACTTGATCTTTTCAATGGTTGCCATCTTATCTTCTTCACTGGTCGATTCAGAAGACTTACGTGATAATGATTCGCCGGATTTTGGTTTCGGTACACTTTGTTTATCATTACTACCAGGTTTAGATTCATTTATAACGCGCGGTGTTATAGATATCTCGTTAGCATCTAAAACAACTCCTGCCACTAAATTATGAGTTGGATTGGTAGGATGCAATGTAGCAAACTGATGTAAATCGAGCTGAGTGGATGCTGCTTTGTCAACAGACTTCCTTATTTCAGTCAAAGTTACATCTTTACCTAGTGATTTTTCAAATATACTGATAGCATCAGACTCTCTGGAATGATTGGAGCTTATAGATTCTTTTCTTGTACTGAGGCTGTTTCTTTTTATCAATGTTACCTGAGTTGGGGAGATCAACATCAATAGATTTTCTCACTTGATCCCTCTTCACTATAGAAATAGCTGAATTGTTTTCAAAACAACTCAGTACATTCTCTTTTTCTATAGGCTTTTCGGGAGACCTCACAGCCTGTATATTTTTTAATGGTTTAATGTCAGCACCAGACTTAGGAATTAATACCACATCATTGGTTACCATCATTGGCTTGCTATCACTAGCTCTTGATTCTGATTCTAGTCTCTGTCTTCTTTTGTCAAATTCTTCAAATTCTTTCAGTCTATCCATCAATTTATCAATACTCGCCACAGAAGTACATTTGTATGTAATCTCATGTCTGGAAGTATCTAGTGTCTTCTCAACTGGATCTTCTTCATAATGTAATCGAATGGTCTCACTATCATCAATTTTTGATGGTGTACTCTCATTACTATTTTCTATACACACATCAATACCTTTTACTGGAGTATTAGATGTTGAAACCACTATATTTTCTTCATTATTTAATTGTTTAGGTGCTCCATAAAACTTGGACACTTGTTTGACTTGCATTACATCTGTTGAGTTATCTGTGGGTGTCTCAGTTGCTAATTCATGGTCCCTATTAATGTTCTGATCCAAATTGTTGATCAGATCATCAATTTCTTTAGATAATGACTCCAGTGTCTCTTGCTTATCCTCATTAGTGTTATTTGTAATAGTGCTACTAATGCAGATTTTATTTGGGTCTGGCCTTGCTGCAGCTGCAGCCTTCCGCCCTCTCCTAGCCTTTTTTATGTTCTTTGTCATCTCCCTGGTATTAAAAGTCTTGGACATACAACTCAGTATACTACTACGGTCTTCCAATAGTGTATCATCATCAGTCTTCAACAAAAGTTTGTTTTCAATATCTGACACATCTATATTGACTAATTTTATTCTATTACTATTATTGTTGTCAGAGTCTAATGAAGGACTTCTTTTTAAGCTCAGTTTTTTCTTATTACTTTTGTTTACAATGCTACTACTTTCTGCATCTTGTTTAGTTTCAGACGTTTTGTCATTAACTGAAGGCACTTTTTGAAGAGTTGAGATCTGTACATTATTTTCAATATCTACATCTAGATCAGTCTTAGATTTTTCTAGGTTTTTATTGAGCTCCTTGCTGCTATCAGTATCATTAAGTGGTTCACTGAGACTTAAGTCAGACTCAGTGTTTTCTGAGCATTTTGATATCTCACTCCCATCACGTGAGCAGGAGCGTCCCTCTTTTAATCTTTTTACAATCTTCTCCAGTATCTGCTGCTTCAGCAGGTTTTGAATCAGATAACAGTCTACGTCTTTTTTTCTGCTCCTTCATCACAACTTCATTTAAAAGATTGTTCTTCACCTTTCTAGGCTTCCCACTTCGAAGATTTTTGCCTTCAAAAAGTGAAGGGCTGTTGCTTCCTTTCAGAACGCATTGAGTATGGACTAGTGCGGGGGCCAAGCACTAAACTGCTTGGAGAATCACCGAGCATAGTTTTCATCATAATTAAATCAGAACTGAGTCTCTGTCTTCTGCCAGCAGTTTTTGGACTAGAAGATCTAGAGTTGGGTGTGTCGTCCGCAGGCTCCTTCTTGATATCAGAAGCTGCTATTAGTTGGACGGTATCTTTATCTTGAGAATTATCAGGTTCAGTTTTAATTGCAGCTTTTCTAGCTCTTGTAACAGTTTGTTTTATAGCTCTCTTAGCTTTTTCTTTAGCTATAGCAACTTTTTTACTTCTCAATGTCTTTCTTATTCCCAACGGTCGCTTCTTAACTATTGCTTTTGGTTTATTTAAAATTCTTCTACTTTCTTTGGACGTTTTAGGCTCATCATGGCTGGTTTTGTTTCTGTCATCATCTATGGCATCGGAAGCCTTCTTCCGGGCTCTAGTCTTGGGCTCTATCACTTCTTCATCAATACCTTTGTCTTGATCTTCTTTAACTTGTTTAGTTTTCATGTTGGAATGTGTAGTGGGAAGTTTTCCCGTTCTTCCGACATTAGGTAAAAGCTAACAATACTCACTATTGTTTTGTCAAATTTCAAGTGTTCAACTGGGTATATTGATATTTATCCTTGTGCTTTTTGATAGTTTCTTTATATAGTTTGACTATCTATTTTTGTTTCAGTCAATTTGTTATCACATCAATTACAATATACAGAATGCTGGTTGGTTCCTTTTTCAATTATTTCTTGACCTTTGAGCAAACACAAATATAAGCCATGACGCACCTGTGTAGTACGCCATTTAGACCTGAAACGTAAGTAATATCTATTAAATATCAATACAATTAAACATTTCCGGCATGGCAATATAATTTATATGGTAAACAACAGAACTATAAAGTAATGGCAAAAAATAAATACTATAGATTAAGTTAATTATATAAAAAAGTTAAATTATTAAGACCAACATGTTTAGATATATTTAATCGAATAAAATATATATGTTCACTTATAAATTGTTCTCAAAATATACAGATAAACAAATGGTCTCGCGCCATAATCATCAACTTCGCGCACTAAACTGACATTATTTTCTACTACCAAAACATTGTTTTATATGTCTGTATCGCATCAGAAACAAACAATTTACGTAAATATTAATTCAAATAACTGTTTACTTAGTACGTTGCTGTGAAAATAGCGGCGGAAAACTCATGAAAAACCCGATGTTTTGGTTGAGATCGCATCTGACATTCAACGCCACCTAGGTACAGCTGACCGAGTGCGTACGCGTCGAGCGAACGAAAGCACCAATTCATTTCCCTAACCGTGGCGCACCTCTACAATGTCCTCACAAAATACTCACAATTTATCGAATGAAACCTCCAAAAACCACAATAAACAGTTATATAGATACACAATGCACCATAATATGCGAAAAAGTTCAATATAAACACGCGATTAAACTTAGAAAACGATTTTTGAAAAGCACAATTGTCTGCAGCCGTCCGCCATAATGTTTCCTTCGAAACGAATAATATAGTTCTTATTGCTCTTGTAGCAATTCTCTCTATTCGCTATTCAAAATGGCGACCGCGCTGCGATCACCGTGCGCGTTTGCGCGACTTTTTGCCGGAAAAACTGGACAGATCCTGAACAACGCAACTGATTTGGGTGCAAAATTCAACCAGGGATCACAATCGGTAATTGTTTTATTATATTTTTACTCGTGTCGTGTAGAAATGTTGCTTTGACCGCGACATGTGACATTATTATGGGTGTATACCCGTCCGCGCAAGTTTCTTTCAGAATAATATTTTTTATCATGGATTTATTTCAGAATGACATTGATTAATGATACACGAATAAGTATTTCAATGTTGTTAATTTTATCTTTAATGAGAATATCGTTTAAGCAAATCATTTTTTCTATCGAAACTTTATATTTGTTGTTATTATTAATAAAAACGCATTTTTACTGGCACTTGTTTATATATATTTCACCAAACCGTGTCGCAGGCCATATTTTAAACAGTTCTATAGCTAATATGCCACTGCCTAGTATTATAAACGGAGTTATGGAAGGCCAAAACCCGATTTTGAAAATGAATTATGAGAATGACCTTAATGACTTTATAATAAAATATATCTTTCTTTGTTTCAGGTTCTTGTTGCCAGATGGTATTCAAATTATGCTAACTCTCCGTTCGTCAGAAAGATAAAAGAACAATATGAATTCGAAGTTGTCAAGAATCCATCGGAATGGGAATATGTGCAGAGGCTTATGCCTTTCGAAGTAATACCAAAAGTCACACCAAAAGAATGTTATCCTTCTGGGTGGATTCCACCTAAAGAAGAAGCCACAATGCTTCCGTACTTTATTCCAAGAACGAAAAACGCAGAAATTCCTATATATTTAGATGTCACATTTAGGGGACAAAGAAAAATATCTGTTATTAAAAAAATCGAAGGCGATATATGGTTAATGAACGATGAAATAAAAAGTTATTTGAAAAATAAAAATAACAAATACATCGAAACTAGAGTACATGAAGTTGGTAGATTTATCGAAACCAAAGGCGATTACGTGCATGATTTACATCAATGGGCACTATCTAAGGGCTTCTAAAACAATATTGTAGATTAGTATTGAATAAAAAATTTAATAGTTTATTCCTCGTTTCATTTACGCTATCTAATAAAAACTTTATAATATTTGAAAGAGAACACAAAAGTTTAGAATTAATGACACCGTTTACATATTTTTCAAAATCTCATCCACCATAACAACTATAATAAACATTAAACCGTGTTCAAATTATGTTTTAATTATACATTATAATTGACCAAGAGATATGAAAAAAGCGGTAAACACATTTTCTTAACATAGATTTCACAAAATTTGATATTAAAGGCAGTCATCAAATTCATACTTGCTATGTCATCAGATGATGCTATCTATCTGATCAGATGCGTCAACAGATTTTAACAATCTATGAAATCACAAAATAATAGCACATTTTTTTTGAATAAATTATAATAAAGAACGATCAAAACTTATTTGGAGGAGTGTACACGGCATGAAGTTTGTTTTATTCAGCCGCCGTCAGTGGCGCTGGCGACGGCGGAAGGTTTTATCTACGTAGCTATATAACATCCGTTCACGATCGCTGGGCCTCTCCACGATATATATAATTTCGACTCGATATCCACTCTTTATTACAAAAACAACATTTCTATATCAAATACGAGTCTTACAAACTCATTGACACGTTTTTCGCTTAACAACGTGTCCGGCTACGCTATCAACTTTTAGGTTACTTTAATAATTTATTGCATTGGTTAATTGACAATAATTCACGTAATTGTTGAATCTAACATTATAAACTTCAATAAAATAGTTGTTTATGAATGTATGAACTAATAAGGAATCGATATGTACGTTTACGGTGACGTTACGTAAGGCAATATAAGCATGATGTGTAGGTATCTACAACACATAATAACGCAATGATTTTCAAGGCCAAGCGCTTTCAGAATGACACGTGTACGCCGTACAATAATTTTAATTGCACCACAATCAATAATACATCTGTGCGGGGGTTGTTTTGTATGTGATTTTGAATAATTATAACTTTTATTTTTCATATACCTATGTGAATGAAATAAATGTCAGTTAAGTTTATCTTACTTTGATGTTTAAAATAAATGAATAATTACATATGTAAATATTTTCTGTTTACAGATAAGTTATTTTTCATTGAATTCGTTTTGTTTCTTTACTGTATTTGATCGTTGAATTACATATGTTTGTGAGGTTTATAAATCTTCATAATTAAAAATATGTATTCAGAGCAGAGGTTGCGAGTGCAAGAGCTTAGACTCCGATCATTTGACCTTGCCAATATTTCTTTCGTAATGTTAGTCCTTTCAGAGTTCTATAAGCGGTTATTAATCACGTTTTTATTTTCAACTATTTTACATATTGACAAACCATTTGATATTATTAATGTAGACGGTCGTTATTTCACTGGTTATAAATTTAACTGAATAAGCAAAGCTAAGATGGGTAATGTTAACCTGCCGTCCAATGGGCTAAAGACTCCTAGGCGCGGGGGGTAAAGTTCTACGGGAAGCGAAACTATGGCCACGCGTACTATTTTAGACTCGAGTAGTGTTTGGTGACGCTGTAGAAGGTCGAAGAGGCCACTACTAATGTTATCTACTTCGAAAAAAAAAATGCTATCGACTTTTTTACAAATCATTTTAATATATTCTTATGATATTTTTTTATATGTCGATAGATTTTTAACTTGCGGGCCGGTAAATAGTTTCATAAGTACTAATCAGAGTAATTGTAATTATCTATATTCAAAACTAGCTTTTTTCAGCTGTTTCGCTCGCATTACGGTAGTAAAATATATTTTTCTATCCATCAGGATATGAGGAAATGTAAGTTTGTTAGTTACGCTTTCACGCCATAACTATTTAATCAATCATTAAGAAATCTTCATCTTCACGTTGTCGAGAGAACGAAAAAGGGGGCATATGATACTTTCCGTCTAAAAAAGTAATGTTTTCAGCGAATACGTCAAATCTAATCGCGAGTAATAGCTGGGTTGTCCCCAAAGCCGACCATTGTTGTGATTATGTTCAAACACTTTAGGAGGAAATGTGATTTCAAAATATTTGTATAAAATGTAGTTTATGTAAAAGGGAAAAAGTTGTAAAGCAGATTTATTAAATGAGTGTTTATTTCGGTGAACGTATTGCGTTGTTTTATACTCCAATTAGCTCAACAGCTATTGTGAAGCATATATGGAAATACGTCATATACTTTTCATATTACTTAATATAAGAAATTAAAATTTAGAAAGTTATTTCATAACGGAACGATGTTCAAAAAGTTTTATTAGAAATTTGGCCTTCTCTACAGTGTTAATATTTTCTCGATTTTATTCACTAGACGAATTAGATTATAGGTTTTCATACGTGGAACAATGGAAATTCACAACTCATATTAACATATAAGTGTATTATTATTTAACAATTAATATCGGCGGTTATATATACGTACATTGTAATTAAAAACCTTGGCATTTATTATATATGCTTATGTTAGTGTAACCGTGTTCAAAAAACACGTGAATTCTACTTATTAACAATCCAATTGCAAACAATTAAATATAACTAAATAAGTACACGAAATTGAACAGCTTAACGTAGGATATATATGTAAAGAGTTATTTACCAAACTGTCAATAGGAGTTGAAGTTCGTAGATTCTTTAAATAAGCCCTGTTATAAAGAACGTTTGATGTAAGTAAACAGATAAAACTGTATACGGCTCGACGTACGTCTGTCATTAAACAGATATACCTCGTACCTTAACTTTCGAGAAAATTTCAGAACTCGTCTCGTCTACTCGTATATAAAGTTTCTGTAAGAAAGATATTTTCAAATGGTTGAAAATGGTGTAAAGCTCATGTAACTGAAATGTTTTAAATTGAACTTGCCAGAGTTTATGGATTGTATTGTACATAATATCAGGTGTTATCTATAGGTATATGCGCTTTACTGGGTTAGAATGTATTAAACTCCATAGTTCGACTATTTATTAGATAAGGAATAATAATGTTCTTCAACTTTATCAATAACTACAATTATAATGGCCATTATAATATAAAATCACAGCTTTAGTGTCTGTCTGTGTTCCCTTACTTTTTCTAAATCATGTAACGGGTTTTAAATAAGGTTTTATTACAGTAAAATACATGCATATTATTTTCATAGATAGCAGAGAAATGTTTATGTATTTTAGTTACTTTTAATTAAATGTATTTTTAAATTAAATATTCGTTTTTAATAAGTGTATTTTTCGATCGCTTTGATTACTAACGCTGTTTAAGTAAACATTATGAGATAGATTCATCCAAATAATGTATTACTACGAAATTGTATACTTCAAAAAGACGCAATTATGAAAATATCCATTCTAATTCAAAGGATAACAAATAGTAACAATTTTCATCTCCTATATATTATTAATAAATAATGGGATATTTATGAAGCTGTTTCAACAAATGTAGTATTAATTATTATGCAATTGAATATGTTAGTTACATTGAGCATTTAATGTAGATTGAAATTGCCCTACACAGCAAATCATTGCCGTTATTATCTTAGAAGATATAACAGATTAAAAATTGCGCGCAACAAAAACAGACAGTTTCAGTTACGAGACGTTAGGAAAATTATTTAGATTTTGATGAACTGTTAAAATGCCAAAAAATCGCTCGGCATGTACATGTACTTAAACTGAACGGTTCATTGCACTCGTGCGAAGCCGGGGAAGGTCACTAACTATGTAAAGTCATACGAAATATTACCGCCAGCGTCATTCTCGTGTAATACGCCACGTTACAATGTAATAATGTAACTCGTCGTATAGAACAAAAGGATCTAAAAATAACCCCGCGATACCATATATTTATTACTACTATACAGGTTGTATTTATATTTACTCATGACTCGTATATATTAGGCTTATCAATATAAACAAACTGATATAAATAAAACACCTTTTACACATCCAATTTAGAGCGATACCATTTTATAAAAGACTTAAATGTGTAGTAGAATCTTTATTGTTGTGTTTGCAAGCTTTGAAATAAATGGTAAGTTAAGCATACGAACAAAACAAAATGATTTAGTAAGGATAAACATTAACTAATGTTCTCTGTTAATGTCATTTAATGAATAGTACAAAGTATGGTCACTTTTCGCGTCTCTCTGTGGCCCATAGTTCTTTTAAACTACACAACAGATTGTAATGAGTTTTTTTTATTATAATTTACGGAGTTTCTATCAAGAAATTTGTATGAAAGCACACAATTTTTTTTAAACAACGATTTTTATAAGTACCTACTTCTCGTTGAGTTGAGTTTTCTTACAGTGGAGAAGTGGTGCAAGCTGTGTAGTTCTTATATGTTTTCTTCTATACATAAAATATTGTGTTAAGATAACGATGTAGACGAAGTCACGAGTATCAGCTAGTTCATATCATTTTTTTTTTAAATAGAGAAAAGTCTGTACGTACTGTAATGAAACTGTAAAACTAATTTTTCGAACGTCCACATCACTACATAGTATAAAACAAAGTCGCTTTCTCTATCCCTATATCCCTATGTATGCTTAAATCTTTAAAACTACGCAACGGATTTTGATGCGGTTTTTTTTATTATTTTTTTTATATTATAGGGGGCAAACGAACAGGTGGGTCACCTGATGGTAAGTGATCACCGCCGTCCATAGACACTAGCGACACCAGGGGAGTCGCAAGTGCGTTGCCGGCCTTTTAAATATGTGGGCCTCCGGCGCTCTCACTGACCGAACGAAACGCAACAGTGCAAACACTGTTACTTCACGTCGGTTTTCTGTGAGAGGGTGGTACTACCCCGGGCGAGCCGACCCATTCATGCTGAAACCAGTAATAGCTTCAGCGTAGTTCTACCACCTACAATAGATAGAGTGATTGAAGAGGAAGGTTTATATGTATAATAACATAAATTAAATAGTAGAGAAATACTGTTATTTTTGAGGTTACTCCAAATTTAACGCGTACGGGCCACGGGCAGTAATGAATAAATCAAAACTACTGGATCGATTTTAATCATTTTTTCAGCTAATGAAATAGGCTATATATTTTATACCCGTGCGAAGCCGGAGCGGACCGATAGTTGATAATATATGTAAACGATTGTGACGTATGGAAATGACGCCCCTCACTGTGCATCCGGCGAAAACGAATGTATGTATTTATAAATATAAATGTTGGTAAAAGTATGTTTTGTATGACGGAAAGATAAACCAGATCGAGTTTCTTGCTAATTCTTCTCGGTGACTGGGTTGTTTTCCGAACTGGTGGTAGTTTTTGACCATCATAATATCAATCTTTATCTGATTGAAAATATCACTTACCTTTAGAATTTCCTTTACATCATATATTCCAATGTATAACTTAGAAAAGACTGAAAATTATATGCAACAAAAAAAAAGTTACTTAAGAGACGGGACTTACACAGCTTCTTTGACTTTGGTTAATTGTAAAGCCAAAGTATCAGAAATGGATTCGATATTACGTGTTCACATCGCTTAAACGCTTATGTAATCACAGCAATACATAACACGTGAGTGAAACCGGGGCAGGTTACTTGTAACAATAATTTTATAAACCATTCTCACGTGTAGCCTATATCCTATACATATAAATATAACGGTGTTTAGTGTGTCGTGTCTCCGGTTTCTACTATCCGATGCGGCTCAACCGATTTCGACGATATTTTTACTAGAAGGTATAGGATTTTTCATAGTATTCTACGTGTCAGTTACGCTTTTCCATCCAAAGGAGTACCAATAAATAGAGATTTTTTTAGAGTCGGTAAAAACGTTATGGGGATATCTGGTAAAGATAACAATAAATACTTAAAGACAAGTGACAATTAATACAATATATAGTTTTTAGGTTATAGTGTTAGGTTTTATAACAAAGTCCCAAAGCATATTACTGATTTGCCAGACTATAAGTTTAAGTGCCATGTTAAGCGGGTTTTGGTGTCAAAGGCCTATTATAGAGTGGGTCAATATGTGAACGATGGTGATGTCTGGAATTGACTCCTCTCTGTGCATCCACTAAAATCGATTGTAATGTATAATGAATTTTAATTATATAAGTATATGTTAAAAAGATAAACCCGATCGAGTTTCTTGCCGGTTCTTCTCGATGACTGGGATGTATTCCGAACCGGTGGCAGTTTTGACGTTCATAAGCGCCTTCTTAGGGCCTAAATTGAATAAAGTATTTTTGATTTGATTTTATTTTATTTGAATAAAATCTTAGTTCCCATGGAAGTGTAAAAGAGAACAATAATAAAGCCACGGTAACCAGCTAGTGTTTAATAGATCTCGTCCTAGCTAATGTCACAAGTGCGAATGTAGGGTTGCTTGTTAAACTTTCACACATTATTTTCTCCAGTAAAAAACTTTATTATAAGGCGTAGATAAAGTCCATATTTTTCCGCCTTTTCTTAGACATAATCCGAGATCTTAGCTTAAGCTACTAAGCGTTCTAACTTAACTAACTTTTGCCGCCGACTTCGCTCGCGTTATTGTTTATTTTATCTATACCTTAGGAACAGTATATTTTTTCTAGTTTTCCTGTACACCTGATAGTAGTTCAGTCATGAAAGCGTTACGAACAAACAAATTCACTTCGAATAGACAGGTCGAAGAGATAATACTATTTTTTTTTTTAAATACACAAATGAAGGAACATCTCATCAGGCCGTGGTGACGGAGTGGTCACGCAAGTGCAATATTCAAAGATTTCAAACTTGTAGGTTTTGGACTCAATATTTACGTGATTGCCAGAGAAATGTTCTCGATTCATTAAATTAGACCTCTCGATATTTCAAATGATGAATTAATGCTTCGTTGGCTGACGTGTTGATAAATGCCGTTCGTTCCTTCAGGGTCCTTTCCTACAATCGTATCGGCTAGTACTATATATAACTTCTTTAGGAATAATCGCTACTTAGTGCAACTGTTTGACCACAAACTAAAATATTTTTTACCTTATTCAATTTGATGTATTTGTTTGTAACACATGACAAATAATACATATTTGTTATAGTTCTATATTCTTCTTTAAGTATGTCAAATTTCAGACACTTTCGTAGACGCTATCTGCTTATTAAGGGATGTAACGTTGATTCTGGCCGTATAAATAAAACTATCTACTGACGGCGAAGGAAAACATCGTGAGGTAATCTGAACCTGAGAGATGTTTTTATAGTATCACTGTATGTGGGAAAATGCAGGACTGATCGTGTCCGTACTTTCCTCAGGGATGAGGAATATTACCCAACAGTGGGACTCTCATAAGCCGGCATTATTTTACCTACATTCAAAGACGTTTGTATTCCTTGCTCTAATATCATTCAAGCAGTGTTTGCGCAACAAGTGTCTTCCAGTTTCCCATATTCTCTGTATCAAGTCTCGGTGTTCAAACGTTTTTATATACTACATATAATTCTTCAAACAATCCACCCTATGCTGCTTCCGTCTTATACATCCATCCACACACAATTAACACTTTTCTATTTATATCTTGTATCCCTCCTAAAATGTCTATAGCACACGAACTCTCTACTGTCACCGGTTGTAGTTTGAAGCTCCCGCTGATATACACATTCCTAATCTAATTCTAAATAATTATATATATTACCTACTAGCTGATACCCACGAGTTCGTATACGTTGTTTATTGTTTTAACAATATATTTTATGGACAGAGGAGAAAAAAAAATCATATCAAAAATATACTTTGTTTACAATTTTTTTTGTAAGCAATATTATCTGTTGAGTTCCCCTTACATGCGTATGCGCATTACACGTCAACGAACGCGTAGTGCTTATTCAAATTCTTAAAACTTTTATAACGTTGTACCAAATTAAGATATTGTGATAATTCTATTTTCAGATAAAGACCAAGTTTCTAAGAAGTAAAATGATGTTTTTGCGTTACGCGCACAACTACAGACATTGTTATTTTATTTATATAGAGAAAATAGTAATTTAAAGATGTCTATTACATACTTATTATATAGTAGCAACTCCCTGCGGCTTCTTCTGCGTTTGTATATGTTACTAAAATTATCAAGTTGAAAAACTGTCGCCGAGCACATATATAGGTGTATTCCGACATCCGTATTTGTGGAGCAGTAGTAGGTTTAACGTGTTTCTGTCTTAGACGTCATCGTCATTTGACATCAGATGAGATTGTCCAGAAACGTTAAAAAAACTATAAAGTATTCTTTGAATCAAATAGCTAATGCAGCTAATATATTTAATTAGAGAATAAATTAATGCTATGTCGGTAAAAAACAAGTCCATCATTTCTCATAACTCCAAGACTATTAACGTGTTTGTAGGTGGTAGAATTACGCTGAAGCTATTACTGGTTTCAGCATGAATGGGTCGACTCGCCCGACGGGCGGTGTAGTACCACACTCTCACAGAAAACCGACGTGAAGTAGCAGTGGTTGCACTGTTGCGTTTCGTTCGGTCAGTGAGAGTGCCGGAGGCCCGCATATTTAAAAGGCCGGCAACGCACTCGCGACTCCCCTGGTGTTGCTAGTGTCTATGGACGGCGGTGATCACTTAGGTACCATCAGGTGACCCATCTGTTCGTTTGCCCCCTATAACAGAAAAAAAAAGTCGAGGTAGTAGTCGAATAACGAGCATTATTGAGATTATGTCTACTATAGAAATTATAATAGTTTTCATTTATTGAGCTTCTGAATGTAATTTGAGTCATGGTGGTCGAATAGTTTGACCGGTGGAATGGAGAAATGTTCTTGTAGTGTCACCGTATGTAGGAAGATATAGAACTGTGGATTTCTCGGACTACTAAATCGCCAATACGTCGTGGACCGGCGTGGTGATTCGATTCATTTGGAAGAGGCCTCTGGCCCTGCAGTGGGTCTCTTACAGACTGTTGTGACGATGATGATGATGATGATGAATGTAATTTCGTTGTCATAACGAACTTAATCAAATTAATTGAATATATTAATAGACAACGCAAATCGTATACCGGTGGTTTTAGAAGAATTACATTTTGCGCACGAGTTTCTTATGTGATGTACTTACGCACTAGGTAAGGATCTTTGCAAAAATTATTTCTTTTAAAGTTACATATATATAATATTCCCTTTTTTTTTAAACATGAGGAAATCCGTCATGGGCACGCCACCCTCCCGGGGAAGGGGGTGGGTAGTGTGAGACTCCTACTCACTAAAACCCCACGATGCACATCCACCGCTTTTGTTGGGGCAACACGAGACCTCTTGAGTATTCATCGTGCCGCCCCAGCAGTTGGCCCCGCGTGTACCGTGTACACATCTTCGGCCGTCTCCTCCATCCGCCGGATTTGTGCAATAAGAATATGGGCCCCCAGTCCATCCTCCCAGGCCCGGCTACGGTGGTAGAAGAAGGCGAGCGTAGCGTCCCCGCCTACCACCGGCCCTCCGTCGGATATAATATTCCCTAACGTAAAAAATATTGATAGGTCTCGTGGCATTGACAATGGCAGTTATTTCAGGTGACCATACTATTGAGTGGAGTGGTCACGGGTTCGAATCTCACACCTAACCAACTTTTGTATAATGAGTATAATTGTTAAAGTTATAATTTCAAATTAAAGATCGGTGAATAAAATTCTTGCCACAAATATATGTTTTTATTAATGATCTATTTATTTCTGCCATGATTCATATATTCATATCCCTTAGTGACCGCAGAAATATGTGGATTTATCGACTATATCGAGTCGATATAGTTAGGCACAAATATGACACGCGTAGTGCTCCGACATCGACAAACAATTTTACTGATTAGTCTGATTTCAATTATGTTAGAACTATGTGATACCCGCGACTTTGTCAGCATCGTTTATTTTCTCAATAATATTTTTTTATGTACAGAGGAGGAAACTTGACTACTACACCGCTTGCCCCACTTCTTCACGGCATGAAAACACACATCGTGTAACGCGTAGTGCTTATAAACGTCGTAGTTTTTTTTTTTACTTTAATAAAATTATAATTAAATAAATATCTTATTAAATTGTCTAAGTGTCTAAGGACTAAGCACGCAAGTGTCTAAGGAGTGAAACTAAATAATTTGATCCAAATCTATCCAGTAATAATTGTTGTCATACGCGCACAAATGCACAATGGTAGAGAGACTGATAACTATCGTTTTATTTATAAGGATAAATAAATAAGAAATAAAAACATTATTTACCACGTATAAATAAAAAAAGCAATAATAATATATTATAGTCTGTAATAACAAATGTAATGTTCTTTTTAAAACCATATTGCACCTTTTCATAATATATTAGTATGAAGTATTCTTTTCACATTCTATAATGTTAGCAACTCAAATTATATTAAAAAAAAACTAACATTAAGCTTTGTCGTTATTTTTAAGTACACATCAGGCAAATACAATGAAACGTTGTTTGTTCTAGATAGACTTAGCACTTGCCAATCAATTCTAGAAGGAAATGTCAAGCACATACAGACGAATAACGTCGGATTTCCGTAAAATATTACCTCCATGATACGCAACTAAAATAGTTTTCGTGTTAAAATATAGTTTAAATTAAATAATTTCACACGAAAACTGTTGAAATTATCACAATAAATATTAAGTGGTTTTATTATAATGGAAGCATTATTCTAATGTCTTCCGGTAAGCAGTATATTTGAATACGTCCTTACAGTAATCACCTGGATGAAGCGTAAGCAGAAATAGCTACATATCGGCTTCTAAATTGTAAATTTAAATAATATATTTCGTTCATAATGTAAATTAAAATATGTATCTGGATTTATTTGTAAGAGAGATTTTTGTATTATATATATATATATATATATACTAGCGGTTCGCTCCGGCTTCGCACGGGTATAAAATATATAACCTATGTCATTCACTGAAAAAATGATTAAAATCGATCCAGTAGTTTCGAGTTATTCATTACTGCCCGTGGCCCGCACGCGTTAAATTTGGAGTAACCTCAAAAATAACAGTATTTCTCCACTATTTCATTTATGTTATTATACATATAAACCTTCCTCTTCAATCACTCTATCTATTAAAAAAACCCGCATCAAAATCCGTTGCGTAGTTTTAAAGATTTAAGCATACATACGGATATAGGAACAGAGAAAGCGACTTTGTTTTATACTATGCTGTGATATAAAGGTGGAATTTTGAAGTCGACAAATATCAACTTACGACATCGCTTCGTAACTGGGGGGTCATTTTTGCCTTGAGTTCGACGCGTTTCGCTTTCAACTAATGGTAGCAACTAGAGAAATAATTGGGTTAAATTCCTTTTGTAATTATTGGTATCATAGCAGTATCAGTGGGCCTGATACTCAACCCTTACTCAACTTCTGTTTTTATACTAAACTAGCTGTTGCCCGCAGCTCCGCATGTGTTTTTTTTATAACTGTGAATTACTTTTTAAAAGATCAACTCTATAAAAACTAAAATTTTCGTGAAAAATGGTACAAACGTTTTAGAGATAGAACTGCAAACAAAGCTATGGGTAAAAGCGAGTCCAAAATAAAAAGCTTTAATTACTTTTTATAACGTTAGCTATCTGTCAGTGAAAGTCCCGTGAAAATAGGTCCAATCGTTTTGGACATAGTACTACAGACGAAGCCACGGATGACAGCTAGTGTAAAATAAAGTAGTCTATAACATCCGCTGTAATTTTAACTATCTGTTAATGCATTTTTTTTTCAAAATCGGGCCAGCCGTTTCGGAGATTACCCGGAACATACAGACAGACAGACAAAACTTTTGAAAATTGTATTTTTGTTATCAGTGTCGTGTATACGTTCATATCCAATCAGTAAAAAGTCGTTATTTTGATATTACAAACAGACAGTCCAATTTTATTTATATGTATAGATTATTCATTGCTGGAACCCCTTCGTTAGATTTACGATTAAGCGTTTTTTTTTTAAATTCAAACTAGTATAAATAATATCTCGGTCTGCAAGCCTTGACCTTTTCAAGGGTGAATGGTAGCATTGAATAAATCTAATTCTGAAAGTTTGTGATTTACTGTTTGATTGTTGATTTCACTTTACAATACCGTTCATTAGGCGATGACCGCGACTTGATGATGTAGGTGAAAATGTTCTTGCTGTTTCATGAGATGATATACGTCTTTTATATGAATCAATTATGGATTGCTCACATAATTTCTAACTACGACTATGTTATTAATGCATATCTTTTTTAGCTATGCTTAGTTTCCTATTATATACATTATGACTAGCAGCCGCTCGCGACTTTGTCTGCGTTTGTAACTTTATAAAGGTCTTTATAAGATATTTATTTAATTTGGAAAACGCTATGAAACTTATTTTTATTACTTTATAACTGGATTACAATGGATACCAATTTTCATTGGTGTAAGTTAAAAAATGACGCATTTACATAAAAAATATCATCGCCTTTTTCACTACCGTGAGGGTTGAATTTCCAAAGATCATTGAAATAATGTAGGTAAATATGAAAAACTTTTATACCTACTAAATTTGTATCCCTCTTTTACTCCCTTAAGGGTTGAATCCACAAAAAGGGATATCGGCAATAATCATTATTGGGCACTTATAACCCGAATACAACATGTTATTGAAATAACTTTGAAAAATCAGAGAACTTTCATACTAACTTTGCACCGTCCTTTTACCTCCTTAAGGGATGATTTTCAAAAAAATATTGTACATGTGTTTCAGGACTTTCAATGAAGAATCTTCATACTGAATTTCATTCGAATAACTTCAAAAACGGCATAGCTTCATACTAACTTTGCACCCCCGTTTTACCCCTTTAGAGAGTGAATTTTCAAAAATCCTTTATTATTGCTCCCCTACGTTATAAAATGAACCCATGTACAAAATTTCAAGTTTCTAATCCTAATATATTAGGCCCTGCGTTGATATGTCAGTCATTAAGTCAGTCAGTTTGTCCTTTTATATATATATAGATTCTTGTTTAGCACCTACGAAAAAGCGTAATGGTAAGTAGAACTTTCAATCATATGTAAAGCAAAGTGAAAATGCTAAATTCCTGAAACTTGTTACACCACTTAATATGGATTATTTTGTTAAGAGCCTGTTGATTTAATTTAATTAAATCTCCTCATTGCACAGGTCCGGATGACAAGGGGAGGTAGCTGGTTGTGTACCCAGTCTACCTCCCTATAAGGACGGACACATTCCGCCAGGCTGACCGCTGGGGCGGCATGGTGATAGCCACAGCACGGTGCCATGCCGCCCGAACAGAAAGCGGTGGCCGATACACCGTGGGGTTTTTGTCCGTGCGAGTCGGACATAACCCACTCTCTCTCCCCCGGGAGAGTGAGTATCCATAAGGTATCTCCCCACGTTAATAAAAAAAAAGGTATCAGTCCTTAGGCGTTTCCGTGTAACTTTGATATCAAAGGGTTTATTGTACCTGATAATTTATCAGAAATTATTCACTACATCTCCACCTGCTGGTAACAGGTAATCTAAATGTTTGTTTTTATTTATTTTTTAATATTAAATTAACATTTGCTAACGAGTACTACGTTTTGTACTAATTATTTCCGACTTCTTTTTTAATTATTTTACTAAATGTAATTAAAATATGAATATACACTAGTGCAAAAATTAACGGATCAAAAACAAAAATCCAAAATTTTTATGATTTTTCGAATGGTTGTTGTATCTTCGTTAAAAATGTTTTATATCGGAGTGAAAAAAAATACAATTTGTTGGTTGAAGCTTATAGTTTTGAGATTTTAAATTAAAAAAAAATTTAAAGCAACATATGTATATTCCTTAATGCTAATAAATACCGTGAACAAAAAAACGTTTTTTTTTCGTTCCCGTTTTCTGGTCCACGAGCTTGGAAAAAAAATCCAATATATTCACCATACGGACCAGATAACTTGTTCATTTAGCTTCCGTTTGTGTTTCGTTAATTCTTTACATATTGTCTACTTCTCGCTGAGATATTGGACTTTAAATGAACAAGGATAATTTTATCTTTAATCATCGATATCTCGGCAACCAATGACTATACATTGAATTAATGGTCGGTTTTACAAACTTGAATCGGCCAAGACGTTTTTGAGTTAATTGCGAACATACAAACAGACAAGTAGTTTATTAAAGTCAATTTTGTCAACACTAAACTTTAACCTAGCTGTATATCACAAACTGTGGAAAATAAATAAATGTACAAACAAAACTGCAGATTTATTGATTTACATATTATATAATGTAAATGAATAGGACAATTGCTTTTATGTTTTTTTTTTTTGAACTGACATATCCTGTTGGCACTTTGGCCTCTACAGATTCACCGGACTACGCGTTGAGTATGTTCTAAAATTTTGTTCCATACTTTACAATGTAGGAGTTTTTGTCGGGGTCTGATTATGTCATGTAATGGCTTTTATATTTTACTAGCGGCCCGTTCCGGCTTCGCACGGGTATAAAATATATAGCCCATGTCATTCACTGAAAAAAT
The DNA here is from genome assembly GCA_035772565.1 of Antheraea assamensis. Taxonomy (NCBI): domain Eukaryota; kingdom Metazoa; phylum Arthropoda; class Insecta; order Lepidoptera; family Saturniidae; genus Antheraea; species Antheraea assamensis. Next base: position 430,779 of record JAQQSE010000135.1, on the reverse strand, counting down.
GATTAAAATCGATCCAGTAGTTTTGAGTTATTCATTACTGCCCGTGGCCCGCACGCGTTAAATTTGGAGTAACCTCAAAAATAACAGTATTTCTCCACAATTTAATTTATGTTATTATATACATATAAACTTTCGTCTTCAATCACTCCACCTATTAAAAAAACCGCATCAAAATCGGTTGCGTAGTTTTAAAGATTTAAGCATACATAGGGATATAGGGACAGAGAAAGCGACTTTTTATACTATATATGTAGCGATTAATAATCTTGTGCTATTAGACTTTATATATTTGCAATATTGGTGGTGTTTTACGTAATATAGTTCGGGTATTGTGCACAAGCGATGTGGATGGGAAATAATACCACGGAGCATGAATTCTGAAATGCCACAAGAACTCCCTGGAAAGTTCTAACAAGGGGTTCACCGTCTTATCAGAACACTGGTATAATCAGAAGATACTTCTACTGAACAATGGCAGTAATAATAAATTGGTTCGCAAAAATAAATCTAGAATGTAATATTATGTGTAAATCCTATAGAATTATAACAAAGAAACTTACATTAGTATTTATGCTATTAGTAAGGATGGTTTTAAGTGCTTCTATTTAGCCAAGGCAGTTCGTATTACATAATTCACTAGATTCATTAAAATGACTACTATAATGTAAATTCTCGAGGATCCAATTTTCCTGACGGCGCAATATTATCTATCACGGTCAGAGGATAGTGAGCCGTTAAGAATTTCCTTTGTGTTTTTTTTTTTTTGAAGAGACAAACGAAGCATGATGTCAACTTGATGACAATTCCTACTACTATTATGATAAATTAAAAAAAATAAACACGAACAAAACCGCCGGTTAAGGCTAGTTACCGACAAACTGATCAAAAACCTATTAATAATTTAAAATAATCTTTGTAAAGGATGAATGGATGTTTTTTACTCTTTCACGCAAAAAACTACTGAAGGAATTTTGATGAAACTCTTCAGTAATATAGCTTATTATATGGGAATATAATTCATTAATATATTGTTTAAATTGGTCAAAATATAACTATAAATGTCAATTAAATTAAAAAAAAATCCTGTCGTTTATGGGCTAGCTTGGTTTATGTTACATAAATTGTCGGACTTACACGATGATAGTGTACGATGGTATAATTTAGAAAGTTATAAACACAGGCGAAGTCGCGAGTATTTGCTAGTTAACAATATATTGGAAAACTTTACACTATATAATATATAAGAAATATTATATAAGAAGTAACGAAAGAATTCATAAATATCATTTATAGTATATATTGTAATAAAATCAATGGATGAACTGCGAGAAATATTTAGGGTTGTCATACACGCTTGAAAATAAACTACTTTAAGCTATTTCTGGTTTTTATATTCTGTTGATACTTTATGTTAATGATAAAATATACTTTATTTCACGTAATTTATATTATATTTCATTTATATTCGTCAAAAAACAATTGTTTTTAATTTTTCGTATCGTGTACAAGAATTAAAAAAGAAGAAGACTTAAGACTGGCTGGCGTAGGGTTGTACTCACTCGGACACCTTCCGCTGAGCTGACAGCTGGGGCAACGTAGTGACAGCACTGCACTGCACGATCTCATGTCTCCCCAACCAAAGCAGCGACCGGTACACCGTTGGGTTTTAGTGAGTAAGAGTCTCACACTACCCACTCTCTCCCCCGAGAGGGATGGCGTGTGCATGATGGATTTTGCCCACGTTAATAAAAAAAAGGGGTTGTACTCACCCACCAGATGCCCTTTGCTCACCACAGGTCGAGTACCTCGGATCAATTTTGCTTGTTCACACCGAAATTGGGTTGATGACGTTTGGGGAAAAGTACTCTTTACTAAATTATGTCTTAAAGTCAAATGATAGAAGGGTCAGAGTATGGAGACGCCCCGGAGAAAGGTACGCTGAATGTAACTGTTGTTGCAAGAGAGCTTTATGGTGGAGGATCAGTAATAGTAAATCAGCAGTATTTGCTTAGGAGCACGTATGGAGCTACACATCGTAGATAACGGGTCTCACACTGCGGTATAAAACATGAGAGACATTTTAGAGCTGATTGTGATGCCTTTTGCCCTTTTCACACTGCGGAAGTAGTATCGGAGTAACTTACTGCGGTCGGAATATAAGTTTTGGTGTAGCCAGCACGATCGCCAGAGCTAAATCCCATTGAGTATGTTTGAGATACCGAGGAAAAAATTAAACAACTAGAAAAATCCAGCACCAGCTTACCTATATAGCCTCAAATCTGCTTTGATTGAAGAATGGAACCTAATGCCACAAATTTAATCAAAACGATACCCAGACGGATGCAGGCACTTTTGACAGTGAGATGAGGCAATATTGAGTGTTGATTGTGTCACCTATTATGAAAAATAATATTCAGTTTTCATTACTACTGTCTCTAATTGGTTTTTATTTTTCGTTCAGTCTAATTATTTTGTATTTAAAGATTTAATTTAACCATAATATAAAAATAAATCCATTTTCATATTAATTTGCCCCTTTTTATTGTGTTACTATAAATATGTCCATGAGTGTATGTAAATAAAATGACAGAGTTCTGCCTTTGTGCGCGCATCACGCAGCTACGATTGGATAGATTTAGACACTTAGACACTTTGTCTTTATTTAAAGTAACTCACGTGGGGCAAACCGTATGATGCGCATTCGCAGGAAACAAAAAAATCTTGTAATCTTGTTGTCTATTTAAATAATAAAATTATTATATTTATGACGTTACAACAAAGGAGGGACTATCAGTTACAAGGGCTTAAAAAAATCATAATATTCTTATGATAATTTATAGATGGTTCCTTACAAGGAGTTTTGTCTTGATAGAGGGTCCTTTTTCTCATACATTTAAAAGCCGACAAAAGGTGGCAACCTTGCACATATCATAAATTATTATGAAATTGTAAGGATGACGTTATATCGTTATCAAGATGCATGAGTAAACAAATCAAGCGACCTGGGTCCTCACTTATCTATTTCTAATTAATACACTTCTACTATCAATATATTAATTACTAATTTTACCCTTTTGGCTCCACTCATAATACCCTGCCTTGAGTCCCCGATATACTACGCCGTGTAGCACGGCCCGCCCTTTTTATTACTTTGACATAGTTTGTTATGTACACTTATGGTGCTTCCTCTACTCCTAAAGGTGATGGCGTAATGTTAAGCAGTCTATAATTTACTACAAATACATAAGAAAATGAAAAGGAATATCCAATGTGGTAATGGAGATTATGTTTATATATATCTATATATATAATATACGAGTATATTGTTTCAAAGCAATGGAAAAACGTTGTTCTATTTTTAATCTTTTAATCAATTATAGTCTGAATTATTTCAATTGTCATAATTTATAAATTGAAATTATTAACATCGATCCGGTTTTCACATCTATTGGCACTCAATAAATACCATACAGTATCTCAAATATATGCTCAGAACAAACTATCCATATTACATGTACACAGGCCGCTATACTACGCGTCGCTAGTCTGACGTACGCGTCATACGTCACGAGCATGTCGGTGTGATCGGTGACGCGAACCCATATGTTATTCTCCTACCCAAAATCGTTCAACGCGGCTTAAGAAATTTTCACTTAACAATTTTGGAAATTGTTTTTTTTTTGTTTATAATAGTGTCACGCCTTTAATTTAATTTCCCTCTTAAGCCTTTATGTCTCTGTTCGTTATTCTTTATCTTTCTGCCGTCTAAGATCTAGAATATTTGTACAATACCGGTTATATTATTTAAAAACAAATACACATAATACTATTTATATATTAATACGTGGACAAAAAACTTACTACACCTTATTATAGTCGAATTTAAGCCACTGGGAGAGCAGTAGACTTTATAAATAGAAGTCTATGTGTAATCCTGACGTATAAGCTAGGTGGCGGTAAAGTTTCATCATAACCTGTTCAGTCGTTTTTGCGTGGGAAAGTAAGAAAAATCCATCCATCCTAACAAACTTCCTTCCTCATTTGTAATATTAACATGACGAGGTATAAGATTTTAATTTTCTTAACACTATAAGTAATGTTGAAGCGATGATAACTCAGTATTCCGTGATCCGATAACCCGTGGTTGACGTATTTACCAATTTCAACATGAGCCCAAGGCTTTGATGAAATAAATACAGTGTGCTGACCCCACAGGACTGTGCTAGGGCGTTAAAATCTTTCTAGGTTTAGCGTGTTTGTCATCTTAGACCACAACGTTACTTAGCGTCAGATGGGATTGGGGCCAAATGTTAAATAACCTGTTTTTTGACTAACAATACTAACCTATTTACGTAAGCACTATTGTTCCTTTAACTATGCAACGTCGGGGTCACCACTTTAGCTATAGGCCTATTATGTGTGTGGTGATAAATAATGGACTTTGGTTTAGTTAAGAATATATTTTTGTTTGGACCTAATTATGGTCTGGACGAGACGGGGTGGCGTAAACGACTGACTTGTTAGTGGACAGCCGGACCGCGCTACTAAATGTGCGGCGTCAGCGCCACATTACTAACGCTAAAAAGTAAGTACTAACAAAACTATGGAACTGAGGTCTCAGAATAAAGTATTCTTTTATTTATTTTAAATCCATGATAATACTAAATGTATATACAATATTCATTTATTTTCACTATTTATCATCCAAATGAATTAGCATTGTATATATGTTTTAAAGAATTTGTTCAGATACAACATATTTTGACTTCTGGGAAATATAATAAAATAACAGGAGAATTCTATTTTTATTTTTTATATCACGATGGTGACAAACTAGCTTTGCAGAAGCCCATACAGTTATCCCCCTTGATCTAAATAATGAAACATCATCTCGACACATGAAAGCAATGTGCGCATTATACGTACAGACATTTATCCGGGAGATAAAGATTTAACAAAGCATTAATTTTATTTTCATTTGTATATCTTACCCCTATTAATATTCTACACTAAAATGTTTGTATAAAGGGATGTCTGTTACTCTTCAACGCAAAAAAAAAACTAATTAAGTAATTCTGAAATGACATTAAGTATAGTTGATATAACAGAATAATATTATTGAAATTGGTAAAATATAACAGTAAGTGTCAAGTAAGTTGGGAAACATCCCTCCATTCGAAACCATTTTCAGCGTGCGCCGCGCATAACTAGACGAACGAAGACAGACGAAGTCACGGGCAGCCACTATTGCTTTATATATTTAAAATGTCTATGACTGATTAATTATTGTGATACTGAGTGTGTTGGATGCTGTGTGGAGACGCGGGTGTGGAGACAGAATGGCGGTTTTTATTTAGAAAAATATAGTATAATAAATATTTTCTTCCTTCATTACTTAGTACGGTTGTATTAATCCATATTGTATATACATGTAAATACAACTTGAAGTGTGTTTTGTTTGTCCATGCTAATAATATTCTAAACGGCGAAACCGATGATTTGAAGCGATGATGGCTCAGTTGGTAGTGTGTTCGGACACAGCGTCGAAGGACGTAGGTTCGAATCCAAGCAACTGAGTAGGAGCTTTCGGTGAAGGATGACATCGTGGTGAAACCATAGCATAGTGGTAGGCCTTTTTCTAAGTCCGTCTGGCTAGCTACCACCCTCAAGTTGAAAATATGTCGCCAAGCACCTGTTGGTGTGTTCTGGCAGCTGCACTCGAGAGCCAGTCTCCCTCTAAGTTAAGCGTGACTTACCATCTTAGACCACATCATCATTTAACATCAGATGAGATTGTGGTCAAAACGTTTACCTATAAAGTATTAAAAAAAGAACGATTGAAATAAGGCATTTATTAGCAGATAGAAGATTTTTCAGAGTTGATTACACTTTTCACGCGTGATGAAGTAGTAATGATAAAAAGTAACATAGGTTATATAAAATCGTTCAAAGAATTCTAAACATAGCTCACAATGAATCCAGAAAACTGTAGTACCCATGAAGCTGCTAAGCTATTTTCAGTCGAAGTCACGGGTAGCAACTAGTTAGTAAAATTGAGTTTTAGTGTTGTAACGCGTTTTAAATACGGTTCTTTTTTCACATAATTATTGTACATTAATTATACCGTATGAGCGGGTTAGAGTCGTATGGATTATGTGAGAAATTATTAGTGTATAGAACAAATAAAGTGACAGTTGGTGAAATTGCCGAAGAAAGCACTTTCTGTCGACTCTGTTTCGTGTGAACGCATTAGATGCCTACCTAAACATACCTACAAGGTACGCACCTTACATAAACAAGGTGCCGAGGGCTAATTAGCGTGGCCGAACTTATTACTACCACTGCATAAGTGTTGATAGGTGATGAATTTCGTTGTCAATAGTTAAATTTACTAATAATTCTGGTGTATATTTTTTTCCCTTATTTATTTTCATTCCATTATGGTCAGTCACGATATTTAATGTTTATTATTTTAACTTGCAAAACAGTTTTCCTTTTCAAAGTTACGAACTTAAGCATAATAAGGCTTCTACAAAATCTTCATTGTTTAACTTAAAAAAGAAAAAAAGCTTCCATTTAAAGTACGCCTACGTACTAAACAAGTATTAGGTAAGAGTTAGGAGTTACCAACGTATTTGAGAAAATACGGCAGTTCTTTGTAAATAAAAAAAATAGCCTTTGTTTAGCTACATTATATGTTTAGATAATTATAAATATGTAAATTGTTTACTTGGAATTGTATCCTTTTATACATTTACAAACTCTTACACAAAGAGTTTAAAGTATATAGAGCCTTTAAAAAAACCCCCATACAAAATAAATGTTTTTTTTTTCTAACCAAGCTTTCATAACGACTCACTCAACAATGTACTAATAGTTGAGAAATGATGACTGGATGTTAATTACGACTTTCTCGTCTATGTTCCGTTTATGAGTACAAATGTTCAAGTCGGGGTAGTTATTTAAGTGAAAACTTCTTTATGTAAGTTGTGATTTGAAACTCAATGACACGAGAAAGCGTCGTTAAAAGAGACAAGCTTATACATCTATGGAATGTAACGTGCGAGAAAATGAGATAGAATACATTGGACAGTGTTTCTTATATTCGTGGTTTTGTATATTGCACTACCTAATTTTTGATTTTCCGTATTACGAAGCGTTGGTAAAAGACGTCTTAACCAACGTGCTGTATCATTAATGTGTATCGTTTTATGCATATTTTATAATTTTTTGAAAGTTTCACTTCTACCGCATGTGGACTGCATACATGTTTTTTTACCGTATATCGACAAAGTGACACAGTGCTATCCGGGGACAATGGCAACCAACGATAGATAGACAATCCAAGAGAGTCCATTGCCAGTCATCTCTGTCATGACGGCATGTAAGCATCTCAATTGCTCGATACGTTGCTGAATTTAAGGCTATTATAATGTGGATGTGAACGATGGTGATGTCTGGAATGACGCTCATCTCTGCTTCTCCGCCGATAACGAATGGATGTATGTACAACTGTATCTATGTCTATAACTTTGTGTGTTCGTAAAAATATGTTGTATGTACGATAAGAGGATAAACCACATCGAGTCTCTCGCCGGCTCTTCTCGATATGGGTATTTTACAGAATCGGTGGCCATTATAACGGCTTTATAATCATGCACCGATTTTTCCAATTTCTCTTGGTATTTTGTAGTTTCATATCTATAAAATAAATAAATAAAATGATATAGGTCTACTGTTCAGTACGCCTCAAGCTAAAACCACAGGATAGAGATTGATCCCATTTTTTGAATTTTTTTGAGACACTTGGTTTTTTAATCTAAAAAGATATCACGATATCTTAATATAGATTTACTTAGATTTTAAGAAACTACTATTTTTATAAGCACTAAGCGTTTAGAACTGTGTGAAGTGGGGCAAGCGGTGTTCTGGACATGCACAGGAGCGATGAATAAAATGGATAACATTGTTTATTAAGAAATTTTGTTAGCAAAGTAATTTTTGCTTTCAATTTGTTCACGTATTTCCCTGTTACATAAAGTATATTGTTAAAATAATAAATAACGCAGACGAAGTTGTGGTTATCACCTAGTACGTAAGTAAAATTATACAGGTCTGCCGTTGTCCTCATCACTCAAAAGTTAATGGATAGATTTCGATCTATTTCTCTGTCACTTTTTAGACACATGGTCCTTATCTAGAAAAAATATTTATTCTTTCCAACGATATGTGTTTTCTTGCCGTACTTAATGTCGGGGCAAGCGGTGTAGTGTATATTTTTTTGTCTCTATGCATAAGTATTTTGTTTAGACAATAATTGAAGCAGGCGAAGTCGCGGTATTAGCTACTTGTAGTATAATAATGAAATAAATACTTACAAGGTTTCATTAATTGAACTTATTTAGAAAATGTTTGGCTTTTGTTCACGAAAAGCTTTATTAGTTATGTAATATTTTGTTTGAAATTATATGAAGACAAGACAGAAACAAGTATCAACGATGGTATATCTTGAAGATATATGTAACTTGATATAGTTATAAACTAGCTGTTGCCCGCAGCTCCGCATGCATTTTTGTTTTATAATTGTAAATTACTTCTTAAATAGATCAGCTATCTGTTAGTGAAAGTTCCGTGAAAAATGGTTCAAACGTTTTGGAGATAGTACTGCAAATAAAGCAATGGGTAAAAGTTAGTCCAAAATAAAAAATCTTTAATTATTTTTTATAATGTTAGCTATTTATCAGTGAAAGTCCCATGAAAATAGGTCCAATCGTTTGACTACAGACGGATGACAGCTAAAATAAAATAGCCTATGTCACCCGCTGTGATTTTCGTTTCGGAGATTACCCGGAACATACAGACAGACAGACAGACAAAATTTTAAAATTGTATTTTTGTTATCAGTATCGTGTATACGTTCATATCCAATCAGTAAAAAGTCGTTATTTTGATATTACAAACAGACATTTGGAGAATTTTATTTATATGTATTAACGTCTGTACCGCTGTGTGATTGATGGTGAGCGATAATAAATAGTTGATGATTGGTAGATGATGTTGTTGAATATAAAACCACAGTATTTTTACCTCGAATGGTGGTTCTAAAAAAACATTTCTCAGGTTCAAGCTTCCTCATGACGTTTCCCTTTACTGTCATCCGATAGTTTTACCGATTACGATTACAGTTTGTCATAAGACGCCCAACCGTAATCCACGCTAATTGTCAACGATTCGCATCTCGCACGAGTTGATGTGAAAGTATTGTTAGGGTAACTATGAGATATTTGTATGGATGATTTTTATACGTTCTATATACTTCAATCTCTCTGTATAGAAGTTTCTAGATATGTAATTATATGCGACTTCCAAAAAAAACTCGTTGGTATAGATTATTGAGATTCGAACCTGTGGTGTCAGTTTCTATACACGGACACCATGACGTTTTTTGGTATAATAATATTAAAAACATAACTGTAAAAATGTAGATTTTAGAAGATCATTATATTTGCAATGTAATAGAATTATTAGTTGACCTATTAATAGGAATCGCGGACGGGGTTTTGCCCATACATCTATTTTCCTCTTTTTTTCCCGAGGATAATGCTACTAAAACAAATATATTTATATTCAACGATCTATATTTGTCACTGTCATGTTCCCATTTTCTGATGTTTTCATTAAACTAACTATTATAATAAATAACTAGAATCCTTCTAAAATTACCTAATTATTTTACGATTTTCCACTACATAGTATAAAACAAAGTCGCTTTCTCTGTCCCTATATCCCTATGTATGCTTAACTCTTTAAAACTACGCAATAGATTTTGATGCGGTATTTTTTAATAGATAGAGTGATTAAAGAGGAACATTTATATGTATAATAACATAAATTAAATAGTGGAGTAATACTATTATTTTTGAGGTTACTCTAAATTTAACGCGTGTAGGCCACGGGCAGTAATGAATAAATCAAAACTACTGGATCGATTTTAATCATTATTTCAGTGAATGATATAGGCTATATATTTTATACCCGAAGCCGGAGCGGGCCGCTAGTTAAGCATATAACAGATAAATACAAAAGCAAAATATACAGCCATAGCCCAAGATCTATTTATACTATTCATAAAAAAATATCAAAATCCGCTCATATTTAGTGGAGGAAATCAAGGAATACGAAGTTACGATTTGGTCTATTTCATGCGTGTATTATCTTTTGGAGTTGCAATTGTCTCTCTCATACTTGATTTGGTAGAACGGGCACAGCGCGACAGCAATAAATTCATTTTAAAACCTATTCTCCAAATATCTCAACGACCACGATTCATCAATCCAATATACATCTGTTTCATGCGCCCCGCGTTTTTCATCTAAAATGTTATAAATATTTTCATAGCTATTAAAAATTCACAATTACAACGTTTTCAGCATATAAGCTGTATGAATTTTTGAGTCTGTATTTAGTTTATACTTTTCCATACATTTTTTTTTCAGCTTTTTAGTCTCGTGAGTGTAAAATTTCGCAATAAATATCTGTTTATTTTCATAGAATATCCTTATATCCAATTTCTTATCAAACTATGTATATAATTATTCTTCTTTCTTGTGTTTTTCTTTTTCAATTTCAAGTCATGACTTACATTAAAGTTAAGTACAAAAAAAAAAACTAAAGTTAAATAAAAACCAACCCGAACATACATACGAATTAACAAGTTCATATATAGAAACGTGATAAAAAAAATGAATTCGAAAACAACACGGCATCGAAACTTTCTGTGAATTCAGCAATCCAGTTACAAATTAACGAATTTTCTTATTCTAAGACTTAATTTCAGACTCAACATGGTGGAGTGCCGGCAGAGTATTATCTCCTTGTGGTACCAAGAGTTGTAATAGAAGTTAGAGACATTAGGATAGACTCTAATAATTTGCTCGTAGCGCAAACCTAAAACACAGTGTCTCTGAGAGGCTCAGTTTAAATTCTGTAACCGCCGCGACGCTATACGAAGTAACTTTATATTCCTGTGGGTCATGCGGCTTCTTGGCATGCCTGTGCTAATTAAACAATTCCAGATAAAGCAGCGTACTTAGAGATATGCCATTCGCCACAGGACACTAATTTGACCCATCTGAATCATCTGAAAAGGATGCGTTAGGACAATGATAAAAGTGCCATTTACACGACATCGAACGACTAAACTTCCTGTCAAATCCCAGTGAAAATAGCATAGCTGGGCATGGAAAGTAAATACAGACTACTTATCATTTTCCATGATGTTAAAGGCACATATTTTTACAATTTATATTACATTAATTTTACATGAAAAATTAATTTTATTTAAATAAGGTTTATTTAGAATGATGGTAGGATATATCCTTTCTCGAGTCTCAACTTACTCTTCTCTTTTTGTTTTTTTTTTTTTTAATAACGTGGAGAAATCCATCATCGACGCGCCACCCTCTCGGGGGAGAGACTGGGTAGTGTGAGACACTTACTCACTCAAACCTCACGGTGTACCGGCCGCCGCTTTGGTTGAGGTGATATGGGATCGTGCAATGTCGTTGTCGTAATAATGGGAGGCTAGCTGGGTACATACCAGCGGCCCCCTTCTCGTCAGTCGAACATGTACAATGGCGAGATGGGCCTCTCGACACAATCCCCTCAGGTTTGGCTAATGAGGTGGAAGGAGACGGAGAAAAGCCGCTCACCCTCGACTCTGCGTTGAGTAATAACTATACACCTACATCAGTAACTAATAGTTTTGCCGAATATTCGCAAAGAGGATACCGATATATCTATACATATAATGAAAGGTTACCGAGACGAAATCTGTACATTTAATATATTTAAGAAAAAATACTCGAGGGGCTTGAAAATCAATGACAGAACGCATTTCTATTGTTTTTAGAATCTTTGTCTGTCTGTCGTTTGTACGCGCATCACGCAAAAACTACTGGACGGATTTGCGCGATATTTGCTACGGTGATAGATTATACACCGGTATAACATATAGGACATGTTTTACATATATATCGCATTCGTATATATATTTACCTTACTTATTGGAAAATACAATAGAGAAGAAATTTACGTAAAAGCTGCTAGACAGATTTTGGCATTGCTGACTGTTATTTTGAGTGCCGCACCGTGTATCGAAAGTCAGAATTATACATTCACAGTATGAGCAACTACTAGACATTGTAGTGCCACGCCATGCCTCGAAGAACAAAATCGTTCACAAAGGGTCGATGTCGAGTTTTGATACGCCCTTTTATCTACGATTTTATAAACCACTGTGTTTACTATTGAAATTCAACGCCGACGTAGTAGCGGCGATAGTTAGTAAAAACTATTTTAAAATTCTATATGAGGTACTTTATTCTGCTTGAAAGAATATATAGGGATGCTTTGTATAGAATTATTTAATACATAAAATTTGAAGATTAACGGCATTTAAAAAATTGGTTTCAATTCTTTAGCTATATCATATTTTAACTGTTTCCCATAAATTTTAAAATCACATAATAATTGATGTCCAGTCTAGTCTAACTTATTAAATTATGTTTGTAAGGTAGGATAAAAATAAATCGAAGTGTACCTTATGTTATATTCTTGTAGAATCATATAATTATATTAAAACGAGTATGCCCGGCGGACGTTTTCCTGTCCCGATAGTAAAAAATATATACTTATGTGCATTAAATGCTTGAGGTAACTAACGTATTTAATTTGGTAAGGATTGATACTGTATTCGTTAAAATAGCCTTCCAATTACCGCGTTTTATGTGACCTATTTTTAGAAGATAGATGGGTAAAGTAAGCTATCGTTAAAATATATGTTATGACATCACAGAATTAGATCTATAAAAGAGGAATGTCTCACTATGCCTTGTTATGTTATATCTCAAAAGAATTAGGCAGCGTTTTCGATGAAAACTCCCAGACAGCTTGATTTGTTCCAACCAATTTACTCAAAATCTTTATAAATTACATACCTAAATCTTCCTCATGTATTTACTATATCTATTAGTGAAATAGACTAGATGAAGTGCATTACAATCCGTTCAGAAGTTTTTGAGTTTATCGCGAACATACAGACAGACAGACACGGCGGACGACTTTGTTTATATAATATGTAGTGATGTATGTAAATCATATCTAGGGCATGCTGTAATACGTCAGGGAAAGAGAATAGTGTCTGAGATACAGGCTCGGTCTAGTTCAGGCGCTAGAATACACAGATGTGTACTGTACTGTATGTCGTAAGATAAACCTTCTCTATCATACAGTATGTTATTCAAATAGAGTTATTTTTGTTATTATTATATATCACTAGCTGTTGCCCGCAGCTCCGCATGCGTTTTTTTTATAATTGTAAATTACTTCTTATAAGATCAGCTATCTGTTGGTGAAAGTTCCGTGAAAATAAGTCCAATCGTTTGGAGATAGTACTACAGACGAAGCCACGGATGACAGCTAGTATATATAATAAAGTAGTTGGTGACATATCACCCGCTGTAATTTTAACTATCCGTTAGTGAAATTTCTGTCAAAATCGGTCCAGCCGTTTCGGAGATTACCCGGAACAAACAGACACACAGACAAAAATTTTAATAATTGTGTTTTTGTTATCAGTATCGTGTATACGTTCATATCCAATAAGTAAAAAGTCGTTATTTTGATATTACATATGATGATGTTACATATATTTTAATTGTTTTCATAGTTGAACCTTTAAATATGTTAGAAATATTTTTTCAATCATATACTCGTATATGCCATAAAGGCGCGGAGTTACGGTCACGTGGCTATGTATGATGTCATCGTTCAATAAACAAAAGTAAGGTTATTATTGTGAATATTGACTTTGCTCGAATTTGAATTATTATCTATGATTCACGTGTTTGGTGTGTCTCAGTAGAGGAACACTACAAATACAAACACTTATAAAGACTTTTCAGAATATAACCTAAAAAGAGGATAATTGGCGGGAACTTAGTTTATCATATGGTAGGGTGTAGTGCATGTAGTGGTTTTTATATTGTATTCATAGTGTACCGTTATTTGACTGCATGTAGTGTAATATCCATGTAATCTTGCGTGAGATGATTTCAGAAATGTCAAAAATTTTCTTGAAAGTTCTAACAAGGGGGCCGCCATTTTTCTACAATATGAAAGTCATCCCAAGACGCTTTGGAAAGTTACTGTACGTGCTATGTACAGTAACGTTCTTTTTTTTAATTCTTCTTTTTCTTTATTTTTTGGCTCCGTCATAGTTTGTCCACTAGCCAGCGTCAAGTAACAAGATTTTACCAAGTGAGTGTCTTGGGATAATTATAATGTTCTAACAAGATGGTGGTTTCCTTGTTAGAACTTTCCATGGAGTTTTGGTGGCATCTCAGAATGCACGCTCCGTGGTATTATTATTTCCCATCCACTTCACTTGCGCATAATAACCGAACTATATTACGTAAAACACCACCAATATTACAAAATATAGAGTCTAATAACACAAGATTATGAATAAAATATAAAAGCCACTACATGACAGACCAAGATCCCGCCAAAAACTCTTTTTTTTTTTAATTACTTGTCTTATATTTAGGAGCTTTCATTCTACTGAATATATCAGCCCATTGTTTTTCATTCTTTCGAGCTTCAACAGGAGAGTCGTTGATGAGGTATTATTACAAGCAGTAACGATCTTCTTTAAATAAATGTAAGCACTAAAGTCTTTTTATTTGACTAGTAATTTACCACGACTTTGGTCGTGTTTTTTATGTAGTAATTATTTTCAAATCCTTATTTTATAATAAACGTTAATCTTATGAAGTACATACTAATAATATACTAGGTACGATTTTATATGTCGGTCTCCTGAAGATTTGTATTTGTTACACATTAAAAAAAAAACTTATTTGCGACGCTGTTTTGAGAAAATATATAGTATCAACTCTTATACAGTTCAATACATGGTGCTTTTTCTAAGTCCGTCTGGCTAGTTACCACCCTCAAGTTGAAAATCTGTCGCTAAGCACCTGTTGGTGTGTTCCGGCACCTGCACTTGAGAGCCAGTCTACCCTTAGGTTAAGCGTGACTTACCATCTTAGACCACATCATCATTTAATATCAGATGAGATTGTGGTCAAAACGTATACCTACAAAGTATAAAAAAACCTTGATGAGATAAAAAAAATGTATGTGCGAAGATTTTAACGTAATCGTTTAGACACCAATGACCCCATATTAGTACGTGGTATTTGAAGGTTTGACCGATGGACTATGAATCTGTTTTCGGCAAGTTCGAACTCTGTCATGTACCTATTAATTTTTCGAAATCCGCTTACATTTACCAATTTCGACTTTCCACTTTCCACTATCGATTGACTGTGAAGGAAAACATCGTGAGGATACATGAACCAGATAAATGTTCTTATATTGCCACCGTATTTGGGAAAAATATAGAACTATGAATTTGTCGGAGTTTGAAATCACTAATATTTCGTGGGTTGGCGTGGTGATTATGCTCAAACCTTGCTTCGGGAAGAGACCTATGACCCTGTAGTGCGTCTCGTACATGCTGACAATGATTAGTACCTAGTATTCGTGCAAAGCCAGAGCCGGTTGCTAGTATGTTATATTTACCAAACACATAATTTTATTTGGCTAATAAACTCTACACTGTTTTTGTTATATTTCCTCTTGTTCTCTGATATGTAAACATAAATTTTAGATTTCGATACAAAAGTTATGACAGCGCTTTATTATTCTGCTACTTGATTCGAAGATATTTTGTTGTGGCGTTCATTTCGGGGGCAATCATTTGTAATATGCCTAGGTTATATACGTTTCCTGTTAACATTTACTTTGTTTCCTTTGTTTAGGGTAACTGTTAGCCGGCTTGAAGGCGATCCCTTGTGACACTATACACGCCAGTGTACGACCGAAATGCACAATAAGTTTAATAAATACAACGAAAGGGTAAATACAATAATAATAATAAATAAACGGATAAAAGTCACGTTTATCCTTCTATAGAGCGGTGTCTGTATAAACTTTGTAACGTACAAGGTCAGGTCGTACTGATAGACATAAATGAAGGCGCTCGTGGATCTAGGTCACAGTATCGCTCCAGTAAGCTACATCGAGAATATTTAGGTCATGAAAATTTATCCACATAGGTATATTAACACTGTATCCTAATTAATATTATAGATAGGAACGAGTATGTATGTTAGTGTGTACAACACAGTTCAACCCCCACACACGTGAACGTACACACAACTAGGGGCACACAGTGAATACGTATAATATTATATGTATAACATCGAGACAATTTAAGGATAAATAAATGTCGCTTTCAGATTCCCATATTTTTTTTTTTTTTTTTTTATATTATAGGAGGCAAACGAACAGGTGGGTCACCTGATGGTAAGTGATCACCGCCGTCCATAGACACTAGCAACACCAGGGGAGTCGCAAGTGCGTTGCCGGCCTTTTAAATATGTGGGCCTCCGGCGCTCTCACTGACCGAACGAAACGCAACAGTGCAAGCACTGTTACTTCACGTCGGTTTTCTGTGAGAGGGTGGTACTACCCCGGGCGAGCCGACTCATTCATGCTGAAACCAGTAATAGCTTCAGCGTAGCTCTACCACCTACCAATAAGATTTGAACTTTGTTTTGTATTAAGCTCTAGACTACATTATGCGCAAAATCTAACCTATGGCTATAATCAGAGCGGCCAAATAGATTGACCAGGACTGTACACGTTGTCAGGGGTACAGAAAAGGGTAAGGACAGATTAACTCATAGATAAGTATAAAGTCCTACTGCAAGCACAAGTTAGGTTTTTATATTTCTGTCAATAGGTTTAAATTAAGGGCTACTACAATGCTTCATTTAAATAAATATCATCCGTGAAGTAAGCGCTAAAGGGGAGCCAAATTAAGTTAACACAGAATAGTTAGTGTGTCGAATGAATGAAAAAATATGAACTATTTTAGAAAAAAACAATATTTTGAAAGATGTCAGTGTTGTAATGACACCAGAATATTATATTTTTCCACTCTGTATGTAAAACTCGTTATTCCAATAAACAGTAAATGAGTCGTCGAGCGTGGGAAAAAGAATTACATATATGGGTATATGGACACCTTTTCGTTCAGACTATATTAAGCAAACAGTGGGGTTCTAAAAACAGTACACTCCGAATCTTGTTGAACCTCTCCAAAAATGGCGCGAGCCTTCCAGAGATTTCCACCCTACGTTTTGTGGGGTATATATGAGCGCAACGGGTCGTCCTAGGACATTTCTATTCTGGACGTCGGAGTGAATATGATGAGAGATATAATAGAAATAAATTGACAAGTTAAATTAGTTATTATTATTATTATAATTCGGCGAATTAGTCATATAACAGGAGTAGTAAATGCTACAAGTCCAACGCTTTTAAAGGCTTCGAAACTAATGGTTAAATGTAAAATATGTGTAGATCTCTTAGATAGGTGACTTTTTGTAATGTTATCTCTAAATTTTTTCGCTTATTAGTATTATTTAATTTTCAAATTCAGCCTCACAAATTATCAAACAAATCAAGGCAAATAGATACGATACCTATAGAATACATGTTATTTACAATTCACAATTTAAACATTAAGCAGTGAGTGATTTCTTGATTATGTGGCCTTATAATTAGAAAAGATTTTTGAAGTGAAACTTCTTATGGGAGGGCTTTCAAATTCTGATCAGCAACCCTTTTGAAGAGTGCGGGGGATAAATACTTTGTCGAGTAGCGTGTTGAATCACCCGTGTTTTTACAGTGTTTAAGCAACGCCAGTAGCGGTTAATACTCGAATGGGTGACTGCCTGGGAACACTGCGTGCTGTTGGCTTTTTGTTATATTTTATTTGTTATATTTCCCGGTAATACAAAAGTTTCACTTTTCTCATGTGTTTTTACGGCACACCCTGTCTTTATGTACTTACCGGACCACCTGGATGGTTCTTCTTTATAGTTGATCTCAAATTACCAGTCCTTCAAAGATTATAGTATTATTTTGTTCAATTTTGATTTGTATTTACTAAGGTCTGTAGTACAACAAGTTCTGCCACCCCGCCTGGCGTTTATATTTGTTCAGCACTCTCCAAGATTGATTATTTTAAATTAAAAGTCCCCATGAGTCCGTTGGCTATGTCCGATTATTTTACTTTACTCTTCCTATTTTTTCTTTTACGTTAACTTTTTTTACTCTAAGGTTTATCATTGTGCTTAAAATTTAATATTCAATTCATTCTCTTAGAATCGATCATGCATTTACTTGAATAATATTATACTGAAGCAAAATTTCACGCCTGGTGACCGAAGCCTTGCTAATTACAATCTAACCTGAAGTTAGATCTATATATGGTGCTTAGAACTTAAAGATGGAACTTAGCCGAATGAAAATCACCCCGCTATGGTTTCATCACGATGTATACCTTCACTGAGAGCTCCGGCTCATTGCAGTATTTGAATCTATATGGAATCAAATTACATTGTAATTGTAATTTTTTTTAAACTACGTTTCTCTTAATTTTTTTGGTTTGTTATCGGTATGTTCTATGCTTTGGTTCACATACATATATGAATTAATGAAGAGGACTAGCATTTAATAGCGTCTACCGGAACATTAGTATGTTCTTATTAGTATAGGTGAATGGGGAAGTTTATATCTTGAGGATGGAATTATTATAGTTAGTCCCAGACGGGTATAAAACCACTACAGCGGGTATCATCCTGTGATATCTCTACATTATTTTTCATCATCGAAAAGCTCAAGCTATATTTGGAAGCGATTATGGCTCAGTTGGTAGTGTGTTCGGAGACAGCGTCGAAGGACGCAGGTTCGAATCCAAGCAACTGAGTCGGAGCTTTCGGTGAAGGAAACACCGTGATGAAACCATAGCATGGTGGTAGGGCTTTTTCTAAGTCCGTCTGGCTAGCTACCACCCTCAAGTTGAAAATCTGTCGCCAAGCACCTGTTGCTGTGTTCCGGCAGCTGCACTTGAGAGCCAATCTCCCTCTAGGTTAAGCGTGACTTACCATCTTAGACCACATCATAATTTAATATCAGATGAGATTGTGGTCAAAACGTTTAACAATAAAGTAAAAAACAAATAAAAAATTGGTTCAATAGTATTTATAAAGTTCTATAGAATTAGAAAAGAAAAACAAATATTATTTCTAACACAATCTCTGTTTTCGTAGTATGGTTACACACCAATTTTTACATTACGTTGTTTTATATATTTCAATTTGGCCAACTAATTTTATGATATATTTATACAACAAAAATGAATCCTAAAAAGTGTGCACGGAATGAGATACGCGAAGCTTAATAGAGTACACAGGGTTGCCAACTATATTGTTTTATGTTTCGGGTCTGTTTACTATATACTGTTACTAGCGGTCCGCTCCGGCTTCGCACGGGTATAAAATATATAGCCTATGTCATTCACTGAAAAAATGATTAAAATCGATCCAGTAGTTTCGATTTATTCATTACTGCCCGTGGCCCGCACGCGTTCAATTTGGAGTAACCTCAAAAATAACAGTATTTCTCCACTATTTAATTTATGTTATTATACATATAAACCTTCCTCTTCAATCACTCTATCTATTAAAAAAAACTGCATCAAAATCTGTTTCGTAGTTTTTATAGATTTAAGCATACATAGGGATATAGGGACAGAGAAAGCGACTTTGTTTTATACTATGTAGTGATAGAAATATACGGTAGCCGTATACTACAATACATTTTGGTTGAATGAGGTCGTAAAACATATACGATATTTTTATTATAACGAAAAAAAAAGTAAAAAATGCAAGAAACAATAAAGAGTTCTTATAAAAATAACTCTTAACTAACTAACTATATAAATAACTCTGCTTATAATAATTACCGTATAAACGAATATTTTTTATTCTTTCCATAACAAAATTATTTTAAGTGTACTTTGTTTTTATAGTTGTATAAAAAAAATAATTCTTAATTTTTTTATCTCAATGTTGTCGTGGGCGTCCTGTCTATTGTCTATATGACCGCGATGAATGAATCTCTTACAGAGAAAATCAAGTCGCTCTTCGCCTTTGCTATCTCACATGCACAAGGTTTCACCAATCACAAATATTAACATCTTCCGTCTGGATATCGACGAGTTTCGTACGATCATCTATCGTTTCAGATAACTAAGCCCAAAATTTCCATAAAACTGTATTCCGTCGACGATTTCGGATTGAAATCGATTGGTCTTGTATCTCTGCACTCAATTCTTTTTTAAATTACTATTATATTTATATAACATGCCAATTCTATCGTACCTTAACCTTAGTACTGATAACAAACGTCCACGCTTGCAAATACAGCCAAGATTTCGTGACAATACCCGTATCCATTATGTTAATCTTCGACTTCTTTACGAGTATAATAGCATTCCATTGCATACTCAACGTAGACCCCATTGAATCTACTGTGACAGATCAATTACAAGGATTGTTTAAATTATCTTATTTCCATTGAATGGACGTTTCATTTTAATGGGTTTTCCATTTTCTATTTGCCAGTGACGTAGACGCGAGGCACCCGGACGGGGCGTCGCGTCGTAGGGGGTACAACCCAACGCCCTCGGGCGTAGATCAGCGGTGTCGAACCTGTGGTGCGGGTGTCACAGGTGGCATATTTTAAATTCATTTTCTTTGTATACTTTAATTTTATAACGAAATATACAATTAGTGTAGCTTTAAAAAGATGATGAATTAAGAAAGGATTGAGGAGGAAAATTAAATAGAATATCCATTCTTTGTACAAAATATGTCTTGGAATGGTATTGCTAAAACCATTGTGTTTTTTAACATACTTTTACAAATGATAGATATAAAAATAAACTGAGTGAATCCAGCTTTGAAAATGAATAATTATGCATAAATAGATGGTTGGTACAATGCATGTTGAAACATTAACAATTAATATTTTTTTTGTTCGAACTAACTAACGATATTGATCCGAAGGGCTTCTACTTTCTACTTCAGACAAAATGGAAGTAAGCTGAAGGTTGCCAATAGGCCGGACCTCGAATTGGGCCTTGTATACAAACATAGCAGATTTGTACCGAGCAAACTAACTAGGCAAGCTAAACTAACCATATATGTAAACGTTAGGGAAACACAATTCGTATGTGTCACATAAACGCGTACGTTTATTTGGGACTCTGGAATTAATTAATTGCAATACCACTTTATAAGTTATCATGTTTCTTATTCTTTCTAATGTAACTCGTCATTTGGTTTTGGCACTAGGCTGAATTGTTTTTAAGTTTTATATTGTAACTTGCTGTTACTTGTGTCTTTCTACGCGTGGAATGTAGTAAAAAAATGTTGTTCGTTCTGAATGTAGGCGTTGGGCGCGAGCGGTTTAATACACTGTTTCTTTATTTTTTCTAAAACAGAAGTAGCATACCTTATTCCTTACAACGTCAGCTATTTGCTAGTGAAAGTCCCGTCAAAATTGGTCCAATCGACTTGGAGGTTTGCCGGAACAGACAGACAGGGAAATGGATAGACAAAAATCAGTTGTTTGTTATAAATATCGTATATATTATTATACCTATTTAGTAAAAAGTTAATAGTTTCACGTTACAAACAGACACTTCAATTTTATTATATCCAAATCAAAATATTGGTAAAAACGTTGTAAAATTAGACAAGCGCATATGAAAATGTTCGTCACCGCTGGCGTAGACTGGTAATTGAATAGCTTGATCCGTAAGTTAATTTCGATGCACAGGTAAAGTTGATCGTTAAAATAGGGGGGTTGGTTGTTTATTCTGATGTATACTATAAAATCATGATCCTAGATTCCGCCGGTTATGATATGAGATTAAGAGCTTTATCAATAATGTATGCAAAGGTCAAAGTGGTAGACTCTTTGTAAAAAAAAAACTAGAATATTGTAACTGAAAAAAAAATAATGGTCGAATTTTGACCACTGGTACTTGAAAAATCCCGTACTGTTTCATAAGAAATGCTCATACGACTAATACTTTAGCCTAGTTGCGCCTACCACTCCGTCCGCGTGGACTTTCGGTAAAGGCTAAATTATTCTAAAGTTATTTACCTCGAACTTAATAATAAAATAAGTAAAAAATAAACAACAATTAAAATAAATAAAAAATGTTTAAAACAAATGAAAGTGAATATAGAAAAAGGTTTAATTGCAGAAAATTAATACATTTTTAAAAATTCTTACACTCTCATTTGTAAAATAGCTGGTACCAGCGACTTCAGTTTTATTTTATCAGAAGTAAAACACAATGGCTGTGCGTCATTTTATTAGTGTAACAGTTGATAAGTTGCAGTAATGCCAACCACGTTCGACCAGCACTGTAATCCAGTAAACTGATCCCTATTTAATATAGTTGGTCATATTGATGATAGTTCAACTTAAATTGGACGGTATATATCCCCGAAGCCAGGCATTATTTTTTAACTTTGTGATCATTGTGTGCATATAAATACTTCCAACCATGGTTTTACAAATTAAAGTGACCAAAAGTTTCGGCTAAATCGACTGAAATGCATTTCCGAAATAATGTATATTATTTCAATTAGTTTTGGTGTGTGAACTGACTGGAATGAAAAAAAACACTAAACGTTATATATAAAACTTGCTACAGTACGTTAGTGAAAACGGCATCGAAATCGGTTACGCCGTACCTAAGATTAAGAGTGCTTAAGCACATAGACAAACCGAAAAAAATCCAATAAATATATTTGTGACCTCAGTAACATAATGAGGACGTGTATAAATTGATTTTTAATATTTTATGTACAGACACGAATCGTTTGCGATTTTTGTTATACAAAATATATTTAGCGTCGGTAAAAAGGAGCGCCAGTTGAAGGACATCCAGATGTATTATTTGCTTCACTCTCCACACTGTTGGAAGTTTGCGGAATCAATTTGGAGTTTCCCTGTTTCGTACATGGACAAACTATATGTCGCGTGTTTGCGCGCCGTAAAGCCCAGCATTTTTGTATATTTACGCGCAACAAAGTAAAACTAAAAAGCGTAGTTTATCAGAAAGCTTTAAATTAACTATATTCATATATTATGTACATAAAAGGCATATTCAATCAATGAAGTCAATTGGAATTTTAAGCTAGATTCAATTAATAACTAAATGAAATTCAAACCCAATAAGACTTAGCCAGAGTATTATTCATCTCATTGAATTGAAGATGGAAGGTTGATTAGGATTAATTAAAGCGAATCAAAAATTACAAGTTTCTGAGTTTTAGCGGGAACTAACGAACATAAATTCAATTATAAATACATACATATATATATTAGCAATTGCATTTATTTTTTTTTACCGAAAAGCATTAAAGCGAAAGTGCAATCGATTTACAAATTGTATACTAACTACTACGCTAAGTCAGTTTTCACAAATATTTAAACCTAGCTTTGCTCGTGGTTCTGCTTATGTGTTGAATATTTATATAACAAAGCTTTACATATTATGTTTTTTTTTTTAACTAAACTTTCATTGCAGAATTTTATTGTAGACTACTTTATTATTCAAACTGTCGGACGTAACTCGATGCCGTATAGGACTAATATCTATAAAAAATCAATTATTATCGAATGTATGTATGTAGGCGCATCATTTCCAGAACAGATATGATCTATTTGGCTAATTATTTTTATGTTGTGTTTGTAATTATTATGACAAGGTGTGTATGAAAGAAAATGTCTGAAAATCACACGAAAAAGTGAAAAAAATTCGTTTATAAAATCTACATATAAAAATTGAGCAGGTGAGTGAGTCTGAAGACAGCATGGAGATTTTGAAAAATATTGACAAGAGTTGACAGTACAGTCAGTTATCTTCATATAAATATGAAGGTTTGTTTTGCCATTGTTATTCTAAACAATTCTCTACTAGAGTTATGTTAGTCGATAATAGTGGCATATTGTTAAATATTAATACTAGCTTTGGCTTGCGGCATTCCTTGGCTAAATGTAGATTTTGAAAAAAAAATACTCGTCATGTTATCCAGTGGCAATGTTGCTTTCTATAGTGGAAAGAATTTTTAAAATCAACTAAGTATTTTTTCAGTTTATCTATTACAAAAAAAAAATCGAATCTTTTCTCTTTATAATGGTAGGAAGTAAAAATTGTGGTGATATATTGCAACGTTGTATACTGATAGTCATTTCTTGCCAAGTTTTATTGAAGTCATCCTATGTTTTACTTTGATTCACTTTATAAATTCCGGGTATCTAACCTAGGCTTGAACCGCTGCCGCAGGGGACCGCGGTGAATGTGCGAGACCGTAATTCACCGCTAAACCACTGCGCCGTGATCTGTGATTCCACTGTCGTGGGCGCGCACACGCTCTGTTCAAAAAGGCAGAGGGGTACTGATTGTTCACTGACGTTATTTTATTGGGAGGAACGGAGATGTTATTTCGCGGCAGACTTTTATATCGCAGTGCGTCGGGTATGGTCGTATAATCGCGGCGGATACCACTAACGAGCTGGTATGATTAGCGGCTTTTTCGAAGTAATTGGTCGTGAGAAACTTTACGTATGTCCATATCGATGAAAACTCCAAATCCGTATGGAGATCGATCTTCCGGACTTACCGTGGGGCACCTACTGCCTTCCGTTTCGAAAGCGGAGTTCAGACATATGAGCGAAGACGCGACAACTGTTTGTCCGAATGGGGCGGACACACGTCTTATAAAGCGTGAACTTATGTCTGAGGGACATTTTGCTCTTCAAGCTTATCAGAGAATGCAAGCGACCCCATGACATGGCGGCCTTGTTCCGAACTTTATTGACGTGTGGTATGTACGTGAGGTCTCTATCGAGGTAGTCACGAAGGCACTTGATCTGGAAGACCCAGGGAATAGGAACTCCGTATAGATTGAGAGGTTTTAGTTTATAACGGACGTAGTTTATAACGAACGTAGTTTATAACGGACGGTTTAAAAAAGTGTCGCGGAACACTTATCAAAGTTGATTTCAGACCGCCATCTACGATACCTTTCGCCGACATCACGAACGCAAAAGTTGTATGTGCGAACTGTATGCTTGCCTGAAACCAAAATGATTATCAGCAGCGTAGCAGCCTAACTCGACCCTTAGAGATTGCGGCAAATCGCTGATATACAGATTAAATAGCGAGGGCGATATTAACATGGATTCGACAGATTAATCTGTTGTCAACCAATTCCTGAGAAGTCATTTACTAGCTCTGTATTTGATGTCGGTTATAGATAACTAGAAGTTGCGGTTGACAATTGAAAATTAGATGTACTGCATGATAGTTGAGTAACTCGGGTACCTAAAAAATCTGTAGATTATACCTTGTCCCAGAATGAATGACTGGCGAGCACGACTCTGGATGAAGAGTTATTATTCATTTGCTATCGAGTTCATCGTAAGACCAAACCAACAACTTGGAATATTAATATAAGGTTACCTAGTATGTAAGCTCAGCAGTTTTATTGTCCGTTATACTACGTGTAAATAAAATATTTGAAATTTGCTAGTATAAATTACACCAAAATTAAGTAGAATGTCACTTGGCCATTTCCAGGAAACGTCTTATATATCATCTTGGATCCGCTATTCTTTAATTTTACCTCGACTTTAGTTTCTATATTTATTTTTCCATTGTTTTGGTTTTGGAAGTAGTTTTGGTTAAAAAAAATATTAATAAAAAAAGCCCAGCTGAATCGATAAAATGTAATAGAATTAATGTGGTTCCACTTCATGTTTGGTGGCATTTTTTCCGAAATTGATGAAAGTTTTGTGAGTGAAATAGAAATAATAAAAATAGAGGAATTTCTCAAAAAAGTTCATAATTTGTTTTTTTTTTTCTTTATTTGTATCGAATAGTACATTTAAAGACGAAAATAAAAAAAAAACATCTCTGTTATTCAATTTTTGAACACGACATTTGAAAGAAGAAGTTCTTTTATTGAAACATTGATAAGGCTTTTTAGTTGCGTAAAAAAGTTTGAAAATTTCTTCAAATTTTTAATCGGATAGAAAAAGACGAAAAAATCAACCACATCGAAATAGGTCAGGTTTAAAAGTCTTCGATTTGCCATGGAATGCCCATACATACATAGGTATATATAATTTCATGTTTAGTATTTTTTTTTATACAGAATATGGTACGAGACGTTTTGTGGTATACATAGAAATATCGTATTAACTCCAACATTGTTTCTCAATCAGCGCGATTTCAACACGGAGATTATTACGCAATATCCGTTTTGCTACATCTCAACTAATGTATTTATTAGAACAAATAGCAATTATATTTAATAATAACAAAGGCGTGCCGAGCCGCGGCCGTTCCCACATGGAATTTAATATAAAATTGATCCATTCAAACTAAATGAAGCTCGTACTGCAGTCTGTTGATCCTTTTCAGCATAAGCAAGGAATGTGTAAGTTAATTAAAATGTTCGCTTCAAATTTTGATAGTTTTACTATAAACTAGCTTTTGCTCGCGGATTGTATACGCGACCGAACCCAAGATCATTTCACCTATCACTCGCGAGCAGTAATTTTGTCCTGGGTAAAATGTACCGTACGCCCTTTTCCATACTTCTGACAACGTGTTTGTAAAATTTCATGAAGATCGGTCGAGTAGTTAAGACACGAAAGCGCAACAAACAAACTGACATTCGCATTTTATAAAATTACTTAAGTTTATTACTGTCATTATCAAGTATGCAATAATTATTAAATGTTTTAGGATGATTTTAGGCTTCTAACAAGATGGCGGCCGCCTTGTAAAAACTTTCTAAATGATCTTTGTAACTTCTCAGACTTCATGTTTCGTATTGTTATTTGAAGGATATAGGGAATGTGCAAAGGAGTGATATAAACCTTTTATTATTGTTAACTTGTTTTTATTATTATCATACAGTCACCGTTTTATTTATTATACGCCATAGTGAATACAAAATAAAAGCAATCTCACTTACCACAGATAAAAGAACTAGTTTATTAGTGCTGTGCCACACTTTCAGTAGAGATGTACCTACTAACATTATTTTCCATTCACTCTACTTGTACATTATAACCTAACTATATTAAGCAAATAGTCATGAATATTAACTAGCATACGGTCAAATAACGCAATAATATAAAATGAAAGCCACTACATGTTAGATCAGAGTTCCCCAAACTTTCTGATTCTCAAACAAATTTCCTGTAAATTTCTAACTGTAGTGAAGTTAGTGTTAAAAACTTAAATACTATCTGTTTATATTTTTTAAAATATTTTCTTAGCACTTTCCTTTTCAAGATTCAGGAAACGAATAAACGTATTTGTCCCACATTCGTATTTATAGTGACGAATTGAACAAGTCAGTGCAAGGTAGCGAAGCTCTGAGACTGTGACTCTCAGGTTTTTACAAGTTCAAAATGTATTGCGACCACAAAGCGAATACCAACATCCTACAACTTACACAATTTTATAAACATATATAATATTTTTTTTTACTTCGTAGGTACTTTTATAAATAATGTATATGTTTTGACATTATAAGATAGTATGATGTTAATAAATAGGTACTATCAGTGTATGTGTTGAGATCCACTATCGTGGACCCCCATTTTCATTTCATGGACCCCCAAATTTTTTTTCGCTGACGTAGACCCCTTGCAGGTTGTCATAGACCCCTAGGGGTCGATATAGACCACTTTGGGAATCACTGTTAAGATCCTGCTGAATACTCCTATTGTTACTATCATTAATAATAACGGATAACAACCAACAGCAAAATAATGTGACGTCTTAAATAATATTTATCCATTGCGGAGGAATAATACATTAAACTATCAGTTGCCAATAAATTACGCAAGTTTATTAAGAAATTACAAAAAACAAACACGCTTTTTTTAATACTTTGTAGGTTTTTTAGCATTTGACCACAATCTCATCTGATCTTAAACACAATAAGGTCTAAGATGGTACACTCTAAGCCTAGAGGGGAACTTAGAAAAAGCCTTACCACCATGCTATGGTTTCATAACGATGTTTTCCTTCAGCGAAATCTCCGACTGAGTTGCAAAGTTCGAACCTACTTCAATTGACGTAGTATCTGATATACTAACAACTACACACCTCTTATTTATTGTATCAAACACATATAAATTATTATTTGATACAGTACAAATAGTATATAGAATGTAATTTACATATTCCTTTACCGTGTGATGAGTTTCCCTAAAATCAGTTTAGAAAAAGTGTCGTAAGGGGACGAATTAAATCAAAGGAAACCGAACCAATATGAGGCGACCTCGTACACCCTACTGCAGAAGCGGTTACCCCATAGGTTCGTGACCGCATACTTATAATAAAATGGTCATAGCGACTCGCTTTAGTGGACTTCGTTATGCTATAAACTAATATAAAAAAAATAAGTTCAGAAAATTTAACTAATCCTAACAAAACCTTAATATATTACCAAAATCCTTAGAGACACGACTTAAAAGGAGTTTATGTTCAACAGTGGAGGTAACTATCGATGCTGGAGGTAACTATAGAGCTTAGTCCTTCTAAACTAAGAAACGTACTTGGATACGGGGTTTTCAATTCGGGTATTAATTGCTGAATTTCTTCCAGAATATATATTACTAGCGGCCCACTCCGGCTTCGCACGGGTATAAAATATATAGCCTATGTCATTCACTGAAAAAATTATTAAACTGGTTCCAGTAGTTTTGATTTATACATTACTGCCCGTGGCCCGCACGCGTTAAATTTGGAGTAACCTCAAAAAGAACACTATTTCTCCACTATTTAATTTATGTTACTATACATATAAACCTTCCTCTTCAATCACTCTATCTATTAAAAAAAAACCGCATCAAAATCGGTTGCGTAGTTTTAAAGATTTAAGCATACATAGGGATATAGGGACAGAGAAAGCGACTTTGTTTTATACTATGTAGTGATACGCGCATATTACATGTGGCAAAAAATATTTTCCAGGTACTTACATTACCCACGCTGGCTAAAGAACACGGGATACATCAAAAAGATGTTTTAAAGAATTGTATATCTTAAATAATGTTACAGAAATGTTCTTGATATTATATGTCTATTTACCAAGTGTCACCCACTTACTATCTTATACATATTACCTACTTAAAATTATAGTTTACTTGTGAATTAACTTATTTTCGCTAGTTATTCATTGTAAATATACACGACAATTGATATAGAAGTTATTGTAGATTAAAAAATATGCGCAAAAAAAATGTTTGGGTGATGATAAGATTTATAAAGATTCCTTGATTTACTGACCTGTCAACGTGAAACGACAAAAAAAGGGTTTTTGTAATAAACATGTCTATGACATCACATTAATACATTATACTCGTGCGCAGCCGGGTCTGATCGCTAGTTTTACCATAACTTGTTAAATAAAAAAATACAATAGACATTTCAAATAAAACAAATATATAATAGATTCTTTTATTTCAAAGCAAAAAAAAAAAAAACGTTTTTACAATTATTCATTAACCATAAAACTATTCTTATTGTGTAACCTACATATTTATACATTTACAAACATACAGACAAACAATTATTTATCCTATACTTAGTGGTTCGAAATGTATAAATAAACTCACCCTTAAAATAAGAATACTCACGTGTGCTGTTGACACCATAAACAAAATGGACAATCACGAACACAATATTGTATCGATTATTTTGAGGTTATCAGGTTTAAAAGGCTTATAAATTAATATTTACTGAATCAATTTCTTAAAAGTACGAAAAACATATTTGTGAATTCTTATATACATAATATATTTTCTATACAATTTTACTCACCAAATTTTCAAATAATATATATTAGGGCTGTCATAGCTCGGATTACTAGAACCTTTATTGCTTGCAGCATGATACGTAAAACTACATAGTTACTCTTTTAGTATTGGATAATTACCAGTTATAATTTGGTGCGTACTTCTGTACGCCATAGCGCGCCTAAAGTAACATGGACATAGTTTAAATCGCGTTCTATTTGCGTCATTACTTAAAGTACAATTTTATAAACACATTTTCATCTGTAACTATGTTCACTAATAAATGCTGCCGTTCAAAGAAAGAGGGACGTTTTTATGGCATTCTATACAACACTGAGTTTCATATATTTTCAAGACCTGAACTTATTCTTCTGAAATTGCACTTAATCAGAAAATCAGTACTTCGCTAAATGCGCAAGTTACGAACATTTCGATTTCTCTCCGATTTCTGTTTATATTACACACACACCTGTTTTTTTTTAATATACTAATGATTCCTAACGAAATATTCATTACAAATAAGCCCATTTTGCAAACAAACGCGCATTGCAAACAACAGTAAGGCCACCCGCTTTGTCACCAAACGTGCTTGATGCTATGCATTGTACTCACCATAAATATACTTATATGAAATCATCATTTTTAATTTAAGTCATTCTCGGTATTTGACATCTTAAAACTAGAGTATGATTTATTTATGTACAGAGATAGAAATATTATATTTCAAGAGTACAAACAAATTAATTAACAGCATTAATTCAGAGAAGAGGTGTACGTGGGTGGAGAGAGGTGTGGGGAGAAGGCGGTTTTACGAAAATACTTACTATAAGCTCCACTCGGAATATTATAAACTCCACTCAATATAATAGGTTATAGATAAACGAATTAATTTCCCCTTCGTCTCCCAGTTGAGAATAATTATCTAATTAAGAGTGATTAGTGGGACATACTGATTTTTGGGACGAAAATCTTTACCGCGATTGAGGGTAATTTTTTTATTAAAGTTATAACCTACTTATTACAAATGGTTAAAGTGCTATCTAGAATCAACGGTGACCATAAAGAGATCGATAATTCGTCGATAGTTGATGTTGTCAAACCGCCCTGCAAGCTTCACGGTAGCTAGACCTAGCCTGGTTTCTTCTTAAACGTGAACAACCAAAAGAGTCACTGCTACGTGTCTATTGCTATATATATGGTGGTCAAAATACAGTCACGTACAGACCCCTACTACTCTGCTTGAGACTGGAAATACATTGGAACTGATCCTAGAACGTGTCATACTAAGCATGATACTATGGCGGGTGTTATACGCGTATGTAAAAATTCCATAGTAAAAGTAGTTAGTTGAGCGATAGTTAGAATTGTATTGAAATAAGAACAATTGACAAATTACCTAAACTTGGACAAGACACCAGAAGCTGACTGTCGAACTCCTATAGCTGGAGTGGTATCGTAAGGAAAAGATAACCTATGGTTACCCATGCAAGACATAGGACTACATCCAATTAAACTGTTAGTCATGAGCGATAAGGTAAAGAGACAAAGAGGCTTATTATAAATATAAAGCAAACAGAGATAAAACCCCAATATGGAAACAAGCGTAAAGTATCGCTCCGAAAAAGATTGCTCAATTATCTGTGGACTGGTCAAATAGGCAGAAGCACCTAAAAATGAATGGAATATTTTACTTTATGGGGCCTTGGTTTTTATAAACGTAAATGTGTAAAAGCATTGGCTTGTAAATTAGAAAAAGCTTACTCAAGTATCAGTGAGTTGGTCACACATGGAGAAGTAACCAAAAACTTATCTAATGTGTTGTGGAACAGATTTATGCCCGGTTTCTGAAGCATTTTAACTGTAGTTTATCTGTTTAATAGCGCTATGGGTTCGATAACTTGTCAAATTGGGTTTCTGAACACACAATGACACGAGAAATGTCAGTCTACGTCTCATTCTGTATTCAGAAACGCATTGACAGTTAGCCGCTTGTCTTATGGATAACGTTATTGAATCAATAGCTATTGATAGTTTAACTGACGGCTTCAGAAACCGGGCATTAGACAAACCTAGTGTAGGATTCACTATACACCAAAGATCTACGAAAAATAATAAACAGTGGACAATTACCAAATACTAACGATCTAACTCAGTGCTGTACTGTGAGAAAGCCAACAATGATGCTTAAATCAAGAGGTCAATTTTACTGTTAATGGATATGCTCCAATAACTTAAACCGATCATCTATACCATGACTGTATAAAACTTCTATATAAATAGATATCTTTACAATTCTTACTATATTTTCTCGTTAGCTTGATACAGTAAGCCTTTAGAACCTATCGGAGCAATCTAGAGATCGATTTAGACTCTTGTAAACCCTGTTTCAATTTTTCACGATAATTATTAATATTAATCACTCCTTTCAAGCAGTTTCCTGACTAAGGCCCAGTCTTCCATGATATCGGAATCTGGTAACATGTAGACGACGTACGGAGGGGACACCGTGATCTGCCTCTTCCGCCGGCGTCTGCCCCACTCCGGCCCACAGGACCAGAGGTCTACCGTGTGACGTTCCTCTTCTAATTTCCTAATCTTTTCCAAGATTTCTTCTTTTAAGTTCTCGTAGGCGAGCCACTTTTCACTCTGGGGACAAGAGAAAATAATTTTAATATTCGTTAGATAATGTTGACATTAACTCACGGCTTTTAGGACAATCAATTTTACCAGTCGATAACGTTATCACAATCCACATACCTAATCAAAACCGTACTCTTCTTCCAAATATATAACTACCACTCAATTAAAGCATATATATATCACTACATATTATAAAACAAAGTCGTCAGCCGCGTCTGTCTGTCTGTCTGTCTGTATGTTCGCGATAAACTCAAAAACTACTGAATATATTCAGGTATATAATTTGTTAAGGTGTTGTGTAAATTGATTGAAATATAATGATAACTGTTGAAAGAAATGGAAAATGTCAAGCCGCCTTAAGCGTTTTATGCACATAAGTATATATATTTTTATTATCAGGGCAGGACAACGTCCGCCGGCCCTGCTAGTATATATATATGGATCTTGTAGAGACAGAAAAATTCGTAATTTTGCTTTTGTCTTAAAAGTACTACAGAGTGAATTTTTGTTACCTCTCAACCTACACTTAATTTCAGCATCGTTATTTGAGGAGCTGTTCACAAAGGCGCCATACGCAGGGTCGAGTTTAAGCTGTATGCTCATTATACCTGGGTGGTGATACGGTGCCGAAACAAGCCATACGCAGGGTCGTAACGGAATGGTCGTAATGGAATATGTCTTCTGTTTCCAATCATACAATTGAATGAACGTGAATTGTATTTTTAGTGAATTCATAAAACTTACAACAATTATTGAATCGCACGAGGACACTGATTTGCTTCAAGAAGA
Source organism: Antheraea assamensis (assembly GCA_035772565.1). Classification (NCBI taxonomy): domain Eukaryota; kingdom Metazoa; phylum Arthropoda; class Insecta; order Lepidoptera; family Saturniidae; genus Antheraea; species Antheraea assamensis. Next base: position 397,458 of record JAQQSE010000135.1, on the reverse strand, counting down.
ATCTTCAAAACTTATGCTAAGGTATGATGATATTTAAAGAGGAAGAATATCTTGGAAGCATTTCAAACAAAATATTCTAAAAAAATAATTTAATCTACTGTGCTTATTATATTGTAACTGTTAAAGTTGATGAGGTAAATGCTCTTAAAAATTTTTGTTGAGCACTCTGATATGAAAATAACTTTTTCCCGTTAATTAACAAAAAGTTTCTTGAAATGACAGGTTTTCTTGTTAGAATCTGTTACTTTTTAACACAGGAAAGAAAATTTTAAAGTACTCCACTTTAGTGAACGGTGTCTTTGTAGTCTGGTGTGATGATGACCTCACTATTTCTCGAATGCAATAACATTATAGTACACTAACGGCTGCCCGCGGCTTCGTTTGCGTTTGTTTCTTTATAAAACGGTTTATGTACATATCGAGATAGCTCTCAAGCGATTAGATTTCTTTCAACTTACTTGACACTTATCGCTATTGTTTGTCCAGTTTAAATAGAATCTTTATAAATTATAGCTCAGATTGTTATTCTGATGTATAAGCTATGTTACTGTAAAGTTTTATTAAAACCGGTTTAGAAGTTTTTGCATAAAAGAATAACGAACAACCACCACTCATCTTCAAAAAATTCAATAGAAAAATGTTTTTTTTTTCTGATATCTTCTTTCTCAATAGGTAGAGCGAAAAAAGAAACATCGTAACTGTGATGATTAAAACATTTCAAATTATACTTACTGGGAAATACAGTATATTTGTGTTAAATGCCAAGTTTATTTTCAAATTTTAATATATAAAATTGTCTGTGCCCAGTTACCTAAAACGTATAAATGTGGGGTCTAATGCTCGGTACAATATTATACTAAAGGACCACCTATCATAGATATCCACTATCTTGGGAAAAAATTGATTGGCATTGGGAAATTTTAAATAACTATAAAGGCAATAATAATGTTAGGCATTTTGATAGTACTGGTGCATGTCCCAGGGAGGCATATAAAAACTTGTAACCATTATTTTGATCAGTTTGGTATGAAGGAAAAAGTATCCGTTTTAGCAATGTTGGCTTCGAGAACCTGTGGTGATCGACGTAGTTTCGAATCTTTGCTAACGAACCTTTCGATGGAAGAAAACATCGTAACAAATTTTTTTTTTTTTTTTCGAACTGACATACACTGTTGGCTTCGTCAGGCCTCTACATTTCCACCGGACTACACGTAATGAAACCCTACCATGATGGTAAGGTCTTTTCTAAGCCAACCTAACTAGCATCCACCCACAAATCGATAATCTGTCACTAAACATCTACAGATGTGTTTCAGCAGTTATATTTTAAAGCGAGTCCTTGTCTAAGTATAGTGTGTATACGAAATTAGTCCAATTCGTCACTTAACATCAGGTGAGATTGTGATCCAATTCTAAAACTTATAGAGCATAAAAAGTAATTAATAATACATAAAACAGAGTATGTATGTGTTGTTTATCTTTAAGAAATTATTACCTTTATATTGGAAAATAAGTAATCTTAATAACTTATATTATTGGTGTAAATAATTGCTATTGGACCTTAATAAATACAGCATTTTTCTTCGACATTTCGACTCTACTGGTATTGGTTCATATAATGACACGAGATTATCTTGATCTATAATATCAATACGAGCATATATAAGACAAAAAAAGATACACACACAACGCTCCCGCCTTATTAAATAAAAATATAACTCATAAAAGTACTGTGACGTGATTTTACTGCTATCTTACTTATTTTTCTTATATCAGTATTTATTTATTCTCTCCTATTGTTTTGTAAATTAGATATATTTATTCGTTTATTTGCTATTTACAAGAACATCAAACAAAAGAGAGATCGTTAACACCCAGTTAGTAGGTCAGAGGTTCTACGGTTTTCTCCTTTATTTATATTAATTCAGTGATGTCCGCGACTTCGTCTGTTTCGTTTATTATCTTAACAATATATGTTATATACACAAGATTTTTTTTTTCGGACTGATATACCCTGTTGGCTCTTTTGGCCTCTACAGGCTCTCTAAATATTTTGCTTACAACATTTCTTTAGTCCTTAAAAATGTTAACATCCATTTATTCGAACTACATAAAGATTATTTCTGTGTTTTAATCCATTTTGAACCATTAATTTACAATTATGAAAATTGGTCATCAATAACAGAAAAAATATATTCAAAAGGCAAACCTAGAAAATCGACTCACTATTTATCCACCACATATAAAAATACGAAAAATAGTATTTATAAGGGATTTACTTATTACATCATTAATTTTATGAATTGTTTGTATTGTATATCATAAAAGACAACGTCTCTCTGTCTGTCCATTAGTGTACTTACGATTTTAAAACTGCTCAATCTATTTACTTGATTATTTTTTAAATCATAGTTGTATTCACTAACCAGTGACACCAGGCGTTAACTTGTTTTGTTAAATTAGCCAATATACGCAATAAGCTATTGCAGTTAAAACTAAATTCACTCAACACTAAACGAACACCAGTAGTCTTTAACTACGCCATTAAAAACTAATAAGTATAACGCAATAACTAGAAACAATATCTGTAGTACCAAAAATATTCTTTTATATTATTTAGACGAGGACTTCAGACAAACCTACTCTAGTTTAGAATATAACAAGAAAGGTATTAAGTGTACAATAGAGTCTGGAGCACGCCCTTCAACCGAGAACGTCTCCGCGAATCACTACAACGCTGGTGAATTCAATAGAATAATTCATTTCAGAGTTATTTTCGATTTTGATTCGATATCACTATATTTATCTATGGACATTGTGAAAGAAGAACAGAAAAGTAAGACAAAAGATAATTAGAGATAAACTATACGCCACAGACGAGGAGCAATGCCTGAAAAATTGCTCTATACAAGAGTCACCACGTGTAGATGAAATTCCCGCAACACTTCCACGATGTGTGGGTCTACTATAAATTATACAATCCCCCGCAGACTTCTCTTTGCGAACTTATTAAAGATAGTGTAGACATGTAGACATTGCGCTCCTATTAGAATGAAACTGTATGTACAAAAACACAACATACAAAAACGTAAAAGCGCCTTATAAACAACAAACACAAGCTAAAACGAATCGCAAATGACGACGTATCTTGAATTATTTTCGTTCGATTCAGTATACTTCTAGATAATCTTAAAAATGAGCGTAATTCTGTATTTATCTGAATAGTAACAGCATTCACTAATTCAATATACACTCCAAATGTAATCCACAGTTATGTAACTTAATTCTATTTTATTTATGGCAACCAATCTCCTACATTATCATCACTGCCACTGCCAATTTGGTAATAATATTACAAGTGTCTTGTGATTATTTTAATGTTCTGACAAGATGGCGGCCCCTTGTTAAAACTTTCCATGGAGTTTTTGTGGCACTCATGGAATTCATGCTCCGTAATATGACACGTATGTACGTATTACGTAAATCTACCATCAATATTACAAAATATAGGGTCAAATAACACAAGATTATGATTAAAATATGAAAGAAATATGACAGACAAAGATCCCGCCAAAAAACCTCTAATAATATTACTAGTACTTGTCATAGTAATTACACGACACAGCTATAAAAGTTGCGTGAAATAAAGAAATTACTTCCAAATTACTTCTTTATTACATTACATATATATATATATTTAGAACAATGTGTTACAATACGTATTTATTAATCCTCGACTCAGAAATTAATTTAAAAATTTATAATGCATAACTATTACGTAAGCCTTTATACTCAGAAAAGGGGCAAATCTAAATACAAGCTTTGGCAATTTAATAAAATATTTCTTGGTCATTATTATATCGTGTTGATAATATAGAGCCCCAAGAATACAGGTATATCTGCTAATATTTGATGAAATAATCATATCATGTTCTGAATACCGTAGGGACGTGAACACTTTTTTGAATACATTTATAATTTTAGATGTGTATTCATAATATATCTAAAACATATTTCATAGCTTTATTTTCATTTAAAAATCCGTTTTTATTATTATTCATAAAATATACTATTTTTCTTTAGTATGAATTCTGAAAACATGAGAAATGTAAATAAATGTCAGAACAATGTTTCGGAAGGTGTGACGTCGCTCGTTTTGATTGGTTTTTCAGTTCAGTCGATGACAAGTATGAATTATTGTTTTTTTTTTTATTTGATTTTTACGAATATATCTTGATACATGTGCCTAAAAATTAGGTCATTCACAGTTTTTATATAGTATAAACTATTAATAAATATAATTATATTCTTATACAGTCTGCAGCCCTATCGAGTTTATATATTTACACTGTTGAACTAAGCTGTGTTAGCGAAGACAAGTTTTGTAATAAAACCGTTCTCTCCCCATCGCGTTCGTCTCGCTACGTGAGCAATTTTCGTAAGAACCGGTTCCTAACCGGCTGCACGTTTACCTGGAACGACGGTTGAAATAAAAAAAAAATGATCAACGTATCTCGAATTATTCTAGGAATAAATTTACTAAGCTTTACGGTGTGGTATATAAATGTCGATGGTTATGTGTTTCGTTGGAAATTAATTTACGTGAATTTTGACAATGTATTTTGGCGGTTGAGATTTTGTTTTTTTTTTTATGCTTACCAGTTTTCTAGCGTTATATAAATATTTATGAGGTAACAGCTGCCCGTCTCGGCATCGCACGGGTGTACTAAAGGAAAATATTAAGTTCAATCAATCATTCTGTTCACAGGGCGACCATGAAATTAAATAAAATGGCAACTGAACGTCAATCTGTCAATATTTTGGAAAATACTGTGCTACTACCATTATCCCTACAGCCTTCTGTCTCACTCACTGACTTACTTTTTTATATGGAGATATTTTGACCCATTTTTATTCCGTGCCGTTTTTCAAATAATCTCTTTCATACAAACCTTGTCCTGGCAATTAGAAAAAAAAACAACAAAAAAATAGACTTGAGCAGCGATCGTTAATTCTTAGTTTCAGGTATTTCGCAACACGTCACTATTGGTAGATTCCAAACAAATGGTTGAAATTTGTCGTCATGATACTTATGTTTCTCGATTGACGCAATAAACCGAAGCTTTCGGTCAAAATAAACATCGTGATTACACAGCATGGTGGTAGAATTTTTTCTAAGCACGTCTGACTAGCTACCACCTTAAACTTTACTTCTTAGACACTCGGTCCTTAACAAAATTATTATGATATTTTATTATACGAGTTATTAATGGTTTATTAAGACACTATGACTTTCATAAGCACTACGAGTTCAGCGATGTGTGAAGTAGCGCAAGCTATGTCTCACGCATGCGCTGGAGAGGGGAAGTAAACGGATAACACTTACAAAAAACAAAATTGTAAGCAAAATATATTTTTGCTTTCAATGTTGTTTTTGTGATTTTCCTCTGTACAATATAAAATATATTGTTGAGATAATAAACAACGCAGAAGAAGTCGCGGGTATCAGCTAGTACTTCATATAGTTACGTATCCAACGAATATATTAAAACGCAATATAATAACATCCTAGATATATACGAACAGAAAGAGAATTTTTTTTACCTGTACACACAATGAAATCAGCAACGAAGGGTACAAAAGGGTCACCGTACGTTACGAGCTTTGCCAGGTAACATTCTACAACAATTGAATACAGTTTAAACATTTAAAAACTTGGGGTAATCATTATTTCCTTTTAGTGTACCGTGGTTCAGCTTGAACGTTGATTTAGGTACAATTTTTTTTTATGCTCGACAAAATGGCCGCCGTGTACGATAATGCAGCTGATATGACGCCCCTGATGACGCATTTCAAACATTAAAGACATTAAAGTACCTATTATCTACTATAGATACGAATGAGACGTAGTTGATAACAACAGTCATTCATGTGAAATTGCCAAATGTCATCTATTCGTGGAATGACGTCAGAGCGAAAGGTCAGTGTTATGTTCATTATTAAAATAATTATACATAATTGAGATGATGTCAATCTCAGTTAGTATAAACGATTGAAATCGTACTTATAATTAATTGTTCGTAAAAAAAAAATATTCTAAGCTCGACTGAAACAAAAATAATTTTATGTACATTACACACTTACTAGCAACCGCTCGCGACTTCGTCTGTGATATATTACAATAAATAGCGGCACCTATTGGTGGTGAATCAGTGAAACGGATAGATTAAAAAAAACCTTCAGTATGAAAAAAACAAGTAGCTGTGTTAAGTTTAACGATGACGGATCGAACAATGCTGATGTTTATATATCCTAGATGTATTAACATTCATATTTGTGTATACGTAAGTTCGAAATTTTTTTTTTTAATATAACAGTTATTGACATTCTTTTATCATATAAATGTATTTCGTTCATAGTAATTCGAATATATATTGTATTGCTGTCCGTATGTCTCGCTAAAACTCGAAATTAGCTGGATCGATTTGGCTAATTTTGATGTTGAAATATTTGTGGAAGTTCAGGGAAGGTTCAAACGGTCAGAAACATAAATAAGAAGTAAAGGAAAATACTAAAAGAATAATATTTCATATTCAAGTATAAAACGTTCGTAGCTATGAAGCATTTGATGATTTTTGTCATTTTGGAAATAAAAAATTGTCACTCGTTTGGTGTATGTATCTCTTTGCTCTGTTTTGTTGGAATACAAAAATTCAAAAATAAAAATAGTACATGAGAATGCTTTAAATTGATTAAGTGCATTACTGTATTGCATTTAAAATATAAATAAAAATTTTGAATGAAGTTTTGACCCCATTGTACACCAATACATGTAAGTGATATGAAGTTCACCGGTATATATATATATATATATATATATATATATAACTCTTCTGTAGGTGTGTATGTAACCGAACAACTCCTAAACGACTACACCGATAGCGTTAAAAAAAATTATGCGTTCAGGTGGATTCAAGATTGATTTAGATTCCTAACTGGACCCAGTTGGTGGTGCTGCGAACGAATTCCAGGGTTTTTTGTTATTAATTTCAGAGCAAGACAACGTCTGCTGACTTCGCTAGTATTATATATAACATATTTAGTGATAATCGTAATCGGAAGTAACACCTGTGTCTGTGCATCCAATATAAACTATTGTAACGGTGATGTATGATAAAAAAAATGCCTAAACCCGATTGAGTTTCTTACCGGTTCTCCTCTATGAATGGGGGTTTTTTATTCGAACTGATCTGCACTGTTGGCTTCGTAACCCCACTATAGTTCCACCGGACTACACTATGACTGGGTTGCTTTCCGAACCGATGGTAGTTTTGACGTTCATAAGTTCTAAATCGAATGAAGTATTCGTGATTTTTGAATCTCTACTCAGAGAAATTCTTTGGCCATAGACTAATTTGCGCTTAAATTTCATAAGGTCACGTGTTTTCAGTATGATAGGAAACAATAAGTGTTTAGAGTTCAGTAATATCTCTTTATTAAAGTGAGCGCTTTACCATATATAAAATTATTCACTACATTCATGCGTTGGAGATAGATTTACATTATTGCTATTACGAAATAATACATAATAATTATTTTTTATGTTATAGGGGGCAAACGAACAGATGGGTCACCTCATGGTAAGTGGTCACCGCCGTCCATAGACACTAGCAACACCAGGGGAGTCGCAAGTGCATTGCCGGCCTTTTAAATATGTGGGCCTCCGGCGCTCTCACTGGCCGAACAAAACGCAACAGTGCAAGCACTGTTACTTCACGTCTGCTTTCTGTGAGAGGGTGGTACTACCCCGGGCGAGCCGACCCATTCATGCTGAAACCAGTAATAGCTTCAGCGTAGCTCTACCACCTACATTCAGCTATGTACATCATATTCTGGGTACAGGCTATCTCTAGAGGTTGTGAAGCTTCTCGATATTTGTCAACAACTAACCAGCTCACGCCCGTATTACGCTCTACTTCAACCTTTAATTGTATCTTTAGCTGAACTCTGCAGCTGTAACTATACGCTCCCGTAACTCACATCAGCCTGTAATAGGCCCACTGCAGAGCCATAGGTCTGTTCCCGAAACTCTTTAATTCCAGCAATTACTTATTCAATTTTAAAGACAACACTACGAGTTCACAGTAACGATAAGCATTTAAAGGAAATTTAAATTGAATGCCGAATTCGCCTTCGACGTCTATCAGTGAGGAAATAAACGATTTTTCCCCATTCGAAATAGCCGATACGTCCGAAACAGGTCTTTGCCCCAGTAATGGGATGTTTGCTGGTTGGTTTTGACTAGCGAAATGAAATAAATACGAGATGACAATTATTTACATCTTCTTAACATTTTCCACACAAAGAAAAAAACTTAAATTCGAAATTAAAAATTTCGAAATCTATACTTATTTTTAGAAAAAAGAAATGTAAATAAAATAGTTTTTCTTTTTAATACAGCGCAACACCGCCATCTGTTAAATCTTCAAGGAAATATTTGTAAGTAACATCGTATTGAAATAATTGTACTATCCTTTTTGAACACAACAATCAGGTCTATTCAAAACAATGAATGTTACGAGTTTTTCTACTTTATTGTATACATATTGGAAGAAGTGACCTTAATGATGCTACATGTCATTACACTTATCTATTGATTGTTTGTAATTATTTATACAATAAGTTATTTATTTGGTTATGTTTTTCTATACCCTCCTCGCGAACGTCTTGCGCTTTTTGTCAATATAATTATCAGTATTTACTGATTATTTTACAATTTAGTCTTGTATGTGACAATGTAAATCAAGTTAATTTAAGTTCAAATTTCATAAATTACCCATAACGTTTTTCAATATTTTAAATTCATAGTTAATATATTATTCGATTCTAAACAATCAGAAAATAACTATTAATCAGTTGTTAACATGTATTTTAATCACGTCAAAACTACCAACTAAATGTCCTATATAGTTAACTAATAGAAACCATTGCGAATACGCGCCCTAATTTTATCAAAATAATAATTGTTCTTCGCAACGTCATATACAGTGGGCGATGCGAGACAGCCGGAGCATGCGTCGGCGCACACAAAATGGCCGCCGACCGCGCCGTTTCCGGGAAACGCGCCGCGTGCGTCGAGGTCGAGCGCCTCGCCCATCGCTACACAACCGCCATCTGTCTAAGCTCTAATATCAAAGAATTTTTATTTACAAACCTTCCTTTTATCACTACATAGTATAAAACAAAGTCGCTTTCTCTGTCCCTATATCCCTATGTATGCTTAAATCTTTAAAACTACGAAACGGATTTTGATGCGGGTTTATTTTTAATAGTTAGAGTGATTGAAGAGGAAGGTTTATATGTATAATAATATAAATTAAATAGTGGAGAAATACTGTTATTTTTGAGGTTACTCCAAATTTAACGCATGCGGGCCACGGACAGTAATGAATAAATCAAAACTACTGGATCGATTTTAATCATTTTTTCAGTGAATGACATAGGCTATATATTTTATACACGTGCGAAGCCTGAGCGGGCCGTTAGTATACTTATATATGACAAAGCAACTTACACTAATTAGAAATAACCACCTGAAATGATATTATTATATATGTACGTATATTACACGGGAGGGTAGAAAGAGGAGATAGATTATCGAATATCCCACACTCTGATAACACCTCCATCACTGGCATTGATAGTCACACTATATGAATAATGTTCAGTGTAGTAAATATATTATTTTCTCAAGAGTTGACGCTACTTGGAACATTACTTACCATCGAGCGTTATTGTTACCTGGAATATAAAACTAAATATCCCTTTGACAAGTACATATTAAGGTAGGTAGGTAAGGTTGAGTAAATAATCATTACACGTGCCGTCGAGAAGGAATTCATGGTAAGGATGTCAGAACGGTCTATATAAAATGTAACAAAATGTAACAACGAAGCATCTAATAATTTGCTTGTAACAAATAACGAATTGGACAAAAGCGAATCCGGAGTCAAAAACTGTATATCTCATTTTATACTCAAGACACTCATACTTTTTGTAAACGTCTCCAATCAAAAAGAAAAATGTATTCTACACATTTGTATTTACCTACTACAGTACTATGATTAAAGGACATTTTTCAAGGTGAATTCGGTATCTCCGCGGCTGTTTCCTCAACACCATTTAATGGTATTCATCGACAGAATTACATTAGTAATAGGAGGTGATAAAAAAAAATCGTTAGTATATACCGAGGCACGTACCCGTGATTGTCGGACAAAATATCACAAGTCTTAAACATTCGATTACTGCGAGAAGATAAAATCCCTGTTATCCATCCATACTAATCCTTATTCGTCATATTATCAATTCGAATGTAAATTTGTGTGTTTGTTACGATTTCACGTCTTAACTACCCGACCGATCTTCAAGAAACTTTGCATACATGTTTTCAGAGGTACAGAAAAGGACATAGAATACTTTTCACCTAGAAAAAAAGTACTATTCTCCGTTAAATCTGAATTAACACGAACGAAGCCGCGAGCAAAAGCTAATGTTCTATATGTGAAATTAACGTCTGTAACGTTATCATGCCTAAACTGCTGAACAAATTTTGATGAATTTCATTATAAATATAGACAGGTATAGAGACTTTGGAGTAGGATAAAGCTACTTTTTTGTTGCGAACATATACTTCAGTTACAGGATGAAAGTTTATATGGGGAACTAAACAATTCTGAAGTTAGGGATGTAAAAAAATATATCTGTATTATTTCTAACTAAGCAAAGTAAAATAGAGATTGCTTTCAATAGAATTCACCACTAAAATGATTATCACTACACTCTTTTGCAATATCTTAGACCCAAAGAATAAAACGTTAACAAAAGTAACGTAGTAAATGATTACAGTGACAAATCCTAAAAAAATAAACCTTTACATTTATATCAAAGTGACAGTTATGACAATAATAAGTATAACCTTTATTATTAAAAAAAACTTGAAACAATAAATTTATAATCTCCGCGAACAAAGGCACGAGTGCAGCTAGCATTCCACACGTACAATGATGAATGTCGGAGAGATCGATAAACTCTAATATTGTACACATCGTAATGAAAGTAGACCTAGGCTTTAGCTACCACCCGAAGGTATTTGTATGTAGGGCATATTATAATATTCGCCTGATTTTACTATTCTTCTTTTTGAAGAAAACCTTGTTTGGAATCGTTGTGATTTCACACCAGATGCAACGGAAAAACGACAGGTAAGAGACACAAATATACATTCTATTTTTGAAGTGAAATAGGGAACCAGTGCGAGAGAGCAAATGTCGGTGTGTATGTATATTGCACTACTGTTTAATACTTGCTTGTATTTGAGCATTTAACGTGTGTTAGTATATGTGAAAAGTACGTATACTACTGTACACTGTATGCGGCTGCGTATTACAGCTTTTTAGTGAGAAGTCAGCGTGGTGTGTTATTATTTAACAGTGTTTGTGAGCATTTTTATATCTTGTTTGTTGAAACTGAAAATATGGCACTTGAGCAATAAATTATGTAACATATGTTAAATAAAATATCTTTAAAAATTAATCAAAATACTTTCATTTTTGAACAAATAAACTTTGTAATTATCCTACCCTTGTTATAGATATTCATCTCATTCTTTTGTCGATTTACTGAAGTTTCACTTCTATCGTGTGTGAATCGTACACACACACCTTTTTTTTTGAGTTTACTCAAACACATTGTTATTATTGGGCAAATAAAACCATTAGCATATTTTAGCTCTTGTTTGATAACAATGGTTATACTGAATTGGTACCTAACATAAGCAGCTACACACATATCGACTGTGATATGTATAATTTTTTTTTCGAACTGACAACACTACACTACCTTCCTGGCAAGGTCTCTACACTTTCACGGGACTACTAATATGGATAACTGACTAACATGTACACATAGATAACTGCACGTTAGCCAGTTAGCCTTTCCGTTGTCACTATGTAGTTTAAACTTGTTCATTGAGCTGAAGCCAAAAACATACTAGCATATAATAAAATAAGGGTATAAAATAGCTTCAAAAAATAGCCGAAAATCAATAAATAACCAATAATGTTATATAAAAAAATATATTAGGTGTGTGCTTATCACCACACGATTGAAGTGAAAATGTATAAATAAATAAAATTAATATGTTAATACGCACTTCCAATACTTACATCGATTAATTAGAACGATGGACTTGTTTTCTGATAGTGAACGCGCTTGTCGTCAAGTGGAGCAGAGTTATTTTCGAGGAATAGGTAACAAATTTACATAAGCGAGCGAGACCGCAGGCAATTGCTAGTAAGTAAATATTGCTGTCCACACAGTAATTCAGGCCAACAAACGTAAACGAGGCATAGACCTACTTCCCTCCTTTTCTTTGATATTTTACCTTAAAATATCAAAACAGGCCCTATGTCTGGATTTATTAAAATCTAAAGTGATAGATAACATTGTAAAATCACTACATAGTATAAAACAAAGTAGCTTTCTCTGTCCCTATATCCCTATGTATGCTTAAATCTTTAAAACTACGCAACCGATTTTGATGCGGTTTTTTTTAATAGATAGAGTAATTGAAGAGGAACGTTTATATGTATAATAACATAAATTAAATAGTGGAGAAATACTGTTATTTTTGAGGTTACTCCAAATTTAACGCGTGCGGGCCACGAACAGTAATGAATAACTCAAAACTACTGGATCGATTTTAATCATTTTTTCAGTGAATGACATAGGCAATATATTTCAGTGAATGACATAGGCAATATATTTTATACCCGTGCGAAGCCGGAGCGGGCCGCTAGTTAAATATATAATAGCTTCCACAGAGCGATGACAGTGCGATGGGAACGCAGAGCGTTGCGGCTCGCAATACCTCTGTCTGGTTCGTAATTTACAACCGCGGATAGAAAGCTTTACGATACGTCTTATGCAAATACGTTAAAATGCCGAGTGAACGAACTCGACTTTTATATTACACACACGAACTGCCCGTTGTTCGACGTAAAAAAAAAAAAGGCATCGCAATGTAAATTTTATATTTATTGTGTTGTATTAGGATTTTTTAAGAGTGACACTTGATTTATCAAAATTTGAACATCTATCTATACTGTACTAATTGCAGTACTGATCATTATTTTTTTTATTTTTTTTACTAGCTGTATACTCAAGACTTTGTGTGTGTTGTTTATTATCTTAACAATTTATTTTATGTATAGAGGAAGTAAAAACATTAAAAAAATTAATGTCATGGAACATTCGGTTGGAAAGAAACTCCTTCCGTAGTTTTTTATTATTGATAAAGATATTATATTATTGATTAACAAATACAAATAAATGAATTACTAGCGTCTGAGAATAATTAAATGAAAAGCAGAAATAACTAATGAATTGAAAGAATCGTAGGAAATTTCGTAATTAATATATTTTTTCGAGTTGTGAAAATATATATATTTTATTGTACATCATTGAATGCATCTAATTGGATATTAACCTAATCAGATTAACAGAAGTATAAGTAAACAACTACACACAATACGCTACGAAACCGCTGACTCGTATACTGTGTACAAACTATACCTGCGCAGCCGGTGCGAACTTATTGGCTGCTTTGAACCAATAAACGCGCAGAAAAGATAATGATGGATAATTCTTACACTTTTTTCACCTTGCCCTCATCGGCTAAATCTGTACCGTGCGATAAGGAACTTCGTTCAAAAAACAAAAATACACTTTCTAATGCTTAATAACACTACAGCTTGTTAGTATTTACAAAACAGAAAAAAAATCAATAACGTCTCTTGACTTACTGTTCTGTCTCTCTGTCTATTGATATGTAGATAGATATTAAATAATATGTCGTCACACTGCAGAATCATCTAGAAAGATGAAATTAAATCAATAACGCGAAAATATTCTCCGTTTCCAATATCTACACGGTACATTTTCTACGGCGTTCGATTGAACGGTGCAGTAATTGATGTCTTACGACGACCACCTTGTGTCGAGTTGTAATGAAAGCGTTTTGCATAAAAAAACATCGATGTGCCAATTTTTTATAATAACCAATCAACCAACCAATCAGACGATTTTGAAGTTTATCCAACTCATATTTTCCAACATACCTTTATATCTACTAGTATTCATTAGCTGGTGCCGAAATTCGCCATAATGAGGAGGGATACAACGTTTTTTCTTCATATGTTAATAAATAAATCTATAATATAAAAATAAATCACTGAATGTGTTGCTAAGCGCAAATCTCGAGAATAGCTGAACCGATTTTGCTAATTCTTTTTTTACAATATTCCTTGAAGTAAGAGGATGGATCTTACGGAGAGAAAAATTAAAAAAATTACCTGGATAAGTCTTAAAACGACACTTTTCTATACTCCCATACAAATGATTCGTAATAATACTTAAAAGTGAATTTGAACTTTAATACCATACTATAAAGTTTAAGTGTCAGTGAAGGGGTTCCGGGAAGGCCAAACAATTGAGTGACGTTAGTATCGTAAAAATATGAATGTCAATATTTATACGATGGTCCCGAATAGCAGAATAAATATTAAAAATTCGACTGTTAGGCGTTACGAAGTTCGCCGGAGTCAGCTAGTATAATTATATATATTTCTTTTTGATTTTTAAATAGTAAAAACTGTATCGAGAATTGTACAAATATTTTAGGTGTAAGTAGTATGAACTACGATGAATGAATAGAGATTTATAAAATGGAGGCTTTGACTCCTCGATGGTATGGAAAAGTTAACGATTTCCAAATTCCATCACTTTATTTACTTTATTTTTATTTATTTACTTTAGTTTAAAAAAATGTACTGAATTATTTTAGCCGTGCCTATTAATGTATAGCTTTGTATATTTCACTTTATATAGATATTGAGCACATTAACTTAATTAAAAGTAAAATTGCATACTATTCATTGCAACGTATACAACTATAATGCAATTTATAGATACATAAATAGATAATATTTATGTCAGATCGATCATAGACAAAAGTTTTAATTAAATAAAAATGGGATTTCTTCTTTTCCTTTATTTATTCAATGTTTGTTGTTACTAATTAACTCCCACAAGCATTAATTTTTAAGTTACTTCTGTTAAATTTTATCATTACCGCTTAGGTTCTATACTGTAGCGTAATGATATATAGTCTAGATGATACACTAAAACTTCTCTGTTATACACACTAATTCTCGCCAAAATCGGTTCGGCCCTTTCTGATATTCGCTCGGACAAAGAACAGACACTTCAATTTTAATTAATTTGGAATTCAATGAGTTTCATTGGTAGCTGACAATTATTCATCGCCAATGTCATGTATTCAAATTTATTAACTTAATAAACACAATAAAGCCTATTAATTTTATAAGCGAAAATGTTTGTGAAGATGAATGTATATTTGTAACGCTTTCACTCAAAATACTACAAAACGGATTTTGATGGAAATTCACAGTAATGCAATTTATACATCAAATAACACATAAACCAGAATCATCAATCAAGATATTGTTGAAATAGTTCTAAAAATAGCGATAAACATCAAATAAATTTGGTGAAATCCCGCCATCCAGGAACTAAACTGTTATCGTTGGACGAAATAATCTACGTTATCCTCATTTATAAATTATAAATCGCGTTCAGTCATTATTCATACATATGTACAAACTATACCTGCGCAGCCGGTGCCGACTTATTGGCTGCTTTGAACCAATAAACGCGCAAAAAAGATAATGATGGATAATTCTTACACTTTTTTCACCTTGCCCCTATCGGCTAAATCTGTACCGTGCGATAAGGAACTTCGTTCCAAAAACAAAATTACTCTTCCTAATGATAACACTACAGCTTGTTAGTATTTACAAAATAGAAAAAAAAAAAACAATAATGTCTCTTGACTTAACTGTTCTGTCTCTCTGTCTATTGATATATAGATAGATATTAAATAATGTGTCGTCTACACTGCAGAATCATCTAGAAAGATGAAATGAAATCAATAACGCGAAATTTTTTTATGTATATACGTAATAATAAAAAAACCGTTCCAAGTACGTTTAATACTTAGAACGTTAATATTCGACTTCATTCCTCCGTATCGAGGCGCAAGAATTTTATTACAGCGTAATTCACGCGCGATTGTCTCTAATCAAATTGCAGTTTCCAGTGAGAGAGATTCCGTCGCGGTGAGGTCACACGGCTCGAAGTCCGCGCGGCTCACACGGGCGGCTCGCCGTTGTTATAAACAAAGTTCCCATGAGTCACGTGTCCGCTTCGCTTACACATACAATTTTCCTTCGAAATTTCCAACATCGAATATCGGCTTATTATAAATTTGAATGCACTGTTGAACACTTCTTCGTGAAATGTATATAATCATCTGTACTTTGTCATGCTTCTTTGCATTATTTTCGATCGGTATTGAATCTTAATCGTATGGCGTCTTTACTTCCAGATTGAGTTGTTTTATGATCTTACTAGCGGCCCGCTCCGGCTTCGCACGGGTATAAAATATATAGCCTATGTCATTCACTGTAAAAATTATTAAAATCGATCCAGTAGTTTTGATTTATTCATTACTGCCCGTGGCCTGCACGCGTTCAATTTGGAGTAACCTCAAAAATAACAGTATTTCTCCAGTTTTAATTTATGTTATTATACATATAAACCTTCCTCTTCAATCACTCTATCTATTAAAAAAAACCGCATCAAAATCCGTTGCGTAGTTTTAAAGATTTAAGCATACATAGGGATATAGGGACAGAGAAAGCGACTTTGTTTTATACTATGTAGTGATAGATATATTTACTTAAAGTTAAGTATATCTTATCTGTAGCTTTGGGTAGGAAGTCCCATCGCTGTGGGATTATTACATATTACGTGCTCAGTCCGGCGAAGCTGTGAAGAAGGCCCCGGAAGCCAATAGCGTATAGTTAGTTCAAAAACAAAAAAGATATTACATGTTCTTAATCTGGACTAGGGTTACCACACCTGTTTATAACACTATATTGTACTTTAATTCAAACTATTAAGTATAATATTACATTAAGTATAATATTACATAATAGTACATTTTTAAAGGAATAAAGAACACGAAAAATATAAATATTTTACAAAAGTCGATTTTTATAAGATTCGTTTTACATTAAAAATAACAAAAAAGCTATTAAAAACTAGAGTTTGCTCGCGCCTTCGTTCACGTTAATGTAAATTCAGTTATACACGGTACATGGCTTTCTTGTGAATGAAAGATACGCTATGTCCTCTTCTGTACCCTTAACAAAGTGTATGAAAATAATCATGATGATCAGATACCAATATTTAAGGCGTCAAAGCGTGATAAACAAACAAAACTCACATTCGCGTTTGTAATATTAGTACGGTGACTGAACTGAACAATGGAAACTATACAACGAACTTGTAGTACATTTTAACTATTAATAAAAGAGTTTATATAATAAGAGAGTATAATAACTAAACAAAATACAACTGAAACGTTTTCTCTTCAACTCTTTTTCTAATTCATTACTTCATCTTTAAACTCTTCTGTCATCTAAAGATATCTTATACATAGAGAGTTTGACTATGTGCATTTACATATGCAGTTCCATATAAAAGTCATTTTAATCGAATATTGCATATTTGGGGTTGACATAATTTTTTTAAATGAATGAATATAACCTGACAAATGAAGCCTTCATTATTGAGTCGTGTAAGTTAAAAGAAAATCAAGAAACTATCAATTTTAATAATGGAATTGGTGAACTTTTTCAAGAAACAATAAGAACTAATAGGTACATCATCACAATTCATATACCGCCCACTTACTTCCGTGGATGTGGAACTTTCCATAAGATTCTAAATATTGTGAATTATCTAAGATCGTATTACAGAGTATACTAGCGGCCCGCTCCGGCTTCGCACAGCTATTAAATATATAGCCTTCGTCATTCACTGAAAAAATGATTAAAATCGATCTAGTAGTTTAGATTTATTCATTACTGCCCGTGGCCCGCACGCGTTCAATTTGGAGTAACCTCAAAAATAACAGTATTTCTCCACTATTTAATTTATGTTATTATACATATAAACCTTCCTCTTCTATTACTCTATCTATTAAAAAAACCGCATCAAAATCGGTTGCGTAGTTTTAAAGATTTAAGCATACATAGGGATAGAGAAAGCGACTTTGTTTTATACTATGTAGTGATGGTACAACATCTGATTGTTTATTTTGACGAAAGCAACCAATGCTGCTGCAACTAATAATTCTCTAATTTATACAATATTCAAGTATCTCCTTATTTATATACTGATTTCGAAATAACAATAAACATAAAATTACTAATTTCTCAATATTTTGATCCCTTTTTACATCTTTAACATTTGTTTTTATACAAACAAGCTTTTTACATTGCAAACAATGCAGTATCTACTTATAACAGTTTGTTAAAATAAATCATAAGAACAAAGCTAGTGACAATTGTTACCAATTGTTAACTAAACGTGTAATATGATATTGAATATCTTTATAGGGAAATTAGTTACAATTCTTATACTAAGTTAAATCGTTTCTCATTACAGAGAGTCAACGTAAAAAAAACCACACGATACCGATTTACTTTCCAGTCTACTACATTAGTAACTCTACCTACGATGTAATTTGTTTTGATACAATATACTTTCTTATCTCTGGTATTCAAAAAACTATATCAACTTTCAAATAAAAGCTAGACACTAGTCTAGATTCAGAAACCTTCTCAATGATGGACAAACTTTTTCTATTCAAATACAAGGTGGTAACCCTAGTCTAGATTCAGAAACCTTCTCAATGATGGGCGCTACCTTAAAATTATATCTTGCCTTTCCTTAAACCTTTTCAATGACAAAATGCGCCAACGTGTGGAATCGGTATTTCGGTAGTGTGAAATTTGTGTTTTTCTTTCAATTCTTAATATATATTTAAATTAAACTTTAACATTATTTTTTTATCCATTTCCATTTGTAGGAACAAATATTAAAATGATAAAATAGAATGTTTATTTTCAGTCGTGCAACGTTTCCATATTGAAAAATTATGTCGTTCATTATCAAGAGAATATACAATATTTTATTCAGATTGTTATACCTCGTAACGAATGTTTTTGAAAGGCGAACTAAAGTGGAAAAGAAAATAAGCCCCTTGAAGAAAAAAAGTTGAACATTTTTTTTATACTTCTTTTGGCGCGTTAGGGAAAAATGATGAGAGTAAATTTTTACGAAACGCGCGCACACCGTCACGAAAAGCCGACGACACCCTGAAGTTAGTTATAGTCAACATTTTATTCAAAAGAGTATGTATGTATTAAATACCTTTATTTCTATTGTTAGTGTCGTTTTTTCTACAAACGTAGAATAAGGCGAAAAATAAAATTTTTGAAAAGATTTTTATCTTGTTACGCCAAAGAAGTATAACTTCTAACGCGTGTACATAAGTACACACTAATTATTTATGTGAAATAGTTGGTTATATTGATTATTACGTGGGTAATAACAATATAAAATCTACTTATACACGGTAATGGAAATATAAACACTAATAATATCAGAAACTTCTTTGGAAACATTTCAAATTAGTTACAGAGATCTGATGTTCGCAATGGGCTTTTGAAGAGCATGAAACCCGATAAAGTAATTTGATTTTAATACCAATATTTCGCGTTAGTCTCTGGTTATAATATAAAATCATTACGCGAACAGGCGGCGTTGGCGGGAAGGCTATTTGACACGATGCGGGGGGACGACATGCACAAATGAGAGCAATTTTTGCTAACATAATTGAAATATCTGAACGTCAAAAACAGTAATTAAATTCAAGTCTCGATTTTCAAAGCAATATTTGTTACTTCAAATATTAGGGTTTGTTACCAATCACCTTTTTATAGTACAGAGTGATAAAAAAAGCGTGCCAACATCTTAATTGCTTTAGAAGTCTGTTCACACTCCTCTTGATAAGCCCATACACTATAGTTCACCAGAAAAATTTCAACAGGGCGGCACTCACTTACCAGCCGAAGTGTTTGCCGAAGCAAAATTGCACTCCATTTTGGATTTAAGGCGTGCGGATGATCTCTGTGCCGATGAAGAGTCGTACTGTGATGGAAATACATACGAAATAAAGTCTTATATCTCCTGGGAAGGTACACCACTATACAAACTGTAGCAGCGAAATGTTCCCTCGAGTGTACGGCTTCGGAGTTTGGGATCGACAATGATTATTTATGTCTTTGTTTAAGTGAAATGGCCTAGGTTAGTATGCAGATAGATGGCTTTATCAGTAATAGAAAGGCACTCCCTACCTATGGAACAATAGTTTCAGCCCTGCAAAGCAGACACAGGCTCTAGAGAAATCAGCTCTAACCCTTTCCAAGTCGGACGTTGTACCATTTCTTCCGCATAAGAACGCTTGTGTGTACAAAATGCGTATCAGATTTATTGAAGATCGATTTCGCAAGTATTTAAAAGTCTTTTTTTAATCGGTAAACCTCGTTGCGCAGCGATAATTGTCATTTAAGAAAAGAAATCTCGAAGACAGCTAAGGACGGTCTGTTATCTGGCGTCGATAAATAATTGTTATTTCTTTAACTCGGTGCTTAATTTCTATTACCACATGTACAAACAGTAGCTATAAAACTATACCCAAAAATAAAAATAAATGTCACTGAACATCCACCTGAATATGAATTATGTATACGCTACCTGCGCGCGCAGTTCTGCACACGTTTGTTATTATTTGTCGTAATGAACAGTCGTGTTACACCATAATGGCCATTGTCTAAATGTTCTCTGTTTAAATAAATACATGCACCAACCCATCTTCATGATTATTATTTTAACGTTACAGTGGCGAGTTAGAACAAAAATAATAGAATAAAAAAAAAATTGTGTGCTTATGGCCACACCAAAGAAGTGAAAACTTCTTTATAAAAAGTACAACGAAAATCAACGACGTAGTAGAGATTTCAAACACAGAGAAATCGACAGTATCATATTTTCCCAAATAAATGGTGATAAGAATATTTCCCAGCTTCAGGTTTTCTCACGATATTTTACCAATGAACATTAAAAATGTACGCGAATTCTAAAAAATTCGCTGGTGCAGGTTCGACCCTGTGGACATCGGATTGACATTCCACCGGTACGACTTTTCACTTACATTAATTGTAAGATGCAAAAGGAATTTTATGTAGTTACTTAATTGACGCCTGTGACCTGCTTGTGAAAATAATATTCGTTATTTCGTAAAAACAACTTGTTTTTATTCTGTTTTAATTATGAGCTGTATGTTAATTTGTATTGGTAATTTATTTCTTTATTTTAACTTTAATCTTTTACCGATTTTAATATACCTCTGTAAAATTTTATTGTTACTGTTAAGTAACCTATGCAGAAACGTAATGATATGTAATCTAGATAATAATCGTCGTCTATCTGACTGTAAAGGTCTCACCCAAATCGGTTCAGCCGTATCGAAAATTATCGCGGATAAACACAAGGGACACTTGAAACCTATTTATATGTATGGATTTTGTCGTCAATTATTTAGGATCCGTGGAATATAGATCTCATTGTTCGCATGTCGTCGGTATGTCACGATGAATTATTTCGCATACATTATTAAGTAACGGTACGGATAGTGCAATGGTTGAAGGAACTGTGCCTGACCGCTGTTCTCACGCGAGTGTTGTGCTGTGAGTGTGTCATAGGAATATTGTTTTACGACGCTGGGTGTATATCGTCTCAAATTACATGTGTATGTGTGTGTTTGTAAAATCCTTTTGAACCAAAGGACGTTGGTTTGAAAAAAAAATTATACATAACTTTTGTGAAATCGCCACACAAACGTAATCGGTCGGCATGTGATGCTTTCTGGTGTTGCAAGCTTATGTAAGTTACGATACTACATACCGTCAGGCAGACAGCACATTTATTTACTATTGGTGTAGTATATAAATATTTATTTCATAGAAATGAGAATTGTGTATTTGTCACCTTTCAAAATGGATAATAATGTCTTGGGCGCGTGCTTTTTATTAAGTTATTTTTACCATTAGCGGATACATTTATTTCTAACAACAATTAAATCTTTTAGACAAAACAATCGTACTCAAACCGTGTGAATGTTTCGAACAGAATAAATTATATACCTCAAAATTTACAGTGCTGGGTTGACGCGTTTTCGCACGACACGACTTAAATATCGTATATACACACTTTATGTACTTGAGTACATATGTACTTAAGTACATATGTACTTTTGTACATATCGTGTTTCGTAGCAAGTTTGGGGCTACGAAAGTGCTACGGCGCTACGAGGTCAACGATCGACCGGAAATAGTTCAAATACGATTTTTATATCTTTTAAAGTAATTTGTATGTATCATCACGCTTCTTACTGTTAAGGGTAAGCACATATATATATTTACAATGAAATTTTTTTTTTCATAGTATCGTTTGAAATTCAAATCTGTATATCGCCTGATTAAATAAGTATATTGATTTCACAATGTCAGATGACAAGTACAAATTTATAAAATCGATGCTTAAAAACAAATCAAAACCAATCTATTGGATGTTCAGCTGCAGAAACACCCGTAAACGAATTCCATTTTGAAGTCCGTGGTTGACAACATCTGGTACCCGAGTAATTCTAACTTAGCTCCGAAGAGTAAGAACCTATTGCGACTGGCTTCAAAACTGCAGTCCTATTGAGGTTAGATATACAATAGCTATAGGCTGCATTAGCCACTACACACAAATCTTGTGGATTATATGCCTGTTTGTTACTTTATAGTATACAAATGACCTTGGAGTTAGTACCGTACTACAGACTTCAATTACAATTACTGCCACTTTTGTTATTTCAAACAAACATAGAAATGAACAAGCAGCCGCCCGCGATTTTGTCTGCCTTAGTATATATTATTATATTATAAATAATGACATTATATATTATCATCGTGTAACCCTGAAGGTATATGCTACGCACACCGAGATAATTTCCCGACGACAAGATTTTTTCAAATTTACACAACGTTACATTTCGGTCAATTTAAGCAATACCTTTATAATTTACGGTATATGTGTTATTCTGATGCGTAAACTGTGTTACTGTGAAGTTTTATCAAAATTCATTTCGTAGTTTTTGCGTGAGAATGTAAAAAACATTCATCCCTCTTACTCGTTTTACGATACAACTAACAGATTCACGCCCGTTTCGTGGGACATTAAATCGAACCCAACGCTAGAACTAAGGACGAAAAATCCCGAATCGAACGGTAACAGTCCTATGTCCGTACGTTCAGTAATTTCGACGTCATTGAGCCTCAAAGAAACTGTATTTTCACTAGGACAATATCATCCTTTATTACGAACATATTACGAACATTCTTATCTTTTGTTATAATTGAAAAAAAAAACACCCATATAACCTCCTTGACAAAGATGCATATAAATAGGGAACGGTATATAAAGATAATCCGGTCTTGTATACGTGAAGCGGCACGTCCGTCAGCAATCTGCGTCATAGACATGCGCGGTGAAGTGCGATCGATTCAGCCGGTAAGTACATAGACGTATAAATATTATGCAATCCTGTTTGTCAACGCTCGGAAATGTTATTAATATATACAATTAGATGAATTTAGGCACACTGAAATATTAATTTAGAGGATATACTGTGCGTCGCATTCGAATAGCGTTTAGTATTGTGTGACCATTTTACTTATCGTTGAGGGACGAGAGAAATAGAACGATTTTGGTTTTGTATCGTATGGTAAAAAAAAATAATAATAATGTTTAAACTACTTCAGTTTGCATCTATTTATACTATAAAGTCAATTAAAATATAAAAAAATACAAGAAATTACTTATTTGTTTCAACGCGTTACCTTCTGGAGCTACATACCAGTGAAAAAATATTATTACATTTTATAGCTTATCTATGTAGAAAGTCTATAGGATATCTACCATCACGCTATCAGCCTTGGAAGCAAAGTAATTACTAAACAATGTATAGGTTACAGAACTAAGCGAGAACAAAGAAATAATCCGGGTGGGTAGTGTAGCGCGATGCGGTATCGGTGGCCAAGGGCCAAGGGTAAAATATTTTAAATGTTTTATTCTTGACTTGTTATTTATGCTACTCTCATACCTGCGTGTATCGCCACGGAGTTTTGACTATGGTAGTAATAAATTTATGTGTGGGAAGACATTATCGTCGTGCATTACGATCTATCGGACCGCGTGACGACAGACGCAGCACGATAACCCGGGCGCGCGGTTTTTACTCACATCAAAGGAAGTTAGAAACGTTAATTACGAGTTATTATTGAAGTTACAAAGGTGTGTAAACGTTATTCTGTGCCTTTGTCGGAATTAAACTTTAGGTTAGTTTTTAACGCGACAAGTAGCCGACGCTTCGTCTTCTCCGTCGTATGGGAGTAGATAAGAAATACAAATTGAAAACATTTGCTAGAGTATTTGTAGGGGTAAATTAGACGTATATATCCTGAAAAACACGAATAGAGGCTAAATGAAGACTTCAACTCACCGATGGCTTAAAAAAACTTCCAATTTTTTTTAAAATAAAACTAATCAGTAGCTACTACAAAATAAAGAAAATAGATTGAAAAACAGACAAGAAAAAAGTTTTAAACAGTTCTATTTGCGCCGATATAATACATAGATTAATTAGTAAGAATATAGATACGCTATTATGAGTACTTTTTTAAAGTTCCTCGTTGACCGGGTTTTGACAAGAGCAGCTAGAACACACCATTAGATAATGACAAATTCTGAACTTACGGCTAGTTTCTAGCCAGACGAGTACTAAAAAATGAAATACCACTCATCTATGATAAATTACTACACTGAACACTCAGGCTATTCGTAGGTCACAAACTGATGGTAACCGACGCGTTATCTGAACACATTACAATTTAACCACCATATAACTGATGTCGATACCTTAAAATTTAATTTACTCTTCAATAGATACAAATAACATTATTTTTTTTATAGCAGCAGGAGGGCATAGACCCTTAGCATTCGATAATAATTTCCAGACATTTTCAACAAAAACGGTCTTGAGACATAGACATTCAGACAGGTGAACAACAAAAAGACCCGTACAAGGATTTCGTTTATTCCCTGTTTCTAACTTTCACCAGACAATCATTCAATAAGCTAAAGTATATAAGGGAAGCTGGCTTATGTAGTGAGCGCAGGAAAGGTATAATACGTCACAGACATGCGCCGGTCCCGCGATCGATTCCGCCGCCTTTATAAACAACCATTTGTATTACAAGTCGACGTACTGATATATAAGGCCGAGTAATAATTATTTTATATGGAGTCACCGACCTAACTCGAATAGACGGAACGATACGTTTATACATTGAAATACTACAAGCGTGTTGTACTTTGTACTTACAAAGTGTGTTTCAAGTGAAAAAGATAATTATCATTAGGAGAACTTTTGGTTTTTTCTAATTTAAAGGTTAAAGTTAATCAAATATTTGTAATCCTCACTAAAATTATAAATCGTATGTGAATTTGTTTATTGTTACGCTTTCATGTCATAATTACTGAACGATTGGTTGAAATTTTGTATACAAGTAGTAAGGTGTACAGAAAACGACATAGCGTCATAGGGTTAGGTCGACTCTCTATTGCAGGCGAAGCCACGGGATGAAATTAGTTACTACAATTTCACTTGGTTTTAAGTGACGATATGGCTCGAGGTCGAGGCAAATGCTAAGCTAAAAATGACTGGGTGTTAAGTATCACTGCCAGAACATACTTTAACGTGCTTGGCGGGAGATTTTCTACTTAACAGTGGCACCCAACCAGCATAATTTGGTCTCTTCACGATGTTATCCCTCATTAAAAGTTTATACTGGTTATGGGAATCGATGTTCCGTCGTTTGTTCCGATATTTGATACGCGTAGATGGATAACTTTTTATACATATCATAACGCGTTTTCATGGGCGATAAGCAATCATGATAAAATTATTCTAAAACTTTCATCTTCACATTTTCACGAGAACAACGTCGCATATATCTAGCTGGAAATAAATATATATATCTATCTACATGTTACTATAAATGATGTTTGCTATTTGCTTTTACCAATACGGGAACACACGAGACAGCGTATGTATGCTATAGCGCATAGACAACACAGAGTTATTGGTATTTCGACGTATCCCCACCCGTCAGGAGGCGAAAGGGGCGACTATTAGTGATAATTTGAACCCCCATATGCATTATGCAAAAGTGAACTATTTTTAAGTAATCATGTTTTTAACTATTTTCAAAATAAATCAAAAATGCAACATCAAAAATGTATTAACAAAAAGTATCAATTAAAATTCTCAATTGTTATTTATCAATCTTAAAAAAACAATTATCGATCCAAATACAAAAAAATTGAGACGACAAACGATATTATTTCAATATTTTTAGAGATTTTTTTCCATTAAAATACCTTAAAAACAAAACAAAAATATCATGAAACTTGGCTTGCAGATTATTTAAAAAAAACAACCGTTTTCTTAGCACTCCAACAATAATAACATGCATATCAACTTTGAAAAAATTAAGCTCAAGGAGAAATATCTTTCTAAATTTACGTCGCATACAGGCAATTAACTATTCGAAGTTAAGTAAGTATTTTTTATAATACTGCACATAAAATTACATATATATATTAAAACCTGTATAATTATACATGATACTTTAAATATAAACTATTCATGAATAGCAAATAAAGAAAATTAAAACGCAAGAGGTTTAAGTTACTCACTGGCTTAGTGTACACCGGTACACTTTAAGTTAGACTGTAGCGCTGCTCGGCTCCGTGATTTTATATTTAAAAGGAGCAAAGCGACAGCAGACATTATTAATTACTAGCTGATACCCACGATTTCCTCTGCGTTCTACATAATATTGACAATACATTTTGTTTACCGAGAAAAAATAAAGCAAAAATATACTTTGTATAAAATTTCTTTATTAGCAATATTATCCAATTAGTTCCTCTCTCCTGCGCATGCGCATCACATCGCTTGCCTCATTTCACACATTGTTGAACGCGTAACGTTTAATTGAAATCGTAGTTTCTTAAAACTATATTACTACAATATTAAGAGTATGGTACTAACAATTCTGGATTTTGGATAACTATGAAATGTATGTACGTTGCCTATATTTCTCACTTACTTAACATAAGCGCACATTCAAATTACAATAACTTTTGATAGAATAAATAGATTTTAATGAAACAAAGATTAAATATTGTCAAAGAAATTAACAAAGTTATCCTTTATCTACTATATAAAAATAAAAGACTTCAAAACTACGCTATTCCAAACTTACGATCTACTTTTGCGCGTAGACACTTTGACTTCATTGCGCCTATATTAAACAATAAAGTTGAGAAAAAGTTAAAGATTAAAAATGTTAAGTAACTACAGAGTCAAGGACAAAATATTAAGTTGGTTGGAGGAATATGACTACACCAGTCTGGAGAATCTTTTACTAAGCATTAAGCAGGGTTCACGCTAATGACATAATCAAAATTAGCTTGTTAGTCTATGTCGGTAATCTAATCACGAAGTACAAGTGAGGTATAAATACTCACATAAAAAAAAAATTCAAACATTCATTCTCACACTTAAGAAACTCAATAGCACACATACTAACATCATGCTAGTGCTTTGAATTTTATAATGTTACACACACACACATGCTTTTTTTTTACATACACGGACGCAAATTAAAAATCGAATGGTAAAATATGCAGAATAAGTTCTCAATTTGCTTAATTAATTAATAGCTTTAGTAATTAATTTATGGGTACGGTTATTGTTCAGTGTTCTGTATGTAAATCTAAACTTGTTTCCCAATATTTGTAACTATCTCCTTTTGGGTTTTTGGCGGGATCTTAGTCTGTCATGTAGTGGCTTTTATATTTTATTCATAATCTTGTGTCATTAGACTCTATATTTTGTAACATCGGCGGTGTTTTACGTAATATAGTTCGGTTATTATGCACAAGTGAAGTGGATGGGAAATAATAATACCACGGAGCATATCATTCTGAGATGCCACCAAAACTCCATGGAAAGTTCTAACAAGGAAACCACCATCTTGTTAGAACATTATAATTATCACAAGACACTTACTTGGAACTTCCTACGTTTTATTAAATTTATATTATTTGTAAACATTTTGCTATAATCCCTCTTGAAACAAAACATTGCCACTGGCGAATGCTTCTGCGGTGCCAAAACAAGAAGAAGAAGAAGAACTGACTCCTACAACACAGTCTACACTAACGTAGGAGACAGGGACCCATTTTATGTATACCAATGCAATGGATTTACAAATAAAGATTATTATTATTATTCTATTATATTACTATAGAATATACTTTTACAGTGAAAAGTAGTACTTTAGTAGTGATACGTACAAAAGCAAACAAACAGACAGACATTTCTAAAAATGATAAAAACGTATTCATTACAAATTTTAGCACTTTGCAATACAATTTTTTACAAAAATCTAAAATAATTTTAAACATTTTGCAATTTACTTTTGTACTATACCGTATAGATAAGCTTCGAAATCGGAAACTCTAGGCGAAATATTTACCAGGAATTGGGTATATTAAATCTGCCCTCTCAATACATTCTTCATAATTTAATGTATATGTCGGCAGAAACAATTGAAAGGCTGGACTTAAAAGACCTGCATGATTTAAATACCAGAAACTTTGAGAGAGTGGTCATCCTATGTTCGAAGCTTTTTTTTTTTTTTCGAACTGACCACACTGTTGACCTGGCAAGGCCTCTACATTTTCACCGGACTACACCATGTTCGAAGCTCAGTAAGACCAGTAATACTTTAGTGTTAGGTTTTACAACAATGTCCCAAAGTACATTACCGTTTTGCCGAATATTAGGTTCAAGCAATCATCCCAACCGGGTTTTATATCTAAAGGCTACTACTCTATAAGGAGGATCAATATATTAACGATGGTAATTTCTGGAAATAACACCAGCCAAAAACGAATGTTACTTTAATGTATATTCATAAAAATATGTAGTACGATGAGAAGATAAACCAGATCGAGTTTCTTGCCGGTTCTTCTCGATGACTGATTTGTTTTATAAACCAGTGGTAGTTTTAATGTTAACTAACTGTTGCCCGCAGCTCCGCATGAGTTTTTTTTTTTTATAATCGTAAATTATTTCTTATAAGATTAGCTATCTGTCAGTGAAAGTCCCATGAAAATAGGTCCAATCGTTTTGGAGATAGTACTACAGACGAAGCCACATATGACAGCTAGTCTAAGATTAAGTAGCCTATGTCACCCGCTGTAATTTTAACTATCCGTCAGTGAAATTTTTGTCAAAATCGGTCCAGCCGTTTTGGAGATTACCCGGAACAAACAGACAGACAGACAAAAATGTTAAAAATTGTGTTTTTGTTATCAGTATCATGTATACGTTCATGTCCAATCAGTAAAAAGTCGTTATTTTGATATTACATACAGACACTTCATTTTTATTATATGTATAGATAAGCGTCCTCTCAGGGACTATAGTGAATACAGTGTTTTTGCTTTTATGAAAATTCAAATGTACACTTCTCGCTATAGATTAACTCTCATAGGAACATTCTAGTATTACACATACAGACGAAGCAGTGTTGTTGTTTTGCTAAGGCTTGGTTATGACGCATGACCTGAATTAATTCTGAAGCTGACATTTAGCCGTTTCTTTTATCGCTTTGCTTTTGCGAAATACGAGAAAAAAATATTTCATAGCAGCATCTAATTTGATGGTTATATAAAAATACCTCATTGAATCACATCGCATTCTATAATGTAGTAGTTGTTATATAGTATAATTTCTATTTGTATGTTTACAACAATGTATGGAAGTTGTTTTCATTTATCAAGGAATCCGTACCAAGAGTGTTGCATGTTTAAGGTTGTCACCATTAATATACTCGTATTACTTAATATCGTACGACACTCACGTAATGGTCTCCTGGTGCAGTGGTAGTAAACAGTGATATTGAATTGAAAGGCCTCGAATTCAGTGCTTCACATGACTAATTTTTGCATGTTGAGTATTGGTCAGTTTTGTGATTAGGTGTTAAATATCAATCTACGCATTAGACTGAGCAGATTTAGATTTTTTTTTCGTTAGATCTTAATTGAAAATTACGTTGCTAATTTCGTAAAAAAATAAATATTTTCTTTTAATTTTATGCCTTATTATCCCTTAAATATATTCAGTGACCTAAAAATTATGAAAAATAAATTTTCCTACAGAGACAAAATTGGACCAAATTCAAGAAACTGAACACTCTCTTTGTTGAGACAATAAATTGTTTTAGTGCACATTCGTTAATATGAACTTAAAAACGATTTTTTTATAATAAAAAATTATGAACTATTTTTCTTATGAAAATAATGCTATAAATAATAATCTTTACTCTTTGATTCATTAATGTAATACCCTACGTTTAATTAAATGACCGTGTGGGTAATTGCTTTCTTATTTTTATTTTCAACCAATAGTACAATACATAATTTTATCCATTTAACGAACAACTAGCGTTTACCCGCGTGTTCGCTCTTGTTTATAATATATATTCGACCTGTCATCCCTCGGGAATAATCCTTTTTTCTGGATAATGGTATCCTATGCCATTTTATGTACCTTTATGAGGTGTAAAAGCGTAACAAACAAAGTTACCTTCGCATTTATAATATCATATATATATATATATAATGAAGTTACATGCACAATTCGACAGATATGTTTTATATGTAGTTTGTATATACGTTCACGTTAAGGTGTAAAACGTGCAAAAGTGCAAAACGTGACAGCCCTACTGCGGTCTGTATTTATCTTCTTAAACGCGCACAAAGTATATATATTTATTACACAACTCTGTAAACCGAGAGCGGTGTACCAATTTCAAAATTATAAATTAAATGGGATTAATCGATTTCTCAGCCCTTTACAACCGACTACGCTAAAAGAGGTTAATGTTTTGCGAGTGTATTTATGTACATATATTTCTTTAGCACGCACTTCAGTATAAAAGTGTTGATTAATTTTAACATTTGAGGTATCGTTAGATTCTAAAAACAAAGAGATGTATTACAGTCGGGCCTTTTTCTTTATTAATAACTAGCTGCCCGCCAAAACTTTGCAATATTTCTCGAGGGCTCCCTATTGTGTTCTGTGTCACTCACTCACTCATTTTCAGATTTTTTTTTATATTATAGGGGGCAAACGAACAGGTGGGTCACCTGATGATAAGCGATCACTGCCGTCCATAGACACTAGCAACACCAAGGCAGTCGCAAGTGCGTTGCCGGCCTTTTAAATATGTGGGCCTCCGGCGCTCTCACTGGCCGAACGAAACGCAACAGTGCAACCACTGTTACTTCACGTAGGTTTTCTGTGTGAGAGGGTGGTACTACCCCGCGCGTTGGGCGAGCCGACCCATTCATGCTGAAACCAGTAATAGCTTCAGCGTAGCTCTACCACCTACTGGTGATATTTTAAACCCATTGTTTTTTTCATTTTCCGTACGGTTTCTCAAATTTTTTTTTTCATACAAACCGTGTCTCTACAATTTTTCTTTTCTTTATTTGTACTTGGTCACAAATCGACCATGATTGACCATGCCACCCCGGCGATTACCACCGTAAATTAAGTGTATACGATTCAAATTCGACGATAACAAATTTTAAGCGGCTCTTAATGACCAGAAATAACCAGGCTGTAAAGCATTCTTCCTACGCTGGATATCGGGCCAGCAAGTATGGTATTACATAAACCGACGGATCTCAATGAGACACTGATTTTTATTTTCGTATACTAATCTCGGAGCTTTGTTACGTGTGTACATTTATCAGTTATACGGTAAACATATTCTATACTATTGCATCCTGACAATTATGAACGTAAGAAAAAAAGAGCGAGCCAAACATGTGCACAGCCGTTCTGCAGTGATGCGCTTACTTACATACATTGAGTAACAGATTTTGATTCCTATATATAAGTGTAGATGTAGATTATATTCGTTAAATAATCTATTCAAAGAAATAAATTACTTTTGATGTATACAAATACTAGCAGCTACCCGCGACTTCGTCTGCGTTGGCGTCTTAATAAATTATTACATACATATATACATTATCTTCGTACAACCCTAACGGTTTATCCAGCTCACATCGAGATAACTCTCAGATGGTAAGATTTTTTTCTAACTTACTTCAGATATTCTCGTTATGCTTTGGCCAATTTACAAAAAAAATATCTGCATAAATTATAGTCTGTGTCGTTCTAATTTATAAGCTTATTGTACTGTCAAATTTCATGGGAATCCGTTCTATACTTTTCCATGAAACGGTAAGAATTCGTCCATCCATCTTCATGCATTTTCTAGTTTATAATGTCACTAGTTTTTGCACGTGGCCCCGTTTGGATAGGTTTGACCTATCTATCCTTCGGGAATGATAATCTTTGTCTTGGTGAAAACTACACCCTTTTCTATACATCTGAAAACGTGTATGCAAAAATTCTTATTGATCGGTTGCGTAGTTAAGACTTCAAAGCGTAACCAACAAACAAGCGCACTTTCACATTTACATTAGTCAGGATAATAATACGATCTAACGAAAAGGTGATGTTTACATACTAATCGAATGTGGTAGACAACACATAAAAGCGATGCTCCGATCTGAAAAAATATGGCTGCAAGTTCTGCCCCATATAGTTTATAACTTTTCATTCGGGTATTGATTTTTATGCCACTTCGTTATTCTATAACATGCAAATAAGGATGTTGGTATATCCGAGATGGATTAACACCGAACTCATTTGACCAATCAACATTAACGTTGGTACAGTCTACGCCAAACTTTTTGAGCTTTCTGATGATATAGTTGCGCAGAACAAAACATTTATATATAAATAGGTATTATATTATACAACGTAAGGCCAATAAAGGCCAATTTTAAATTCCTATAATAACATGTTACTAAACTCTTGACTATATTACGCGGAAGCCTGAACTTAAGGCTATGTTCAGAACGACCAAAGAGGAGTGACGAGAGACGGTTTTTATGACATTTTATATCTGTTTAATAAACTAATAGAAGTTTGTCGTGTGCGCATCGCGTAATAACGAACGATTCTTTTTTTAGTTTCACTTGTTAGACGCTTCTAGAACAGAATTTTCACGATATCATTATTCAATATGAAGATTTGTCGTTTGAATAATCTAATGCTTTTTATAAGCACTACGAAAGACTAAAGAAATTTCGTAATTAAAGTATAGATTTTTTTTTTACAATTTATGTCTTTTCATCTATATAAAAAGAAACATATTATTAAGATAGCAAACAAAGCAAAAGAAGTCGTAGGTATCAGTTAGTGATAAATACTCTATACTCTATACGAGACTATAATTTGTAGTTATTAAGTATATTATCTTATAGTATAACACGGACGAAGTCGCGAACGGTGGTTGATAGTAATAAAAAAAAACATTACATTGCTCTACCTATTACTACACTAACAGCTTCTTACGCATACACTGATTACAAAACATCCCAAGATTTTTATTCATTCTTCATAAACAGATGCAAATACTTTCAAGGAAACTTGAAACTGAACAGTTTATCTTGACTATTATTTTTTACGTACCATCGTCGAATCCAAACCGTCTCACATATACAATATTTTTGTTTAAAAATAAATGTATAGTATCTGGCACGTTAACACGTGAATAAAAAACTTTGTACTCTCCATTTCGACCACCAATAACAATTAATTTATTAACGTAGTCCTTCACAATTTGGCCGGGTTATATTATCACAATCTTATCACCCACAATAACACTTGGTCTTCATAATAATCAGTCGTTGAGAAACGAAATTAACCGTACAGTTATGATACGACACTAGCACGAGGTCTGGATACTTTGGCATGAGTCGTTGAACTCTTTTCTTCTTTTTCGGGTTCAGACAATGAACTCGTATTTAACTCGCCTGTAATCTTGTATCTTTCAAAGAACTACAAAAGAATCACTTCAATTTACTTTGTAATACTCGAGAATCAAATTACCCACCGTCTAACATATCAGCAGATAAGGGATGACTTTGAAAAGAAAATATCGACAATATACATTATAAACTACTAAAAATATTTTAAAATACATACGACTTTTTGAAATCCCATTTAAAGATGTATTTATATTCTCAGTATTATTTGATATCGCAAAAGATACACGTTGTACGGAATCAATATAAACACTATAGGGCTAATCTTATTATGGGTGTAAAATTTACCCCGGGCGAGCCGACCCATTCATTATGAAACCAGTAATAGCTTCAGCGTAGCTCCACCACCTACAAAAGTCACAATCACAACATCCATCACAATCTGGAGCCGACATTAAATTTATAGAGATCAGATAGTGAAAGTATTGAACAAAATCAGACTGAAAGTGATTCATTGTTTCTGCCTACCACCTCATATAGAGCGTAATAAAGGTCGAGGTACAGAAATCTTATAATGAGCTTCTCGGATTTCTTATTTTTTGTAGTTTTCATTAAAAGAGCGTAACTACAAAAGAGTGGTCGCTATTCGCACACCCGTCTAGTTATCATTCCCAAGCATTAAAATTTATCACCGAACGAACACTCATTAAGCAAAAAATCATGTAAAAGGTTATTTAAAAATTTAAATACAAAAAATACATTATATAACAAAACAGGGTGATGCATGGCAGTAAACACATTTTTGTTTTGTTCTGTACCTGTTTATTTGAATCTGTAGGAACTCTGCTTATCAAAGACAAAGCGTTGTGTATAAAGCAATTAACCTTCCCATCTCACTGAGACATAGTGTCTTTGTGGCGACGATATTAAGAAACTCGATATCTTTCACAGGAAACACTTACGAATTACATTCTTAACTTAGAAATTCTACGATAGACCAACCAGACTTAGAGGCATATAATTCATACTTATTGTAGGACAACTCGGATGATGCAGTCACATTATACGTACGAGTAACAGTAGTTTGCTTAAGTCTATGTTCTATGCACAGCTGAAACACGGAAAGCGGTTCGATATCTTCGTTACAGAAGTTATTTAGCTCCATCTTACGTGTGTCATATATGTACAAGTGGAAATAGCTCAAAAATCAAAAATACTTTGTCTAGTTTAGGCCCTGAGAAAGCGGTTATGAACGTCAAAGTTACCACCGGTTTGGAAAACAACCCAGTTATCGAGAAACTCGATCTGGTTTGTCTTTTCATTAAACATATTATAACTCAAATTTTTAAAATATAGTTATAGATAATTACATTCGGTTTTGGTGGATGCACAGAGAGGGCGTCATTTCCAGACGTCATCATCGTTCACATATTAATCCACCTTGTAATAAGCCTTTAGACATTAAAACCGGCTTGACATGGTGCTTGAACTTAGTATCCGGCATATAGGTAACGTGGTATTTTGTTATAAAACCAATTACCTAAAAAACTGTTACCGGTCCTAATGAGCCGAAAACATGGAATGACCAATTTGTTGTAGCGCAATATAGATTAAAATGGCGCTACTCTGTTAAGGCAGGAGAAGCTTTTTAAGACCATCGACCTCGATCCAAAATGCTTTTTCAAAAAGAAGAGTCCTAAACATTCCTACGTTACTCTTTAAATTTTTCCAATCAATTACACTCTACGCATTGTACCTACTACTATGTGTACCTTTAAAACTAAATTCAGTTTTGCGAGCCACATTTCCTGCCATTCCCGAAGGTAAACAGGGTTCGCCGTAACAGATATCTTATTATCTTGTTTATGCGACAGCGTTATTAATGATAGCATTACTTACTCTGCTTGCTACTTGCATATTTTTTTTAAATGTGAATAAATTTCTTATAATGAAATAAAATCCCTCGCATATATTTTTGTCTTTCGATAGAGAAACATAACAAAGTCAGCTGACAACAAAAGTCACTAGGCGCGATGATACGAAACAGTTCGAGCCGATAGTATGAATGCACCGAGCGCTTCGAGCTAAGACAAACTAGGCATCATAACGGTAACTCGTACCGACGCCGGTGCGGACACGTACCGTGCGTCTTGCATACAACATTCAGGTACCGTGTTATTTCTGCCAATTGAGTTATACTCGTAACACTATATAAATATAACGCGCTTTTAAAGTGCATTCGGTTCACACGAACTCAGTTTGATAGATCAGAATAAAAGTTAGCACATTCATGATTTTTTTTAATTGTTTAGGTTTTTATGGTGGTACCCATTTTGTGATATCTCTCTTTGCAGTGAATTAACTACCGATCAGATAACAACACATGTGGGTATATCAGTTGTTAAGTACCCTGTTATCCTTTAGGGTTTTTTTTTATCATATTTTTACTATTATTATAAATGCGATTGTGAGTTTGTTTGTATGCTTTCAAGCCTTAACTATTCTTCCTAGCATCGTGAAAAATCTAGTCAATATAATAAAGGAGAGAGGAGTTAGCAAGTATAGATGGATGTATGTCACTTCCTCGCGCTAAAACTACTTAAATGGATATCGACAAGACTATAGTAATATAATAGATATACTATAATTTATAAACGCTCAAACGATTGCAATAATAAATGCCTTACGTAGATATCTCCATGTTGCTATAGTTCACATAAAAATAATAACAGGCTGCGAAGCCACGGTATTAATTAATAACGAATTTTATTAAGCAAACCGACCAATCTTTTTTTTTTATATTATAGCGGGCAAACGAACAGGTGGGTCACCTGATGGTAAGTGATCACCGCCTTCCATAGACACTAGCAACACCAGGGGAGTCGCAAGTGCGTTGCCGGCCTTTTAATATATGTGGGCCTCCGGCGCTCTCACTGGCCGAACGAAACGCAACAGTGCAAGCACTGTTACTTCACGTCGGTTTTCTGTGTGTCGGGTGGTAGTACCCCGCGCGTCGGGCGAGCCGACCCATTCATGCTGAAACCAGTAATAGCTTCAGCGTAGCTCTACCACCTACCATCTGTATTACGAATTAGGAAACGATTATAGCTAAATGGAAAAATATTCAGAGTCTGCGTCTATCGACATAGATGCGGACACCGAGATGTTTAGTTAGGCTTTATCGTTATTATAGATATTAAAAAAAAAACTTCGACTGGTATTCCTTTGCGACTGATAAACGTTTAGGATCGCCCCCTCCCCCCAAATTTTATTTAAAAACGAATGAAAATGGTAAAATTATTCGCAATGAAAATATTTAAAAAAAAATCAAAATAATAAGTTTTTATTCATATGCGATTAATTTATTTCGATTTATATAAATCGATAAACGTGAAAAATAAATGATTAATTGAAACATAATTCATTGCAAAATAACGTAATATATTACAAATTCTTAAGTTTCGTCGCCGTACTATAATTTTGTTATCGTAGTCCGGTGGAACTGTAGCGGCCTTGCCAGGCTAACAGTGTAGATGAGTTCGAAAAAATAAAAAATAATAATTTTGTTATCGTTCCTTTTCTTTAAAAGAGATGTTTCGCAGCATCAATTTTCAATTATACTCAATATAGTCAACGCAATAAGAGTACAAATAAAATTAAAAAAAAAAAACATTAGTGTGACTACTTCTCTTTTACTTTTCGGAATAAATGACCTCAATTAACCGGTTATAGTTATGTAATGCTAACTATTCTCTATTTATACGACATAAATCAAACCGACAACAGTCAATCTTTAATTTCTAAAATATAGTGTTTACTAGCGGCCAGCTCCGGCATCGCACGAGTATAAAATATATAGCCTATGTCAATCACTGAAAAAGTGATTTAAATCGATCCAGTAGTTTTGATTCATTCATTACTGCCCGTGGCCCGCACGCGTTCAATTTGGAGTAATCTCAAAAATAACAGTATTTCTCCACTATTTAATTTATGTCATTATACATATAAACCTTCCTCTTCAATCACTCTATCTATTTAAAAAAAACCGCATCAAAATCCGTTGCATAGTTTTAAAGATTTAAGCATACATAGGGATATAGGGACAGACAAAGCGACTTTGTTTTATACTATGTAGTGATAAATAAAAATCCTTACCATTGATTTCTAACCTTTTTTAAACTATTTTGAAACTCTTTAGGATTTTTCCAGAATAGTCTAAGGTTAAAAAATTACCAACGACATCCTTTGTTCATTCATTGTATACAAAGGTACACTAACTGATCCAACTATCCTTCAATATGTAAATTTTTATCCTATTTTTTCCAATAAAAATGATCGCTTGGAAGAATTTTTATCGCGAAACCTCTGAGGAGGGCTTCTTATAGGGGATGTTTTGCGCTTTGTAAGACCTTACATCATTTTCTTGTACGGTCATTACTTCCTGGGTTATTGACTGTCAAAAATGACTTTTTTGCTATCATCAATGATAACTCTACGATCATCGTAAAGACCTGCTGAGCAGCTCAAATTAAAGGGGATTAAATGACCTAAAACAGAATTATAGTTATATTATAAAAAAAAAACTATTTGAGTCTGCGTAAAATGAGCAAAAATAAGTAAACTAATTTTATCGATGGTTTTCTTAGGATTCTTCTGAAACCATATATCTGAAAAATCGGTCTAATCCAAAAACTAGACTCTTGAAGGTAGAATTTGCTTTTTTTACCGTTCGGTCATTTACTACCGAATTACAACAGACTGTTGAAAATCACCCACAAATTTAGATTGTTCTTTATATAACTGAATTTTTGTGACTACTTTACATTAAATTAAACAAAATATTCATTGTTTAAGTTGATATTGAATGTCGAACACGTATTAGTTGAATAGTTGCTCTGAGTAGAGGTTATCGCTGAAGAAGTTATATATAATGTCTTAATGAATCGAAAATTAATACCTAAAGACGTATATACACGCTATGAGCTGACGTAATCGAACAAAATTAAAAAACATGCAATAATTATAGAGATACGTACACTCTTTGACAAAAGAAACTCAATAGCTGAAAATGATCACTGTCAAATTTTGACTTCTGAAAGGCCACTAGTAAGAATTTATTCGAATAATAAAAAACTGAAGGACGCTAAAAACCCACAGAATGATTAGTGATAGTTTGACAATATATTATTTATTATGTAAATGAAATTGTTTTTTTTTACATCCAGACTTAAATGCTGTGTGAAAGAATATGCTTTTTCTTTGGGTACAGATTCAAGGCAACAGCGCAAGCCGAGGTTCGATCACTTTGGCAAGCTTGTACTTTGTTGTCATGTGGTTGAGTGCCTGATGGTAAATAAATAGGAATCGCAGCAACACTAAAATAATAATTAAAAACGTTTAAATAACTTGTATGTAGTCTTAATAGATTAAATTTGAATTAAAAAAAAGACCTGATAACCACTAAAATAACCAGGCTAGCTACCACCCTCAAGTTGAAAATCTGTCGCCAAGCAACTGTGGGTGTGTTCCGGCAGCTGCACTTGAGAGCCAGCATCCCTCTAGGTGCAACCTGACTACCATCTTAGACCACATCATTATTTTTACATCAGATGTGATTGTGGTCAAACGCTAACCTATAAAGTTGTAAAAAAAAAACAAAATATCAAAGAGGTTGTTTACATACGCTTATTGACAAACATAACTAGAAATAATATTAAAAACCGAGAACTCAGAAAAAGCCTTTCACTTGACATTCATCTAACGTTCGATATTCGAATCGAAGAAACAGGAACATTATCGCTAGGGTTACTACCTTTTGTTTAAGTAAATAAAGTGTATTCGTTACTTAAGAAAAAATCATCATCTTAAAGTGGTCTCCTATCGCAGCGTGGTGACTCTACAATCCATCACTATTATCCAATAACGCCCCAGCCAATAAGCCTTTCAGTGACTGGATACTAGTTCATCTGAAAATACGACAAACTAAAAGCAGGTCACAGTGACGAGATTACCACCAAACGTATATATACCGCGACTGATCGCGGAAAACCACACCCCTAAAGATGCCACTATGGCAGATGACATACATAGTGTATGATGCTCGAAGTTCAGTCAGGGATAGTTGTCGTATCTTATAACCTTGTAAGACATCAGAGGCGACAGCAGAGGAAGAAGGTACTGTCTTAAATCTATACAAACAAAAATCCATTGCGCATCACTTGCGAATGGCTGCGCGTACTTGGCTAATTTTTTTTTTGTGTGTGTCTGTAACTGTCGAGACAAAGTTTGTATAATGGAAAATATCTGAAAAATGCTACCGAAAAGAGAACATTTTGGGTTAAAAAATCTTCATATAAAAAGAGAGAGAGAGAGAGAGAGAGAGAGAGAGAGAGAGAGAGAGAGAGAGAGAGTAGAGATTACGGAAATCCTCGAAAATATTAACAGAATTGACAGACTAACATTCATTTTTGTCATTTTATTTCATTACATAGTCGTACTGTAAACTGGCCGCATTTCCTTCGTTAGTACATACTAACCTGTGCCAAGCCGGGGTGTATAGCTAGTTTAATATAAGTGTCGACCATCAACTGTTTTTACACTGATTAATGAATGAATACTTTATTGCTCTTTTGGGTTTATACACTGGCAAAGTTAAGGTAACCAGGCATTTCATTCCAGCTAACAACCGGTATTTTGGAAATAAAAAGTTATTGTAGGTACCTTCTCATAATTTATGAAAATAGATCTTAGAAAAATTAAACTGTAAAAAATACATATTCAAGTTATTTATTGTTCTCATAAACAAAACATTTAGGATAAATGACTAAATTTTTTTTTATTCGAACTTACTACACTGTCAACCCGGCAAGGCATCCACAGTTTCACCGGACCACTCAATAAATGACTAAAATAACGTATATACTTTATACTTTATAGTATAAAATACGAGTGGCAACCCTAATTTTCGTGAATCGCTTTCTCTTTCAGGTTTCGACTTTTATATAGTATGAAACATCATTACACGCCTATTGTTATATTTCGAAGTTGCTTCTAGTTTATTCTGAAGTAATTCGTTGACTGATATTTTGATTGATTTAACTCTTTAAAACGTCTCGATTGCCGAAAATAAACAAAAAACCTTAATACGTTTTTTTTTTTTTTTTATATTGAGTTATACGGTACACAATACAATCACGATCTGATTTAATGTAAGGAGAAAAGATAGCTAAACCCGCTAAGCAAGGAATTGATTTTAGAGTGCGCTTGCTGGAATACACCAATAGACTTTGATTTCGAAAGTGATCTGGTAATGACGCCCTCTCTGTGCATCCACCAAAACCGAATGTAATTATTTATAACTATGTTTTAAAAATACGAGTTATAATGTGTTTAATGGAAAGATAAACCAGATCGAGTTTCTTGACGGTTCTTCTCGATGACTGGGTTGTTTTCCGAACCGGTGGTAACTTTGACGTTCATAAGCGCCTTCTCAGGGCCTAAACTGAATAAAGTATTGTTGATATTGATTTTGAAAAAAAGTGACTATTTTTACTTTTACGTAAACATGTTAATTATGAAGTTATTAATCCTTAACTTGAATGAATTACCTTGAACTTACTATGAATGAGACTTACGTTGGGCATTTAACAGGTATTTGGCGATAAATTCTTATTTTGAGAGTGGCAGGTAGGTAGGCGGCATTAAAAAAGCCCTATCACCATGTCACGGTTTAATTAAGTAACACATTCACAGAATTATTTTCACCTTTCCTATATAAAATCGGGTGAGTGCCTTAAGCGCTCCCCTTAGTAGTCCGGTGAAACTGCAGAGGCCTTGCCAGGTCAAAAGTGTAGACAGTTCGAAAAAAAAAAATTTTTTTTCACCGGTTTGCAGCGAGTACAAGACATGTATCATTTATTAATGGAACGTCATAAAAATCATGCGGTTTGTTCAAGAATTTAATATAAATATCGGACATGTGGGTGTTATCACTACATAGTACAAAACAAAGTCGCTTTCTCTGTCCCTATATCCCTATGTATGCTTAAATCTTTAAAACTACGCAACCGATTTTGATGCAGTTTTTTTTAATAGATAGAGTGATTGAAGAGGAAGGTTTATATGTAAAATAACATGAGTTAAATAGTGGACAAATACTGTTATTTTTGAGGTTACTTTAAATTGAACGCGTGCGGGCCACGGGCAGTAATGAATACATCAAAACTACTGATCGATTTTAATCATTTTTTTAGTGAATGACATAGGCTATATATTTTATACCCGTGCGAAGCCGGAGCGGACCGCTAGTAAATAAATAAATAAATGAAATCATTCTGGCAGAACTGACGTAAGACTCTTCCAAAAGACTTTATAAAAAAGTCTGTGTACTTTTAAAAAATGACAAAAGTCCTTAAATAAAATAAAGAGTAAAAAATGATCTAATTTGTCACCTCAAGTTGGATCGAATCGAAACGATTTCAACTGAGAACGTTGTAATAGTGCTTTAAGAGTCTACTACCGAGATATGTCAGAATGGGCACTTTGATATTTATATCTATCTATATATATATATATATATATATATATAAATGAATTGCTGTTTGTTTGCCTCGCTAAAACTCGAGAATGGCTAGACCAAATTGCCTAATTTTGATCTTGAAATATCTGTGGTGGAAGTTCAGGAAAGACTTTAACCGTTAGAAACATAAATAATAAGTAAAGGAAAATAATAAAAAAGACAACTTAGTTTTCAAATACAAAATGTTATTAAATATTTGATGTCTTTTATCATTTTAGAAATAAATAAATTGTCATTCGTTTTTCAAATATTTATAGGTGCGTTCAGAAATTTGTCTGTTACATAGCTATAGTATGCAGTGCGATCTCTTTTTTGTTCTAATACAAAACAGTTCTGTTTCAGAAATGAAAATATTAAATGAGAAAGCTTTAAATTAATTAAGTGCGTAACTGTACATTTATATAGTAAAAAAAAATTTGTATTAAGTTTTGACCACATTTTAAACAAATATATGTAAGTGATACGAAGTTCAACGGGTCACCTAGTCCTTATATAAATGCCAATACAAAAAATTGAAACACACGCCAATATGACTTCTTTTCGTGTGTTTTTTGGTTTCAAATACGAAGAGTCTTAGTGAAAATAGTTATTCAGTAGGTCAAGCAAATATAAAAACTTTTTTATGTTTATCTATATAAGTATTATATAGTATATATAAGTATTACAGAGTGGGCGACCACGGTGACGGCACAGTCCGCCCACGAATCTACGCTTACTATAACATATTAAATATTAGCCCACTGTGAGGAATATTTCTTTTTATAAAGTATTGGTTCGTGTTTGAGCATAATTTCACTTGATGATGAAAGAGAGAAATGACGTAGTTGAAGAAGCTATAGAAAGGAAGTCCCGGTCAGTAAGTCCCGCGCCCGCGCCCGCGACGTCGTCCGCCGATAAAGACGGTTTCACAACCGTCACGCGCCGCGGTAAACGCCCACGCGCCGCGATTCAGACCGATAGCGACTCGGCTGCGGGACGTCCAATCCCAAAGCAGTCCAATATAGGTGGCGCTCGGGTGCCCCGAGCCTCTCCCACGCCCTCTGCCGCGAAATCGGCTGAAGCTTCGGCTGCGGAACCCGCGGTCGCGGCTAAGAAGCCACGCCCACCGCCTCCCGTCACCTTCCGTGACAAAGCCCGTTGGGTAGAGATTTCTGAAGACCTTAAGTCGAAGGAAATTGTCTACAAGTCCGCCGTCAACACCGTTGCCGGCATCTCTATCCGGGTTTCGACCCCCGATGAGCATCGCAAGCTCACGAAATATTTCAGGGAGCGTCAGCTCCCTTTCTTCACTCACGCGCTCGAGGAAGAGCGCCGCCTCCGTGTCGTCATTCGGGGAGTTCCCTCTGAGCTCACCGAATACGACATCTACGATTGCCTGAACGGTCAGGGCTTCCCAGTCCGGAGCGTGCAGCGCATGCACCACCCCCGTACGAAGGCCCCCTTCAACTTGGTGTTGGTCACTCTGGACCGCACCTTGGAAGGCAAGGCTATTTTCAGCCTCAACTCAGTTTGCGGCCTGTCCCCTGTCTTCGTCGAGCTTCCTCGCAAGTCCCAGGTACCCTCGCAGTGTCACAACTGCCAGGTGTACGGTCATTCCGCCCGACACTGCCACCTGCGTCCCAGGTGTGTCAAGTGTCTCGGGGATCACTCCACTAAGGACTGCCCCCGCACTCCCGAATCCGTCGAGCCTCCGAGCTGCGTCCTCTGCGGGCAAACGGGTCATACCGCGAATTATCGCGGGTGTCCCCGTGCGCCTCGCTCGACCTATCACCGCCGCGGCGGTCGTGCGACCCGGTCCAGGGCGCACGGCCCGCCGACTAGGACGAATCGGCCTCCGCCTCCGCCCATACAAAGCCAGAAGGCTTTCCCCGATCTGCCGGGCACCTCCAGTGCGCCGGCAGCATCCGCTCCTGCGCCGAGTGCGCTCTCCTGGCGCGTAAGGCCTTCCCCGCCAGCTCCTTCGGCTCCTAAAGCCAAGCCCCAGCCCCCAAAGGCTCTGTCCACTCCTGCGCCACCTATCGCGGCTTCAGCATCGACCTCCGGTATAGACTGGATAGCTCGCT
Source organism: Antheraea assamensis (assembly GCA_035772565.1). NCBI lineage: Eukaryota > Metazoa > Arthropoda > Insecta > Lepidoptera > Saturniidae > Antheraea > Antheraea assamensis. The sequence continues at coordinate 352,662 of JAQQSE010000135.1, read as the reverse complement.
TACTTTTGGTACACGATGTACAAGAGATAATCGCATTTAACGCGTTAGTTAATAGTACGTCTGAGCTCGGGCTCTTAAACGCTATCTCCGCTTTCCCGGCCGTCACGACCACGGTACAGCAATTAACCCGCGCCGCGCATAAATAAATTCGCGTAAATCAAAATATCAGATCGAACCCGCGTGTTCATACACAATAGACCGTTACATTAGGATTTATTACGTAATTATTTAGTTAAATCGGCATCGTGCCGTTGTACTTTATTTTTTAGCTCGATTCCCTCTCAAAAGATGCGTGTTTGCGCCCACGCCCGCGACTCTCTCTGCTCACGCCTCCGTGAGCGGGGGGTGAAGATTCGATCCCGCACACTCGTCGCGATTTTTCTTGTAACAGCTCGAGCCTAGGTAGTCCCTCGGTGTGGAGCCCTCGAGTATGTTACTCGCGCGAATACAGTGATTTACACATGTTCTACACTTACACGATCACCCCACACTCTTGCACACCTAGGCACTCAGTGGTGGGCTGTTTTTTTGCCCTTTTCGGACTGAAATAGGTCACATAACACAGTAGTCAGATACCAAATACACATATACATTCGTGAAACATGCATGGTCACACATGCATTTTTCACGAATTCATATATGAGTATTGTATGGATAGATAGCTTAGCTAGCTTAGTTAGTTCGGGAATCCGGCGACAGCTCAAGCCGAGGTGCACCGAGTGCCCTTGAGATGTTTCGCCTAAAAAACAATCGGGTGAGTGCCCTAAGCGTTCCCCTTAGTAGTCCGGTGGAACTGTGAAGGCCTAATAAGCCGGCAGTGTAGGACAGTTCGAAAAAAAAAAAAGAAAAAAAAAAAAAAGTAAGTCGAGACTTGACGAGAGGTTGGGGTAATTTAGTTAGGCAAGCTAAAATGGATACACTTAAAAAAACAGAGCTATAAAGACACACGAGAGAAGTGAAAAATCTATATTCCAGGAAAACATTTTAATGAAAAAATACAATAAAAATCCTACACGGTCTTCCCAGACGGACTCCCATTCAAGTAATGAACGCGCCCGACGTTGCTTAACTTCAGTAATCGGACGAGAACCGATGTTTCCAATACTCTCCCCGACACAGTGTTTACCCCCACCACTTTTCGTCATACAAACAGGTTGCTGATCAGAATTTTCAAGCCCTCCCCTAAGAAATTTCACTTCAATAACAGGACAGATCATTTGCACAAATTATGTAAAATGATTCATAACTATATATGTGTATATTATTGTTCTACATGCCTTATAAATGTCTTACATATGTGTGTGACGAATCCCATAAAAAGGTTTTCGATCAGAATTTCGAAGCCCTCCCATAAAATAATGAAGACCAAAACAAACAGCAATCATTGCGTAACCACATAATTATGGCCAGGGAGTTTTTCCTAGAAAACACCACAAAGATAAGAAATGGTAGTGAAACCTCGCACCTAAGATCTAAGAGTCACTAATCGTTATTCTGCAAAGTTTATGATAAAGGTTCTCTTTGATATTGTTCGATTTTTTTTTTAAGTGAAACTTCTTTAGAATCGTTGTTATTTCAAACCGGATGCAACGGAAAAAACGACAGCGTAAGGCTGCAGGTTTGCAAGTGCAAGCGTTGCAGCGCTGATTTTCAGACAAGGCCTGCTGTATACACAAACCCATGGACGAAATTTCAAACACACGGACGAAAATTACACTACTATTTCAAATGAGATAAGTAATATAGGTATATGTATGCTATAATATGCCCTGTAATGCCCATTACGATTCATAATTTACGAAGTTACGTATTACATTTCATGAAACTGCGAAGTTTGATATCACTTTTAAAAGACTACGGCTTAGCTCAAAGATCACATTGGTGAAACCTGTTTGTTTAATTTATTTATTTACTGAGTCTCATGCGACGCTTGCCATCTTAAAAGGTGTGAATACTGAGAGACATCTGATAGGAGAGAACGGAAGAGAAAACATGTTATACCGACCCTACTTAGGGGTGATAAAGGTAAGAACATGATATGTATAGCAGCGAATAATCTGTTAGACCTAAATTAAATTCATTAATCCAAAATGGCGGGTTCCTGATACACAAGTTATGCAAGACTAGTTTAATAAACGAACGTGCTTTCAAATTGACATTTATCACTAGCTAATGTTCGTGACTTCTTTTCAGTGAAAATAATTTTGTTCTTTTATGAATTATTCAATTAATTTATTTTTCAATCTCTAATTTTGTTATTACTAACTAACCCGTATACAAATCTCCTCCCGGTTCTAAATTACCTTTGTAATATTTTATCGTTACTGCTAAACCCCTTGTGAAAAGCATAATGATATCTAGAAAGTTACTTATCTGTCCAATAAAGTCTCCATTTACCACATCGGACAGCACGATCGTAACAAACTCAACTGAAAAGAATTGCCAAAGTTCCATTGCGTTTGTTGCATGGAATCAATCCTAAGAAATGTACTTCATCGGATGATGAAAGAAAACAGAAGACAGCTCACTATGACAGATTTCTGACCATGTCTTGTGGTGGCTGCGATGATATTTCGGTTATTTTTACATTTGTCCTTCAATAGGTTGTATAAACGAGGAGCGATTTAAAATAGGTTCTTAGAACTTCAGTTATTTCTCTCCAGATCTACAAACAAACTACAATATTGCTTCATATAGTAGCAGACATAGAAAATCCCAAGCTCAGTTCAGTATCCAGCTATAATATTATGTAGTATATAAGGCAGTGACGTGGGTAATCCTAGAGGGGCGCGATTTCAAAGTTCACGAGAGAGCCGTCTTCATACTACGTGATTTCCATGAGCGACGTAAGAGTAGCTAGAACCTAGAGCCATTGGTTCTATATTTTGGATCATTAATTTAAAGCGAGTCCCCTATTGATAACAATTTGAGTTTGAGGTCTGAACCCTACATGGAGCGCGCCGTATCATAGCTACACCCCAGGTATTAAGCATTTTACATATATTTAGGTATCTGATTAAATTCACTTGAACGATCGATTTTCGCTTCACCGTGTTGGTGACAATTTGTCTGTGTATGTACATATGTATTTTCACAGGGATGACACACGTCTAGATGAATTTGTAAATCTATTTCTATATGTTGAACACTCGGCTGATTTTTTAAGACCCAGATCTCAAAATGGCGGGTTATGTTTTTAATTATACGACATCATATATTGTAAATACCATCATTTAGTAAAAAAAAAACTCGTACGAATGAAAATATAATTTAAAAATACATTTTACATAAAAAAAATGATTTTACAATACACAGTTTATTATTTTCCAAAAAGTTTTGTAATAAATCAGGTATTTTTTAAGCTTATATTGCCAACAGTCTGTTGACCTCTGCCTCATGAGGTCTACATTCGTTAGTATGGAACTTAAACCTTTATGGTTTTGGACAGTCCAGGGGTTAATAGGCGAAGACGAAACCGCTAAGTACCTCTATCTCCTCTGTTGATCAACCGATTTTTTTTTTATTTCCTGACCATTGATGAGTTTTAAAGTTACCAATAAGAATATTTTGGAAACAGTTGGATTTATCGTCACCATCGAAGAGTAGAAGCATTAAATTATAAATCTATTGATCATACTTTACGATCCTTACATCTACTATGTTTATACACTCTAAAAAAATATTAATGACAACTAGTATATATAAATGTATGTTTTGTATATACACTTACAATGTTTGTGACCTAGCCCCATAAATGATGTGCCACCTAAGAGATTTTTTTATGTAAAATATTTTAAAAATAGTTTTTCTATCTGTCTTAGTGTAACTCGTCACTAGGCGGCACTGTAGTACGTAAACTTTTGAATCGAATATTTACACAATAAGCATACATTTAACTATTTATAACAAAAAAACAAATAGTAATTCAAATAAATAATTAGCAAACACGTGCGAAGCCGCGCTAAGCACTAGTATTACCAAATTGTTACCTACACTTACTACACTAAATCGAGAATCGAATGACATATTCAAATTCAAAGATTTGCTCAAGTAACAATACTAGATAGAGAATGTGGAGACATTATATATTTCGAGTAAATGGAAACTTGGATGGAACGTTTCAATAAACTGAGCGGAACATTCTGGATTTAAACAATAAAAAAACTGTACGGAAAGTTTTATTAATATTGCTTTACTTATTTACTTTAATGCAATACTTTCAACGAAACATTTATTAAAAAAAGTTTAATATCTTGCTCCTACATTAAATATAAGTAACTAGAAGAAACATAATGCTTATTGCCACGCTCTAGATAACTTACTATGTTAACAGCTTCTCTGTAACTCAAACTATATCAACTAATATATCAACCGAACATAAAATGTGCATACACGATATATATATATATATACATGTATATATTAGCGTCCGTAATGACGTGAGATGCGACACAAACCGAACGACCCGACGTTAATAATAATAATAAAGAGAGAAAAAACATAATTCCTGACAACCGAGGGGTTAGCTGTCTCCGTCCAGATAATGTAAATAGAATGTCTCCTACAAAAACATTAATGTGTCATACCGCATAAACACAAGTTATAAACACGATTGCACGTTCTAAATACACAGAAACAACGTAACTAAGTCCCGTTTCTGTTTAAAAGAATATTCATAATAGAGAATATGTAAAAAAAATCAATAAACAAATTCGTTGTTTGGTAATAAAAAAGGAGATAATTAGAATGCGACGCGTTCGTGGTTTTGCAGTCGCGCTGGCAAGTCGCTCCGAGCGAGCTCGGTTGTTTCCGTCGGTGTTCGGGTAACGGATCTTTTCCCCGCGCCGCGTCGTGTGAGCGCGCGCAGCACATTGGCGCGACTTTCGCTACAAAAATAAACGCTCCTTGGCAGAATATCAAGGCGAGCCTTCGCTATTAACGATATTCAAATATGTTTATGGGCGGACTGGATATCCATAATGCAACATTATTCTTATACACTTCTACGTACATCACTACATTTTAGACCTCAAATATGGCCTTGCTCAACGAATCTTAAGCTGGTCATGAAGAAGATTAATTTACATATTCCTGGAACGCCACGTTCACTTCAAATTTAGATAGCCCGAAGCCAACGGAGCCAGTGGAAAAAACCTTAGACAAAATTGCGAAAAGCAAACTGATTACAAAACGCGATACATTTAAAATATTAAATAAAAAAGATAATTCATATATTTAATCCTGTTTGTGGCGGCCGCAGTACCGATACAAAGTTCTAGTAAATTCCTTATCTCTATGCTGTTTTATAGGGATGGTTTTCCTTACCGAAAGCTTAGATTTATTATAGGATTCTATGTCACGCCGTTCGTCACGATCGCCGAGCGAACTAGCAATCCGAGAATTTTAATTACCTTAAGTAGGTATTTAAAATAATGTATACCATCCAACTTGAACAAATGTTCTGAAAGGCAGTGCCATTGGAATAAAACTTCAATAGAGATATATTATCAAAAATGTTAATAAGCATAAGAGCTAGTAATGTTTATCATAACATCACCCTCGCGACATTGGCAGAAAAATATCTATATAAATAAAAATCAATCGCCGAATGTATGTAAGCGCAGCATTTCAGAACGGCTCCTCTATTTCGCTAACTGTTTTTTTGTTGTGCTTGTAAGTGTTAGGACAATGTTTATATAAAAGAAAATGTTTAAAAATCATAGGAAAAAGTGAAATTTTTGTGCAACAAAAATCTCCATATAAAAAATTGAGTGAGACAGAAGACAATAGCGGTATCTTTAAAAATTTTGACAGATTAATATTCAGTTGCCATTTTATTTAATTTCATGTGCGTATTGTATTGTTTAAAAAGATTTCGTCTCATTTTTTTGGTTAGTAAAGCCCTGTGAAGCCGAAACGGGCAGTTCGTTTAAAATATAGAGTAATACTTAAATACTTATTATAAGCACCAAAAAGATTTACACTATAGCAATCGAATATATGATGATAGACAAGTCCGATCTTTCCCATTTAAATAGATTATTTAATATCAATAGTGTATTACGATATCGTTAATTTATAAACTTTTAGAAACTAAGCGTATGAAGTTTTGGACAGTTAATAACCAACTTGTTAAGATATTTTACTCTTTAATATGTATCGACATATCGAGTATAGTTACTAGAAAATATCAAGAGAATGAATGAGATAATGTAATAATTGAAATATAATTAACGTGGAATGAACATACTATTAGGCCTACTCAAGGTAAAGCAGGTAAAAATGACAGCCCTTAATATTTGGAACAGAAAAGTAACAAAGCAAAAACCAACAAAATTAGTTTTACGGCAAATTTTGTCAATCAACTAAAATAAAAAAAAATACATCAGTGATTAATGAAACATGATTGCGAAACAAACAATGTTTCAATACAATAAGCTATAGATGTCATAAGAGCTTTACCAATGGCCCCATAAAATTTAACAAGCCCACAAAGTATATATACCTCAGAAAACTCAAGACTAGTTGTACGGGCCCGATGTTTTCTCTAAATATTTCAACACACATATTTAAGTTATTGGTAAATTGGACCTTTCGTAATATCATTTATAACGCGTAATGTATAAACCGTAAAACTCACGTATACAAACTCCGAATCCGGTTACGAAACGAACACAGTTTGAAACGTATTTATACGGATGACGAAATAAAACTAACGAACGTATGACAACCTGACAGGAAGTTTAGCATCAAATATAAGGGGCGAAGGGTGAAGAAAATATTCAAATAACTGAAATATCTGTTACACATAATAATCAAGATACTCGAATATCGACTTCACTACGACATCCTACGGAAGTATAACTAGAAAATTCTGGTTTTTTTCCAATTTATGGTAATACTAAAAGAATATTTCTCAAACGCTGAGACTTTGTAAAAATGTTTTTTTTTTCTTCTTCAGTCGACAGAGAAATTCCATTCTTAGCATTTTATGGATTTATCGTAACTGTTCTGGATAGATTGTTATAGAAGTAGCGGGATCTAGGGTAGTGCTTGGGACTTACGTTTAAGAGGGCCACACTGATATGGATCAACTCTTATTTTCACTATCCGCACTGCTCTCTCCCTCTGCCTTTTTAACTATGGTAAGAAACTTCTAAGACAGCTTTAGATACCACCTAAATAATAAAATAGTAACTTGAGTTTTTGGCGGGATCTTAGTCTGTTATGTAGTGGTTTTTATACTTTATTCATAATCTTGTGTTATTAGATTCTATATTTTGTAATATTGGTGATGGTTTACGTAATATAGTTCAGTTATTATGCACAAGTGAAGTGGATGGCAAATAATACCACGGAGCATGCATTCTGAGATGCCACCAAAATTCCATGGAAAGTTCTAAGAAGGAAACCACCATCTTGTTAGAACATTATAATTACCACAAGACACTTACTTGGCAAAATCTTGTTACTTGACGCTGGCTAGTGCAGAAACCGTGAAGGAGCCAAAAAATAAAGAAGAATAAAGAAGAAGAAGAAGAAAATAGTAACGGTAGATCATTTGCGAAAAGTTTGTTTATATTCGAACCTGTGAATATTGAAATGATATTCTGCCTGATTAAACCTTTAAATCAAAACGACATTCGATTAACTATGTAGTTTCCATTTGACTCCCACCACTTGCCTGTAAATACTATAATAAAAAAGTTGATTTGCTGTAGACACATGTCGGTCCATATATCTCGCCAACACGCTTCAATAGAATTAATGTAACGTAGTGGAATAGCACTACAAGTAAATCCTTCAAATGTATTACACAACTTTCATTCCAAATGTCCACATATATAAATCATTGATTGTACTGTATATGACCCAACGTAGCAATATAATCTTTGTTTTTATCATAAACCGATACCAACGAGGTGCTTGACACTATTAATACTAGACATTCTGGTCCACAAATAGAGACGCCTTATAACAGACATGATCCCTATACCGAAACGTAGAAAGGGGAGGCCTTTATGTAGATAGCGGCACATCGATATGTAATTGGGAAAAGATAGATGTTCATACTGAGGGTGTCAGTAAATCAGGCCGGTATTGGAAAACGGATTAACAGCATGTAAGGATTACATCACAATTTTCTCCTTTAGTGGAAGCCTTGTTTTATTGAACCATCGGAAGCCACGTCGAATGACGAGGTATCGAAGAACTATCGTACAAATTACTATACGAGTATGTGGCAAGTTTAACTGTTACATTTAGCAAATAGGTCCTCTGTACTCTGTTTAAGTTTTATACTGAAATGGAATCTGATGACTTTAATTCAAATTATCTATCATCTATACATATAATAAAAATGAAGTGTCTGTATGTAATATCCAAAATAACGATTTACCGATTGGATATGAACGTATACACGATATTGATAACAAAAATAAAATTTTTCAAACTTTTATCTGTCTGTCTGTATGTTCTGGGTAATCTCCGAAGCGGCTGGACCGATTTTGACAGAAATTTCAGTGACGGATAGTTAAAATTACAGCGGGTGAAATAGGCTACTTTATTTTAGACTAGCTGTCATCCGTGGCTTTGCCTGTTGTACTATCTCCAAAAGGATTAAATCTATTTTCACGGGACTTTCACTGACAAGTAGCTAACATTATAAAAAGTAATTTCAAGCTTTTTTATTTTGAACTAGCTTTTACTCATGGCTTCGTTTACAGTACTATCTTCAAAACGATTGAACCATTTTTCACAGAACATTCACTAACAGGTAGCTGATCTTATAAGAAGTAATTTACATTTATAAAAAAAAAAACACATGCGGAGCTGCGGGCAACAGCTAGTTTCAAATATAACCTGAAATGTGAATAATATTTTTAACAAACACAACATTCGTCGAATGATTTTGTACTAATGTGTACGTTGTTAACACCAAGTTGTGACCGGTAAATAATCTGATTTTACCGTTTTAAAGCCGATATTCAGTAATTTATGACAACGCTTTTTTGTTCTTAAAGAATACATAATATACGGCTCGGGTTAGTTATAGCAGCGGGATGAAATATAAAAGTAATATGAAGCATCGACGCATGTAACTTGATGTAATATTGTTTAAACCTATTTATACATTTAGGTGTGTATATATTTCAAAGTATGTCGAGATGCGGTCACCTAGGCGCGCCGCGTCGAACTTGTTAAAACTGATAACGCTTCGACGATAACGCTCGGTGCCTCCGATGTTACGTTTTTTTACAACGTTCTCTCACGATCCTGATTTTGTTATAAAAGTGAAATTTAATAACCTAACTGGCCTAATTTTTAAATCTCTCTCCCATATAATAACTGAATGACACCGTTTCTTTTTTTTCCCCTATAATAAGAAAATATTGGTCATACCTGATTTCTTTAAACGGTACGTTGGTAGACGAGTCATTTTTTGTAGAAGAAATATATTTATCATAGTTTTACCAGACATGTAAAAGTCGAAACGTTTCAAGCGGAAATCAGATCTGTAACCTGCTTGTTAATGATGTATTTCGAAAAAGAAATCTATAGCGATAAGTTCTGGCTTACAAATAATGAACTTAAATATTAATATCCTTCTAAACTTTTTAAATTATCTTAAGATAGTAATAAGTGTAGTAAAGTTCTCTCTTACTGTAACTCGTAGTTCAAATTTATTACTACATTTCATTTTGTCCTTCTTAGGTATAATTTTAATATTTTTTTAATTTATTAATCTAGCATATTTTACACTAAATATTGTCAATCTAGTTAAGGTCTCTGTCTGCTGTTAGAGGTTTTGTACTTATTTACCAATAAAAAATAAAAAAAAAAACTTGTCATAATAAACCAGTCATAAACAAGCCTTAGTAGGAAAGCAACGATAGTCTTTCATCTCATACATTGTCTTATTTCGTTTTTTATCACAAATCCTTTTTTACTAAAGCCATTTACGATATCGAATACCGTTTTTAACATATACATAGGACACATTAAAATTACCCGGTACTGGCCACTTACATTAAGAATATTTAAAAACTAACTGAGCGTGAAACTCTTTGACTATATAAAATGGAGATTGTTTCATCTATTTGTCACTTTTTTCTACATTTTTGCGCAATTTTAAATATTTCATGTCTATGTGTAACCGAATTTAACCCGTTAGAAATTTTCCTAATGGGATTTACTACGATTTGAAGTGTAGTTTTATGACTCAGCAGAGTGGCGTGCGCCCTAAAATTGCTTTTGACAATGAAAGTTATATATATATACTAGCGGGCCCGGCGGACGTTGTCCTGCCCTGATAATAAAAAAATATATATACTTATGTGCATGAAACGCTTAAGACTTTTGCCGATTCTTTCAACAATTATCATTATATTTCAACCAATTTACAAAAAAAAAAACCTTGATAAATTATATAACTAAACCTTCCCCGTGAATTACTCTGTGTATTGGTGAAGGCCGCGTTACAATCCATTTCGTAGTTTTTGAGTTTATCGCGAACATCCAGACAGACAGACAGACAGACGCGGCGGACGACTTTGTTTTATAAATAGAATCTCGATTGATTTAGCATCATCTGTAGCATAAACGTAATATAATACTTGATTATAACACCTAGGGAACAAAAACAAACGCTGATAAAGAGTTTCTGTAGTCGTTTCTATAACTACTCGATAAGTCTTCTTTAATGCTTCTATTAAAACAGCACCGATAACATAAAAATCAGTGCAAGAAACAAAAAATTGTGATCATACATACATCGAATACTAAATGTCATACAGGACTTATCCGTCGTATTAGTTAAACGTACTGCCAATATTGTCACTAGGACAACGTCCAAGATGATAGATCACCTACAATTGGATACCCACACATGAAAAAATTAAATAGCTCCTCTTTGATATTACTAACATGTTCCATGGCATTTATTAGCTTTCCTATAATAAACCTATGTATATAAATATATTTGAAGTATCTGTTCTTTGAATCGACTTTGAGATGACTTTCATTAGCAAATAGTGGTAACTACAATCCTCTTCAATCTATCAATAAATCTGTAATAGATACTGAAAATAATATGGAAATTTACAGGATTCGTTAGATTTAGTAGTTCTGATTATAAAACTGATTTATTTATATACTATACTAGCGGCCCGCTCCGGCTTCGCATGGGTATAAAATATATAGCCTATGTCATTCGCTGAAAAAATGATTAAAATCGATCCAGTAGTTTTGATTTATTCATTACTGCCCGTGGCCCACACGCGTTACATTTGGAGTAACCTCAAAAATAACAGTATTTCTCCACTGTTTAATTTATGTTATTATACATATAAACCTCCCTCTTCAATCACTCTATCTATTAAAAAAAACCGCATCAGAATCCGTTGCGTAGTTTTAAAGATTTAAGCATACATAGGGATATAGGGATATAGGGACAGAGAACGCGACTTTGTTTTATACTATGTAGTGATTCAATGGAATTGTAGACTACATACTGCTCAAAACATCTAAGTTATATGTGTATAAAAGTACCCCAATAAAATCAATAGATGTACTACAAAAGAACGCAATAAAGTGAATGCCTTTCGAATCCAAGTGAACAAGCAATTTCATTCCCTACACGGTACTATTGTTTTCACCTCTAGAACTCGGTAAACAGAGACTCGTTTCTGTAAATAGTATGCGCTTTAATTAAATTTTGTTGCTTTCTTCGGCGGTTTTCCTTCTTAGTTTTTCTGTTCAACCTGTTTCAGTTTTTGTAAACTTGATATTTAAAAATGGGTTTCCTTATTGATATATTTTTTTTTCTATATCGTAAATAACAATATGCAGGAGGTAAACCCGGGAACTAATAGTTAGATTCAAACAATTCTTTAACTAATATAAAAATAGATACGTTAAAATCGATGACTGAATATATTAAAGCTTTTTAATATTACATCGTAAAAAAAACTAAATAATTCAAAGGGAATTGGTGATATTAAATAAATGTAATTCTTGTCAAATGTTCCCGTATGGTAAATACAAAAACAGATATACAGCCGTTTTAATCAATCTACGCTTCAAGATTAGCACTAGAAAATAAAATAAATGACGCATTAGCTGTCTGTCTTTATACGACACGCCATTTCCCGCGTGAAAACGCTTTCGCACGGAAAAGAGTGTACGTGTAAAGCGAAACAATCACAATCATTCGTGAATACACCTTCGCACTTTTCCTGGTTCAATATTGCATACCTACTCGAATCGCGCGTGAAAGCGCGTGTCCCGTAAAGCCAGTTGGTAAGATCCGTCGGTTTCTTTAATAGCATCCTTGCTTTCCATGCGAAAAAGCAAGAATACTTTATATACTGGTTATATCTGGTACTCCATTAAAATTTGTTATTATTAATTATGAGAAGAGTACACACTTTATTTTGATGGTACTCACTGGTGTAGTCAATTTGTGATGAAGACCCAAGTTACAATAAAGAGAAAATAAGCTTTTCTTGTACATATATCTTAGGTTCAAAGAGGGAATATAGAAAAGATTGAAATAAAGAGATTCCAAATAGATCGGCAGACAATATTTATTAGTTCACGGCTTTATTTTATAAATTCATATACATTTATACCCACATCAAGCAGGTAAGAAGAGTCGATTATTTTCTAAGTAAAAATTATAGCGTATTGCAATAAAAAAACAACAATTTATCTTTACTGAAAGTTCAAAACTTATCAAAGTCCTACCTATTACCTATGTGACATATCACTCCGCTCTTTCCATAGAGACTAAGCAGTAATTATAATACTTAACAGAGAAAACGAGGAATCAGTAAAATTACAATAAAAATAATTATTTTTAGCCTCCTATTAATCCAAATGTAACATTTAGTTTCGTCAAAGCATTTACACCAAATATAAACTTATTGAAATATTATACTGTTTAACACATTTACTATGCCATTTATGCCCATAAATATTAATAATATGGGACTATAAATAGGCCACCGTGGAATAGTAATTCCTTCCTAAGAAATTATACAAATATTTTTGCCAACCTACGTCGTATTACCGTTCAATATCTGTATATAAATAACTACGCGAAGTTTAGTATCTTTCTTACCTTTGTTTCTTAAGTGCCTACTTAATTTTTTTTTGTTTTACAAAATATTAACATCCATTATCCATATGTATATCATATCCATTGCATGTTATCCATAAAAAGAATGGAAAATAATAAAATTGTTACAGTTGAAGATTTACATATTTAAATTTCTCAATAGACGACAAATTATACGTATAAATTGCATAAAAATATCAAATTCAATTTGTTTTTTTTTTTATTAATGTCAATCATTAAAATCATCTCATTATTTTGGGTCAATTTTCAATATTGGTTATGATTGAATTTCGACCGGTAGGTGAATACTAATCAAGTTAATTACTGTGACTTCTTGATTTTATTAACATTCTTAATTCAATACATCCTTAATTCTACGGAAAGGTAAGTGTTTTACGTAGTTTATTAAAATCGAAGACACATCAAAGTAAGTCTTGTGACGGGCAATTCCATATTCTGCGTTCTAGTCGATTCAAAATGGCCGCGCCGCCGCACCGACCGCCCCGTCATCGCGACTTCCTTGTTATTTATCCAGCCAGTGTGCAAGCCCGATGACGCAATATACACAACATTTGGAAGTGTTACCATACGTGTCTCTGGTGGCCATTACAATATGTCCTAGTTAAATGCTTTATTTGACTGATCGTGTCTTGCTTTATTATGTTTAACCAAAGCGGTTCGTTTGCGAAACGAACAAAATGAAAATAACAATGACTATTGTTTAGGTCCCACAGCTGCGTAACACGGTAATTGTTCCGATGTGCCGAGAAAGGATAATTGGGACCCGAGCCAGAACTCCTACTTCGATATATATTCAAATGTTTAATGTATATGTTCATTTATATCACTTGTTGTGTGTTGTAAAGTAGGTAGCGTCTAAGAATTCGTCCCCAATTATAATTTCTATAATAAATATTACCCAGTCGTGGCAGTACGTACGAAAGCAAATATTTGTGTTGAACTGGATCACCAGGATGTCAAAAAAATTGATTTTGTCTTTGAATGTTACAACTATCACGTTATTTATAAACAATGCGTAAACTCTGTAGCGCGACACCTGGGACTGTGCCTTTTATGGCGTCATTGAGAGTTATCTCTAAATGAAGAGAAGACAAATCATTATTATTTTCCTATTATAATATGTATTTACTGATAAAGTGTAAAGTTTACAAACGACAAACGTTAATATTTTTACAAATAACAATGCTTACTGCGTATAGTCTGATATCTTCGTCTGGCATTTCTTGTTGGTCTGATATTTTATTTGTATTCCCTAATGTATTTTATACATATCTTGGGATACTATGAGATCTACTTGGTTATACAAAAAGTCTTCTTCTAGTAATTTCGATGTAACGAGTAATATTTTATTTAATATTCCTAAAACATTTTCCATTTGCCTATTAACACCAACTTCTTTTTTTTCTGTGCAATTCATATCTGCAACTATAAACATTATGAAATCGCTCTTTGGCAAGTTTTCCTCCGATACATTTTCCTCCTTTCAATTTCAAGTTTTAGCGGGAGTTTTAGGAGTGTACTTTCCTTTTAATTTTGGTTGTACTTAATTAATGTAGTTGTAACTAGTAATATTCGAACCAACACTTCTTGATTTCCTTTCCTATCTTTTAGCAAAGTTTGTAGCATTATTCTTTATGCTTCCCTAGACACGGTAGAGTGACCGAATGCAATAGCCTTGCGACATCCACTTCCAATAGTCTTGGTCTTCTTTTTCCCCGCCTTTACGTCAATACACAAAGGTATTCTCTAACTCGCCATATTCACTGTTTGTAAGCGCAACTGAGAATACGATAACGTATAGACTATGTACAGCAACCTAATGATAGTCTACCCGCCAGGTAAATACTTGCAATGTAATCATAACAAACAAAATAATGAATTTCTTACAATCTTCCGTTACATGTAATGACGACCGTTGAGATAAATACTCTAGCACGTACAAAACAACAAACAAAAGAGACTCAGCAACTTAGAACTACAAAGTGTAGTGTAGAGTGGGTGCCATGCTATATAGAGTGTACAACGGAGGTTTTGGCGGGATCTTGGTCTGTCATGTAGTGGCTTTTATATTTTATTCATAATCTTGTGTTATTAGACTCTATATTTTGTAATATTGATGGTGTTTTACGTAATATAGTTCGGTTATTATGCAAAAGTGAAGTGGATGGGAAATAATACCACGGACCATGCATTCTGAGATGCCACCAAAACTCCATGGAAAGTTCTAACAAGGAAACCATCATCTTGTTAGAGCATTATAATTATCACAAGACACTTACTTGGAACTTGCTACGTTTTAATAAACTTATGTTATTTCTAATTTCTTCTGCTATAATCCCTCTTGAAACAAAACATTGACACTGGCAAATGCTTCTGCGGTGCCAAAACAAGAAGAAGAAGAAGAGTGTACAACGAGGTAAAGCTACCGAAGTCAAGTAATTTCGATATTTTAGGAAGTCTATCGTTAATTGCGTTAAATGGAGTTTACACTTTATAAACGATAGCCAGCTGTAGCATATTTCTAGTAATATTACAAAATTTAAAAGAATAGATGGATTATTATTAGTTTTTTATGAAAAGATTACAAAACCGATTTTGATGAAATTTTACAGTAAACTAGATTATACATTAAAATAGCACATGAATTATAATCTATAAAAATACTGTTTAAATCAGCCAAAATATAATAGTGTAAAAATCAATAGCAGGTGGCGGTTGGAGGGGGTGACCATTTGACTGCCAAGCCGGCCAAGGAGGGAAGAGGCAGGGGACCTGACCTTCCATTACACACTGGTTCGGTAGAAGGGTAGGCAGCTTGACCGGGCTGTTGTCGCGGTCAAGGCGTTCGCGCTGGGCTTTGTCGCCGGGGTAGCATAGTGCTTGCTTGTTCGATCCTGCGTCACTCCATAGCACGGCAGACGGTATCCCGTAGGTGTTTTAGACAGTAAGAGCCTCACACCCCACAGCTCCCCAGGGCCGTGGGTGTCCAATGTAGGATTTCTTCCCCCATAAAAAAAATTTCGGATAAAAAAAACCATGTTTGAATTAGTGAGGCGCACATGTGTCTCACGAACTCTTATATGTATGACTAGCTACTCTTGAGCTTCTTTCAAATCGGGTGAGTGCCATAAACGCTCCCCTTAGTTGTCCGATGAAGCAGTGACGGCCCGTCAGGACAATAGCGTAGTCAGTTCGAAATAAAAAAAAATAGCATAGACAATACTTTAATTCATCCTTAATCCACCTTTAAGTGTGAAGTGTAAAGGGAGTGAAGTGAAACATGAAGCTATCGATAGAACGAAATGGAAAAGCATCGTGTCTGCCCTCTGCCCCGACAATTTGGAGACATAGGATATCAAGAGAGAGAGTGAGAGAATCCACCTTTAAAAGTCGTCTCGAAATCGAAAAATACATTTCATATGTTACCCAGGAGAAATAAAAACCATCTACAGTCCACGATAAACATTTTGACCACTCTGAATATAGATGCGATGGGCACAAATTTAGGTAAAAATACGTATAACATCGAGACAACTTAAGAATAAATAAGTACCAATTTTAGTTTCCTACAATGATACTTTTACCTATTTTGTTTTGTATTAAGTTCTTGACTGTATTGTATGCGCAAATTCGAACTTGCGACTATATTCAGAGCGGTCAAAGAGATTGACGAGAACAATATATATAAAAAAAATGTATGTCGGTATATCCAGGATAGAAAAATTTCAAAATCATTGCACGAATCGTCACTAAGCTTGGCACAGTATGGTATATTCTCATGGAAAATATTTCTATTCAATTCATATTACTATAATTCGCCGTTATATTACGCTCAGGGCATCAGCATACCGTTCTACTTGTCGCCATGAAAATTTATAATTTAACTCAAACCCTTCATACAATATTAATTTTTCTATAAGTCATACATTTATTACATAATTATAGGAACGTAAAAAATTACAAATGCACGCAAAATTGAAGGGAACACTTGGGGTTATTATGTATGCCAAATAAAATAAATTAAAACACAAAATCCAAAGTAATACCATGAGAATGCGAATGTGTGTTTTTTTTTATTTGTTTGTTTATTTGTCACGATTTCGTTATTCAATCGATTATTATGAAATATTGAATATAAAGTTATCAGACGTACAGAAAAAAAAAATTCATCACCAATCCACAAAATAGTACTATTCCCGAGGTATCATCGGTCAAATGCACATTAATGCGAGCAACGCCGCTAGCAAAAACTAGTTTCAAGTAATACATATAAAAACATGTATAAATTTAATTAAATAATCGATATTTGAAATATCGTTATTTATATATTGCTAAAGTAGAATAATTATTGTTAATGTCATGATAATTTATCCTCAAAAATTGAACAGCCGAATATCATCATCCAGTTGTAAAAATACAGGTATGCTATTATAGTCGGTATATCATCTGTTTTATTTAGCACATCTCTTTGCATAAGAATCCTTACTGGAGAATCAGTAATTAAATTGTACGGGAAACTTATAATCGTGTATGAGTTATATTAAAATTCATACCAGAGCATTTTAAAGCGATACTAATGACTTGGAAACGACTATATTTAGTCAATAGATTGTTTTTTTGTTTATATAAAATCATTAATCCTATTAAGAGATGAATTTTAATAAGATTATTTCATGGTGTTATATAGTTTATTATATAAAGAAACTTCCATACAAAAACATATGCTTTCAGATGACACTGGATTAAACTGGGGGTCGTTAGTATTATAGTCGTATAAAATGAATATTAAAATGTATATTAAACAGAATATATTCATGACGTAGCTAATCCCCTAGTATTAGTGTTGAATTCCCGAATTAAACCGATTTATTCCATTAAACATGATTACCACCGACTCGTTTTTTTTTAATTTCCACCTATATGTGTACATCGACTATCTGGCTAATACAAGCTATTCTCAGTTTGAAAATAAATTCCCCTTTTGATTCTTTATTTTATTATTACACTTAAATAATGATTGGAGCGGTTTTTTAATACTTTATAGGTTAGCGTTTGATCACAGTCTCATCTGATGTTAAATGATGATGTGGTCTAAGATGGAAGTCACGCTAAACCTAGAGGGAGACTAGCTCTCAAGTGCAGCTGCCGGAGAACACAAACAGGTGCTTGGTTGCAGATTTTCAACTCGAGGGTGGTAGCTAGCCACGAGGACTTAGAAAAAGCCCTACGACCATGCTATGGTTTCATCACGATGTTTTCCTTCACCGAAAGCTCCGACTCAGTCGCTAGAACTCGAACCTACGTCCTTCAACGCTGTGTCCGAACACACTACCAAAGAGCCATCATCGCTCTAAAATGGCTCGGTGGCAATATATACACAACCATCGCGTCAATCGACGTTGTAAATCTCCAACAATGAGCTAAAGATTTACCGGTGAAGGAAAACATCTTGATGAAACCATAGCAAGCTGGCGGGGCATTATATAAAGTCAGCCTGGTTATCTGTCTTCTCGCTTTTCCGCGTAATCACAGATCACGCCGCCGCGGCTTGACTGTGAATTTTGTTCCAGCACACTCGTCTAGGCCTCCCTCAGCAGCGGCTTAAGCCGAGGTCCGATCCTCCGGAATGGCGCCCTCGAGCACGTTGCTTGCGAGACTACAGTGACACTGAATTAATTTTCAAAGACTATTTTTTACAGCACAACACCGATCACCATTGATTGGGTTTGTTTTTTTTTCGCTAGTTAAGGCCATATATGTACTCGAGAGCTCTAGGTTTATCGTATCACAGTCTTCAAGCGCATTGCCATTTAATATCACATGTGACTGTGCTTAAACACAAAACGCTATGAAGATCAAAAAGTAATGTTTTCTTTAATAAGTAACTATATACAATGTTCTTTCTCTTATGGCCAATACGCACCGATAGTATTTCTAGTTATATATATAAGTCAAAACGACCTATTGCATTAATGGAAAAAAATGTAAAACGCAAAAAGTCATGCAGTCCCCACTTGATGTTCATCGGTCAATGCAACCCATACCTACATACGAGTGTGTAAAGCCGATCCCATTAGGACCGCAATCACGAGACTAATTATAACAGGTCCCTACTGCCGAGGGCTGAATTGAACGAGTCGCTATAGTCTTCGAAGTGGAACGCAGTAGGTTAGATTAGCCCCTATATAAAATCGGGTGAATGCCTTAAGCGCTCCCCTTAGTGGTCCGGTGAAACTGTAGAGGCTTTGCCAGGTCAACAGGTTAGATTTGGGCATATACATCAATTACAAATATAACGTTTTCTCTCTTGATTTTAAAGAACGTAATGATGCGATGCATTCGCAACACATTAGAAATGGAAAATCTTGATACATGCCTTGGTCTCAATGTCAAAATGTCTATTCAAAAAATCTCTACTGTTTTGCAGCAGCAAATAGATGCAGTAGTAAGTACCTTTCACAGGAACTTATGACAGAAAACACATTTACCTAACTTCACTAATAATTTTTTTTTTCGTGTTCTATGACTCTTGCCTATAACTATCACGTGATGTTTAGTGACGATATAGCTTGCAAAAATGCTAAATCTAGAAGAGAAATGACTCTCAAGTACAGCTGCTGAAATACACCTACAGATGCTTGACGGGATTTTCAAAAGGTAGATATTACTTTTACAGTTGAGAATTAAAAGAAGTATTATAGAAACGATACCACGTTTGAATCCATGCCTAAATGTTAAATTTTCTCTAGAACTATCTGGTGCCCGTGACTTCAAGCCTATGAAAATGAATTTGATATTCCATGAGTACAACATTTTTATATGGTTTCTGGTTGTCTTTTATTCACTTGATTGTAATTTTTTTTTATCACGCTACTACCTTTACGGGCGGGCATGAAGATTCAATTTCAATTCTTATTTTTCTATACAATTATGTGATCAGACTGAGAATATTGTGTATGCAGTTTTACGTATTGAAATTTAGTATGTAGTAACACAGAGTTTCGTTTTTAATCCTATACTTGAATCATTTAAACCCATTTTCAGTAGTATTTTACGTGATATTATAGTTTGGTCATCGCGCACGAGTAACACAATTTATAAATAATAATGAGGAACATGATTATTGCATGATGGTAGGGCTTTTTCTTAAACCTATTTGCTAAAATAAACAGAGATTACGTTATAACGTATAATAATTAAAAAAAAATTACACACACGTACGAAGTCACAGGCGATAGTTAACGTGATATAAATTTTATTTATAAAAACAATTTAAAATACTAATATAACTAACTAATCGTGCAGTATATAATAAATAATTTCATTCTGCTATTTAATTGATGAAGGTGTTACTTCGTGGAAATCCGTCATTAAATATTAGGAAGGACGTTACTTCGCACTTCCGCTTACAATTTTGTTTGGCCGCTGTTACGTGTTACTACAACAGAAAACGTTTGCGAAACAAAGTAATTAAATATATACTTCTCTTTGTTTATATTTGACGGATAATTATTGGCGGACGATTGAACCTATCGGCGTTTAACACTATTAGTATCATCTATATGTAAAATATAAAAAATATGTATATATATATATATAGAACGATCAAGAAAAATAAAATATTTAAAAAATATAAAAAAGAAGTATTAAGTAATTAGTTATATGTAGTAGTCGTGAAACAACTATTGTTTTCTGCTGTAGTAACGGTCAAGCAATTACAAGCGGAAGTGCGAAGTAACGTCCACCTTACTTTTAATTTCCTACACCTACATTTCTTCTAGAAAAATCTATCGTCTCGTACCGTTCTGTAATCAAGATAATTGACTAATGTCGTATAAAAGGATCACTGTCGAACAGCGAATAAAACGATTTCAGGCTAATTTAATTTTATACCGCCGGAGACGATGACGCGACCTTAGTCATTGTGGGTCATGAATCATTATTTCCAACGCCCACAATGCATCCGCCTAAAGTACGTACCTAAACGAACTTCATACACGTACATTCTTCAATTATTTTTTATATGTTTGTTCATGTACAAAGCTTCGATAAAGAAGTTAATTTCATTTTAAAAAAAAGGAAAAATAACGAAAAATATATAACACTATTATTACAAAAAAATACATTGACATTGCAATGGCGATTTAGATCTAGGATGTTATATTCTTATTTCATGCTAGTTATTACTCGCAACTGTGTCCGCGCCGTTTAATATATCGCGATAACTTTTTTTTGGTAACAAACGAGGATTAAAAAAAAAAGACAAAATATTGTTAGCTATTCAGTCGTTTTTTCAGACAACGACAAACCTCCGTCCCTTTATTTATATAAGTACACGTATATGGATTATAAAATACGCTGGTTTTTGAATTAAAACGAAATGCATTTATTATCTACTCGTCTTTCGTACTTAACTCGCGTCGTCATTCAAACTACAAGAACTTTTGACAAAATTAACTAATTTGAATGAAACAAGGACTAAATATTACACGAGGATATGCTTTACGAGTTTCTTGATGACGTTTTATCATAAAGGTAGTAGCTTTAGCAGTGATACGTGGACAAACAAACAGACATTTCTAAAAGTGATTGACATTTATTTAATTACTTATTATTATAAGTCACTCGTAATATTTTTTCACAAAAAATTTAAAAAGCACGGACACGTTATATTTACATTCTTGTTATATGTATAGATAATATGAATAAAACGTATCAGAAAAACTTAAAGAAAGTTTTATTATTACAGACAAGTCACATTTAAGTTATCCTAATATGCAAGTAGACATTTTATCGATGGTGGAAAGACTAGTCGACTAATATGCCGATAGCTCGCAATCAGCCTTTCTAGCGTCGACATCGCCCGTCGCTTGAATATTATTATTATTTGTGAACTAATGCAATTAGCAATGGCAAAGGTAGGTACATTTGAGAAGTAAAGCTGCCACCCCCGTATTATGAAACACAGAAGTTTAGGATTAGTGTTAGAATCGAATCGAATAGTGATATCGAAATAGTTTGAAATATTCGAATTATTTAACAAGATTCTTCAACGAATAATTCGAATATTCGCACATGTCTATAATCCCTCGTATAAATAGTGTTATATAGATCAGCATGGTCGTTTGTTGTCGTACAACTAAACGTAGATGAAACTTTACAGTCATATAGATAATAATATATCAAAATAACTCATCGAGTTATATAGATACTATTTAAATTGGTCAAAATATAACGTCGATAAGTGTCGAGTAAGTTTGAAAAAATTCTGTCATCTGAGAGCTATGTCGGCATGTGCTGCATAGAATTACATAAAAATAATGAATAGTGTTAAAAATTGTAAAAACACAAAACGCGAACGATGTAGCGGGCGACTGCTAGTAAAGATTAGTACATTATTTCATGGGATGATGCACAATAAATTACATAATAATTCATTTGATAAAGTTTATTTTTTATAGAATTCCATTCAATAAATTACTAAAAGACCAAAAAATATTTAGTACATTGACTTATATAACGTATTAGCTCGGTGTAATCCGAGCCGATGGTAGATTTTATCTTGTAACAAGTGAATATAAAAGCATTATTAATTGAAATTGCAATTTTAGAACCGACTTCTAATATTCATACATTAAGGTAATAAATGAAAATACGGCACTAAAGCCTGAATACTCTCTTATCTCTTACAACATACTTTATTTGGTTAAAAATAACAGTTAACAGCCCTAGTGAGATTAATTGACAATTGTCAACGGTACGTGGAATGTACTTTTGAGTCTTGTTATAGTGTCTGACTGTAATGAGATTGCTTTAAACAGGGGTTGCAGGGATACCTCTAATTTGCCATATCGAAACAAGATAATCAGAAATTACGAATTAAAAGCCTGCCATAATGAAAATCGTAAGGTAAATAGCGAAACGCGAAGTACCGAAGGTGACCAGTGTGCATGTGGTGGTCGGGATCATATCTCTATTGGCCCGCAACTCCGATACAATAATATTCTAATCTTTAGCATATTGGAAAACACATACAAACATATCATTTTTCGTATAACGTAAGTTGCAAACAAATTTTAAGTGGTCAGTGCAACGAGGGACGTATTTACCTTACGACCACCGGGGGGACTACAATCCCAGACGGTAAGCTACGAACGACAGCAAATCGCGTTACACCGGTAAAGTAATGAATATACGTGAACTTACCGATTGAAAGAACGTTTTTATTTTTATTACACTGCACAAAAAAAACACACATTAAGGCAGCAAAACTTACAGTCTTGGGGACGTCAAGTCTGATTACACTAAAAACCTAACGAAAATGCAAATGTTAATGGTACATTATACAGGGGTAATGGTTATTTTTAGGTATTAATAATATACCAGAGGAAATAAGAAAGTAGCACAAGTGATAAATAAATTACACTAAGGTAACGTATTTTATACACACTAGAAGAGCGTGAAGCATGAAGGTAGACCGAATATAGAAATAAAGGAAGACCGGAGTAATTATGAATGGATTGCATAAAGAATTATGTGTGTACTACAATAGGTTTAATTAGTGAGATGTCAGATGACAATAGAGAGGACGAGAGAAAAACACGATGTACTAAGACCTATCAAATATAACCAACAACATTTACTGATAGGGTGTATCACATTTGATAGTCAAATTATGTGAGCGCATGTTCCACTTTATAGTTCAACCTTATATATCAAATCAAAACCTATCTCCTTGAACGGCTTTAACCTCATAATAAGAATAGGAAAACGGTAACAAAAATAAGCTGGACAAGAGTCTACTAAAGCTACAATTAAAAAAAAAATCTTTTTTCCTTAAATTTGAATCTTTAAACATTACGTTTCATAGCTAATATTAAAAGAAACAATCAAATGTTACTATAATTATATATAAGCAGAATAAATGTATATAAATTAATTAATGTATAAAATTATTATCGATATAACTTAGTAACACTAACGATAATTAGTGTAATTAACCTTAATGTTAAATCACGAGATATCTATATTAAAATGTACCATGGGCGTTTGACATAAATAATTACATGAAGTTCCGGTATTAATCATCCAGCCCAAGGATAAAATATTATTGAAAACTGTTATTATTTACTTTATTATAATTCACTGCATTTACGCGTTTAACGTAACTCAGGATTAAGTTTAACTTATAAGCAATTAATGTAAAAAAAAAATGTGTAAAAAATAAACGTAATATAAATGTATAGTTAAAACGTAATGGACTACAATGAAAAAATTGATTATCAAAGTCAAGACTGGCCGGTTGACAGCGCGCGATGAAAAACAAAGATTGTTCTTTATTTGAACTCAAATAGATCTAAATGTCAACAAAGTTCGATTATCTATCTATTATACATAAATGGTTAGTGATGCCATCTGTCGCTTAGTTTCGCGTTTCTGTGCGATGACGTGTTTTCTTTATGTGAAAACTTTAAACAAATTTCGATTTTTTGCAGAACCTAGGTATTGTTTCATAGAAATTACAGTAAAAAAATAGTATTAATTAAGACTGTAGGTCTATCTATATAGACAAGTTACACGTGATTTTTGTTGAAGAACATGAATGCAAAAACTTCTCTTTGCATGACAGAACGATATCGGTTGTGTTTTGCAGTTTAATAAACAGTTACTAAAATGTATAAATGAATACCTTCATTATACCGACCAAACTATAAACAAATTCAAATAGGTAGCATAAAATATAACATGTTCTAGGTAGATAAAGTCATTAGGTACTGCACCAGCATATTAAATCCAAAATATTTTCGACAGAAACGGCTCTAATAATTCTCCTAAACACATTCAAGCATTCGAGATTAAATATCATGATTTTGTTAGGATGTTTTGCACGTGCAACGTGACTCAACGAGTCCACGCAACCTTTCATACTGGCTAAATATAGATCAAGCAATGCAGCGATGTTCAATAGTACATTAAAAATGTAATAAAACAACGTTTTATGTTATAAGATAAAAGGTAAATAAAGAATTCTATATTCAAATAACGCTAAACTTTGAACACGATCTGTATAATAAGAATATCCAACCAATGTATATGAAATGAAATCAAATTTCGAATACGTGAATAGCACTTATAGTTTATATGTAAAACGGTTAATATAAATACCCGTTATGTATTTACGTATAAGAAGAATACATTATTATAATGATAAGATTGAAATTTGAAGTTGGAACGTAGCGTTTGTATTACACGCGAATTGTGTAAAATGGTTGATTCTGAGAGCGGGTTCGTGTGCGCTCGGGCCGGGCCGCCCAATGCACTCTCGGTGTTTATCGGCCGGTGAGGCGCGGCGCTGCGTATCGAGAGAGCCGACTTGGCAGCGCTGCGGCCGCATTCCTGCAGCTGTACGGCAACGTCGCAATCGCAGGCGCCTCGCGCTCGCGGTGATCTACCCGTCCCGTACCCCGTGCCTTTGTTGACTGCCGTGACGTCACCGAATGATAAAACGTTCGCAAGGTGAAAATGCACGGCGTATTGTCTGTCGAAGCGCTCTTGTACCCTCCTCCTCATCCATTTTACAATTATCTTTTGAACAAAATTGAATACTGTTCTTTAATTCCTATTTGTTTTTTTTTTTCATAAACTGTAAGGCATTTTTATACGCTGTAATAGTGTAATGATTCTACCCAATTGAATATTTTTTCGCAATTTAGTGATTATTAATAGTTATATGTCGTAAAATTATAAAACATCGTGTTCGTTATTTATTTACAAAATCAGTTTAATAAAAAGTGTGTAATACTGCACATAAATATGATTTATGTATAAAATAGAACTACTAAACATTCTGTTTCATAATGTTACGCTTTTACAATTACTATACATACATACATACTTACTATAAAATATTATTAATAGTCTGTAAAGAGCACTCCCCAGGGTAAAGTTTCCTAACGAGGTTTTCTTCACCATTAGCCGATACTGTTACCAATGAAATTCAAACACGCTTAATACTATAAAGGTAAGTACCTTTGTCCGTCTATCAGTATCTTACAATAAAATTTGATATACAGGTAGGCAGGGTTTTGGAGAAGAACAATACACTACATTTCATCCAGAATGTAATAAACGCAAACACAATAAAGGTGGTCGGGAAAAAACTACTTATAAACATACTAGAATACCAAAAATGTTCATGCAGATTCGTTAACTGACAAAAATTGAATTGACATCCTGTTACTGTTGTAATCGGTGTTCGTAATGTTCGGTCACCACGAATGACGTCGTATCTCTTTGAGATTAAGTATGTATTTTACCTAATATTATTATATATTATTATCTTATATATAAAATTCTCGTGTCACAATATTAGTATGATACCATACTCCTCTGAAACGGTTTGACCGATTTTTATGAAATTTTATATACATGTACAGTAGGTCTGAGAACCGGCTACTATCTATTCTTCATACTCCTAAGTGATAAGTATTGTCCATCCTAACATTTATTTTTTAATTTCTTAGGACAATTTTTTTTTATTTTGTTATGATGAGGCATTAAAAAGTACATACAACCCTAAATTGTCTCCCTTCTAACACCGACCCCTATTTTTTAGTAGTCGTTTTAGTAATTAATCGTTTTTCATCCCGCTCGATAACTGATCAATTATCACTTGGTAAGTTATCCCAGAGAAAGAGCTAATTATAACCAAGTCGTCGTCTATTTTGTGAATGTTTTTCACTCTATTTCGATTTTTTTTTCTACACTAGAAATTCCCTAGTATATGGCAAAACAATGATTGCCGCGGGTCAGCTAGTATTCTTTAATATTTTATTTAGTAAATACAATTTTGTAAAGATAAAAATTTCAGCGTCTCTGGATACTTGAAGTTTAGAATAGACTCATATATTTAAGTCAACGATTATTGCATAGTGTATATTATGTACGTCGGAGATAATAAAAAACAACCGCAAAGCGATTGCGCAATTATCATATTTTGTACTTTTCTGCTCCAGCGATATATCGTCTGATAGATAGAAAAGTTTCTTAAGCCCTTCACGAAGCAACTTTACCTAAATTCGTGCGATACCTCTCTAGTCTCTAATCGATCTCTTCGATTGCATAAATAAAAAAAAAACAAATTCAACGAGATTATTGCCAGTCCGCCCAAGATTTCGTACCTACGAGTTTTACCTCCTCCTACACGAGGATATTTATTACATACTAGCAGCCGACACCGGCTTCACACGGGTGTTCTGAACAAGACAATGAGACCAAATGTACTCTTTACAATAAGACCATGTAATGAGAGAAACTGCCAACTGTCAATATTTTTGATGATTTCTCCCCTGCTGACGTTTTGTATGAAGATTTTTTAACCCAACAGTTTAAACTTTTCTATACGATTTCTCAAACAAAAAGAAATTTCATACAAACTTTGTCCTGACAATTACAAACGAAACAAAAAAAAGAATTAGCCAAATAGGTGTAGCCATTCTGAAGTGATGCGCTTACATACATGGGGTAATTGATTTTTATCTGTATAGATAGATACATACTGCTTAATTCATGTGACATTGGGAAGGACACACTGTCTGCTGATTAGATTGTCAAAAGGGCCGAAGTGTTCTCGAGTCACGACTACGCACCGGACGCCATAGTGAGGGCAAACATGAATAGACCCCAACCACGTACGGGGTGTACTGACGACCTGGTCGAGCTGGCTTGGTGATTGCGAGCATCGTAAAATCCAATCTAACAATCTTTGGAGGAGGCATATACCCAGTAATGGACCTGTCTTGACCGTATGAGTAGATGTGTTGGACAGTATATAAAGTTGGTTTTAAGATAAAACATGGACATTTAACAATAATCTTATTAATTAAGAGAAGGTAAATTATATTAATAAACTAACAGTATCTGATTGTCCTTTAGTTTTTTTAGCATCACGTATTTCATGGCTTCGATGTACGAAAGGCTTATCGCAAAGGGTTTTTATTTGCCAAATGTTAAAATAAATGATATATGGATTGTACTAAACAGTATTAAACCAAATATATTATTTTTTATGTTTTCTTTAATATTAAACATTATATATTCAGATAATTGAAAAATATAATTAATTGCCAGTTCTTAAAATATTTTCTAAAATCCATATATATTTTTTAAGAGTATGTTCTTAATGATGTTCGTGACGCTCTATTGTGCTTACTGTAATACGCAGTTTTAACGGCGCTTCATATGTGAGTTAATATCATTGAATCGCCTCATCGGTCAACGGTAACACCAGTAAACTGCTGCAGTTACCAAAATTTAAAAAAGTTCAGTTAAATGTACATTCTATTAAGTTACGAATATTGTCTTATACCCAACAGGCACATCTACCTATCTATCTAAATCTTTGTTCACTATGAAGTTAAGGACTGCAAGTTAACATTCAGTAGACAATTGAAACACTGTCATAATATCCTTGTTTGCTTAAATAATAAAAATTATGCAAATAATTACCAATTGAAGTTGAACGATTTCTACCTAATAATTAAGGTAATATACTTATTTTTTCTAGTGAAAACCTCTTTAGTCCTGTTGCGATTTGAAGTAGGATGAAAAGAAGAACCGACATTAAAAAGGGACAAACGTAAGCAGCTATAGGATTTAACGTGCGATAGAATGAGATAGAAAGCATAATACAGTGTTCGCGGTATCCTCATTATATATTGTACTAAGTAATATTTATTCTAATCTACACGTTTTACGTGTGTATGTGTGTTAGTGTTTGCGCATTATGAAGCCTTTGTAAAAGGTGTCATTTATCGTTTAGTTATCATTTTCAATGTGAAATATACACGACCATGTGTATGGTGATCACTACCCGGAGAGGTACAGATCGGCATGTCCCACAGTCCGGATTTAACGAAATCTTTAACTTATCGAGATTTTTAACGAGATCACTCAGTCATATACACTTTGTGAAGAAAGAAAAAAAGAGAAACTGGTATTTTTCCTTTTATTAGTCTTATAATCAAAATTAAAGGGCGACACTTGTAAAATTACTCTTAATTTATGTATTCTTCTCATTTACATATATAGCCTATGATAGCATAACTTAGAACGTGTTTGCTAATTACTCAAAAAAAAAAACTAGTTTCTTTATGTGAAAAAAAACACGAATTTACTCTTTTACGACTTACTAAATGCAAATAATATTAAATTGATTTCGAATAACATCAGTAGGAAAGTATTCTCGGATTAGGAAAAGGATTTCCTGTAGCCGCACCACTGTGGGAATAAAAAAGTTCCAACACTTTTCCCCAACGTCACATAATTTTATCACTTAATACGTTCCGTGCCACGTGTACCACCAGTGGCACACATTAAACGTGATCTTCAGGCCGCGTGACACGGAACGTGTTAAACCACTTTTTGTAATTTATGAATCACAAAAATCGTAATCGATACCTAAATTATACAGCTAACATTTCTGATTACTTGTGAATAACGTTGCTAATGCAAAAAAAAAACAAAACATTGAGAAATAAAATTGTATACAAATATTAAAGAGAAATCCCGTGTTGAACGTGGAACGATCTAGAAAAATATGTTATTTCGAACAATATAACGCCTTTGAATGAACCAAATAAAAACTTTTCTACAAAACAATAAAACTATTTGATTAAATTTCTTTCAATTCGGTAATTAAAGAGGTAGAATCATTTTTCTTTAGCTACTTTGTGGTAACGTTTAAAAATCGCTGAATTTTTACAAAACAGTAACGTTTTTTAGCTCAATTTACCACTTTTCTAGGGTATTTCAACAGGGTGTGGTATGACAACGGTGACAGACAGTGGGCATCTTGGTATTTGACAGTCGCTGTTACTTTATGACTATACTGAACTCGCTGGCAACCCAACTTACATACACACAACACTTTTCCAACCCAGTACATATGTAACACATACGATAATTCAAAGTAATGAGATATACTGACACAATATTATCCTTCGGTTTATCCATTCGTCCAGTAGTGGACAGTGGGTTAATTACAAGCTGTTATTATAAACACAAAGCTTTTTTTTTTCCGAACTGACTACACTGTTGACCTGGCAAGGCCTCTACAGTTTCACCGGACTACAAAAACGCAAAGCGTATTTCATTAAACACTACACAATAATTTCTTAAAGATTGACATAATTCATTAGCACATATTTACTTACAAAACTTTAGTAAAGGATTTAGTTTTTCATCCCGTTCGATTATCATTTGAAGCCACGGAAGAGAGTCGAATGGAACAGACATAACTGTGAACGAGTGATTCCCAATGAAAATCTACAAAGAGTAAATTCCATTTAGGTAATCATTTTAGGAGTAACTTGCACACTGGAACCACTTTATGATCTGATCAAATCGTAGATTTATAATATTTGGCAACTATATCGGGAACTGGATCTCAAGTACACTTCTAGCGGTGTGAGAGTAGCAGTATAGAATAGTCAAAGATATGTTAGAATGTGTCCTAAGACTAAGCTGTTGTTTTATCCCGATGTTTTCCTTGACGTAAAGCTGTGACTCGTCGTACTCCTTCTTCCAACACGGTGTACCGTATTCATAAATAAAACTGCGCTTGAATCATTGTAATAGACATAAAGTGAACTTAAGGGAACGAAATCCCGGATACTCAAAAAGAATACTAATGTAAGTAGGATTTGAGATTTACTAATGTAAGAAGGAATTTTGTTTAGGAAAAATGCTACTGAAGACAATATTGATGTCATTAAACTTTCCACGGTATTTAGTGTTTTTCCCGACAAGATTTACAATCGAGTTTTACAGGGATCTTAGTGTCGAGTGTGTAGAGGGATATAGTGATTTTTATACTTTATTTATAATCTTGTGTTACGTGACCCTAAATTGTTTGTAACATTGGTGATGTCTTGAGTGATAAAGTTTTGTTATTGTGGACAAATGAAATGAATGGGAGGAATAAATTGGAATATGAATTCGGAGACGTTAAAAACTCTCTAGAAAATACTAAAAAGGATACCACCGCCGTTTTGTTGGTACACTGAAGTTGTCACAATGTACTTTCTAATAATTATGACAGAAATGAGCTTCAATAATAAGGAAAAATAGTTACAACGATTCGATTGTTTAAAGCTGCGTTTGTTCTCTCTCTCATGTAGGTACAATAATTGGGCAGTTACTCGACCTAACCTAAGCTTGGTTGTTATACTCCATCTGAAAACCATCTTCTTCTCTTAATTGTTAGTAAAGTTCATGGCTAAATTGCAATTCGATACCATTTTTATCAAATAAAAGTACTTACGTCATCTACAGGGATGCGATTTACGACCTATCATTCCACCGATGTATTTTTTAAGGGCGCGTCTCAATACCAGTTTTTGAAGTTATACTTCTTTTGGCGCGTTAGGGAAAAATGATGAGAGTAAATTTTTACGATGCGCGCGCACACCGCCGTCACGAAAACCGACGACACCCTAAAGTTAGCTATAGTCAACATTTTATTTAAAAAAAAAGTATGTATGTATTAAATACCTTTTTTTTTATTGTTAGTATCGATTTTTCTACAAACGTAGAATAAGGCGAAAGGTAAGATTTTTGAAAAGATTTTTATCTTGTTAAGAAGTATAACTTCTAACGCGTGTACATAAGTACACACTACTTTTTTATTTCTCTGCGACGTTAAGCGAACTTGTTTAATGAAAATTACTAAGAATTACTTAATTAAAATATCACACAGCAAAAACAAAACTTACTTAATGTGCAAAAATTGATATTTCGAGGTATATTTTTAAGCTTATTGCCAATTATACAATGATATCATGTTTGCTTTAGCGGTTTAGCATTTTGATTATATAATTTAATATCATTATGGACATTTCGAAAACGAATGCAAATTAATTTAGATTTAAAACGCAAAACATTACCTCAAATTGATGACTTATTTTTTTAATTATAAAGGATAGAATAATCTAGTTTTCAAGTCTCTTAAGCGACGCTTTCATACGTTATATACCCGACAGTTTCGCGACGACCACACATATGGTGATAAACCAGTCACAGTGACTCA
The DNA here is from genome assembly GCA_035772565.1 of Antheraea assamensis. NCBI lineage: Eukaryota > Metazoa > Arthropoda > Insecta > Lepidoptera > Saturniidae > Antheraea > Antheraea assamensis. Next base: position 320,434 of record JAQQSE010000135.1, on the reverse strand, counting down.
CTTTTGGTTTGTCGTTTTTGGTGCATCGGCTAATGCGTATTTAGCGGTTGAGGGCTTAGCTACCGGCATAATATCGTGCATAACAGCAATTGTGGATGTCTCCGCGGTCGCCGATGTTCTTTTTAGTTTGCCCTGTGCATGTTCCATCATGTTACAATGCAATCAGTTTGAAATTTGAATAAAAGAAAAGAATAGTGCAATATCGAACTGATGTCAGGTTTGGATCTTAATAAGAACATTTTTAACTCGCCTAACTTCAGCTACGAAAACAACACTGTCTGTCTCTTAGTTACTTGTCACAGCTAAACCGTTGAACATGGAGAGAAGACCAGGTTACTTTTAATCCCCAATATTTATGAGAAAAGTTAGACCGGTTCTGACAAAAGATCGTACGGTCACAAATGTAACGTACAGAAACGTGTAGATATCTTATATTCTAAATTATTATATAGATATTACTTTGAATGAAAACATTGCAGCTTCGTTAAGCAACCTTAATACTTAAATAATGATCTCACAGTAACATCACCAAGTACAGAACTAGACAGACGACTAAGCGTTTGCAATAGCTAATACATGTAATCGTTTCCATTTATAATAAAAAAAAAAAAAATTAAAAATAAAAACTTGATTTGAAAAAATTACAGTATGATACAGAAGGTTTATCTTTCGACATTCAGCACAGTACACATCTGTGTATCCTTAGCGCCTATACTAGGCCGAGCCTGTATCTCAGACACTTTTATCTCCCCGTGACGTATTACAGTATGTCCTAGATATGACTTACATACATAAGTTATAATTATGTAATTTATAAATCGTGATTTTCCTTGGGATAAGTTTAAGCACTTCGTAAAGAGAAATTTCCAGACTGGTATGCTCCTGTTGTTTTATTGTTATAGTTTATCTTTAAAATTATCATATACTATATCATCATCATCATCAACATCATCATCTGCTACTAACCGTTATCGGTTACAGCGACCGCTAAAAGACAAAATCTTAACAGCCTGCTTCCCCACATTATCGTGTGAACGTAAATGGCTGGCATATCGTACCCACGCGCAGAACGCGCGTTCACACTCGGGGCCGACATTTACTTGGGGACACTTATATATTATTTTCGTGAACCGATTTTCATGAAACGAATCCTACATGTCACCTCAAGTTATTCTTAAGTTACATGTCAAGTTCCGATGATATATTATACCATATAACTATAATACTATATAACTAATTATTAGTACCTAGTACATTTTCTCACAGAGATATGAAATTTTTATTAACTGTCTTCTTATACTGGTTCTGTTACCGTGTTAATTATAACCACGGCAAACGTTTCTATTAATGATATAGGAATAGATCACTTCTACATTAATACGACCAAAGTCGCGAGCAAACGCTAGTCTATTCATAAATCTATAGAAGATGTGTTTGAGAAGTTACTCGGGTTAAGTAAAAAAATGCTTGGCATTTGATTTTAAACTCGGAGTTTTTGGCGGGATCTTGGTCTGTTATGTAGTGGCTTTTATATTTTATTCATAATCTTGTGTTATTAGACTCTATATTTTGTAATATTGGTCTTGTTTTACATAATATAGTTCGGTTATTATGCACAAGTGAAGTGGATGGGAAATAATAATACCACGGAGCTTGCATTATGAGATGCCACCAAAACTCCATGGAAAGTTCTAACAAGGAAACCACCATCTTGTTAGAATATTATAATTATCAGAAGACACTTACTTGGAACTTCTTACGTTTTAATAAACTTATATTATTTGTAAACATTCTGCTATAATCCCTCTTGAAACAAAACATTGACACTGGCAAATGCTTCTGCGGTGCCAAAACAAGAAGAAGAAGAAGATTTTAAATACAACTGCGTCGAGGATACGCCGCGGTTCTTTCGCAATTCGTAGCTAAATCTATAGCGAATATTTGTTCCGCTTTCAATAAAAATCTACCGGAATTCGTATTACGCGTGGAATCCTAACAAATTACGTTGGTCGATAGTAACGTCGATGGCGCGATCGGGACGGATTTCCCTTGTTAAGTGGCGCCTGGCCGTTCGCGCCGCACATCATGCCTCCTTATTAGTAGCGGTTTAATACATTATTTTCTTATTGTTCTCTATCAAGGCCGACATATACACAACTAGCCGATACCCACGACTTCGTTTGCGTCATTTATTATCTTAACAATATAAATTTAATGTATATAGGAAAATACATAACCACCGCACCGCTAGCCACACTTATCTGCGGTATCTGTAAACGCGTATTGCTTAGAAAAATTGTAGTTTCTTAAAACTTTAATTTATTTATTTATTACTTTATTGACACATCAACGACACTCTCACAAATTATTATATAAATCTAATAATACAAAAGTTCAGGACAGTGTGAAGCGTCATTACAGATGTGCACATCATGCGCCATATTTTATTACAGCACTATCTCAGCAAAAGTAAATTAAAGACAATTACAATTAAACTTTAAATATAAATCAACATGCGTATAACTTAAATAGCTCGGACCGATATTTCCTGAAAGAGCAGTGAAAGATGTCAATATCAGCAACATTTCCACTAACATCGTTGTACAACTGTTTTTTAAAGCGATTCAGAGGCGAACTGATGTTTGTACGTAAAAATATTTTGGAAAAAACAGTTTGAATGGGATATATTGTATTAAAGGAAACTAGTGTGATATTATATATATAAATATATACTTCATTAATAGGAATTTTTCTTTTCTTTTATGAGGTAAAACAGAATTATTAATACAAAACTTCAATTAAGTTAACTTGTGCCGTTACTTTTGATGGTCTGCATCTAGGGAATACTATACATTATATTTTTTATGTTATGTAATAGTGAACAGGATTGAAATCCACCCGACCTGATATAAGAAGACAAATTTCCTGTTTTTTTTTTAAGGCCGCTGTAACCGAAAACGATCAGATGACGTCCGCTGTCTACAAGTGTTCGTAAGCAACCTTACCAACGATGTACACTACATTGTCTGAGGTAAGCCATTAATAGGTTACTAATCCCGAGGAATTAACGGGAATCCCCCACAACCTTGAGGTTGATCACAAACGTTGATGCCTCGTTGGTAGCGAGTTCGGATGTAGGTGGTAGAGCTACGCTGAAGCTATTACTGGTTTCAGCATCAATGGGTCGACTCACCTGGGGTAGTACCACCCTCTCACAGAAAGCCGACGTGAAGTAACAGTGCTTGCACTGTTGCGTTTCGTTCGGCCAGTGAGAGCGCCGGAGGCCCACATATTTAAAAGGCCGGCAACGCACTTGCGACTCCCCTGGTGTTGCTAGTGTCTATGGACAGTGGTGATCAATTACCATCAGGTGACCCACCTGTTCGTTTGCCCCTATAATATAAAAAAAAAATAAAAAAAAACCGCGTCGAACGACGTGAGTTCGAATCCTTGCAACTGAGTAGGAGCTTTCAGTGAAGGAAAGCGTCGTGATAAATCCCTAGCATAGTATTAAGGCTTTCTCTAATGCTCGGCTAACTATTACCTTCAAGTTGAAACGTTGTAGCCAAACACCTATAGGCGTGTTCCGGTAGGTGTACATTTAAAAGCCACTCTTCCTTTAGATCTTTAGTTCCCAAAGTGGTCTAGTAAGTGGTATCAGGGGTCCACGGAAGACTCGACGGGGTCTACGTTGGCATGACTAAAAAATGGAGGTTCACAATTCGTTAAGTAGATACAAAAAAAAATGGGTATTTATGAGAAGCAATTGAGAGTCAAACGGTAATCGATCTCATTTAAGTGGGGTCGTGAGTTTATTTTCGGCTTTCCACGAATGAAGCAATTCTATACACACATACCTACTATATATTTTAATGCTAGTCCCATACCTGCACGACGAAGCTTCGGTCACTTGTGCCGCTAAAAATAACCTCAAAATTAATTCGGATAAAGGCGTAGAATAACGCTTGCACACCATTGGCATTTCAATAGTAACTCGAAATTAGCGTCTCCAAGTTCCTTTGATGTGTGTAGAAACCGCGGTCCCAGTTATCGTAGTGCGATAGTTCGTAACGCATAACGATAATATCTTTCCACATCTGCATTTAATCTGACCATAGACAAAACTTCGTGCCGATACACGCATGTATGGAAGTAGCATGATAACACTTCCTTCTAATATAAAGACATACAAGACTATCTGCATCAATGGAAAAAAAAACATATATTTAAGGATGAGAAATTTACAAAAAAATAATCTCAGATATGCAAGGGGGTCTACAGATAGCAAAAACCATGGGAAATGGTCTTCGAGAAAAAATATTTGGGGATCTTTGCTCTAGATTGACCATATTATATATATGTTATATTACATGCTACATCGTCAGTTAATATCAGTTGAGATTGTGGTCAAACGTTAAAAAGTATATAGAAAATAATACTAAAATGAATATAAAAAGGAATAATTTTGCACAATGCAATTGCAATGAACCGAGAGAAGACTTCGAACGAAAATATTAAATATTATGAATGAAAGTAATTTTGTACGCGATATCGGAGACAAACGGACAATCGGGTACACCTGATGGTAAGTTACCAGCGCCGCCCATGGACACCTGTGGCACAAGAGGAGTTACAGATGCGTTGCCGCCACGAGAATGTAGTAGGCTCGTTCTTTGAAGGTTTGTAAGTTATATTGGTTCGTAAACGCCGCCACTGGGAGTTCACATTTATAAAACTCAGTAATAATGTTTATAGGTGCCTACTTAAAAGAAATTGCTTATTTAATATTTCCAAGGTATTTTTTTATCAGCAAATTACATTTACCATTTTTTTTTGTGCAATAAATGATTTTTGCATATAAAATCTAGAAAAATGCTGCTATTAGACTTTTTTTGTTCACCTGTCAGACATTTTTTTCGTTTTTCGTACTTGTAATTTGATCACACATTGACCATATCACCCCTGCAATTACCTCTAATATCTCTAATTATAGCTGAATAAAAAAAATGAGTTAAACGTAGTTTACTAACGGTGCAGGCCACAGACTTCTCGACTTTTGTCTGATTTGTTTTTTATTTATATGTGTCTATTTTCCTTACCGCTATTAAAAGTTTAGAGAACAAATGGCTGTCACTGTAGTTTCAGTATAGCTGTCGAGAGTTGTACTGCTTCTACAATAATATTAGTTACATAATAATACCAACTTTTATCCGCAACTCGAATCCCGTGGAAATGGTAATATTTCATAGGAATCAAGTACACTTACTATCAGGATCCATTGCAGGTTGTATCTTATTTATTTTTCACTGTAATTACAACACGACAGCTTAACACTTACAAAATGATTTATAATACTCAGATAAGTCCTCTGATCAATCTGTGACAGTCTTATCGAAATTGACATTTCAATTGATGTGCAATACATTAATTAATAAGTACATTTGTCTCTCTGTACTGAATTATTTTATGTATCATTGAAAACACTACCAGTGAAGGAAAAAAAATATTGATTGTATAACGATTTGTTAACAACATGACAGTTTAATTTAAAACATATACACCGTAAACATTTTTCCTCTTCTCTTTAAAGAAGCTTTTATAACTAATACGTACACCCATCCCATTGCAGCTGTCTTGTAACGTCTTGTCTTTCTAATGTACGTGAAAACAACATTTTAATAAGTAATACTGAAGAAGTATAATGGAAATAATAACTACATTTATACCGAGTTAGTTGTTCAATGACACGGTTCATACAATATAAGACTTCACACCACAATAAGGTACTAACGATCGCTCGTCATTTCTCTTGCCTTTAGGTCTGTATCTGTATGAATGACTAGCTGTTACCCGCGACTTCGTCTGCACCGTTTATTATCTTAACAATATACTATATTTATATATATATATATAGAGGAAAATGCGGAAGCGTCACAACGCTCGCCCCAGTTCGCCACGGTAAGAAAATACACATGGCAGAAAACTTATAAACATCCGTAATTTTTAAAACTTTACATTCAGCAAAGATATCGTGATAATTATTTTTTTTCATAACACTAAATTTCTAGGAAGTAAAAATTAAAAAACAATTGATCGATATCTACCAAGTAGTTTTCGCGTGATGCGCGCACAGTGGCATACTTTTAACATTTTATATACATATATACTAGCGGAACCGACGTGGAGGACGTTGTACTTGGTTTATAATTAAAAAAAAATCCTATAATCAGACCGCAGCGCCACCTACTGGGTCCAAGACAGAAATCGTTTAACTTTATAAGAAACAAATTCGTTCTACTAAGTGGGCGGTCGCCAGTTAGTTCATTATATTATAATAGATGACAATGAAATCTTGCATACAAATTGTTGAGTTTACAGAAAACGACATAGTATACCTAGGAAATAAGCCTCGTTACCAAGAGGCAAATCAAATCTACATTAATGCGAACCAAGCCAGTAGCAAAATCCAGTCAAATATAAATGAGATTTGCATATCTACTCTCGAATGTTTACTTTTTCATCACACTTGAACAACGGCGCGGATGCTAATGAAATTCGAGGACATGGAAGTCGCCTGTATCATGGAAAGAAGGTATATAATGACACAAATGCATAAGTTGAGTTACAAAAATATTAAAAAATATATATAATTATACTATAGTAATAAATATTTTTGACAGTGTTTCATTTAATAACAAATTGGTTCGCGTTCGACTATACCGAGACGAGGCCGACGACGCAACGCAACGCGACGCGAGGGTGGAGGAAAGTCCGATTTCTCCGCCGCGCCGATCAATTTCTAATGCGAAATCCAACTCAACCGCTATCACTCACTTCTCATACATTAGTGTGTTTGTGTAATATTGGAGTAAACAATAAAGGTATTAATACAATTGTTTGCAAGTATAACGTAATTGAGTTACACGTATACTTTTAAATTACTACAGAACTTGCCGAAGAACTAAGAACAGAATATAAGTATAAGATTACTAGTTGACCCGGCGAACTTCGTACCGCCTAACAGTCGATTCTTTAATTATTTTTTTTAACACTTATTCTGCAATTCGGGACGCTATATAATGTTAAATGTTACCATCGTATAAATATTGACATTCATATTTTTACGATACTAACGTCACTCAATTGTTTATCCTTCCCGGAACCTCTCCACTAACACTTAAACTTTATCCTATTGTATTAAAGTTTAAGTTGACTTTTAAGTATTATTATGAATCGTTTATATAGGAGTATAGAAAAGTGTTGTATTTAGATTTTTTCAGGCAATTTTTCTACATTTTTCGCTCCGTTAGAACCATCCTCGTACTTCAAGGAATATTCTAAAAAAACAACAAATAAGCGAAATCGGTTCAGCTGCTCTTGAGATTTGCGCTTAGCAACACATTCAGCGATTCATTTTTATATTATAGAAGATATATAAAGAAATAGAAAGATACAGTTTTTTTTTTTTTGTAATTTAAGTACCTACCGAGTAATTACACACAGTCCAGTTTACAAAATCAAAATCTAAAGTTCTTTATTCCATTTAAGGTAAGTAAAAGGTACCTATGAAAAATAGGCTACTATCATCGGTTCAGAAAACATCCCCCGTATACCAAGAAGATCCTGCAAGAAACGTTACTCTTTTTTATTAAAGCAATACAAGTGCATATTGTTCACAGGTCGTTTACAATTATAACTAGCTTTTGCTCGTGTAAATGTGAATTTGACCTATCGTGACTTATGAAGCGTTACAAAGAACAAACACATATTCACATTTGTAATATTAGTTAGGAAGTCAGAATTAGGAGGATTAGTCGATATAGGAGATTATTATATGCGAACATCAAAATTATATCCATCCCCTATACTAACCATATGACAGTAATCACCTGCTTGAAATGGTGCCAGAATTTATTCTCTGGCAAATGGGTAATCCCCTTTGAGATCTAACTGTAGACCTAAAAAAACTTTTATTATTCCTATCGAGTCTAAAACATGGGATGGTTAATTTGGATTTATTTTTAGTATTACAATCATGACAATTGTTTACAAAATCTAGCCAAAGATTTTGACAATCAAAAATACTTTATTCAGTTCAGGACCTGAGAAGGCGCTTGTGAACGTCAATACTACCCACCGGTTCGGAAAACAACTTTGTCATGGAAAAGAACCGGCAAAAAACTCGATCTGGTTTATTGTCTTTTCGTGGTACATATACACATATTTTTAAAAACATACATAGTTATAGATATAGATAATTACATTCGGTTTCGGTGGATGCACAGAGAGGGGCGTCATTTATTATAAATTTACATACTTTAAAATTATCAACGATGTTTGGAAGGACAACCTTTAACTGTATTCCTGAAGTTTGTTCTTTACGAGTTACAAACCTTTAAGAAACGAGCGTACACTTATTTAAAAGGCCGGCAACGCAATTGCGACTCCCCTGGTGTGGCTAGTGTCTATGGACGGCGGTGATCATTTACCATCAGGTGTCTCACCTGTTCGTTTGCCCCCTATAATATAAATAAAAAAATAAACAAAATACGCTAAATTTAAGGAATGATTATTATCGTTGGCATCTCTATCCTAGTCTCATACAATATTACAGATTAAGTTTCAACTCGCAAACGATTTGGAATATACACCAGATAGAAATGTACACTATTAACTAGTATATAAGAGAAAGTTTAATAGAGAAGTTGAAGAATGATAGATAAGCATAGTACGCGCATGTTATCATAAGAGATGAAAGTCATATAACATAAAGAGTTTTTAATATGAAAGTGGACGTATATAGGAGTAGAGGAAGACTGAAAAAGGTGTAGATGGATTGTGTGAAACATTTTACGTGTATAAAAGGTGTGAATACTGTGATGACATCTGAAAGGCAAGAGTGGAAGAAGAAAACATATTGTGCCGACCCTACTTAGGTAGGATAAGGGTAAGAATGATATAATACTAAAGATAGAGTGGATTATGTAAAACTTCATTTTGGAGTTATAGAAACTTGAGTTTTGATTATTATGTGACAATAGATGTACGATAAAATCGATTACTTTAAGAAATGTATGTAACGTAAACTATTTTCTGTTTAGACATATGAGTAATACTAACTGATTCTCGCCCGCTTTGTTTTTCATTAATAAAATGGAAGAGTCAAGCGAATAAGTAGCCTAGAACCATCTATGGAAATGCTTATGCCAATACGTGCAGTAGTTTTGATGTGATTGGGTCTCAAAGATACTGTATTTTTTTTATATATCTTTATATGCATAAATATTGTAGTGTTATCTCGTGATCGTGAGTGCATTGTCAACATTGGCAGCATAAATGATAGCTATTTATGAAACAAGCAAAAGAAGATTCAATTTGTTTAGTATTTATATATCGTCTTTACTTTCACAAACAGAAACTAGTACGCATTTGTTTTTTTTTTTTATTCATTTGTGTATATTTTGGAATGTTTATATAAATCAGATTTTCCACGACATACTGTTTGTTCCCTACCGATACCGTCGCTGAATACGACGTGAAACATTACGACGTTCTCGAATATTCGCCAGGTACTCAAGTAAATCTGAAATGCATCTGTAAGCCTTGGCGTAAATAATCACACCAATCGCCAATACGCAAACCTTGGTGTAAATAATCACACCAATCACCAATATGCCGTCTACGATAAAACTTTTTCCATTATCTTACTTTTTCCTTGACATCTTGTCCAAGCGACAACCTCATTGCATCATACCGATTGTCGTGTCGATTACAATCGATACCAATCTCTATAATGTAATTTGCATTCGCTCTTTAGATTTGACATTTTAAATATATCGATTTTTAACGTGTTGACTTATGTAACCCCAAAATATATTATTTAATAAATCGATTGCAGGTTCTTTGTATATTAATAATTATAAGTGAAAAGTTCTTGAAATTAACGCTTTTACGTCTTAATTACCCAACGTATCATCACGCATACATACACATTATCAGCGGCACAGAAAAGGACACAGGAAATTCATCGGTAAGGTATTTCATACAGAATACGAAATACTGTTCTAAAACATGAAATCTACATAAGTGCGAGCGAAGCTACGAGCAAAAGCTAGTTTCAAATAAATACAATATTTTCTTTTTTTAATTCTAAAATTATTGTATACCACACTCTTAATTCACAAAAGAAGTAACTTAAAATTTACGTTTTTTGAGTCTTCACCAGAAAGTCAATTAACGTTGCGAGAAGAATATGTCCGATTCAATAACCACTTCAATACGATCAAAACTACGAAAATAGCCGGCTGTTGTTCTCTTAATATTTGAAACATGTAAAAATCTTAGCCTCCAAAGATAGTTAATACAGTGAAGTAAACTGAAATAAGTCGATGTTTTAATAAAAAGTAATCGCTTTAATTTATTTAAAAAATACATGACTTCGAATTTATTTCATTTTATTTTCATATGTTTTATGCCTAATTATTGCAGTGCATTATTATCATATACTTTTCATCTGTATTGAAATTATTGTATGACATATTTTATAAAAAAAAAAAGTGAATTAACTACGAACTCTTTTTCAATGCTTATTTAAACGTCTTTCTGTTACAATAATAGTGACATCTTCCACAACGACCAAATAGCATTATAATTACACTAATTATCCCTACTTTTAGAATTGACTTAAAGCGTTTCATTTTTTCTTTAAGATAAATTTAAGTCGAACGTGTAAACATGTTCAGATTTTAAACATATTTTCCTATAAAATTTAATATTTATGTTACTTCTTTTTTGATTAAAGATGCGATATATTCGATATTTTATTTTTACCTTTTTTTCAAACTGACCTTCTACACTGTTGGCTTCGTCAGGCCTCTACAGTTCCACCGGACTACACCGATATTCGATATACAATACGAGTGGCAGTAGTTTGTGTTCTGTGTGTTAGATGACTCGCAGAACCTTACTATTTATTATCTTTGATTAAATATATACAATACTAGCTGACACGGCAAACGTTGTTTTGCCATATAAATTATTCCTAGGGAATTCCTAGTGTAGAAAAAAAAACGAAATAGAGTGAAAAACATTCACAAAATAGACGACGACTTGGTTATAATTAGCTCTTTCTCTAGGATAAGCTTACCAAGTGATAATTGATCAGTTATCGAGCGAGATGAAAAAGGATTAATTACTAAAATGACAATTAAAAAATAGGGGTTGGTGTTAGAAGGGTGAAAATTTAGGGTTGTATGTATTTTTTAATGCCTAAAATAACAAAATAAAAAAAAAATGTCCAAAAAATAAAAAATAAATGTTAGGGGTGGACAACCCTTATCATTTAGGGGTATGAAAAATAGACAGTAGCCGATTCCCAGACCTACTGAATATGCATATACCATTTCATAAAAATCGGTCAAACCGTTTCAGAGGAGTATGGTAACTAACACTGTGACACGAGAATTTTATATATAAGATAATCAGACTACTTACTACATTGTTCACAACAGTAAAGTATGACATTTCTTGTGCGTAACTTACTATCAAAATATACAGAACGATTTCAATCCTCAATTAAGACAAGACATCAGATTTATTGAACTTATGTAAGTACGTAGTAACATAAGTATTGCATATATACGGGGCACGCCATGCCAAATCAATCACTTTTGACCTTTTAATTTTTCTGATACTTTTCTGTTTTTTTCATACAAAAAACAATTTCTTTGATTTTTTTTACTGATCCAAAAATATCTATATATAAATATTAAAAAAAAAAAGTTTTTTCTTGAATAGCCGTAACTTTTTTTAAAACTGACTTCTCCGGATGTTTTTTTTAAATCTGTTATAAAATATACTTGTTAGAAATAGACAAAAAAATACGGATTTATCTTCATCGTTTTTTTTTTATTTTCAAAAATTCATATTCAATTATTTTTTTTATTTCTTCAATTGAAATATATATATGCAGACAAAAACAATGACAATTTGAAAATAGAAAAGTTATTAATAAAAAAATATAACGATCAACTATTACAATTACCCCGAAATATATTATTTTTCACAGAAAATATGTTGAAGATAAAACTGTGTTTTTTTTTTAATCTTTTAAGAAAGTACATTTAACAACACACTGAAAAAATCTGAAAATGGTTTCTATAGCGTACAAAAAGTTAAAAAAGTTTCAGCAAAATCGAAAGGGGTATGGGACAAACGTGGCCGATTTGGCACGATATGCCCCGTACATAATATAATCACAAAGCACTAAAACCACCCTTCTCAATTTTAATTTCATACAAATACAAAGCAATACTGTCATAACAATACAAAGTAAATACTTATGCTTCATAAAAATCTACGGGAAGCCATAAACATGCAGACGAAGCGAATTTATAACCTTGATAATGTCATAGTGGGCCACGGGAACTTGCTAAGTACATCTCATATAAACTTATCTTTCAAGCCCTTATAATGCAAAAGGCTAGCGCGTGCACTGCTGCTTAAAAACGCATTATACCTACCTACCAATTTAGTTAACACACAATAACTAGAACGCAGGATAAAGAATGTTTAGCTAACATCTTTACTAACTACTTATAATTGATTATATCTGTAAGAATTAGTTATGTACTTAACGAAAATAGTCATAATTTTAATCATCTTTTAAACATTAAAACTATTTTTTAAAATAACATTACATACGTTTTAAAAGCCCCATGATAGGTAGTTAAAAAAAAAGACTAATTAGGTATGTAAATAAATATTCATATCAAAAAATTTAATTTCATTTCAAAATATGTCGAATAAATAGTGTGAAACATGTACATTTATTTCAGTAATAGCTTCAAAACAAACTGAGTCAAGGGAGAACATGAATTAAACAAGAAATTGGCAAATCGTATGTATAGTTGATGCGCTGCGCCGGCGCAAGTTCACGCGAGCTGCTCGAACCGAGGGTACGTCACCTTGACACGCGGGGCCCCCACGGGGTAACCGTTGCCGTCTCGCTCGCATGTTCTCGTAGCCGCTACGAGCGAAAGGGACGGCGGCCGCCCGTAGACGCTTTCTGAAACGCTACGCGGCAATCGCGCGCGGTCCGCCATTTTGTTGTTCCTTCTTATACATGATTTATATTTGGAAACGAGCCTTTGACGATTGTTATAATTATAAAACATTTAAGATAGTTAAACCTGCATTTAGTCATTAAAAGTATATAATATCGTAAAATCTATTTTTATAACTTTATAAGCGAGTTATAGAGTCAGGTAACTGTAAACTAAAGTGTTTCATCATACTGTTAGTTATGCAATTTAACAACGTAATACCATTTACGTCTTTACTAACGAGATCAACTCTCGATTCGAAAAAACTTATCAAACATACTAAACTGTACATCCAGATAACACGCAAAAATAATGTCTGTATTACGTATAGGTACTAATGTAATTTGTACTCGGAATATTATTAAAAAAAAACCCTAATGTCATTCCACGACATAATAAGTAAGTATCTATCTATATACCTAACGTAAAGTAATCGAGGCCGATTCAACAAACGTAATAACAAATTGCGCATCGGAATATTCTATAACTGAATATATAATACATTATCAATGTTTAGGTGCCAACTATAAATAGATTAGATAACGTGTCCAAACCACATTCACGTATGAACTTTGATACCTAATAAAGACTCGGAAACAAACGAGCCCAAACTAATTAATTGGTGAATCGATTCAGTTTCTCATTAAACTTTTAACGAACGAAACAGATGTCACCCACCATGAACAATAAAAAAACATAACAAATTAAGTTCACACAACGTTATGCAATAATAGCAATCTAGAAATAAATTTAGCCATTATTACATTGTCCGTAACAACAGCATAAATAAAATTGTAACATAACCTGAAAACGTTCTCGCTTTATTCCGATTTAAACGACGCGTGGCTCCATCTAACGTTCAACTTGGGAGATTCGGTCGACGCCCACCAAGTCCATAAGTCTAATGCTAATTTCGTGCGTATTATTATATCGTAAATTGGTTAAATTCGCAATGATGCAATAAAGCACGAGTTATTTATTAGAAATAATACGGATATAATTCTGAATATGTTACTTTTTGACTACATATTCGTTTTATATTTCAACATTGTTTGTTTACACTAACTCATTCAAATGATTGCACGGCAAAGCACAGTGTTGTCAAGAATCAAAGGTGACTGTTGGTAAAAAGTTCCAAGGACAGTTGTTACCAAAGTTCTTTGATCTGCTACCTTGAAACTCATCAGATTTAAAAGTAAACATTTTCAAGTAGACAACTTCCCTTAGGTATTCATTTTTTTAAGGGTTAATTTAATAAAACCTATAAAGTGGGTTTTTTTATGACTAAACAAAATCCTACGCATTTTTTTTTTAGATTAGACTTAGACTTGGATTGATAGCGGAGTAGGTTTGTCTTCTTACATGGCTTAATTCTAACCATCACGGCATAGTGATTGATAGATAAACGAACATCTCTCAATGATCAATATTATAGGTATAACGTACTACTTCCCATCGCACGTTACGACGTTCCCATTGTGCATTGTACGCGTAGTGCTTTCGCCTAGATATAAAAATACTGTCATTTGTAAAAGGAGTCTATTTTTAATTATGTTCTCATAGTACCATCGTATGTAGGGAAAATATAGAACTGTGAATTTCTTACAGTTTGAAATCGTCAACATGTCGTGGACTGGCGCGGTGATTATGTCCATACCTTCTTTCGGAAAGAGGCCTGTAGTAAGCCTCTTTCTTACAGGCTGATGATGGTGATGACGGAAAAAATCAAGTTTATCCTAATTCTAACCAATATTATAAATGCATATATATAAGCTAGTATTCTATATCTATCATCATCAGCCTGTAAAAGACCCACTGCAGGGCCATAGGCCTCTTCCCGAAGGAAGGTATGGGTATAATCACTACGACAGCCCACGACGTATTGTCGACTTTAAACTTCGAGAAATCCACGGTTCTATATTTTTCCCGCATACGTGGAATTATAAGATCATTTCTTAGGTTCAGGTTTCTTCACGATGTTTTTCTTCACCGTCAGCCAATAGTGTTGCCAATTTAAATTAGTAAATGTATGAAAATTCCGAAAAATTACTTGGTACATGCTGAGGTTCAAACCTACCGACATCGGATTGATATTCCACCGGTCAAACCACTAGATCACCACGACGTTCTCGAATCTACGACGTAAAAATCTTCACCGCGCATCTATATGTATATGCAGTAATATGCAAAATTATATTATTTTTATGTAGGTTTGAACGGATTTAACTTAAAATTCATTCGATGGATTTTGAAGAAGCTGGTTTAAAACGTTCGTTATGATTACAATGTTATTATTTTATATCCACCTGCCAGGCAAAGTCGTCATCTTGAGGGAAGATAACATCATAAGATCTTCAAACCATTTCTCGACGAAATAGCGATTGCAAACGACGAATCATTTACAGACATGCATGTACTTAGCTTTGAAGACAAAAACTTAAAACTCATATAAAACGCGTCGCAATTCCACCTATCTTACCCATACTAATATTACAATATTAAAACCTATTCTTAAGAACCATGAGAGTTTTTAAATCATCCATACCGTATACAATAATAATTGTTTTATTAAAATTTTATCGGATCAGATAATTAGATCAATAACGATTATAACTATCGTACTATGTATAGAGATAACTTGAACATTGGTACCGCCCGCCCAACGGGTAGAGAGAGGTAAGTTCCCTTTCACAAGACAAGTACCGCCACAGAATGCACATGAGGCGACGCGATGTCCCCGCGCGTTTATATTCATATATTTTGCTAAACAGCTCTTTCATTACTGCTTGATGATTTTCGAAACGAAATTTCTTAACGCGGCTTGCGATAGAAGGTGATTGATAGAAATCGTCATGTACGGATAAACCGTTACGCCTACAGACTAATAGAGATAATTATATACCCTGCCGATTTTATAACCGTAATACTGAACTCGTCGTAATTTCAATAAAACCGATTTTTTATTATTTCTTCAACATTTTTCTATAGAATGTATAACTCCCTATCTTATACCAAATTTTTAATATGTTAAAATTATCCTTAAATATTAAATGAAACTATTTGATTCGGTATTCTCTAGTTTACGGTAAGGATCTTCGTTACTAACGGGGGTCCTTGATACATTGTTGTTTATTTAATCATAAACTCGACATTGTGACGACACTTCACATGATCGTAAGTACAATGGAGTAATAAAAAAACGACGTATAGATTTAATAGCTCATCACCAGCTTGTAAGGCTTCTAACAGCTGAAGATATACTGTCTGCCCCCAAAAAAAACACAAGAAACTTCTAGTGACTGTGACGGATTCATCACTATATTCGGGACGGTCGCGAATTCAATCGGATAGACATATTACCCCACGCTTGTTTATTGTATATACACACCTGAACGGGCCGCTATAGTGGTTGGAAAATCTAGCGTATGATATTCGATATCCAGTCGGACATAATTGTCGTGTCATGGGGATGTTGATTTAATGGTAAAGTCTTCGAATCCTGCAACGTGCTTGAATTTACCAAATCATCTACCTAGCTGACGCGATTAAGCTGTCAGTGTATTCCACCAGCATAACTTGGGTTTCAACTCAATATGACTTTTAAACCAAGTTAAGCTAGAACGACGTTTTCATTCAACACAATCAGTCATTATGGGTAAAAACGCTAAATTATAAATACATTTTTTTTTCAAACAGAGCTATTACAACATATCTCAGACCGTAATGGATAAAGTTTGTTGGTTCAAGATCGATGTATGTACCAGCCTGTATATATTAAACAAAAATAGCTATATACCGGAGGCCCACATATATTAAAAGGCCGGCAATGCACTTGCGACTCCCCTGGTATTGCTAGTGTCTATGGACGGCGGTGATCATTTACCATCAGGTGACCCACCTGTTCGTTTGCCGCCTATAATATAAAAAAAAAAAAATACGAGAAGTTACAATCATTGCTACAAATTTCATGTGGGGTTTCTCCTATATGCGTCACTGATATTATTATATGAGATAATTAAATGAAGAAATACTTCAGGGATTACCATCTTCAATACCTCTCGATATATCGCGACCGGAGTGAGTGAAGCATTCACGTAATCTAACAACTCATTCCGTGACCTGACTCATTGAAGATTACAAACATATTGCACAATGTTATAAACTCAAATATGTTCTCATTTACAAGTTATATACGACAGCAATGCACGTGATGATAAAAATGAAACGAATGAGGATCCAGTCATAACCACTCTGCTAATATCACAGTGAAGAAAACCTTCAATTAGTCGGATACAAATTGGTAACTTACCTACACTACAATGAGAAAAACCGAGCCACAATTTCGCTACATATACGGTGTTTTCGATTCGATTACCTGATCTCTTTTAACAGGCTGTACCTAGTAATGGCGAAGGGTGAGCATTTTCATAAAGGAAACCTGTAAAAAGTCATCACGCTTCCAAAATTCGAACTTAAGTGCATTGTAAGGTAATCCACTAAAGAAAATGGAAGGGTAATTGTAGCGTGTGATAATGTATATTTCTATCTATCACTGTAAGTAATAAACAGTTTATTTGGGTAAGTATTGGACAGAATTACTCAATGAAAACCCTAGTCACTGGTACCTAAGTTTCGCTGTATATAATAACAAAATATTGTAGATTATTTCAGATAATTATTCTCTCTTCTCTCTACTTTTACGAGAACAATAGAATACAGGAATATATACGCATAATATGATTTTCAAGGAGTCGCTTTACGTAAATCTTTATTATACCAAAAATGTCAAATTTC
Source organism: Antheraea assamensis (assembly GCA_035772565.1). Lineage (NCBI taxonomy): Eukaryota > Metazoa > Arthropoda > Insecta > Lepidoptera > Saturniidae > Antheraea > Antheraea assamensis. The sequence continues at coordinate 302,537 of JAQQSE010000135.1, read as the reverse complement.
ATTACAAACCATCATCTTACGCCTTCTCTCCCTTGTGCCATTCTTGTCAGTTCCTTGCCGGTTTTGTCCATTTCTCCCACAAGGTCTGTGATGTCATGGACTCATTTTGACATTAGTCTTGCCACACTTCGCCTTGCCTGTCTACGGCACCACTTTTTCAGTAACCTACTTCACGTACCGTCACAACATGTGGTAATACGCCCAAAGCCATTTCAGTTTAGTAATACGCACACCGATGTCCTGCACTCTAGAGTTCTTTTAGATATCCGTATTTTTACCTGATGCTTGATTGATTGAATGAACCAATAAGCAAATAGCTTGCCGTGTAATCCTAATTTTGCGGCAGGCTATGTTTCAGTACCATACGGCATTGTGAGTAGGACACACTGGTTAAAAAGACAGATCTTCAGATGTTGCGGCATTTTTCGACCCTGGAAAACGTGATCAAATTTGCCCAAAGGAAACTATCCTAACAGAATACGTCTATTATCCTCTTTATATCTATGCTCTGTTCCAAAATGCCCAAGATATGTGTAATTATTGTCTTTTTCCAATGCCTTACCAACTATCGCAGTTAACTGCTAGTTATCCCAAATGCTGAACATTTAAATGAAACACGAGTACATCACTAATGATTAGCGTCACAGTAGAATGGATATAAATGTATACGCGGTAACAATTCCCCGAGAATTATTCATAATATTTGTTAATAAAAACCATTACATTTTAAAGTAATGATGATTTAGGTGATTGTGTGTCCGGACACAACGTCGAAGGACGTTGGTTCGAATCCTAGCAACCGAGTCGGCCCTTTCAGTGAAGTAAAACAACGTGATGATACCATAGCGTGGTGGTAGGCTTTTTCTAAGTCCGCCTGATTAGTTGGCATGTTGAAAATCTGTCGCCAAGCAAATGTAGTTGTGTTCCGGCAGCTGCACTTGAGAGCCAGTCTCCCTCTAGGTTTAGCGTGACTAGCATCTTAGACCATATCATCATGTAACATTAAATGACATTGTGGTTAAACGCTAACCTATAAAATAATTAAAAAAAAAATAACAATGTCTATGTACATATATTTTTTGTAAGTTTCCTAATAAATAGCTATTCCATAGGACATTAATCAGAAATTTAACATTTTAAATTATTTTTCTATAAATATATATCCATTGAACTCAAAATAAATTTCACTATTCATTATAAAATTGTACACAGATTTTCTATTATTTCATTTTCACTATTACAATTATCAACAATGGTTTGAGAAATCATAGAAAATATGTAAAAAGGTTTTATTGAATTATTGTTAAACAGCTGTGATTACGTGTAGTATACAGTAGGATGTACGAGTATATTTCACTACGAAATTGATAGCCTAATATATATTTTTAGAAAAGATGTGCGTGGAACCGCAGGCACAGCTCGTATCCATACGGTAAGTCATTTTGTAATACATTTATTATGGTTATGGCATTCAGCAGGCGTATATTCACACAATTTTGTCATTATTAAACCAGACTAATAAATACATTTAACGCGTTCTCTTTTTCACAGTAGTGTGTGGTGGTACGTTATGGTAATTTTGTCGGGCTACATCGCGACCACCACACACCACGTGAAACACTCGTCGTTGCGGCACGCATATGGGACATTCAGTGATTAAATGCGAATGTAGGGTATCAATACTTTTTTTGAAATTTATTTAGGGGTTTTTTTGGCTATATCAACCCCACAGAAACCTTAACTTAATTTACCAGCTGAATAACAGAAATGAAACAAATTATTAATGACGAATCAACGACTTATATAAACTCAGTGCTTCAGCACAATTAGGTTTGGATAGGAAACCCATGAAACGTTCTAATATCTTGTAAATTCAAATTGAGAGTCGACATCATTAAATTAAATTCCATTAATACATGAACTTATAATCTTTTACAACTCCACAAAACTTCACAGTTCGGAGACTAGGGGATTTTTTTACTAAATATTTATATTTGTTAAATGAAATGTGTCTGGACCTTACCATAGAAGCGTTTTACAAGCAAACCAAAGGTTTTTTTATATATATATATATATATATTATAGGGGGCAAACGAACAGGTGGGTCACCTGATAGTAAGTGATCACCACCGTCCATAGACACTAGCAACACCAGGGGAATCGCAAGTGCGTTGCCGGCCTTTTAATATATGTGGGCTTTTATGAACGACAAGGCTCGCTTTGGATATATCTCTACCAAATTCGTTTCATTTTGGTTGAACATTCGAACGAGAACTTCCACATTTGGACGCGTTTAATTTTATATTTGATAATTAATTCTGAAAAATCTGGTCGAAACCGCACAAGTCTCTCTTTTAGTTTGTAACATTTCGAAAGCCACCAGTGTCTATCCCGCTGAATTAAAATTACACGTATTAATATGGATTCGAGAAAACTATGTTAAAGCAATTGATAAACTACATAACAGTACTCGGTTAGACTCGTGTGGACATTTTAGGATAAAACCCGATCTTTATTTATATTTAAATGTCGCGTAATAAAAATACACAAAGCAACAAACAAGCATCTCAGCGCCACCTAGTTAATACTCCCAGATATAAATTATCGTCGAGGTCAGTGCCTTTCAAGTGGGCGACTCCGGCTTCGCGTCACGGAGCCCTGAAAACTGGGGCTTTTGAGAATTATTTCTCTCGAAAACATTATCAGCGTGGGTTAAGCGTGCCGATGTTCTTTTATAAACTTGTGGAGTAATTATTATACAATATATATATGGCGATTGTTACCTTCGCATATTACTGTTGGTTTCAACAGTATGTTTATACTTCGGCTGATTTTAACTACTTCTAGCCATACATATCACTAGACAAGCAATCCTAAACCGGCAACAATTTCGTAAGACTCTGGTCAAGAGCTGTCGCGGTAGGGAGTGTAATTAATAAGCACTAACATAACTTTTCTAATGAGTAAACGAGATGTACATACAAGAATGACGTGTACTTTTGTTTATGATACATAATTTTATACAATTATATCTAACATTCTTATTTATTATTAGAATTCGATTAAATTTCGCTCGAAATTATTAGAATATGCACAAAAGCGTATTTTGTCGAATACTCGTAAGACAATGTATACTAGAGAAACATTATTATAAAGTATTCAGTATAAGCTGAGCATATTACCGATTTGCCAGACTATAGGTTTAAGTGCCATGTTAAGCGGGTTTTGGTGACAAAGGGCTATTATAGAGTGGATCAATATGTGAACGATGGTGATGTCTGGAATTGACTCCGCTCTGTGCATTCACTAAAATCGATTGTAATGTATAATTAATTTTAAATATATAAGTGTATGTTAAAAAGATAAACCCGATCGAGTTTCTTGCCGGTTCTTCTCGATGACTGGGATGTATTCCGAACCGGTGGTAGTTTTGACGTTCATAAGCGCCTTCTTAGGGCCTAAATTGAATAAAGTATTTTTGATTTGATTTGATTTGATAACTTTGTAACTGACAATCCCTTTAACTATTAGTACGATTATAAAACTTCTTTAATTGTTACTTTCATGCTTATGTTATTGCTATATTGTTGTTGCTAGACTTTATACGCTCTTTTACTTATTTGAGTACAACATTTGAATTAGTATGACTGAGTAGCTTGTTTGCTTTCCTAACACGGGAGAGAGCCGTGCAGAACTGACCGTGTGTACAGGAGCTGACACTAAATCCTTAATTTAAGATGTATTTTTTTTTCGATTTTGATTAAATATGATATATATGCTCATTTGTGCTAATCACTTATGAAAACTGCATGAAAATTGGTCTATCAGGTTAGAAGATTAGCGTATTTAAACAGACAAACATATAATAAAATTAGATTTTTTCTATTATCTTGCACAACTAATATCACTCGCGATCAGTCCTCGGCACACATTATCCATATATAGACAGGACATTACTACAGTTTTATTGTTTTTTATAGATATAATGTAATTAACATATACGAAATTGCAGGAGGAGTTTCAATACAGAAATACTCGTCCCTTATTTAGCCCCGTTGAATGTTTTAATGCGACACATCGTGTCTAATACAATATAGAAGTCATTGGATAATATCGTACTCATAACAATGATACCAGTCACTCGGTAGTCCGGTGGAACTGTAAAGACCTTATTGGCTAGCAGTGTAGGTCAGTTCATAAAAAAAAAAATATATAACAGCCACAATGATAGGTTTCAGGAGTGAGATAGATATTTCTGAAGATCCAATCATAAGTTTTACGCTTCTATATTACGCCCTGTGTGACTAAAAACACACGTAATTCATTACAGTTCTATATATGACGGTTATTTCGTTAAATTTGTGCGGGTTATAGATTATTAATTATGAATCTACAATTGTCCTTTGTGAACGTTATTTATTAAAAGAAATAGAAGAAGAAGAAATACATGAATTAATTTCTCAAATGGACATATCAAAAACTCGCAAAAGAATTAATTAATTGCTTCTGAAAACAACCAACAGCAACAATCAAAATTTTCAACTATACGAGTGCCAAAAATCAAAACACTATCGCTCGTGTGCTTTAATACACGGTTTACTAAAATATTAGGTTCAATATTCGAAATTCAAATGTACACCTACCTGTACGAATTTCAAAAAACGAACAACTAATGTTCGGGTTCATCTTATATATATCTTATTATTGCAAAGTTTCTTTATAATTCGAAATTTAAATTTTCATTTATACGACTATCTAAGAACGAATAACTAATACCCGAGCTACACCAATACACGTTTTGCTCGAATACTTATTTATAATTCCAAACTCATGTTTAAAAGTTATTCATTTAATAACACCTAAATGAGAGACAATAAATTCGTATTTTTATGATTCAATAATAAGGTCGGAATTCACTGAAATAATTTACAGAAACTCTCTTCAACATGAAGCTTAATTATACAAGTAGGGCATAAAAGTTAACAAGTACAAAGCGATCGAAAGCGTCGCTAGACACAAATACATAATATATAGCGCATGTATGTGTCGGTAATGTGAAGGAAAATAATATATTTATATATAATATGTGTAATGGCGACGTTATTCCGGACGCGGGTCGTTGAACCCGCGGTTCGTTGAACCTATTTCGGGGCACGTTACCGTTTTCAACTAATTTAGGGGTCATTTTAGTGCTCACCTCTAATTGCCCTAGAAGGTTCACTCACTGACTGATAACTTATTATAACATCGGTATATAAATGTCCCAACGGTGGGCAAAGGCTTCATTTTCCCATGGGAAATCACGAGCTTAATAGCTACGCCATCTAACGGTGTATCGGCGCTTTTATCAAAACTTACAGCTCTTTATTTTTTCCCACTATATTATGACCGTGCCATAAAATCGTACTGTGCAATACTCGATAGTACTTATATAAATTATATTTAATACGCTGCCTATTCGAACGTGACAATTCTGCGCTAAGAGAATTACAGGCTGGCAGATGGCGTCATGACAGTGACGACCAGCGCTGAATTGTCGATATCTTGTATGTCGTTGTTTCTGAATTGCACTATGTGGTCAACATTTTATGTGACCTAAAAAAGATTTCGTTGATAGTGTTCAACATTTCAGAGATTCTGATCGTTCGAAGTGATAACGTGAGAAGTATTTAGTTTATTTATTGTATTTTAGTATATTTAGTATTTAGATACTAAGAGATTCTTTCAGTATGGAATATGATAATTTCTCTCATAGCGACATTGTTTATGACATAATATGCAAAACTACCTATTATTACTTATAGTCTGTTGGCTAAAATATTGAAACTATTTTTGAAAGTTTTAACGATGACGGATCAGTGATAGCATGTTCCGACACCACGTCGATCGTAAGTACCCGAATCATTTAATGCAGCTGAGAATTCAATGAAGGAAAACATCATGAGGAAACCAAAGGTCGGTGGTACTGTATGGTCCATCTATATCCACTTAATTATCTACCGAACCGCGATCATAAAAAATCTGTCGCCAAGCACCGATCAGAGTGTTCCGACAATGTCATTTAATAACGAGCACTTTTCTAGGTACATATTTTGTTATCAGTGTTCAAGTGGGTCGTTATATAAGTGTGATAGTAGTAAAATATGATTTACAACACTATAAATAAAGTCGAAAGCAGATATTACTTTTTAGGATTTTATATCATCAGTAAGTGACCGAATGTAAAGTCCAAATATAGCGGTGACTCGTGGTGACTACGACGGCCGTTGGAAATACCACTAATTAGATAGAATATAATCTCAATGGTCAAATAAAATCCTGATGCAATCTAAAATAACGAATATAATGATTAATACATTTAATTCTCTTTTAAAGTCCGCTCTGCAAAGGTTTTGCCAGTGTTCATTCATTTTACCTTCGAATAATTGTATCAGTTGAAATAGTAAGAAAAAGTTACTAATATTTCGTTATATGTTTTACACGTCTAAGCATTTTTTTTTTTCGAACTGACCTACACTGCTAGCCAATAAGGCCTTTACAGTTCCACCGGACTACTAAAGGGAGCGCTTAGGGCACTCACCCATCCGATTTGTTTTAGGCGATCACCTCAAGGGCACTCGGTGCACCTCGGCTTGAGTTGTCGCCGACTTTCCCGATCTGACTAAGCTAGCTAGCTAAGCTATCTATCCATTTCATACACATATATGAATTTGTGAAAAATGCATATGTGGCCACGCATGTTTCACGAATGTATATGTGTATTTTACATCTGACTACTATGTTGTGTGGCCTATGCCCGGTTTCTGAAGCATTTTTAACTGTAGTTTATCTGTTTAATAGCGCTATCGGTTCGATAACTTGTCAAATTGGGTTTCTGAATACACAATGACACGAGAAATGTCAGTCTACGTCTCATTCTGTATTCAGAAACGCATTGACAGTTAAACGCCGCTTGTCTTATGGATAACGTTATTGAATCAATAGCTATTGATAGTTTAACTGATGGCTTCAGAAACCGGGCACTCTAGTCGTCTAAGCATTACAGCGCGTAAGCAATACTTTAGTGACACTAAAGTGCAAACTAAAATCTTCCCTTAGAGTATGACCATATGATATAATCATCATCATCATCTTACCCTTATCCCACCTAAGTAGGGTCGGCACAACATGTTTTCCTTTTCCACTCTCCCCTGTCAGATGTCATCTCAGTATTTACACTTTACTTTACCATATAATGTAATGTAATGTAAAAATATGTAATAAATATAAAATGTTTGCTGAAAAGACAAACCAAATCGAGTTTCTTGCCGGTTATTCTCTATGACTGGATTGATTTTCGAACCGGTGGTAACTTTGACGTTCATAAGCGCCTGCTCAAGGCCTAAACTGAATAGAGTATTTTTTAATTTTTGAATGTAATAAAATGGCATCTTATCGTTAATTAGTCAATATTTAAAAAAAAAATTTTTTACTGTATTTTGTTTCACTCACTCATACACTTGTAAATGGGAAAATGTTAACCTATTTTTTTTTACTTTTCCTAAAGATTTTTCAAACATTTTCTTTTATACAAACCTTGCCCACATAATTATAAACACAAAAAAAAAATTGTTGACCCAAATAAGTGCAACCGCTATGAAGTGCTACACTTATATACATTCAGCAATTTATATTTATTTATGTATATATTGGAAGACATAAGGACCAGCTCATTGGTTGTGTTCAATAGACGTATTTTCATTGTTAATCCGTTTTTACAAATCAATTATCAGTATCTGATTTTTTTTCTGCATAATATACAGTATGATCATTTTTAGTTGTCCTGTGAAACTGGGAAGACCTTGCCAAGCGGCTAACAGTGTAGGTCAGTTCGAAAAAAAAAATTCGCTCTCTAACGTATCTGTCAGGTATTTAAACGATTTTTGGTTTGATTTACGAATCTCGTGCTTTCATTTGTGCGCTTAAATTTATTTCAATTGTACCTAAGCGTGGAATATGTACCTTCAGTGAGCTCCTATCCAAGACTTCAGGAGCAAGACGTACTTTCGCGGAATAGTTGGCAACCCTAACCACGAGTCTCTTAAGGATACATGCGAAAGTTACAAAGAACCCTGTAATAGCACTAAAGCGAATCTAAAATAACGTGCTTAACGAGGATAGTTCGTGTGTTTTTCATAATTAGATCAACTGTCTCTTTTTATGAAAAACCAAACAAAATGTTACATGTATAACGTACCGGTAATGTGCAGTCAAACGAGGTGAGTTTCAGCTTTTCGTAAGGGATCTAAGCACACGTGGATGGATGTTATGGATTTAATCAGTTGCCAGATTTAGTTTTTCATATAATTACAAAAACATAAAGCTGTTTCTAGTAGTTTTCAATATTAAATAAACGTTCAGAGACAATTTTTTATTTAATGACGGTGATATTTTCCAAAGGTGTGTATATATCTCGTTGGTACACTGTGTAACTTAAACGGCTCAATCGATTTCAACATATGAGGTGTAGTCCGATTGACCGTAACTGTTTTTTTTTTTTTATATATTATAGGAGGCAGACGAACAGGTGGGTCACCTGATGGTAAGTGATCATCGCCGTCCATAGACACTAGAAACACCAGGGGAGTCGCAAGTGCGTTGCCGGCCTTTTAAATATGTGGGCCTCCGGCGCTCTCACTGACCGAACGAAACGCAACAGTGCAACCACTGTTACTTCACGTCGGTTTTCTGTGAGAGGGTGGTACTACCCCGGGCGAGCCGACCCATTCATGCTGAAACCAGTAATAGCTTCAGCGTAGCTCTACCACCTAAGAAAAGAAAACTGTAGAAATCGGTGTAATAATAAAGTATGACGTCTTTAAAAAAAATAGAGGCGTTGCTGTCGCGTTTTTCTATTCTTTATTAACAATTATTCTACTTGTAAAGTTCAAATTTTTACCGACTTAAAAAAAGTTCTCTATTTCATATTTTTTCAGAAGTTACACGACTTATTTTCATATATTTCAAGGTGTTTTTCTGAGTGTTGTGGTTGGGCTTTTTCTAAGCTGGCTAGCTAGCTACCGCCCTCAAGTTGAGAATCTGTCTCCAAGCACCTATAGGTGTTTTCCAGCAGCTATAATTAAGAGCCAGTCACTTCCTAGGTTTAGCGTGTCTACTATCTAAGACCACAACGTGATTTAACAACATCAGATAAGATTGTGGTCAAAAGGTATAAACCTACAAAATATTAAAAAAAGAATTAACTTGGCGATCGTAAATCATGATAAAGATCGAATAATAGTCTTATGTAGAATACTAAATACAATATCATAAGCAAAGAACTTACTTTTATAACATCAACCCCTATAATAACAACTTTATAGTATCTCTAGAGTTCACAGCAAATTATTATCCATAACAGGACGAAATAATTTAATATTATTGTATTTCGTGTATGTAGGGGGGAGGGTAATGTTTAAATTTCACACTATGTTAACTGAAGAGCGTCTAGAAATTAAATTTTTCTCTACTAAAACCAACACGTCATTTATTAATAACTAGCGGCGCTCGGCGAACGTTGAGTCCTACCCTGATAATAAAAAATATATATAACAACAATTTCAACCAATTTAAAAAAAAAAAAAACCTTGACAAATTACATACCTAAAAAACCTTCCCCGTGAGTTACTCTATCTATTGGAGAAGACCGCATGACAATCCGTTCAGTAGTTTTCAGTAGTTTTTGAGTTTATCGCGAACATCCAGACAGACAGACGCGGCGGACGACTTTGTTTTATAATATGTATTGATATAGGAACATCATCACTATTTTCAATGTTTCTACATTTTTTTTACCAAGTAGTATTATAATACAATACGGATGCGAGTCAGTTTGTATGTTTCGCTTTTACGCCTCAACCACTAAGCCGATTATCATGAAATTTTGTATGCACGTTGTCAGGAGCACAGAAAAGGACATAGGGTACCTTTTATCCTGAAAAGGTACTGTTCCAAGCAGATAGCTCAAATTTACATTAACATGAGCGAAACAGCGAGCAAAACACGAAACTTTGTGAACATGGATGAATGTTTGATACTCTGACACGCAAAAACTGCTGGAACGGATTTTAATGATATAGCTTATAAAAGATTTGATTTTTTGTTTGTAACGGATAAACTCAAAAAGTAATTGACAGATTTTAGAAAATTCTTTCACTTCTGGGTAGTTACATTATCAGTGTAACATGAGTTGTGTTATCACTACATAGTATACAATAAAGTCGCTTTCTCTGTCCCTATATCCCTGTGTATGCTTAAATCTTTAAAACTACGCAACGGATTTTGATGCGGTTTTTTTTAATAGATAGAGTGATTGAAGAGGAATGTTTATATGTATAATAATATAAATTAAATAGTGGAGAAATACTGTTAATTTTGAGGTTACTACAAATTGAACGCGTGCGGGCCACGGGCAGTAATGAATAAATCAAAACTACTGGATTGATTTTAACCATTTTTTCAGTGAATGACATAGGCTATATATTTTATACCCGTCGAAGCCGGAGCGGGCCGCTAGTCATTTTATATTATAATGTTGTATTATTATCAAAATATAAATTAACGCGAGTAAAGTCGCGAATAAAATCTATTAATTTATAAATATACATCATTTGAGGTGGAAAAAATCCTGCCTTTGGAGAATTATATCGGCGTACGCTGCATAAACCATTACAATTACACGAAAATAATGTATAGCGTAGTTTTTTTATCATAAAAAAAAGTACAAACGCAGCAAAAAGTACCTTTCGATTCCTAGTAATAAATAAATATAGGACAGAGTACATTTTGAATGGATAACGCGTTATATCCGTGATAGATTAAAACAGATTTAAGGTGTACGAAGACTTGGTTACCAGCTAGATATGAACTAGCTGTCATGTGCTCGGCGACAGATTTCCAACTTGAGAGTGGTAACTAACTAACTACGCAAGCTTAGAGAAGCCTTACCACCATGCTATAGTTTAATTACAAAATGTTCTCTCTTATTGACAAATTTCGTCTCATCGCATAGGGTTTCGAACCTACATCATTCGACACGATATCTGTCACTATGGAGCCGTCGTCTTGAAACTTAGTACTTTAAGAGTATTATCTAAGGTACTACGGTAACATTCAACAGAGTTTATTACCTTATAATCAGTAAAACTATAAATACTGGTACAAGTTAAGTAATAAGTATCATCAAATGGCTATGCTTTGTTCAGCGCAGCCGGATTCGTCGAGGAAGTGACGCTGTTCCTTGAGTTTCCATTGTCCGTTTGTGGGTCAGTGCGAACAACTATACCTAACCTATTCAAGGAACATTGAATCATTAATAAAATCCGAGATATATATATATCGCAATAAACATTATTACTTCAATCATTTTTAACAGTAAATATAATGATTGAATTTTACAAACTATATACTGTTCGGTTTTGTTATTCGCAAATAGATTTATGGTCCATAGACAACAACCTTAAAAGGAACAGTACACCACAGTGAAGTTGTTAATAAAGCTGCGGCAATCGCAGAGGAAACCGCTGTTAATATCTAGTGTCCCATAACAATCACTACATATTATAAAACAAAGTAGTCCGCCGCGTCTGTCTGTATGTATGTTCACGATAAACTCGAAAACTACTGAACGGATTATAATGTTTTCACCAATAGATAGAGTAATACCCGTCGAAGGTTTAGGTATATAATTTGTCAAGGTTTTGTGTAAATTGGTTGAAATATAACGATAATTGTTGGCAATGTTGGAAAAAGTCAAGCCGCTTTGGAGCTTTCATTGAAAACGCTGCCTAATTCTTTTGAGATATAACAAAACAATGCATAGTGAGATATTCCTCTTTTATAGATGTACAAAAAAGTCTGCGATGGCATATACATATCTTTTAAGGATAGCTTACCATATAGTATACCGATGTATCTTCTAAAAATGGTGACATACAATGAGGTAATTGGAAGGCTATTTAGACGGATACAGTATTAATCCTTATCAAATTGAATACATTAGTTACCTTGAGCATTACATGCACATGAGTATATATTTTTTATTATCACGGCAGGACAACGTCCGACGGGCCTGCTAGTAAACCAGTATAAACAACGTCCATATTTATTTATTTATTATATTATAGGGAGCAAACGAACAGGTGGGTCACCTGATGTTAAGTGATCACCGCCGTCCATAGACACTAGCAACACCAGGGCAGTCGCAAGTGCGTTGCCGGCCTTTTAAATATGTGGGCCTCCGGCGCTCTCACTGGCCGAACGAAAGGCAACAGTGCAACCACTGTTACTTCACGTCGGCTTTCTTTCTTTCTATAATACTGGCGTCCAAAAACAAAAGGGGTGAAATAGCTCGTTTTCTGCGATATTGAATTTTACATATACTCGGGATCAAGACAAGAAGAACGTTTAATAATATCGTGTTTCGAATGCATAACTTTTTTATTCTCAATCGCGTTGTAGACATTTATAAGCTTAATATTAAAAAAAAAAAACAAATGTATGCAAAGACCCATAAAAACTTATCTAATTTACACCTTAATTATTGACTTTAACACCTCGACATTAAATTTATGTCTTGTCAAATCAAATCAAATCAAAAATACTTTATTCAATTTAGGACCCTAAGAAGGCGCTTATGAACGTCAAAACTACCACCGGTTCGGAATACATCCCAGTCATCGAGAAGAACCGGCAAGAAACTCGATCGGGTTTATCTTTTTGTCATATACTTATATATTTAAAATTCATTATACATTACAAACGATTTTAGTGTATGCACAGAGAGGAGTCAATTCCAGACATCACCATCGTTCACATATTGATCCACTCTATAATAGCCCTTTGTCACCAAAACCCGCTTAACATGGCACTTAAACTTATAGTCTAGGCAAATCGGTAATATGCTTTGGGACTTTGTTATAAAACCTAAGCACTATTGTAACTATGATTTACGATTGTATTCACCTAAGAAAATCTTTTAATTAATTACGTATTGTAGTCGTAAAAAAAATTACAATTACAGTCTTCACGACAGTTGCCTTGAAATTATTATATCACTGTAACTTCAGATATAATGTTCAATTACATGAAAATACTTTGTATTGTAACTACGTTAAGGCCCCATTTCCCCTGATTTTATATAAAAATAGTACATAAACTGGCCGTAAGAGATTTTAAAAGCAGGTAACATTTGAACCATAATTTTCCAAGCTGTAACTAAAAGGGAAATCATAAAGTTAACAATTCCTTGAAACAGCCTGAACTGACCTAAAGACTATGGTCAAACAGGTTCATTCATACCACGTGTCGACAGACAGAAGAGCCTTTGTCTTTTATAAGTATTGTAAAAATGAAACTCAGATAGGCGTATCTGTTGCAGAATACTATAAAATCATGTCAATATCCCCATATCCACTTTTCAACGAAGCTCATAATTGGATTACTGCGAGATTCATTGCCCCTTTCAATTGACACGTTAGCCCTCACTCGGGTGTTGTACGGTTTGTAATCCTATCCCATTCGCTTCCACGTGATCGACAGCGACAAAATAATAATATATCTTAATAAAGATAAAGGAAAAACGGTGTAACCCTTTTTAAGCAGATCGTACGCACAGAGGTGTATGAGATCTTGTATAATTCAAATTCATATGAGGAAGAAGTGCAAAGAGATAAAAAGTATGTATCACAAATACTTTAACTTGAAGAAAATAAAATATTTTAACGTTCATACAATATAAAATGTCGGCCGAGTAAATGCAGAATGAATGGTTTTTACAGTAGGTTTAATTTCCTCGCAGTGAAATCTATCGTACCACGCTAAACCTGATGGCTTGAAAAAATGTTCTTATTTTATTTCCTCAATATTGTGGTATGTTTTAGTATCCCTCAATATAGCGCCCTCCTAGTAATGTTTGAGATATTTTTAATTAGTCGTTCGAATGACATCGAATTAAAGCGGTTTTAATTTTAGTGTTTGTTCATAATTTTCTTTAAAATATTCCAAGCTCAATATTTCCATTTTTTTTGCTTTTACATGGTTGTTATAGAAAAAATAAAAATATTTCATATTTTATTTGTAATTTTAAATCGATGTTTGTACCCTTAATTTTTTTAATTTTCTACTTTAGACCATTCCTTAAATGTTAAGCCTGGTCTAATAATAGGTTCTCTATAACTATCATTTATTTTCGACTCCTGATAATTTGAAATTTCTTTGGTCTGTAAAAGTCAAGTCCACGAAATATACATTTAGCGCAAGATTTAAATCGTTGAGTTAAGAAAACTTAATGTAAGTACTACTATAGTAAAATTAAAGCCACATAAGTTAGTTATATTCATTACTTTGATTAGCGCAAAATAAACAAAATAAATTGCCCGATCATCAATTGTCTTGCATCAATAAGAGATTGGTAATCAATATGGGAATAATGATCTATTAACCAATAGCAATAAAGGTTCCATCAGGAACGATCCATGATTGGTTAAAAGAAATATTTGAACCAATCAAATAATATATATTTTTAGAACAACTAGAACATTAAATGTTTAACTAATGACAACGCATTGGTGTTTTACAAGGGACTAGAGAACATAATAAAACTTCAAAGTCTTTTGCAATTCCGACAAATAGATGCGCTTGCAAAATAAAATATATATTTTAACCAATCCTCGTCAATCTTTTTGGCCGTTCTGAAGGTCTACAGTTTCTGATCTTTGACCTTAAGTTCGGGTTTCCGCATGAAAACTAATCATGAATTAAAATAAAACAAAGAGTGCTTAAAGGTATTATTACAGGAATCTAAAATTGACATTTATTTATCCTAAAGTTATCTGAATATTGTAACATGTAATATAAAACGTAATATATACCTAAACTAGTGGCCCGCTCCGGCTTCGTACGGGTATAAAATATATAGCCTATGTCATTAATTGAAAAAATGATTAAAATCGATCTAGTAGGTTTTGATTTATTCATTACTGCCCGTGGCCCGCACACATTATTTTGATAAATCTCGTAGGGTACAGCTTGCATTTGTTGCATTGTAAGCGGAAATAATGTAATTATTTACGACATCACATTAGAAACCTCAAAAATAACAGTTAACACTATTTAATGGATGTTATTATACATATAAACCTTCCTCTTCATTCACTCTATCTATTACAAAAAACCGCGCATCAAAATCCGTTGCGTAGTTTCAAAAATTTAAGCATACATAGGTATAGAGAGAAAGCGACTTTGTTTTATACTATGTAGTGATTTGTGTTCTGCACATATATATTCAGAGCAGTACAAAAGATTAGCGAGAACTTCAATATAATTCAAAGAGAAATAATATCTTTAACGAAATTTTATAGAATACTTTGTTTGCATTTAAATGTCCTTACATGCGTAAACTCGTGTTTTTCTTTTAATATTACTAAAAATTTAAATATTTCCAATACACGGTTTTGTGCAGGTACAACAGGCGACATCATCTCCAATTGTATCAAAATGAGAATATTTTATATATGTTTTAAAATCCCAAAGCGGTTCTTGAAATCAACTTTGTCGTTAATTTATAAAATGGCGTTTGGTCTTACATCATTTTAACAGCACTGTGTTAGATTACGTGTCTATAATTAATTTGGAAGATGTAGATAACTTAAACAATTTTGGAGATTCACAAGTAAATCACAACTATTTACTAATTAAGCAAATTTCCTTAATAAAGATCTGAAAAAAAATATTATTCATAAATTCAAATCGTTTACAAAATATATGTATGTAATGAAACGTGTTTGAATGATGACATTGAATTGAATGAATGCTATTCAGTGTTGCTTGCATAAAAAAACAAATACCAGAGACCACTTAGACACTCTTTTGTTTGTAACTAAGGTATTTTAAACGTGTGTTTAATAACAAGGTGTCAAATTTTAGACACTATTTAGTAAAACTCGTGTTAATCGCGTGTTCATTTTTATTTTTGTAATAAGACCGACCGAGTGGTATCTTTAAGTAACTCTATAAAAATATTCATAATGGATTACGAGTATTTGAGATTTATCACAAAATATTTCATACTGAGTACACGATAAAATGCCATTCTCTTATAGAATAATGATATTAAAAGGAAGGCACGTACGAAACTAAGATAGGTTCGAAAAACATCCCTTCCGTCGTCGAGAACAATCGGTACGACCCCCGACCGGACGGGTCAATATTATCACTTGTTATATGTCACGTGTCCAAAGACGAATCTTAACTTATATTATACACGCGCATATGAGTTTGTTTTGTTTGTTACGCTTTCACGGCTTAGCTACTCAACGGATCACCATGAAATTTGTTAAATAGGTTCTCAAGGATACAGAACGGTGTATAAAAATGTACTGTTGCCGAGCAATAGATCAAATTTCCACTAACGTAAACGAAGGTGCGAGTAAAACCTATTAATCTAAAAAGAACTATCAGATACTGAGAACAATTTAAAATTTCTATTTTGATGAAGCACAGACAAAAAGACGTTGAAAAACAACATCAAACTTAATGAAAATAGAGACGAAAGCAAAATAACGAAATTGACAGAAAATAATTAAGTTTGTGAGTCAAGAAGATGGCGACCGTGCACCGCGAGCGCGATGCGTCCGCGCCGCCGCCGGACGTGACGTCACGGCTTCATGAATGGCCCCAGTGTCGATGACACACGGCGCTTTGTACCGGCGCAGTCGCGATGCGCTTATCTATCTCCATATGTGTTTATTTATATGTCAGCGATATTATTTAGGCTCTTATAATTCTTTATTGTGGAATTGCATTTATTTATGGTTTAGGAAATATTCTGCTACTTGAAGACAATAATACTACAGTGATTGCTTACTCGGCAACATGTATATTGGGATGTCATAATTCTCTCAAGTACCGTTTCAACCAATTTTTTTTGTGTATTTCTATGTAAGCTATTCCACAATATTATAAAAAGAAAAAAAAATATTTTTTGTTAATGATCGATAAACTCAAAAAATACTTAGGCGATTTTAAAAATTATTTCACCTATAAAAAAGTAAATCATCAGCGAGTACCAAATATAGGCTGTACTTTGTATTCGAAATATACATTAATGCGAGCGAAGCGGCGAGCGAGAACTAGTGAAATATAATGAGTTAAAAACAGAATGTAATATACGTAAATTATAATTAATATACAAGGTAATCTACACCTATACATATAATAATACAAAGTCGCTTTTCGTGTCTGTCTGTCTGTGTGTACCTATGATTGTTATAAACAACAAAATCGATTTTAATATGGTTTCCACTATCATTTATTTAATTTCTTACGGCAGGTATATACATTTATATTATATCTGTACAAAGTAGATAAAAGTTGAAGTATTCTAAACAAATCGTACGCAGTTTTCGTATGCTTACTACATTGGTAACATTGGGAAAAATAATAATGTACTAAAGATTTTTTTTTTTGTAGTGCGGTGGAACTGTAGCGGCCTTGCCAGGCTACCAGTGTAGGTCAGTTCGAAAAAAAAAACATATGAAAAAAAAAAACAATAAAAAGTCTTCGTAGGTATTTGCGATTGTTGCTATTTTAACGAATATATTATTAATTCTTCTCCAATGAAACACAGTTATAACGTTCATCAATTAATATAGATCAAATCCTTTTTTCACTGTATCATTCCGATGAATATTCTAGAAAGATATCACAAATTTAATATTTCATGGAATAAAAAACATAGTTGTATGGAAACGCTTACATAGTTTCTATGATGCACTACTGTAAATATCAGAAATGTCAAATAATATATCAAATCGTTTAGATAATTCTGACGTCACATAAGTACATTGGAACGAGGCGAGCCACGGCGGGTCGTTTCTAGTAGTAAAGAATATCCTGTCGCCTGTTTTTCTTTTTTTAATTAAATGTATATTGCATAATTGAAGGACAGCGAAAACGAAGTATTATTAGAATGATTTAATAATACATCGTTTGCTATGAAGTATACATATATAAAGGATTTAAACAGTAGCCCTGAAGACAGCGCTGTGCCACGTTGAGAGGAAGCCGTACAACGAGCCATGTTAACACAATCAACTCGTTCCAACAATCCGTCGACGTTCCGAAGGTTCTTTATAACATATTATTATTTCTATTCATATATTTCAGTTATGTTCTAACGAGACGTCTTTAGTTTCATTTTTGCTTTTTTTTCGGCATTGCAGTAGTATTTGCCAGTGTCAGTGATCATTTATTCAGTTACCGTATAAGTGAATATTAAGTAATACGATGATGTCTACCTCACAAGATACTCGTGAGTCATTTAAAAAAAAATACTCGGTTAAATTAAGCAAGTTGATAAATTAAAAACAAAAACAATAGATAACAAAGCATGACCAATTAAATTATTACTCAAACTTACGTAAGAAGCGATAAACTGAAATGTTAATGTGTAAATGTTTTTTTTTTTTTATGAAAACAATGTGTTTTTTTAAACAACCCTTAAAACTAGCAAATAGGAGATTACAGTTTATAAAGAAATTGAATCGTTTGTATACACAGTTACAAAAAAATAGAATTTTAAACTCAGAGTTTCTGAAATTCAAATATAACTTCCGTAGAATCACGTATAAGCCTCATGCTACTCCCATATCTGCGTGACGAAACTTCGACTACTTGTCGCGTTAAAATTACCGTCAAAAATCATTCCGATAAAGGCACGGAATTCCCGTTCCAACACCTCTGTCTTTCCAATAACTTAAAATTAGCGTCCGAAAAATTCCTTTGATGTGCGCTAAAACCGCCCAGTTATCGTGCTGCGTGTATCACCACGCAATCCGATAGTTCGTAACGCAGAACGATAATATCTTCCCACATCTGCATTTAGTCTGACCATAGACAAAACTTCGTCCCGATACATGCAGGTATAGGGGGTGTAGCATAAAAGAAAGTGTGCGCATAATTGGACAAAACCGTTATTTCTTCACGTAGCTTTTTTTTTGTGAGAAGTTCTCTATGCAGTCGTCCTTCAGCGTCGAGCGATGTTCGCTATCGCTAGTAAAATTGTAAAAGCCGGTAAGGAAATTCACGTACTATGCGCACCATATTATGGAGTGTAGAGTTAAAGAGAACCATCTGTATACACAGTGCAAGCACTGTTACTTCACGTTGGTTTTCTGTGAGAGGGTGGTAGTACCCCGCGCGTCGGGCGAGCCGACCCATTCATGCTGAAACCAGTCATAGCTTCAGCGTAGCTCTACCACCTACAAAATTCACTATAAAATTTACGCAGTGAATTCTCCCCAAGAATTCCTGATATTGAGCCCTTTCAAAAGTAACTACGGCACTGACTTATATCACACAGATTTATTAAAACGGATTGGTCCTTACCTTTTATATACATCGCTCCGTTCATATAAAACCAGTCGCTTTATAAAAGATTTCACATTCGCGTCATTTATCGCGTTGTTTATCGTAATATATATTAAAAAAAAGTGATTGAATAAAAATAACGATATGGACTAAAATTTACATCATACATTATCTACGTTGCAACTGAAACGGTTTATACCTTCTACGGTTTATTTTATATATACTACTTAACCTATACCAGTACAAGTACAAACTAGTACTAGTACAAAGTACTATCCCATTTTAATTTACTTCTATTAAATTGTATCATTACTGCTTAGTCCCTATAGAAAAGCGCAATCATACATAGCCTAAATGATAATCCAGGACTTCCTCTATCTACTAGTAAAGTCACGTCAAAATCGGTATAGCTGTTTCTGAAATTAACACTTGAATTTTATCTGTACATGTAGATTTGTATACGTAGACGCAATCAGTTCGAGGATAATGAAAAGCGCCAACACTACAACGTTAAAGCTGAAACGCCTACTAGGGGACTGTGGAGTCCGGCCTCGCAATTATGTATTTCACAGAGCAATGCGCCAGCAGACCTGTCAAAATATCGACTTCGAAGTGGCCAACTCAGATTAAGTACCAATCATAAACAAGCTTTAGTAGGGTAACGATAGTACTGTCTCTGTACACGTAAAACAATGCGATGATTGAAGCGGTGATATTGTTAGCGTGTTCGGGTATTGCATCGATCGACGGAGGTTCAAATCCTTATGAATGAGCCGGAGGTTTCGAGCACTTTAGAGCCAGTCCCCCTCTAGGTTTACCGTATTTACCATATCAGACCAGACAGACAGATCTCAGACATCAAATAGGATTACGGTCAAACGCTAAACCCTATGCAATATTTAAAAAAAAACAGAATATGTCGTAAAGACACACGACAGAAGTGAAAATTTTGTACTACAGGGAAACATTTTAATTAAAAGAAAATACAACATAAAGCTAACGTCACGCTGTTCCTAAGCGGGCTTCAATCCAAGTACTGACCGCACACGACGTTTCTTAACTACGACAATCGGACGAGAACCGGTGTTTGTAACACTTTACCCTACAATGTTTACCTCTACCCCCTTTCGCCACACAAAAAAGTTGCCGATTCAGAATTTTAAAGCTTCACTTAAAAAAAATAAAAACAAATCTAGTTACGAGTAAACGTATAGGAAATCGTTTTGTAGATCGTTGGTTCGTTCCGGCTCGAAGGACCATGAATATAATATTAGTAAGCAGTGAGATACGACCTTCAACCGCTAATGGTTAATAGTGAGCTCTGGTATGAAATCGCTTATTGTTGTTTCTAATATACATTGCATATACATTGCTATTTATACTCAGTATGTGAAGGTACACAAGTAATATACTATATTAAATAGGAGTTCGGTTATGTTACTCCAAACTGTTACATACGTGAATTTACAGTGTTGGAGGCATTTCTGGTATCGCTTTGCTCTTACGGAATTTGTAATTGGGAAGCACGAGGTCGACCATCACTGCTGGTATTTCAATGAATACACTAATCACAAAGCCATGAGAGTTAAATCACCCAGTCCGAATGATTGCCCTTGTTGTCGAGCGTCAATAAAATGGATTGGTACTATGGTGTCGTACATTATATTATTATACCTAGCAATCCTATTTCTTTTTTATGTTTTATACTTGAGAAAGTTTGTGAGAGTAAATGTATGTTTACTCTTTCACCGAAATTACAAAACGAATTTTGACATGACTTTACAGTAATTTAGCTTACTAGATGATACGCGCGACTACGTCTGCATTGTCCTGCGCATGGGCACCACACCGGTTGCCCCATTTCTCCACGGCAGGAAATACACATCACTGAAGACGTAGTATTTATATAAATTATTGCTATTTAGTTTATATTCGATTCTTTTATATGAATATTATTGTTTTTTTTTTCAGATATAAGGGCCAATTATCTAAAAAGTTACACTAAATAAAAATATTGAAATCTATGGACTAGTTTTCGCACAACGCGCCCAAAATCGTAGACTAATATTTTATCTATACATCCAATATAAATGAAGTGCCTGTATTTAATATCAAAATAGCGACTTTTTACTGATTGGATATGAACGTATACACGACACTGATAACAAAAATACAATTTTTAAAATTTTTGTTTGTGTGTCTATCTGTTTGTTCCGGGTAATCTCCGTAACGGCTGGACCGATTTTGACAGAAATTTCATTGACGGATAGTTAAAATTACAGCGGGTGACATAGGCTACTTATTTTGGACTATAACCTACCTATGGCTTCGTTTGCAGTACTATCTCCAAAAAGTTTGAACCATTTTTCACGGAACTTTCACTAACAGATGGCTGATCTTATAGGAAGTAATTTACAATTATAAAGAAAGACGCATGCAGAGCTGCGGGCAACAGATAGTTTATATATAAGTAAGATAACTCCTAATAACACATAGACTGGCATTTATGAAGGCATTATTAAATTTAGCCAAAATATTGTAAGTGTTAAGTAAGTTCGAAAACATCCCGCCATCCGAGAGCTGTCTCGGTATGCGCTGCGTAAATTATTACAGTTACAACAATACAACAATGCTTTGTGTGATAATTAATAAATATACGAAAACCAGACAAAGTCGCGGGCGATAGTTTGTTTGACGGTTCGTCCTTTTTGCCACGGCAACGGAACAATGCGTGGGTAATATTTATATATACTTATAGTTTATAGGCTTGAGAGTGACAGGATACTTTTTACCCCGAAAAAAATGCATAATACTTGTGAGACATTTTATACGAGGGTAAAATGGCGGCATGCAGTTAGCCTTATTAACGATTCCGCCACGTTTCTATTACACCAGGCAGAAGAAATGGAGCAGTATTAATTGTTGTTTTTTTTTTTTATATCGGGATTGCCAGAAGTAAGTTTACGGTCCGCCTGAGAATAAGCGGTCACCGTAGCATGTGGAGACCCTCATCATCAGAAGCGTGATCGCCGTCTCTTTAAAAATCTGATCTGACTTCCCAATGAAAAAAGGCTACAGTAGTCTTTTAAATTATTGAGACATCATTAGTGACACTTCCGTTCATCATATATTTTATCATTTATTTAGTTATATTTTAGTAAATTAAGTTAAAGTTACTATAAGGCTGATATAATCATAAAAGCCCCGTAAAAAAAATATATTCGTCTGGGAAAATCGTATCAGGGTAACCTCCTATCGTAATTAAAGCGTTCTTTGGACGAAGTTGCTCTAAAACCGGAGATTCCGTTACTATTTTGATACCATATTGTTAGGATAGTCTCCCTGTCTGATCATTCATACATCTCACGTGTCGAACTTAAATACAGCTCAAGCCGAGATCTAGTCACTTTAGCACCATTACACTAATTGCCTAATGGCAATTACTAATGGGCTGAATGGCTTCCGCGCTCTGCATCCAATCCGATGAAGTCTGTAAAGGCCCCTCAGACCAAGAGCGACAGTCAAGTCCATAAAAAAAAAACATTATTTTTTGCCTTGTAAAAAAATGTATATTACAATCTTCTCTTTATAAAAAAGCCTCTGC
Organism: Antheraea assamensis; assembly: GCA_035772565.1. NCBI lineage: Eukaryota > Metazoa > Arthropoda > Insecta > Lepidoptera > Saturniidae > Antheraea > Antheraea assamensis. The sequence goes on along the minus strand of JAQQSE010000135.1, from coordinate 279,526 downwards.
TCATTACGATAGCAATAATTTACAATAAAACCTACAAAATACTTCTACTTCATACATTTTTACAGTCATATCCCTCCTATAGTTCAGAGAAGTAAATGGGATTGGCAGACTATTGATGCTTTTTCATAGGATGACTACATTGTAGCTGTAATTTTCTCAATTGAAGCCTTCGTGGCTCTTTAACGACAATACATAATGGAGTAGCTCACAAGTTTTCAAATATACTTCTTCACTAGCCCATATAAATAATATGAAATAATGTCGGTATCCGCGTCCGTCTATCCCTTTAGGTCTTCTAAACTATGTAAATTGTTATAGTACAGTTTCACACTATCATATAGACAACTTCTACAAAGGTTTACATTTGGAATACGTGTGTTACATTACATTTACATTAATGCATTATTAATAGAAAGTAGAGAAAAATGCACGTATGCAATATAAATGTAAATACAAATATTTTTTCTGACGCCTCTTAAACCCTGTGAAATATATCAGTCATTTACTATAGAATTCTATACCATACAAACGCCCACGGAAAAATCGGCGATTATCTAAAACCGCCGTCAGTAAACAGTTTTTATTGTAGTCCGGTGAAACTGTAGAGGCCTTGCCAGGTCAACAGTGTAGTCAGTTCGAAACAAAAAAGGTTTATTGTTTACATATTTATTACAAAATAATGGGTTATTTGTATCCGTATTAAGACGGGGCGAGTCGCTAGTGTTATAAACGCGAAACTAACTTGGTCTGTTTGTTACCTTTTCAGAATTAAACCTTTGTACCGATCGTATAACTAGTGACAATCTGAGACCTGGAGAAGAATGTATGCTACTCTTCTCATTCTGTATATACGGAAATACGCGCAAATGTGGACACAAGAATGAGATGGGTTTAATATTGAGTAAATATCCTCGTTAGCCAACAATGTACCGAAACGAGAGAAATCTATTTATTTTTAGAACTCATAATGATTTTTAAGCATTTCTTTCATGTGTATCGTTTATCTGAATATTTGATTATTTAAGGTTTCACTTCTACCGCGTGTGAACTGCACACATGTTTTTTTTTTCTACTGATCAAATGTGTTAATTCCTTTTGTGTTATCAGGTACATTCTAATAACTATAAACCATATTATAAGCAACAATGTCAACTGTAATATACTCAAGACTTGTACATAACATACTAGAACACGAATACAAAAAAAAAGTTGGCCGCAAATGCGTTGAAATCTTTTACGGGTGCCGGCACTGTTTCGTGATGTCTGGTCTTTGGAAGGTCCCCAGAGACGTTTCTAGAATTAATTGCTCACTGAACACTTACCGTTGGCAACCCAAACAGAACGTGTGCAATTTACAATATTGTACTGGCAACTTTTCTCTTTTCCTTTTCACGGCTTACCGTTTCAGACAAACATGTGTCTTATAATAATTCGAATATATTTAAATTAACAAAAGTTCTTCCTCTTATCAATAATAGAACACAGCGACATAAGCAATAAGGAAGCTGCACACTTACGGCGAGAACATTTACCTACTTGTGTTGAGTTGAAAACCTAGATAAATTGTTTCCTATTATAATCCGATGTTATGAAAAGAGAGACAGTGGTAGTTTTTTTTTTAATGTCACGTACACGCAGGCACATGAAATTTGGGTGTATCAACATTTTATCGACGCTTGAATTTCAATGAACTTCAAAGAATACTTAGGCAATAAAATCTTTACTGGTATTTTACGTTAGTTCACAATAATCCTTTTAATAAATTATGAACCGTTGTGAATTATTCTGCTGTTTGACAATTTGTTGTTTTGTATCGTACTGCAATTCGTAACAACGACACGACAAAGACATGAATAATCGCTATTTGTAGTGATTCAGTCTGAGTCACGTGATTTGCTCTCCCTTTCACAACTATTGGTTGTTGCATAATGCTCGCGCATATTCACGCGGTACGATAACGTAGGTAAATCGTTGTCATCTCTACAAAAATAAAATAAGAGAGGTCTGCCGTTGTACGCCCATCAGGCAAAAACTAGTGGATGATAGGTTTTAATCAATTCTTTTAGTTTCTCTTAATATATATATGGTCCTTATCTCGAAAAAAAAAATTACGATATCTTCATTTAATATCCAATTATGAACGTTTTTAAGATACTGCTATTTATATAAGTACTACGCATTCGGCAATGTGTATTTTTTTGGCGTGAAGTAAGGTAAGTATAAGTACTACGCATTCGGCAATCTGTATTTTTTTGGCGTGAAATAAGGCAAGTATAAGTACTACGCGTTCGGCAATATGTATTTTTTTGGCGTGAAGTAAGGCAAGTATAAGTACTACGCGTTCGGCAATGTGTATTTTCTTGGTGTGAAGTAAGGCAAGTATAAGTACTACGCGTTCGGCAATGTGTATTTTTTTGGCGTGAAGTAAGGCAAGTATAAGTAGGTACTACATGTTCGGCTATGTGTATTTTCTTGGCGTGAAGTAAGGCAAGTATAAGTGCTACGCATTCGGCCATGTGTATTTTCTTGGCGTGAATTAAGGCAAGTATAAGAAGTACTACGCGTTCGGCAATGTGTATTTTCTTGGCGTGAAGTAAGGCAAGTATAAGTACTACGCATTCGGCATGTGTATTTTCTTGGCGTGAAGTAAGGCAAGCACTGTGATACGCAGAACAACACACACTAAGTCGCGAGTATCAGTTACTTATGAACAATAATAATGGATAGTCAACAGCAGAACAATGATGTCAACAATTATTTGTTATCTATTCCATGGTGTAGTGCATTACTTTATTAGTTATATATATATATACATATATATTTATATAACAATGACATTGACAACAATAACAAAGTAAATTTGATATTTTTGTCCAAATAAAAAAAAAATATTTACCACAAGTCATAAGGTACTAATTTTTCAATGTTTATTTAAAAACTTATGCAAATGCAACATAAATTATTATTATAGAATGAATGGTTAATAAATAAAATATATTTGCCAAATGTATAATATAATATATCATTTCAGAACGTCTGCACGCACCTATTAGGTTTTTTTTTGTTTTGTTTGTATTTATCAGGACACAGATTGTATAAAAGAAGACGTTTGAAAAATCGTATGCAAAAGTGGAAAAATTGGGTTAAAAATCTCCATATAAAAAAGTGAGTCGAGAAGACAGCGGGGAGAGGTCTTTGAAAAATACTGACAGAATTGACAGTTAGACGTTCGAATGTTTAATTGCCATTTTATTTGATTACATGGTCGCACTGTAAAGGGAGGATGTAGTGTCGATTTCTTAGTTAGTACAGCCGTGGGTAATATTTTTTTTTTATCGAATTGACCTACACTGTTGGCCTGGCAAAGCCGCTACAGTTCCACCGGACTAAGCCGTGGGCAAATGGGACGGGGAACTAGTACTTAGTAGATTATTTAGGTACGGAATTTATGGTGCGTACCACTACAATCCATAGTTTTTCTTTTAATAATTAGTAGGATTTCGCATTTGAACACAATCTCGTCTAATATTAAATGACAACGTGCTGAAAGACAGTGACATGTTAAGCCTAGAGGAGAGTGTCTCTCCAGCACTGCTGCTGCCGGAACACACCCACAGTGTTTGGCGACAGATCTTCAACTAATGAGTGGTAGTTAGCCACGCGAGCTTAGAGGAAACCTTACCACCGTAATATAGCATCATCACGATGTTTTCCTTCACCGAAAACGTATATCGGCGTTAACAATCGAAACCGATTCAAATCTTATACTAAAATTACGACCGTCTTTTTGATTGAACGGGGAAGTCTCTGCAAATACCAATCAGATTTGAAAAATCCTTTTTTTTATTTCAAAGCCCGTTTATTACGGAAGATTTATTATTATAGCCTATTAACATCATACTGCGACGTATGCAAATTATAGGTGAGAAATTACGCTATACGATAATGAAGTAATAGTGCAGGTTTGCGGTGTAAACATTCGAGGTGAACCGAGCATCACCGAGTGTGACCGAACTGTGAATACCTATGGCAACGTGCTACCATGCCACGCGACTTAATCGCCAGGTTCGCTCCCTACACAACTGTTTCAGTTCATATGGAATCTGTTTAAACTCGCCTAAACTACGTAGACAATAAATCAAAATCTTAAAGAAGTGTGAAACCGAGAAGCGTGACTAGTGCCTAAATAAAATAAAATCGATTATTTTACAGTTTACAGTGAGAAAAGTTTTACTAATCAACATTTTTAACTGGCTTTGGGTTCCAGCTCTGAATGCTTCAAACAACACTGCAGCATACGTTCGGCAAATCAATCATGAAAATTGCCGTACCCGATTGCTTTTTTAATTTTTATTCAAAGTAAATAATTTGGTACTATCATTGTTACTATAACCCACCACTAAGAGGCTCTAGATTATATTTTATTATATAACGTGGACGAAATCGAGGGTTTTTGCTATTTAAGTATAAATGTATTTAGACATAAATATATTTATGTGCACAGTTTCTTGAATACTTTCACCCTTAATGTGTATATTATATATGTACTTACAACAATTAAACCATATTAATTAATATATATTATATAGGAACAGTTGGTATGTGACGTCATAAGTAAATAATAGGATAAAGATTGGATAATAAATGCATTTAAGTTATCTTCTTTTATCTTACTACGGATTTATAACTGCCACTGAAACGTCAATTTTGTTTAAACATACCGCTGTTTTATTTCAATATAATATTTATAACAGCTACCGCCATCTTACGGAGACAATCGTATTTACGAACACAGTCACAAAGCTATGTTAGTATAAAATAGTGACATCTATTGGCACTCAATGAAACAATAAAAATCATTTTTATTTAAAAATAAAGTATTTTTCAATTCGACAGGAAATTAGTTACTTTATATAGATAAATTAAAAAAAGGATTATAGTATTGTTTATAACACATATAAAATATACATTTATCTAAATAATACAATTTACTCAATAAGTAATGAGATTGTAGTGATAATAGCTTTACTACAAGCAAACAAAATTTCCTAAGGCATATCTATTCATTCGAGTCTTGAAGAAAAATCGTATTACCTACATTTCTTACTTGTATTTAATATTACAATAGACACTCTTCACTTAAAATTAAGTACTTAAGTAGACATATACACATACATCACATAACAATCATTACTTACCTTGAAATGTTGATGTGCTGCCTGTTCCTCAGCCTCAAACTTATGCTTTATGTTCTCGATCCTCATTTGTTTCAGGTTACCGGCCACGTCGATCCTGTATAAATATGAACATATCTCATCAGACGCAGATTCTTAAATGTACCTCATATAGACTAAACAAACCACCGCCTATGTTATTTTCAGACTAGCAGCCAAGCAAGTCCCAATTATAACATCGCAATTGAAAAATAATACTGTAAATATAATATTTTACTAACATATTTGAACTAATTTAAAGTTACCAAAACCAACAACATTAATAAACAAATTTATCTATTTTCACAGTTGTGTCTCATTTTTATGGTTTCCCTACTTTACCTATCATCTCCTTACTTTGGCATCTTCGATTTTACGAGTTCCATGAGTTATAAAATTCAAAATAAGTAATAAGTATCTCCTCATGTATGTGTTTGTGTTTGAAATTATACCCCTCTTGGCGAGTTTCCGAAAAACGATGAGAGTGAATTTTGGCCGACACCTAAAAAAGCGACACTATAAAGTTGCTTACTAATTGTCTGTCAAGTTTTCATGAGAACTGGTAACTACATTAATCTACAATGTTAATATCAAAGGAGATAAAAAATATATTCATATATAAATATACATATGTATGTATTCGTACATGATTTTATATTATATATGGTGGTGAATAATAATTAATTGTGAGAATCCTTGACAAAGTAGTTTTTTATATACTATATACTTTTTTAAATGGGTTTGTAGATTAGACATTAACTGTCAGCATGTATACTTCTTATTTGCTTACATTATAAATTAGTATCATTACATTATTTTTTGATAAAAACTTTATTCCACTTCTTCTTGGTATCTTACTTGATTCTGTATACAGAAAGACTTTTTAACGGAGGTAAAATTAATTTATTATAGCATTAAATTAAATGTTGTTTTTTTAAGTACACACATATTTTTGTGATTATTTTTTTTAATTATGTTATTCGACCATACATTTTGTAGTATTAGTAGATCTTGTAAACTATAATTGATTTATTGTGGAAATTATGGTAAGTGTGAAATTATTTATATCTCCAAGTTTATTATGGTTACACCTTACAGTTGATAGAGTCAATGATTAAGCTCAGACATGTTAGAAATAAATAACATTACTATGGAACTTTAAAGTAAGAAAATGAAACAGAATACCTAATTTTCATATTTTCTTGAAGTCTTCGTAATGGTCCAAGATATTCAGGGGAGCGACCACCTCTAACCTCTGCCAGCTGATGTTCCACCTGTTTGACACTCTCACAATACAGCTGTTCACGGAGTACTGTGAATTGTCTTTCCAGGTTTGCTGCAATTAATTAAAATTTATTTTATACCAAATTATTAAATACATGTACAAATATATAAAACATATTTGTTACTTATAACATGTCTCTTATAACAACAAACTCATGAAAGTAAACTAAAAGGATAATCTTTGCAAACAAAAAAAGAAAGTAGACACTATGAAGGGAGTCATGATAATAGTAACTCAGTGCTTGCTTGATAGTTCTCATGATATTCATTTGTACCTAAACTATTTAAGGGTTGACTTCTACTTTTTACAACTTTGTTACTACTACTCACCCCCCGCAACCCTTTAACCAATTTTTTATTAACTCTATTAAATCTTTACCCATGGAGAAACATAATCATATGTAGGTTATATAGATAAAATCTTCTATCTGCCAATAAAAGTCTTGTCAAAATCTGTAAAACTACTACAAAGAACAGCCCAAACAAACCACAGACTTGTAATTTAATGTACAAGCATAAATTATGATTAGGCAGAGTACAAACTGCAATTAAAGTTACAAAAAAAATATAATTTAACTTTCAAAAACTATATTGTAATATTACTGTACAAATATATTGTACTACATATGTGTATCACATATATATGATAAAAAATGTTATTTCTTATTCAATTGTATGATTTTTATTTTGTTATCATTCTTAGTAGCTTTAAAGTATATCAATACATTACAACAATATTTCCAATTGATTTCTTAGTGTACATCTGAGACTAGTGCTGCATAATTTATTAATATTTTATCTTATAAGGATATTCTAAGTAAAAAATTGTATTAATGTGACATAAATATTTTATCCATTTAATAACTGGTTATTACATACTTGTATTTGTGTTAGCTGACACTACCTAATCAAATTAAATGAAACATAAATCAAAAATATATACATTTCCTTTCCCTATAAGAAAACTGTATTTTGAAACACTATTTAGATTGTACAAGTGTCATTTACAAATTGATATAATACAAGAAAACGGTATTTCCCCAAAAGCTACAATAAAAGCAAAAAGAATTATAATAAAGTATGTGCATTTGTAATAATTATTCTGTGATAAATTGCTATTTTTTTATAAAGAATAATAAAATTGTTTTGTAAACATAACCTCAAAGTGTGTTTACAAATACAAACCCAAGTTGTCGAGACATTCATTTCGCCGCCTCTCACACTCGCTCTCATCCATCTCCGAGGAGTCATCGGAGTCTGGTTCATCGGCTTCCTCGGCACTGGAATCTCGGTCAGGGCCTCTAGAAGAACCGCCAGAGCGTTCTGTATCACCTCCCGATAAATCTCCATCAGGATCACTATCACCTTCCACTTTCATCGACGGCATAATGACGAAGTTAAAATTAATGGTGACGTATATTAAAAACAGTTCGTTTAAATTTTTGAGAAAACTGTCGATTTTCGCTCCCTTCCTTCTAATCACAATACGTAAAATGTCAAACGTCAAAAGATGAAAACAAATGTCAAATTCCCGCCCGCAATGTCATTTAGTGTTGCCATTGCAATTAATATATTAATAAGTTCAGAGTTTATAAAAAATGAACATTATAATATTCTTCAAACCTAAGCATGGTCGGCAGAACATGTTTTCCTTTTTTCAGTCTCCTTCGTCAGATATCATCCCAGTATTCTCACTTTTTATACATATATCATTTTTCACGCTATCCACCCATACCTTTTTCGGTCCTCCTTTATTCTTACATCCATCCATCTACTTACCCAAAACTTTTGTAATTACGTGACTTTTATCTTTAATCATAACATACCCGTACCATGCTAACCTATTACTCCTCAACTCTTCTTTCACTGGTGCTATTTTTAAACTTTTTCTAATATACTCGTTCTTAATATTGTTCATTCTGGTTACACAACACATCCATCTTAGCATCCGCATGTGTGCCAAATGTAATCTTTACTCATCCGACTCTTTCGTAGACCACACATAACAAGATGGAGCAAATAACGGCTGAAAGCTGATCTTTGGTGCAAACCTATTACCATATGGAAATTGTCGGTAACTCCAGCCTCGGACCTAACGTATGTTTTGGCTTAAGTGTACATACGACAAATAAGTTGTAGATACTTCCCAGGTAGTCTTTTCTTATTCCAATTCTAGTCCCAATGCATATTAACAATTTACCGGACTATAGGTTTAAGCGCCATGTCAAGTAGGTTTTGGTGCCAAAAGGCTATTGTAGGGTGGTTCAGTATGTGAACGATGGCGATGTCTGGTTTAAGACCTCTCTTTGTGCCTCTACTATAAACAGTTCTAACGATAATGCATTTTTGAAATATGTGTATGTTAAAAAGGTAAACACAATAAAGTTTCTTGCCGGTTCTTCTCTAAGACATGGTTGTTCCGAACTGGTGGTGGTTTTTGAGGTTCATAAGCGCTTATATTGAATAAAATATATTTAATTTTATTGTGTACAGATAAGTCGACGTATTTATATATATATATATATATATATATATATATATATATATATATATATATATATATACGTTACGACGTTTATATATATGTGTATATATATATAATTAGTTATCTACGAGATTTTACATCTTAAAATACATACAAAAAAGTTCTTGATGGTATATGTCTATATATAAATGATAACTCTAAGTAATATTGTTATTTTTTACATTTTAGCAAAACCAGGACGGGTCGCTAGTTCTAGACATAAATAAAAGGTGTCAGTATTGCTAATAGATACGCTCAATACTACTTGCGTCTATATTTTATCGGTATTTTAAAAATAATTTAAATTTAATTCGAACTCAAGTATTGCAGTCATTAGCAGGGCTTCTCCTACGAAGTTTGGTATACGAATGGTAGAACTAATAGGAATTCTACCGCAGAAACCTTGCCATCTATTACTTAATCTTTATCTATGCGAATTAAAATACGGACCGCAATTCACAGCATCGTAATACGCACTAGCATTTAGTCCTCGATGTAGTATTGTATCTTACATTTATACTTAAATCATACCCTAAATGTAGTTCTTGAGCATGGATCATTTTTATTTGTATATTTTTTCGTAACATACGAATGAACTGAACTATATTTTACCACTTTTAGCTAAATTACAGAGTTACACTCATTGTGTAACCACAATAAGCTTAGCGTATAGCGTGAGAAACTTTTATTCACCACTAGCTGACCCGGCTAACTTCGTAACGCCTCACAGTCGATTCTTTAAATATATTTTTTTATACTTATTCTGCTATTCGCGACCATCGTATAAACATTGACATTCATATTTGTACGATACTAACGTCACTCAATTGTTTTGCTTTCCCGGAACACCTCTCCACTATCACTTAAACTTTATGCCATAGTATTAAAGTTCAAATTGAGTTTTAAGTATTATTACGAATCGTTTGTATGGGAGTATAGAAAAGTGTTGTTTTTAGACTTTTTCAGGCAATTTTTTTAATTTTTCTCTCCGTGAGATCCATACTTGTACTTGAAGGAATATTCTAAAAAAAGAATTAGCGAAATCGGTTCAGCTGTTCTCTAGATTTGCGCTTAGCAACACATTTAGCGATTCATTTTTATATTATAGATTAATTACATAATGTTGCCAACTTTTAAAGCACGCTTTATGTATGAAGAAATCGAGGTAATAGTAATTTAATATACCCATTTAATGCAATATAATTATTATTTCATTACTCGAACAATGTATATTAATAGTCTCATTTTACCTTCCGTCATGAAGTTATATTTAACCACTTAGTAGGTTAATAAAAGCCTTATATGCGTTATATAAATACGAAAGTATAAACCTGAAATCAATCAATATCGTAGAATAGCACAAGCAATAATTTTGTTTGGTTATTTAACAGAATTATGTGCCCAACGAAGAAGCAGGTAGCAACAATCAAGGACATGAATAAAACGCCTATTATCTGATATTAAATTTAATAGGTACTCTATTATTTACATTAAATTGTTCTCTATTAACATGTTATTTATAATTTTCACCATTTATTCAGTTGTTAATAAATTATATACAGGACTATTTATAAATTAGATAATATCAATACTGTGAAATCTCGACTAATACACAATACGATTGGTAATGTGCATAAAAAATGTTAAATAATTGGTCGTAGATCTTTTTTTAAATTAAATTCAGACGTTAATTATGCACAATATCAATTTTAATACACAGAACATGAAATAAATACCAGTTTTTAAATTTTAGCACCTCCACAATTCTACAGTTGATTTTTAACTTCAAATACATAACTTACATATTTATTGTAATAAGTTTTGCGATGAAATACACACACATATATGACACGATTCCGTCAAATAAATACATATAACAACAACATGGAATGTTTCTACTAAATTCCCTTGTAAATGACAAAAATTTACATTTGATACACGAGTCGAAGAAAATCAAAACCGATAAAAATGTAAGTGTCATTGGTCAATACAAAAAAAAAACTAATTTTAATTATATCCATATATAATCATGGGGAATATTTTATCTCAGAGTAAATTTAAGTCGATCAACTTCGACAAAAATGACAACTAATTTCTATGTTGCCATATATTATTTAGCTCATTTTTAAAACCGTTCCTACTTTGCCAACTTTGCTTTTATAGGGCTCTTATGAGTCGTATTATAATTTTGGGTAGGCCTACTCGTAATATGCTACGTACATGTTTACCATTTACAAGAAATTTAACAAATCAAGTACATCAATTATATATGTAATAAAAATAATTGTGATTATCATAAAAAGAAAATTCAACCTACAGTTCGTCGTGGTTTTATATATTTGGCACTAAATTATTTGGAACGCCCAATGGTATTCATATAATTAGACGATATAAGTGTTATGAAACTAATGAAATATTATCTGAAAATTTAGAACATTGATTTCATTAATATTGTGTTCAATAAATATTCGATTCGCCATTTAATAATGTCAAAATCAAAGTACACCGAATTTTGCTTTTTGGATTTCCCGGAATACACAATTATGTTATTTAGGATACCTAAAATCGGGTTGTACATCCAAAAGAGGCTTTTTCGGCGTTCTCTAATTACAATAAGAAAGGTAAAAAGTTCAAATTTTCATAGAAAGCGGTAGTCTATAGGTATACGTTTAAAATGGTAAATTTGCCAAAATGGAAAATTTAATTGGCAAAAATGTTAATTGAAAGAGGTATACTATAAAAAACAGATATGTCGTTGTACAGTAGGTAATATTTTTTTTGATTATAAGGATATAAAATATTGCTTTACTACTCACTATCATAGCAGTGTAACTTTATTTCATTTGTTACTTACTATTCATTTGCTACTGCCGAGTCACATCCTTAGCGAGAAACCCTCAAGAAGACTACAGGAGAAAAATTTCAAAAAATCCTATTATAACTACCATTACAAATTTGGCAATAGAGAAATATTTTATTGTTTATTCATCGTATTTTTAATTTATATAATAACTATCTATTTTAATTATTATTATTATTAGTTTTCATTTATTTTGGAAACTATAAATTCCACCGCATTATTGTAGGTATAGCAATACATTTAGTTTTTGAAACTTTAACAACTTCGAACACTTTCAATAATTTCACTTTCAATTATTTACGATTGGCAACACTTATGCGTCAAATGGAACAATGAAAATTACGAAATATATTTTATAAAAGATGAAATTTCTTAAGATTTTACACATTTACATAGAGATAAAATATAACTGAATTTTTGAAAACAGTCTTATGACAAAGTAATTATATTATTGTTCTTTTTTCATATCTATAAAGACTTTACGTAATGAAATATTTATTATTTTTATCTCTTCCAAGGTTTTTCCGTAGCTACCTCGTAATAATTAATGTACATAGTTTATGTCATAAGATATTCTAGTAAACATCAAACATTTTAAGGAAAGGGGTCGCTTGGTATTTCGTGAAATATAATAAATTTTTATCCACATATGCATGCATATCAAATTTTTTATATTTGCACAAAAAAATTATGCTCGAACATTAGAGAGTTTAAAGAGCCTAGGTTCCTCAGAGTCGCACAGAGCAAAGAATTACTACTGTGAAAAGTATAAAGAAGAAAACATTTCACTAGACACGTCAGTTCAGTTTTAACAATTGTCCAACATTACAAAATTTTATCCTTTATGTAAATACATTTTCAGTGATAACGAAAATTATAATTACAAGTCAAAAATGTTAGTAGATTTATAATTGCACATAAGGCTTCTTTACAATATTCTGATACGAAATCAAGGGTTGCCGTGTACAATACTCTAATATTGAACAAAAATATATAATATAGCTATAGAACAATTGAAAAGCAATTACAACATTTTTGTAAACTCATCTAAATTAATTTAATAATCTTTTTCCCGTTCGATACCCTTCACGAAGGATTTTTAAATTTAATCTATAATTCAAACAAACAATGGCAACCCTAACTACATTTTTTACTAGCAAACACTAAATCCTACCGTGATGTTTGAATGCATTGGAATAAACGATTTAATTACAAATTCCATCCTAAAATAATATCGATTTACACTTATGTAACATGTGGAAAAAAATTATACAGGAAATTTACAATAAATGCCTCGTGAACGGTGACTAGTTGATTATCGCGATTTTATTTACGCGAATATATCACATAGGCTCTCACAGAAAAATAACTGTCTACAATATATTTTACGCAAAAAACTAAACCATTTTCACGTTCGTTTCGTTTAAATACACTTTCATGAACTAAACGATTTTGGGAACACATTGCTAAATTCTAAACTCTCGTCCAATCGAGTAACACGTGCGTTACGCGTCGAGTCTACTCTCGAGGTATAATCCATCGTACTTTTCCATATAACAAACGTCCAACAAATAGAAAAGCAAATGTAAAACCATTTGCGTTAATAAACCGAAAATCGATACAATTTTGAACATAATACGGTAATCCGTTACGAGTAGTGTTACATGAACACTGACGTCATCGGGCGTATTCGTGATGCATCGCTCGTTTGGTTCGCGGGTGTCGAGCCGTTTCAGTCTTAAAGTTGCGTTGGATGCAACTCCGTGCATTTCTCGCTAGGTATGCTTGAGCCAGTGCGCGGGCACCCATTGCGGCTCGCGCTCGAGGCTGTTGACCTCGTTCAGCAGCTGTTGGTACGCGCGTTGCGTGTCGTTGTTTATTATAATCATGTCGAATAAATGGCCCCATCTTAGTTCCATATCCCTTGCTGTCGCGATTATCTCTTTTAATTCTTCCTCCTGTAAAATATATAAAAATCATATATTCAATGAAGTGAAACATGTTATATGCAACGTTAAAATGGTTGTCTCCGTGTCATTTTTAGCGAAATAGGGATAGAAATAGTTACTTCATGAGAAAGAGAGAGAATGATGAAGAACTGTGCAAATAGTTGACCAATAGATGTGTGCGATTGAACAAGACCGCGTTACACCACGAAGAAGGTCGTATGTGGACTAGTGTACAAAATTCGAATATTTTGAATTATTTTATTAGTCAGTGAGTCTGATTAGTACAGTGATTTTTTTAAGTTACATAATTTATATTATAACATTATATGCGCAATGTAAGCAAACGCTGACAGTCTATAAATAAAATGAAACTAAGAAAGCTTAATAATAAGATAAATATAGAAACTTTAGGTAGAATATTAATCTGTTATATAATCGTTTTTCATTTTTGTTTCATAAACTTGGGTTATTTACCGCTATATTAGATACTATCAGAGGAATTTTGAGAATTAAGTTATTATTCATAAGTGAAATGAATCATAAATAACTAGCAGGCCCGGCGGACGTTGTCCTGCCCTGATAATAAAAAAAAGGTATATACTTATGAGCATGAAACGCTTCAAGCGGTTTGACTTATTCCGATTCATTCAACAATTATCATTAAAAACCTTGACAAATTGTATACCTAAACCATTCCCATGAATGATTCTATATATTGGTGAAGAACGCATTACAATCCGTTCAGTAATTTTTAAGTTTATCGCGAACATCCAGACAGACAGACAGACGCGGCGGACGACATTGTTTTATAATATGTATTGATATAATGGAATATGAATTCTGAGATGTCATAAAAAACTCTCTGGAAAATTCTTACGACGGTGCATCCATTTGGTTAAAGCACAGATAACACCCGAAGTCGCTAATTCTAAAATATGAAAATTTTATCTATTTATGTAGTAATAGCCTTTAATAACGAGGAGTGTTCGCGAATGTAGGAAAAGAAGAAGTTTATTATAGCAATCACCAATAAAGGAACATGTTAGAATAAAAGGCGAATACCTTAAAAGCTTCTCCGTTTCTAATCTTCTTCTGTCGAAGTTTTCGAGGCTCGGCGGCGCTACGAACACCGTGTACGGTTTCAAATCGGACCCTCGGAGGATTTTCAACGACTGCGGATGGAGGTTCAAGACGCATATCTTCCCGGAGTTGACTACCTCTCGTATCGCTTCTAATGACGTGCCTGAAAAAGAACATCCTTACTTTTTAGATTTTACTAGCTACGCGTCCCGGCTTCGCACGGGAATAAATCAGATTAAGCCACCCCTTTACGATGTAGTACGATCATGTAAAGAAATAAAACGGCAAGTGAACATCAATCAATCTATCAATTCTGTCACTATTTTCTTTATATTATCTTCTGTCGGGTTCCTTTTTTTAGTGAATTTTTTTTTTGCTTTCCCGTAAGATTTTTATGCAAACAATTTACTGACGATTACAAGCATACCAAAAATAAAATAGCCGTTCTGAAGTGATGCGCTTACATATTTTAGGTAAATGTTTTTTAATTATATAAATTTATTAATGTAAGAACGTCTGATATAATTCTTACCCACAGGTTTATACGATATGGTTGTTTTACATATCCGCAATGGTTTTGAAAGTCCTTGAAGCGCTATTAAGGAGTTACGTAATGTATTCTCGTAACGTCAGACTTCAGAGTGACGGAAGCGTAACAACTACAGTCCGTTTACGCAATTTCCGTTTTCATGAATTTCAAAATTATTCCACTTCATCTTTTTATTTTATAATCTAATTTAGTTATATTAATAATTACAAGCTTTTTTAATCAATTCGTTTCGATGTTGTAATCGATATTATGTTTCTTACTCTTTCATTTGAGAATTTGTAGAAAATATGCTGTCATGGGTATTGAAGTTAAAGCGTAAGGAAATATTAGTGTACATCCGTGGCTGTCTGTGTGCATCTGTAGTTGTGTAAATAGCTGAAACCCACTCGTATCGCTATGCGCGTCTTTAGGTTTTATCGGCGACTTAACAATGTATACAAAAGTAAATAGAAAAACATGATAAAGGGTGAAATATCATCCAAAATCGCGCTTTTTCGAACTATATGCATGACGCACGGTGATGCATGGTGGTTATGATGAAATTTGGCATACACATTATCAGGAGTACAGAAAATACCATAGGAACAAATTCATGCAGAAAAAAAATGTATTCCCCAAGGAAATATCAAATTTACATTAACATTAGCGAAGCCGTAAGCAAATCATAGTTAGTTATATCAAAACTATAGTATTTAACGTATGAAGCCGCGTAATAATTAAGGCTACTGTTAAACTAAAAAAAAGTGAATTTCAAGCGTGCTTAAGGGCAACACGTACAATTGATTGTACATTTGATCACTATAATACCTTTTGTTAAATACCGATGGTAGTAAGCTTAATCCTAGGTAAAAACTTATTTTGAACGAGCACAAGTAAGTGTCTATGGTCTACTGAATATAATTTCACTGTGGTGTTATAATCTATGGGCATTTCGTCACATCATAAAATTAGATTGCCGTGTAAACAGTGATCTATAGATCGTTAGAAAGGAGTTTAAGATAAGGTTATGCGAGTTACCGTAATACGCCTTCTCGTACTCGCCGTGCTCTACGAATTTCCTATTGAGAATGTCGGCTTCGAACTGCGTGCGCGATATGAAGTGGTAGTCCTGTCCGGGAACCTCGTGCTCCTTGCGCGGCCGCGACGTGTCTGCAAACCCATCTCATCATTTAATCGATACATACATATACGTGTAACTCTTAAAGATTTATGCGGCGTACGCTGAGATAACTCTCAGTGTGTGTATGTTACCACACAAAATAAGTGAAGACTTCTTATATAAAACAAAACATAAATAACAAACGTTACGCGATGTTCCCAGGCGGTTATTCATCCAAGTAATGACCGCGCGCGACGTCGCTCAACTTCGGTGATAGCACGAGAACCGGTGCTTTCGACACAGTGTTTACCCCCACCATTTTTCGTTACACAAAAATGTTGCTAATCAGAATTTCAGAAGCTCTCCCATAAGAAGTTCCACTTCAATAATTTAGCTTATATGCTATCCTGATGTAAGCTTAGTTCACTAAAATTAATACGTTATTTGTAAACAACTCCTAAATAAATTAAAGTGGTTTTCGAATCCCATGTTAATTGACAATGCCATAATTTCAAATATCATTTTGTAATGAAGAAATACGAAATAGTAAATCTTATTTTTGTTATAATATTATGAAGATCTTTGTCGATTGTTTTGTAATAATTTTAAAGGTTTAAAAACTGCTTGTCCTGATGTCGCTTATAAGTAGAATTATGTGCACGTATATATTCTTTTGGTGTCACTTAATCTCGACAAAATAAATGCACTTTGCCTCGGTGGGAAGTAGAATCCAAAAATCACGGAGACCATCGATAGATGAGTTACAGACTGTGGTATTCGTCAAACATATATCACTAAATTTTTATACATATATATATATATAATTCTTTTGTGCCTGTCACGATTCTTCCTAAAAAAATGTGTCCTCGAATTTGGCTGGTTTAGATTCATAACTGAACCTGGTATGGCCTGGGTTTTTTTTTAATTTCTGGGTAAGACAACGTCTGCTGGATCTGGTAGTATTTTATACGAATGCGACTCACGGGGCACGGCGGCCGCGAACCTGGAGCCGTCCTCCATGAGGCGCTGGCGGAGCTCGTGGCGGCCGATGTTGGGGGGCCCGATGAGCACGATGGGGCGCTTGTGCGACGCGCGCGGGTAGTACAGCGCCACCTCCTCGTAAGTCAATATCTCCTCCTGTTCGTATTCTGGAATATTAAAATACATTGAATTTAGACCGCGTGGCTAAGGCGGGTGTCATTTAGTTATCTGTGTGCAAATTAAAGAATCGAAGCTGTGTCACATAAATATAGAGGCCGGAGCCGTGTCTGAAACTGTTTCGCGTGTGCACACCATTCTCAATGTCTATGAAGGCTTTCTTATCTGTACTTCTCCCAGTTTATAGGGCATAGAATTTATCTACGTACATAACTTTTTTTAAACAAATTATTTAAGTCACCGTGAATACACACACGTCTTTTAAACCCAATTTGAATGTTTTACTTATTTTAAAATATCCCTTAACGAGCTGGTCGTTACCGAAATAAAACTGTCGAAGGTGTTTTGGTGACAATTCAAAATGCATATTGCACTTCTGCGCAATAACCGAGAATTATATCGTGCTAACGGCAAGTCTATGGATAAAAATGAACACTGATAATTGATAGATCAACATTCCATTAAAAGTATCAAATAACTCCTTAACTCGGTTTTCCAATTATTTTGTTTTAGCAAAAGTGTTTTACGTCATGGCAAAAGAATCAAAAGTTTCCCGTTAACTAAAAATCGGAATTTCAATATAATTATTATCACTCATAGCAATGTGTCTTTTATTTTCAAAACACATTCATAAACCATTTCCTGTTTTGGTATGTTTTCTTTTTATTTATACTTTATAGGTAAACATTTTGACCACAATCTCATCTGATATTAAATGATGATGTGGTCTAAGATGGTAAGTCACGCTTAACCTAGAGGGTGTGACTGGGGTCAAGTGGGGATGAGATACTTGTACCTCGGAACCGCAGGGGGTGGACCCACAGGCGAATACAGTTCCCTTGTGGAGCCTTAGCCTGCCTCCCAAGACCGTCAGTGCGTGGTGAAGAGCCACATCCTACACGAGGTGACCCTGTCTAGCAGAACACTACGGATCTAGGCTAGAGAGCCGATAAACACTCCTGGGGCTCGGTTCCAGAACCGGGTCGGGGCGTATACCCCGGCAGACGGCGCCCCTCGCAGTACCCCTCTGCTTATCAGAGGGGACAGGGGATGGGGTAAGGACGGGCCTGCTTCGGTTCGCCCGTCAGAGGGTGGAGGGAGAAAACCTCCTTAAAAGTTACCGTGGGAGAAAACCACGTAAAAAAGTTACGGAGGGCAGTGCCTTCGGGCGGCGGGAAGGAGGAAACCTCGGTAAAAAGTCACCGTGGGAGAAAACCACGTTAAAAAGTTACAGACGGGTGTGCCTTCGGGCGGTGGGAGGGAGGAAACCTCGGTAAAAAGTCACCGTGGGAGAAAACCACGTTAAAAAGTTACAGACGGGTGTGCCTTCGGGCGGCGGGAGGGAGGAAACCTCGGTAAAAAGTCACCGTGGGAGGAAACCACGTTAAAAAGTGACAGAGGGACGGCCTTTGGGCGGAGGGAGAGGGAGAAATCCTCAAGAAAAAGTTACCGTGGGAGGAAACCACGTTAAAAAGTGACAGAGGGACGGCCTTTGGGCGGAGGGAGAGGGAGAAAACCTCAAGAAAAAGTTACCGTGGGAGGAAACCACGTTAAAAAGTGACAGAGGGGAGACCTTCGGGCGGAGGAAGAGGGAGAAAAACCTCATTAAAAAGTTCCTGTGGGAGGAAACCACATTAAAAAGTGACAGAGGGGTGGCCTTCGGGCGGAGGGAGAGGGAGAAAACCTCGTTAAAAAGTCACCGTGGTAGAAAACCACGTAAAAAAGTTACAGGTGGTGGTGGTTGGAGGGGGTGACCCCTTGACTGCCAAATCGGATCAAGGAGGGAAGGGGCTGGGGACCTGACTTTCCATTGCACGTTGGTTCGGTAGACGGGTAGGCAGCTTGACCGGGCTGTCGTCGTGGTCAGGGCGTTCGCGCTGGGCCTTGTCGCCGGGGTGGCATGGTGCTTGCTTGTTCGATCCCGTGCCACTCCATAGCGCGGCAGACGGTATCTTGTGGGTTTTTTTAGTTAGTAAGAGTCTGACACCCCACAGCTCCTCAGGGCTGTGGGTGTCCAATGGAGGATTTCTTCCCACATAAAAAAAAAAAAAAAAAAAAAAAGAGGGTGTGACTGGGTTTCAAGTGCAGCTGCCGGAACACACCAACAAGAGATGCTTGGCGACAGATTTCAACTTGAGGGTGGTAGCTAGTCAGGCGGATTTGGTAAAAGTCCTACCTGCATGGTATGGTTTGATTAGGATGTTTTGTTTGCCCGTGCGCCTAGTGTAAGTATGTTGCAATTACCGTCCCCGGTGGAGGTGGAGTAGAGCGGGTAGCCGGCCTCGCTGGTGGCCTTCTTGCCCTTCTTCTTCCGCGGCGGCTTCTTGGCGCAGAGCAGCGTCCCGCCCTTGCGCGGCTTCTCCCGCGCCGCCGCCTCGCCCGCCAGCGTCAGCTTCATCGACTCGCGTCTGGACACAAACGTACACGTACTAAATCATTATGCACCCACCCTTCTCACCCCACTCATAAACAATACACTGAGAAACATTTATATGGAACGACACACACAAAAACTATAACGCTTTTCCTTAAATCACGATTTCTACCATTATCCCCTGCCCGCAAGCCGCATTAAGAAACTATGATAATAAAAAACAAAATGGAGATATTGGACTTCAATCCATTATAACACGTCAAGTCTAAAGTGAATTTGATATCGTGCCTTTGAGTGCAGCGTAACGAACGTGAAGTGCCCTCTCTAGAAGACCTATCGGTTGGTATGTGGTTTGCTTGTTCACATGTTGCGTTCAGTCATGATGCTCGAGTGGCGAAACAGCTGGAATGCCAATTAGACTTCCGCAGATCCTGACCTCTGCGTGTACCAAAAAAATTTCAAAATTCGTGCACATTTACAAATTTTAAATTGGTAACACTATCGAGTGACGGCGAAAGAACTAATCGTAAAGTAAACTGAACCTGAGTTGAACTGAGTTGTCTTGTAGTATTACTGTAAGTGGGAAAATATGAAACAGTGAATTTATCGTCAACACGTCAAGGGCTGGCACAACTATTAGACCTAAACCTTGGCTCTGCGGTGAGTCTCTTACAGGCTGTTAAGCCCTTAAACTACTGAATAACTTCAAAATTAATCCATCAAAAGACTCCCACGATTATTATTCCACATGCAACTTTCTATGCAATTTAGAGAGTGTAAAGGTTGTTTAATTTAGTGGACGTACTGGTGCTGGAAGGCCTGGCTGGGTATGAGGCCGGCGAGGGTCTGGTCGTCCTCCCCCTCCCGGAACGCCTGCCACCAGTTCGGGTCCTCGCGGCTGATGACGTGCAGCACGTCGCCCTTCTGGAAACTTATACCTGAAATACCAAATGTTCAAATAAAATCAGACTGTAAATAACTCCATCGACAATTCGTTATTTGTATTCCCTAAAATAATTAGGGAATAGTTAATAGTTTGTCCTAACATAAGCACATAAGTAATGAAAACAACATAAAAAGTAAGACTCAAAGGATAAGTTTGTGTCAAAAAAAAACCAATAGTTTTTTTTCTAGGTTTTATATGAAAATTAAGTTACTTATAATTGGATATACTACTTAAATAATAAAAATATGTTTAGTGATAATTTCCTAGCCAAATTAAATTTTAAAAAGGATGGCTAATTTTCTTCCAAAAAAAATAATCATCTGACTTCAAAGACTTAAGTTCAGGAAATATTATGTACAATACTCAATTCCCTAGAAAATGATATCCCGATCTATATTTTATCAACTATATTTGTTGAGTTATGGGATAAAAATTATGACAAATATTTGTTTCATATGTTATATAGAATATTCTTACTAAGTTAATGCGCGATTTCTGAGTTATAAGGTCAAATTGGGAATTTATTTTAACTTAAAGGTACTTAATACTGGACCAGGTTTTGTTTTCCATAGTCTTGGAGCCATGTTTATATTCTATATACGCGTGTATTGAATGAGAATACATTTTGTTTCATAGCCAATGACGTCAAAGCTACTGAACGTATCAGTATCGGACTAGGTCCATTCAATGTGGGACTTTTCGAAGATGATCCTAGGCCATTTAATCTGGAGATCTGTAGTTCAGGTCTTTGTACCTTTTTCATATTCCAGACATAACATCGATTTTTGAGTCATCTTTACTTTTATAAAATGTATACTTTTCTTTTTGTTCTTTTTAAATATTGTATAGAATTAAGAATGTAAATCTAAATGTGAGGTCAAATAAATGCATTATTATTATTATTATTACTTACTTTTTCGATTCGATTGACTTTTTTCGAATATTTTAATGGGCAACTAACTAGGTGGGTGGAAATCAGTTAGTTGTATGTATATATGAATGAATGTGTATTGTAGAAAGCCTACCTAGCTCCCTGCAGGGGATGTAGACGTCGTCCTCGGGGTCGTAGTCGAAGTGCGCGCGCACGTGCAGCACGCGCGGCGCCGGCGAGTGCGCATGCGCGTGCGGGTGCGCGTGCGAGTGCGAGTGCGAGCGCGCGCGCGGCGCCAGCACGACGCTGAGCGTGCCCGAGAGCGCGCCCAGCACCTGGCACACCTCGTGCACGGACTTGCCGCGCATGCCCACGCCGTTCACCTCCAGCAGCTGCACCACGACACACATTCACATTTATAATATTTATAACATTACTAATTAACCACGACTTCCTCTGCATTATATACTATCTTAAATATATATTTTATATACAAAAGAAAAAATATAACAGAACATGGATGCAAAAAATTATACTTAATAAATTTCTTTACTCTTCTGTAGTATTTACAATTTTTTGTTTTTCAATTATTCTATACTGATAACATTTTGCATAATAAAAATTACTCTACACAATTCTGAGATGTCATAATACACTCTGCAAATGTTGACCAAGTGACCAATTATGACTTGACTCGGGAATACGATTATATTCTGATTTTTAATACATAACGGTGATATAAACTACAGTGACCATTTAACACCAAACCGTACGTACACCCCTGTTTAACATAAAAAAACGACAATAAATTTTCTTAATACACAGACTATATTTTCATTTGCTAAGGCTATGCGGTGAGAAACGTGGCCTCAATTTTATACTAATCATTTCCGTTCCTGATTAACATACGCTTATATTTTGTAATTAAGCTAATATTATCTCATACTAGTTTATATGATTTTACAGTAACATTTACTGTATTACTAGCTCCTCAATGTTTACTGCACTTAATTATTCTTGTGTCCCTAATTTACATACAAGTTAAACGTAAACTTTGACCACAATTTTGCTTGTATTATTATTATTATTCATTTACTCCCGAAACAACGAAGGTCCATGACATAAAAATATACAAAACTACCAAATATAATATATACATGTTTATATGCTAAACATACAAAGATTGTCTCTCGAATGTACCTAACAAAACAAACAAATGGTTGACGCCAAATCTTTTAATTTGAGAATGGTGACTAGTTAGGTGAACGCTTAGTTGCGCCTATCACGGCATATCGCTTTATCACCGAGCCGACCGATTGAAAATTTCATAATTAATGTACACTTACTCAACCAATGTTAAAAGCACCACCTCCTCCAGTAACTTTTAGTATTTATCTCAGATCATTTCTGTTGTTTATGACGAGGTAACAATTTTCCAAATATACTCACTTCATCACCTTCGTGTAACAATCCCGACTTCTCAGCCGCTCCTCCTCTTACTATCCTACCGATGATCACCGCCTCACCCTCATTTCTTACAGTAGCACCTGTAATAAAATAAAAATCGTTGAATCAAAAACCTAAAACTAGTGGCAATGTCTTTTGGTTAGTTTAAATAAACAGACTGCAACACAGCCAGGGCCTATTAAACAAATTCAATCGAGATTGGAGAGCGCTATCAGAAATTAGTCACTCATAGGCTACTAGTTGTGAGGATTAAATTGGAATGCAAAACTGTAGACGATCGGTTCGAAGGACCATAAATATAAAAGTAAGGATATGTTACACATACCGAGAGGTTCATTGGTTTTTTCTATTTTAATAATTTTTATATGTTCACTCGGGTCGTCTGGCGATACAGTCGATGATGATTTACCGTCACCTTTATGGTTTACGTTGTTCCCGCTCTGAAAATAATTAAATTTAATGCATCATTAAAGATGTTATTATCTTTTTTCTTAGGAATTGCTATCACATTGGTTAAAAAAGCTTAAAATGTTTGTAATGTGAAACATGTTGACAAAAATAACAACACGGTTCTTTATTATTTTTTGAGCAGTTTGTATCTCTGAGCGTTCCGTTTAACCAAAGCAGCTCCAATTCATTGGTTTATCTTATTCGATTTATACAAATGGTTGGGGTTTTGTAGCTTTTGATCTAGTAAGAACATTTATGATGTTAATTAATTTGATTTTGCACAATATAAAAATGTCTACTGTGAATAATAGTGATGAATGTTTAATAAGCGAGTGCCTTTGGTGAAGATAAACATAACATGGTTTTAGGGTTTTTTCTAATGTGTGCCAGGTTAGCACTAAAATTAGAAATTTGTAGTCACAACTCATGTGTTCCGATAACTGCTCTGGAAAGCCAATCTACATCGAAGTTTTAGTATAATTAATATCTCAAGATACGTCGTTATTAAATATCACTGGAGAATTTGAACAGTAAAAAGGTATAAACGCAGGAGTACGTAGGAAGCTCACCTTGTGCCGTTTCCCCCGTGTAAAACAAGTCGGGTCTAAAAGCGCCGCAGCCTGGTCGTGGGCTTGTATTAGACTTTCCAGTTCAAGCCCACCCAGGATTGATAGCAGTTCCGCTGCTAACGCAGAACTCTCTCCTCCTGACGCCGTGTGACCGCCAAGTACGTCCATGCACTGTTACACAATTCAATAAATTCAATGAGAGACCCATTAATCTTTCGACAACGGACAACTATTATATAAAATGAAAAAAAACAACTATTTCATTTACATTTAAATAGAGGTTTTTAATAATTTTTTTCATTTAAATATCAAAGCTGCAAGCGTGCTCTTTTCACACAGTATTTGACATTGAGCAAGGGACCGTAAAACAATAAGTAAGTAACAAGAATTTTAATCATTTTTGACTTATCCCTCCCCCACTGTCAGCAAAAGTAAACAAAGTTCTTTCCCCCTTCTATGCTTAGGTAAAGATAGACGTATTAAAAAAAAAAAACTGTTGCAGGTTGTGTTGAGAGTTAAAATAAGATGCGTAATGTAAATATTAAACGACATGATATACTCACGTCTTTCAACCTGTCCGAAGCTCGGTGTGTATGTGGCGGCGCGAGTCCCGCTCGTTTGTGCCTGACGGCGGTGAGCACCGCGGACCTCGTGGCCAGCGCCGTCCGCAGCGCCGGGCACAGCAGCGCGCCGGCCGCACCCGCCACCCTCGCCGCGAGGGCCGACTCCCCGCTCGCTCCGAGCGCTTTCTGTACCCTCGTCAGAGCCGCGCATACCTCTTGATATTCTGGAAATGCAAAATATATTCTTAGACCAAACTGATTGTATATAATATTAGCTGTATATATTGAATATAGTAGCTATAGATGTGTTATATACATATGTAGCACCGACAACAGAGAAGTTGAAAAGTAATTATAGTTTAGCATTGTATTGCCATTTCATGATATGAGGCGAGATGAAATTCATATAACTAGAAAAGCTTCAAGTATGAAAGTGAACAGATATAGAAGTAGAGGAAGACCGAAAAAGGTATGAATTGATTGTGTGAAAAATGATATATGTATAAAAGGTGTGAATACTCAGATAACATCTGACATGGGAGAGTGGAAAAGGAAAACATGTTGTGCCGGCCCTACTTAGATGGGAACAAGATGATGATGATACGTGTTCCGGCAACTGACCTTAGAGTCAATTCCACTCTAGGTTTAGCGCGTTAACCATCTTGGACCATATCGTCATTTAACATCAGGAGATACTGTGGTCACAAATTTTCTCGTATGTAACAATTAAAAAACAGGGTGAGTCATTAAAACACACGATAGAAGTGAAACTTTTGTATTAAAGGAAAAACATCTTAATAGAAACATCAAACACGCGGTGGACCCAGGTAGTCATCAATACCTATCAAAATGCTAACCGCGTCTGACATTGCTTAAAGATCGGACGAGAACCGATGTTTTCAACACTCTACTCAAAACAAATAGTTTGCCGAACAGAAATTTCAAAGCCATCCCATAAAATGTTTCACTTCAGTTACAGAACAAATAATCTGCATAAATTATGTCAAATGATACAAAACTATAGAATAATTACAAAAGCATCAATTATTAACCATCGCATTACTAATGTAAATGAAATTAAGCAATAATCCAACTAGATTTGTTTTACCTTGTAACCCACCCAATTCCTATTTCACGGTAAAATCGATTAATGTGACGAATTTAGATAAAAGCCATATAGTCGTTCGAACGACATAGAAAGACAAACATCCAGACAACTATATTTTCACGTTATAATACTACTAACCACAATACAAAGAATGTTATATTAGACTAGCTCATTCCCACTCGCTTCCTTGGGCATTGAAAAAAAAAGACAATACCAAAAGCAGACGCGGCGGACGTTATCCTGCCCTGATAATAAAAAAAACCCTAGAATTAGACCGCAACACTATCCTACCGGGTCCAATTGTGAATCTAAACCATCGAGGGACCAATTCAAATACACGTAAAAAATGTCATCACAAAATGTCCACCCGTTTAGGAGAAGTTCAATCACATACACACACGTACAAAATAATTATACATACATAAAGCTATGAAACAAAATATGAAGTTAACGAGAAATTAAACCGGCACGGAATGACTACCAATATTGTACTGCAATATAAATTTACTAAAAAGAATCAACAGAATAATTAATGTAACTTTTAAAATTTTCTAGCGAGTGAACGCTTTTTTGTAATTTACACGAGCATATCCGCGGGTAAAACAAGAACCTATAGGGCTTATCTATAAATATTAAACTTCAATAAACAGTCAGAATAATAAGTACAAGCATATATTCATATCACTATTGGAAAGTAGTGTAGTGTATGCGCTCGTCAATGTACTATCCCTTGCACAACATCAAAGCTTCTGGCTTCTGATAATTCAAACTGCTATGAGTCGGTCCCGATGGACGTCTAGCGCAAACCGGTCCGCTATAGAATCGCTGACAATTCAACTGGAAATAAAACGCCCCGAGGCACGTGCGCGCTGGCCTTTCACACTCGAAGGTTGGCTAACGACATTATTGGTTTCCCAAAAAAATTATATATAATAACTACCGCGTTTCATTATTCTCAGTTTGACTAAAGAATTGAGTTTTAAACGAATAGTAGTAACACACTAGGTATACAAAATAGTTTTTAATATAGTTATCAACTTCATAAGTAACTTGGTGATTTATTAAAATTTAGATGAAGTGCATTCAATATTTACCAACAATATTGTAGATCTGCGAGTAGTCATCAATGGCGTCCTCTTCGTAGGCATCGTTGACGAAAGCTGTGCTCGATGGTGGTGGGTTCGACTCCAAGGCCTGGAGTTTATGGGAGCCGCGGAGCGACGTGCGGAGGAACTCATTCTGCGCTGCGATTCTTTCCTCCGCTTCTTTACGCTGTCGAAGTTGCTCCTGAGGGAGAAAAAAAAATATCATAGTTTAGTACAAATAAAAAAAATGTAGATAACATCTCATACACGTACCGATTGTTAATTAACAAATCAACACAGCCCAAATGTTTATTCGCTTCGTTTGTGTTTCGAAAATATGCCACTTAATAGATTTTGTTTTTTTTTTGTAAAAAGTTTCATATGGAAAAAAAAAATAACTCTTCAATATACATACACTAAATTTGGATGAAATGTTTCCAGAACAAATCAGAGCAGGAAAATGTCGTTAAACACACTGGCCTTAATATATGGAATCGACCTGCATTTCATATATTCTTGTTAGAACTTAGTAATGCTAATACTCGATTCGTGTGTAGCTTCGTTATAAGTTCTAGAAGAGTTTTTAAAAGATTTGTATAGCATTTGATAAAAGTAATTCTACAAGTGATAGGTGATTACAAATGCCCAGATAAAAGTTATTAATTGTAACGCATTCTAATGCCAATAATGTATAAGTAACAAAACTGTAGTCTTGTAAGGCTTCTCGTAACCACCTTACTTGTTGCCATCTGGCTAATTAGTGTGTGTAAACGTGTGAATCGGACTTTGCAAGAAACGAGATTCCCACACAAGGGCAAACTGTACAAAAAGTTACCTCTCAAAGTTAAAGTTTTGCAAACCTTCATCTACAAATTAACTAAACATAAGCCTGTAATAAAAATTGCAGAACGAGAAACCAATAAAACAATAGATGTAAAGAACCATTTAAACAATCGAGCAACTACTCCATACCACATCTACAGAGGACAAGAGAAGCTAAGTGAATTTTATCACTTACAATAAAAAAAAACGTAACAAGCAAGACTTAGCCGTAAGAAGGTTATTCGATTTATTATGTATCCTAGCCTTGTACCTTAACACGAACGACAATCCGATAAATCAAACGAGTTACGTATGAGAAATGATACGAGGTTACAAATTAAAGAATCACGACTTCGTACGGCATATATCCCTATCACAAACTAATTATTTCTCAAAAGTCTTGTATCTCACCACTGGGTATCAAACCTTCTACTGAAATCACTCTCAATATAACATGTATATACTACATGATTACTTTCGGTTAGAAAGACCGGAATTCTAGTTGGTAAATTTCATTACACTAACAGAATACATAGTAACTCTGATTGTGTTTAAATCGAAGAAGGAAGCATTACTATTTTAGGTTTTCCAATCGTAAAGCAGTAGTTTTCGTATTGTAGTACTCCAATGCAAAGAGTATGGTTACCGATACGCTCTGGCAGACTAACCATTTTTACGTGACTCGTCAGTCGACAGTTTATATGCATTCTTTTAGATTTACAATTTCAAATTCAGTGTCAATTTGAAGGCTACGTAGTTATTCGCGTTATAAATCGCGTTTATTTTTCCTTTCAAAATTTTAACCTATTATTATTCTGATCAATGAACACTGAACACCTCCAATCCTTCTATAAACGGTATACTAAATGATATTTACATACATGTATATAGTCCAACTAGATTTAGCTTAACGAGATTCTTAATGTATATGCATTTGAATGTAAGCTAGATTTCTACGTTTCTTATCGAGTCGACTTTTGCTATATTTACTAGGTCATGTTTTATGCCTGCCGTACACGCCTACCTAGATTTCATTTAACAGAAATAAAATTATTCAGTTTTTGTACTCAATTCGCCTTTTGAATATTACTTTTGTATATAAGTTGGTACAATTTTGACTTCGAATTCTAAATGCAACTGTCAGAATATACCGATATGTGAATGTTACCACATTTACAACTCATAAATGATAACGGACCTAGCATTCGGCCATTAGCATAGACCAAGCATTGGAGAGAGCCTATTCTGTTATCTTGTTCTCCTTAAGCTAAAGATATACTTTCTTATAAAATTCAAACACAGGTCGAGTTATATCTAATACCATTGAAATAATAATGGAATATGGGTGTTTAAAACAAAATTTCTGTTTAACATTTTTTTACAAACTTGAGTACTGCTAAAGATACAAACAAAGAGTGTACACTGGAAGAATACTTGTTTCCAAAAGTATACTAATTCAGAAAAATGAATAAGTTCATCGGTTACGAACTAATAGACACCGAATACATATGATCGCTTTATGATATAACACCCAAGTTTCTTCAGAAACGTATCAAATACCATCTCTTGGTAAAATTTTCAAGAATTCATGAATGAAGGTAATGGATCAGCGCCGTCGCGGGATGAGGCAATCAAACAAGTCTTTCAAAGATTCACCAACCGCCGCCTCCACAGACCAAGATAATAGGCAATAAGGCGAAATTGATGCCGAAGAATTTAAGATGGATTTCTTTTTTCTATACAATTTTTTTGTTATTTGGCACCTGTCTTATACAGATTACAGTGTTCCATATTTTGTCAGTAGAAATAATTTACTGCATTGCATTTTATAATAAGTACTGATATTAAATACATCAGTGACTACTGCTCTCAGTCTTTTGTCGACAAGTCTGATCATCGACAGTCACCGTCGAATCGACAGTAAAATCGACCAAAACGACCAAATTGTTACTATGTAAGTAATAGTCGTTAATTGCAACATCGTAACGAAATAAATTTGGAATCCTAACAAATATAATAAATGCGGTTGGGAGTTTGTATATTTATTTATGTGTTCCTTTGTTTGTTACGCTTTCCCGTCTTTATTACTCGACTGATCATTAAGAAATTTTGCATACACGTTGTCAAAGTACAGAAAAGAATACCAATGATTTTAAACTGAAAAAATCGACTGTTCCCGAGGGAAAAGTCAAATCTCCATTAATGCGTGCGAAGCTGCGGGCAAAAGCTACATTCATACTACTGTTTATAGGCATTAAAATTGCGTTTCTATACATGGAACGTGGATAAAATACTCCACAATAAATAAACTGTAATAAATCTGGAAGTTAAAATATTAAATGTTACAAACGTTCGCTCCGTTTGTTTGAAGGCATGCAATACACGAGTATTGCTGAATGTAGCCACTTTAGTCGTAAAAGCACTTCGTCAATGAAATGCCGGCTCACTCAACGATATATACATGAAACTTTGTCAAAGGGAATAGATTATGTTATATTTTAATACCGAACATATTCCCAGTTTACCAATTCACATTTAAAAATAATTGTCAAATCATCAGTGCTGATGAACATGTATAAAAATATAATTGACATTTTAATGCAACTAAAAATATTAAACACATATGGTCACCTGGAGAAATATTATATTAAAATAAATATTCTTAGATGAGTTAGAAGACCATACACATATTTTAACATAGAAGAATGGTTTTTAAAGTAATCTATAACCTTATATATCGCTTACTAGTAATAATCTGAATTAAAAAAAAAAGTAGGAAATATTTTTGAAAAGACATATCTGAAGATCCAACATGTCTAGCGCACAAGGGCCGATTTAAAAACAAATCTCTTCTTCGAAAACAAAGGAATAATTACCTCTGACGTCAACTACCGCCTCCGATAAACTTCAGACATTTTCATAATTATACTATTGCTTACATTTTTATCTCCTAAATCATTACAAACATTATAATGGTTCTTTTTTTTAACGAAATTGAAACATTTCTACTGTTTCTATTTTAAAACGTATTTTAAAACGGTATAACCCTTTTTAGCGAACCTAAAAAAAGGTTCTTTGTTCCTTCAGTATTCAGTATTTTTATGTGTACGATTTTTCCAGAAACTACACAAACGATTTTCATGATTCTTTTACAAGGATAATCTGTATGCTTTTGAAAAGGTAATAAGGTTGAAAGTATATACAATTTCATTTACTATTTTTGAATATTCGTAATATATAAAATGAACATTATATTATATATATTTAGATACTTTTAATAAACAAATAAATATTCAGTCTTGTTGTCACGTGAACAGAAACCTCAACCTTGTGAATGACGTCACAGCTTCAGAAACACTGTTCTGACATTTACATTTTAATATTTCATACCGAACAAAAATATTATGACGTCACTCGAACGCCATAAGAGGCGTGAGCGCTTTAGCACATATATTTAAAAGTAATAATAATATCATGTTTAAAAAAATAATATGAACATAAAATTAGCCGAATAACTATAAATAAAAACTATTTTCAAAAACTGTCTGTGTCTCTCCTTCTTTTCTTCTTATTCTTTTAATAAAACTGTAGCACGTGTTACAACAGTCATGACGTCACGACACTGACCCCCCGAGTCCAGTGCAATTTACCTCCTGCGACACAAAACTGTTTACTCTGCAATCACAGTTTTCTTTGTATTATCCTTAAATAGGGCAAACAAGAAACGAGTTCTTAGTTTACTTTGTTTCATTAATATACATATGTAGTTTAGTGTAAAATTTCATCACGCTGCTGCTCGTGTTAGATGGTAAGCATAGTCAGGTAAAGGTTGAAGAATGATTCATACTTTTTTTTTCTTTGTTATGTTCATTTGTTTAATTATATGACATATTTATATTATGCTAAGATAATCATAAACCTTTTTACTTCATTTAGAGATTTAATTTCACAAAGAACATACCAATTTCACCGTACCTAATTACAACTGGCTTAGCACTGATGACAAACTTGTATAACATTTTCGCTTTACGCTTGGTACAGCCAATTCCATTCCATCTATGAACGAATTCACGTGTGAATAAAATAATTTTCTACATAACGTTATATACTTACCGAATAGGCTTTTATTCTTTCCGGGTCGACATCGTGCTGCGAGCGGGTCTGCGCGCGCGGCGATGACGACACCATGATCTATAGATCACGATCTACGCACGGTTAACGGTTCATCCGGCCCGTAGGAATGTTAGGCGCCATAACATATCCAGTATACTTGTATGTCGGTTACGTTGCACTGTTTATTTGTCCGAGTCCTCTCAGAACAGATGCTGTTCTGATTGCGAATGGCTTATCATAATTTGCTTTAAATATTTTATGTTTTGCATCTACATGTAATAATGGTCATTAGAATGATGGCTTAACTTTATCGAGCATATTCGGTAAGTGTTTGATTCGTCGCACGCATACGCACGCGTACGCATTAATGTAGTTTGACCTATCCCACGGCAACAGTACTTTTTTGTGAGTGAAACGTACCCTATATCCCTTTCTGTACACCTTCTTTTACCCACCGCGCAGCAAAGATGGGTTGTGTCCGATTCGCATGGACTAAAATCCCATGCTGCCTTTTTACACCTTTTGGTCGGGGGAGCAGGGACTGCCTTACAGGCATTACGTCTGCTCCTCCGACAAGTAGTGGTCCACCTAAGGAGTCCCGACTGCGGTCTGAGGGGTAAGGTGGTAGATCCCTCGAAGAGAAGGGTGGGTGTTAGACCTCCCATTACGAACTGTGGGAGTCGCATCGGAACAATGCGCCTCCACCCCATAGGGCCTGTGCAGCTTAAGCTACCGGAGCAACGGACATGCCCGAGTCCATCGCCCCCAGGCCGAGCCTGCGTACCCCCCTTGTACCCCTGACAAAGTGTATACAAAATTTCATGACGATCGGTGGAGTAGTTAAGTCGTGAAAGTGTAACGAACCAACACATATTCGAATTTATATTAGTTAGAATTCATAAAACCGTAGTTCGCTTGCGAAAATGCCGGCATGCCCCAAAAACGAGCAGTTTCTATTTGAATATGTCGAAAGATTCGAGATATTTTAATTTATTTTGTAAAAACACCGAACCGAACTCGAGCTTCTAGACGGACAGTAAGATTTAAAAATGCAGTAGGGCTAATTTCAGTTATAAATTACAAAATAGTAGTACTCGAGCTTAAGTAATAAGTAGGTATTATTTAACTGGGTCCTTAATTGTAACTATCTTGTATTTAACTGTAACAACTAAGCTTGTACTTGAAAAATGGAAACATATTTGCGAAGTGAGCAGATATAACTAAAAATTAAGTCATTTTGCATTAAACTACCATTTTCGCAAATAAGCTGTATGTTCATAAATGCCCTTTATAATATGACATATTATATATGTATATATAATGGTGTCCGAAATATTATCACAGAGCTTGTATAACGTAAATCATATTTTAATAATGCTACATCTGTGTTATATGCCGCTCGGACCGAAACACAAACGAAAGACCAACTAGCTACGTATTTCACGAAACCAAGGATATTATAACATAAAACGGCGGCCATTATGAAAATATTTGTTCGGACCCGTTCACGCAATATTAACTTTTTGGTGAATAAACATAAATAAGTAGACGTAGAGAACGATTATAAGTACAGCGATTTTATTACTCACTGGCCGTTTTCAAGGTTCACGCTGGTTGATTTATTCAGTTGGGTCTTATAATTGAGGATCAGTTCACACTGCCTATACCAACCAACCAACCTGATTAACCGTTCTATAATCAACTTAAAATAGAGCGCTACTGCTGAATTGTTAAGCCCGCATAATGTTGAAGAGTTGAAGTAATTTCTATGGCAATATGATACCAGAAAGCGATGGTGTGTGTCCTGTTGTCAAGATTTTTTTTATATTATAGGGGGAAAACGAACAGGTGGGTCACCTGATGGTAAGTGATTACCGCCGTCCATAGACACTAGCAACACCAGGGGAGTCGCTAGTGCGTTGCCGGCCTTTTAATATATGTGGCCCTCCGGCGCTTTAACTGAACGAACGAAACGCAACAGTGCGGGCGCACTGTTACTTCACGTCGGCTTTCTGTGAGAGGGTGGTACTACCCCGGGCGAGCCGACCCATTCATGCTGAAACCAGTAGTACTTTCAGCGTAGCTTTACCACCTAGAATATTTTATCTCTTTACCATATTATTTCCTAATAAACAGAATCATTTTTTGATTTATGACAAATATTACATACTAGCTTTCACTCGTGGCTTCGCTCGCGTTAAAAGGTAAAAGAATTACTCTGTTAAGTATTTTTTAAATTTATTTGTGACAAATAAAAAAATATTTTCTCTTTATAGTAATAGTACAGCTTATTATATGAAATGTTATGTGCACTTAAAAGTTGCAGTAAATAAACATGGCGCATAACCGCACTCCGCATTTTGTATTTACACCAGTGACGTATTCAGGCAACAGGCGGTGAATAATAAGTTTGGCCCCACTAAATCAAATATATGTTCAAGAAGCACAATAAATTATAAGTAAAATAAAATTATTTAATAACATTATATATAACCAAAAAAATATATATATTATTTTGGTTCCAGAATTTCAATTTCGTATGATTATCGTAATCGAATCGTAAAAATGTAGTGTTTGTTCTTCGTTCAAGCTAATTTCTTAAACGGTTGAACAAATTTTCGACGAGATTTTACTGGCAGATAAAAGACAGAGTAAAAATAAAAGATATACTCCAATTAGTTTTGATAAAAGAGGTAGTTCTCATGAGACATAAGAAATATATTCACAAAATGAACTCGTAGGCCCGTATAAGAATCATACAATATAAAAAACTAGTAGCATTCCAAAGGTGGTAGAGCTACGCTGAAGCCATTACTGGTTTCAGCATGAATGGGTCGGCTCACCCGGGGTAGTACCACCCTCTCACAGAAAACCGACGTGAAGTAACAGTGCTTGCTCTGTTGCGTTTCGTTCGGTCAGTGAGAGCGCCGGAGGCCCACATATTTAAAAGGCCGGCAACGCACTTGCGACTCCCCTGGTGTTGCTAGTGTCTATGGACGGCGGTGATCACTTACCATCAGGTGACCCATCTGTTCGTTTGTCCCCTATAATATAAAAAAAAAAATCCCGCGTCTTTGTCTGTTACTCTCTAATAGTTAAAGTATCACGCGTTGAGATAACTCACAGATGGTAGAGCTACTCGATACTTATCTTATATTTTGATCAATTTAAATAATATCTTTATAAATTATAACCCTTGAGTTATTATAAAGTATAAACTGTATTACTCTATAGTTTTATTAAAATCCGTTTGGCATATAATACGTGAAAGTGCAACGAACATTCATCCATACTCACAAACGTTCTCGTTTATAATATTGATAGGATATTATATTAAAACATAGTTCGAAGCAAACTAATATACGTTTCGGTTTTATAAAAATGGTTAAAATTAATTGTTAAACATACAAGATATTGGAAATCATATTTCTTTAACATATCTGTGTCATATCTGACCCCCCATTTCAGAGAACGTTGGGATAGTATCCTGCTTAAGCCCTCGACAGATACGCCACTGTTAATGTACCTAGCGCAAATACATTGATGAATATAAAACAAGCATGATTAATAAATACGCTGTTACCAAAACCACAGTTTTATTCGCATATATTTTAGCGTTTCATTCCCTAATAATATAATAATTTTTACATTGCGAGTTTTTTTTTATAACACGAACTCGGTAACAAAATTATTAAATTAATATATAATGTGCTCTTTATTTTTCTTTCATGAAGGAACTGACATTTTTCACTGAAGTATCCGGTGGGTTAATTTCGGAATTTATATAACGCTAAAATAAAATATTTCTTTT
This sequence comes from Antheraea assamensis, assembly GCA_035772565.1. NCBI lineage: Eukaryota > Metazoa > Arthropoda > Insecta > Lepidoptera > Saturniidae > Antheraea > Antheraea assamensis. Next base: position 243,630 of record JAQQSE010000135.1, on the reverse strand, counting down.
ATGAACCTCTAAATTTGCGGTCTCTAAAATTAAAAGCCACGGATCACTCAACATAGCTCGTTTTATTTTAACGCTTCTTCAGTTAAATGACAACAAATGAAAGGCACCGAGAACCGATGTTTTAAGCACCCTAACTGTCACAGTGTACCACCACCAGCTTTAGCCTAACTAAAAGATTGCCGATCAGAATTTCAAAGCCCTCTCATACCGAATTTCACTTCAATAAATATAGTCTTTTCTAAAAGGTTTAATTTACTTGATTTATTTGTACCCTTTTTTTAAGTCACAACCGAGTGTTATCTATTTCATTCGTATAGCATTTTAGGTCTATTTTGAATATTAGTGATAGCAAAATTTCACGTGATTGTTTATTGAATTAAATATATTTGTAATTATATTAGCTTCTTTCACTAAAGTACGAACAGCCTGACCCTATGACATCGTTGTTAGAAGGTAGTAAGCTGCCGAGTAAACTGCTTCAAACGGGATTATCATCAAGTGGTCACGAGATGTGAAAATAATACTTTATTTTTAAAAGCATTCAGAGAGCTTAAAACCCAAATAAGTAGTCTTTGGTAATTTAACGTCGCCTGAAGATTTTTGATTATACAAAATACGATCAGTTCGCAATATGTTATAGGGTTTTCATTCACTAAAAATCTTATAACCTTCCATCGACCTGTCACTGATTCATCGTAGCTTCAAAAAACCCTGACGACCCGAGCAACAATGTCCGAACACAGCCGGTTTAGAGAATCAAACGCTATGAATAAAACATAAAAGAACGCTGCGCAAGCACATAGTAAAGTATCCGTTTGAAATTTCACAGCCCAATTACAAGGTCGAAGCGGTTATTATGAAATCGTTAGACACGGTAAAGCAGTACGGGGCCGACGTTATCTCTCGTACTGATAATGTTAACATTTGTTATGAAAAACAAATGAAAATAGAGTATCTGTGTCCGAAAACTAGTCGTTCGTACATAAAAACAAATACGTTAAAAATATATCAAAGCATAGTTTGGAGCACATCATGTATAGTAAGTAGTACATTACCGAGAGTATTTGACCTTTAAGAATTATATTAAAACTAGCTTTTGCCCGCGACTTCCCTTTGACGAACAAACTCACTTTCGCCTTACAATATTAGTTATTTTACTACCTTAATATCTTGTTGCATAAGTATTCTTATGAAATTTATATGCCCACAAACACGATATTTGTCTACGCGTCTTTACATCCAGAGGTTCGTTCACACAACAACGTTGTAGTTAATTAAGGGTATGTTTTCTACAAATAGACTGTTATTGAACCAACGCGATTTGACAAAAATTTGAACATCTTGTATCCTTTTATCCTAATACCTTGTATCAAGACCGTGTGTGTGACCCGTGGGCCTCTTTCAAAAAACGAACGATCGCGATATATAAAAAAATAAGAACCGTACACGTTTTATTGTATTGATTTGTAAGTATAAAAAAAAAAACAAAATAATATCGACATTATTTAATATCGTAATATCCAAAGCCAGCGTAGATAGAGGAATGATCTTTTTTTTTTTCAAGATTCATATATGCTCTAAAATAAAGACCATTCTCCATAAACTACGACACTGAAGAGACGAATCGTAGTCATGTGAACCGGTCTGCTTAAAGGCTTTGATAAATATCAAATGAATATATTGCAATGCGAGTTTTAGTTTCTGATCGAATAATGGGTTATAGCACGTAAAGTTCGAGAAAGTTTTCAGTACTAACTGATGCTCGCGACTCGGTTTTCATGAAACTACGTAGTTTAGTTGTTGTGAGAGACTTGTTGTTGAGATGTTTTGTCTTTTGTGAGAGCTCTATTTTATTATTGAAGTTTACTACTGTTATTTTAGATTTTTTCTTATATTTATATATTTGTAGATTTTTATTTATCTCTATTGAATTTTGTCATTACCAATAACAGGCTCCTTTTACATTTACATATTCATAACGGTCTGGTAAAAAGCGCTTCATCCGTTACAGTGATATGTACAGACAAACAACAGACATGCCAATCTCATTTAGTTGCGTTAGATTTTTAGGCAGTGCTACTTTGAAAACTGTAAGATATAGCCAACGTTTAATTAGTATCTAGAAATAAATAAATAGATTTTCATTGAAGATCAAAACCATTTTTACCAGCTAGCAATAAATACAACTGTCGCCCTGCGTACATGCTGAGGAGGTGTTACATTTTTAGATAATATATCAACACATCAAATACAACTTTACATGCACGTGGAACACTCTACTAAGCAAATAGCGTATAAAGCCAATAGCGAAGACAGTATGGTCTTTGTGTCCAATGTCCGCACAGAACCAAAACAAAGGCACAACTTTACTCAAAACTCTATGCGTAAAAGTTATTGACTGTTCGTTTAAAACACATCTGACAGTGTTAGAATCTGGAGTTATATATACAGACAATGTTTGCGCTATCAGGGATAATATGTCGAAGATTTCTATATTTTTACGACGGTATTTTTTTAAGGAATCCCATCAAATTATATAGATTTACAAGCGTGTCTTGCACCCCTGGGGCCTACTAACTACATAATCGTAACTAATATTCTGAATACGAATGTCAGTATACTGGTTATACTGCCTCGTCGTAATTACTAAATAGATTATCATGAAATTTTCATCCAATATGTCAGTTGTACATAAAATGACATGGGGTAACTTCCATCCGCAAAACAGTTCTGTCCCCGAGGTATAGGTAAAATCTACATTAATACGAGTGAAACCGCGTGCAAAAACTACTAAGATATATTTCTTATTTACATATATATCATGTACGTACAAATTGTACACGAGTTCGTTATGGTTTAACCTTGCATATAATTTAAACAATACGTGGACTTTAATATTTATGAATTACAAGTAATGCGTGGAAAGATATAATTAATTATGTGTGCTTAGTACAATATCAATTGCAAAATGTTTTTTTTTATGATAATTATGTAACGCACGCCTTTTCTATACACAGGACTTTGTAACATAAATTTGAGGAGAATGGGTATCTTCCGTTGGGAGCAAGCACATTATTAACATAGACTAATTGGCAATGTTGTTCGAACTTGTATTATTCTGTAAACGAGTAAGCAAGATGGATACAAGATTTCTCAGTTAACAAGGATATCTTTTTAAAATATATTTAGAAATAGGAGGTACAGGAAACAAATTATACAGTAACAAATCATTAGTATTTTCGTTGCTCGGTCAGTTATTTTTTATTCACAAACTTAAGAATTTATTTGGAACCCATTTATTATTTAAATTATTTTACAGTTTAATTATGACAAAATTAATTTAATTATTACGCGTTAGCTTTTACCCGCGGTTCCTCTCGCGTTAATGTAAAAATATGTAAAAGGTATTTTCTACATTCTTATTCTTTACAACTCTGACAACGAGTATGCAAATTTTCATAATAATCTGTTGAGTGGTTAAGGCATGAAAACGTAACAAACAAATCAAGGAAAACTTACTTTCGCATTTATAATATTATAATAATAACTGTAATTAAGCTTGTTACGATAAATCGATAAAGTGATAACATCGAAATTATCGATAATCATATCGATACAAGCAACCAATACAATATACACCGTAATATACTAACAATGAAATATAATAGTCTAGCAAAATTTAGCGGCAAGTTATAGGAAAATGGACAATATAAAACCTCCTTGAAAAACATATGGTTGCGCTAACTCTCCAAGGTAATCAGTCGAATGGCGTTCGAATTGTATCGATCTCATGAAACACTCATATCGAGGTCCATTTATATATATAAGTGTATATCATGATCTTCTTATCCTTATTCCACCTAAGTAGAGTCCGCACAACATATTTGTCATGTTGTGATGTACAATGATTTGGCTTAATTTTTACGATCGGCCCGCCTGCCTGACATCAACCCTCCTTGGGATCATTTTGTAGTACCACTATAACTTTGATAACAGATTCGGTTGACGAGAAGGGGGCGGCTGGTGTGTACTCAGCTTGCCCTCCTTATTAGGACGACGCCCGGCAGAGACTTTCTGCTGGGCTGGCCGCTGGGGTGGCATGGTGATAGCACTGTACGATCCCATGCCGCCCCAACCTAGCGGCGGACGGTAGACCGTGGGGTTTTAGTGAGTAAGAGTCTCACACTACCCACTCTCTCCCCCGGGAGAGTGGTGTGTCCATGATGGATTTCCCCACGTTAATAAAAAAAAAAAAAAAGGATTAAAACGACGTGTTTGTACGATATATTCGTGTATTGCATCTCCGCAGACTCTGGTTCGAGGTCTGTCATAGCCATGAGGATTTCTGCCTACAAGTCCGATTCAGGAGGTTCACTGGTTTTTTTTCCCTTTTCTTGTTCTTTTTCGGCATTATTATTGAAAAGCTAAATACGAATTTTCTTTTCAGTTACACATAATATTTACAATTTGTATATAAACATTTTGTATTTTTGTATATACGATTCGTATATATATAAAGATGAAAAAGGTGACAACATCAAGTTAAGAAAATATTGAAAAATGTGTCAAACTCAGGTCAGTCCTCAATCTATTATTAATGGCTTCGTCCATTTGAAATTGATAACACATTGCTATAGGCCTCAGTGAGCACTTAACATCAACTGGATAGCAATATTCTTCGTTCCATTAAAATAGACCTGTAGTAAACATTTTAAACAGTAATTGATTTGTGTTATGTATATATTAACTAGCTGTTGCCCGCAACTCCGCATGCGTTTTTTTTTATAATTGTAAATTACTTCTTATAAGATCAGCTATCTGTTAGTGAAAGGTCCGTGAAAAATAGTTCAAACGTTTCGCAGATAGTACTACAGACGAAGCCACGGATGATAACTAGTCTAAAATAAAGTAGCCTATGTCACCCGCTGTAATTTTAACTATCCGTCAGTGAAGTTTCTGTCAAAATCGGTCCAGCCGTTTCGGAGATTACCCGGAACATAGAGACAGACAGACAAACAGGCAAAAATTTTAAAAATTGTAGTTTTGTTATCAATGCTGTATATACGTTCATATACAATCAATAAAAAGTCGTTATTTTCATATTACAAACAGACACTCCAGTTTTATTTATATGTATAAGATTACGATCGTACGTACATAGTTATTGATGGATCTCGCCGCGTAAGTAGAATTAGTGAGAATAATTACATCCTATTAGAATTTATACTAATAACGATTGATTCTCGATTAGTTTTCAATTCAAATTTCATTCGAGTGACACGATTCACCTCGCACACTTCCAGCAATACCATTCATCAGACACGCTACTGAACGAGTTAGCCTGCTGGGTCAACAATATTTTTAATACAACTGCATTGGAATTCGATTGTCTTTATATCTGAGCATAATTAGCAATGACATACGTTATTACTGATTGACCGATGAAGGTTTGATGATATTTTCATCATGTATTATTAGGGAAAGTGAGTCATGCTTTTATTCCGAACAATACACTACTGACGCGCACAAACGCTAGTATAGTAGAATTGTAACGTGATATATATATTTGTCGTCATATTGGACTTTTAAAGACTATAGCCACAGTCCAATAAATTCGGTTTCAAAAATATAATTTACGTTTTTTTTTATTGTAATACAACAGTGTAAAATACCTATCACATTTGATTTAAATTAAATCTCAAATATTCTCAGTCACTGTGTTGGGTTGTTATCACTATATGCATGGTGATTATGACCTAACTGTGGACAGCTTCAGAGCAACTACAGAGCTTAATACGAAATATTCCTTTTGACGATCACGCAATGTCTTTCAATATTCCCTCTCGCTCCCACGCCTACCCATAACATTTCTCACTCGCTGTCAAATGCAATTTTTCATTAGGCATGCCAATCATTTTAAAATCAGTTATTGCTATGTCTTTCTTATGAATATTTATCAATGTCCTAAGTAAATACACCATTCAACTTTCAGCTAGCATTCTTTCTTTTTTTTTCAAACACAATTTGAAGTCTTTTAGAATCAGCTAAAATGTGTATATGTCTAATATCAGATTATACAAGTCTCATACGAAGTAAACTATTTTTCTGGTCATTATAAGAAAAAACCTTCACAAAGTCATCGAAGCATTTCATTCCTTACTTACATCGTCTGTAGTTACGGGTACCCAAAATTTCTCTAAGTCTAAAACACCTGCTCAAAATTGGTTATGACCACTTCAACAAAAACAAATGACATTATGAAAAACAAACGGTATAACTAAAGATAAACTCATAAAAAAGTAACCCCATTCTTACTCGGAAAAGTCTTTGTTTAAAAGTCAGAAATTACCAGTGCTTTACTGACAAAAATTAGCAACAAATATTCAAATATAAACCATATAATGTGTAAGGGGATCCGACAAAATACACTTTGAAAATGAACCGACACTCGAACCGTAATCTCTGCCAACCCTTAATATAAATAATAACGAGGATAAAGAAGTCGTCAACCACTTGAAACTCGAGGAAAGATGTCCGCCTCGGGGACATTTTAATCTTGCTCCAATTTCCTGAATTCACTCAACGAAGTTGTTTTCAGCAAGCCCTAATTGAAAGGGGACGGGGTAATTAATATCCAACTGGCTCTGCACGCGCCCTCTATGGAATTATTCGATGAAGGCTGTTTAATCTGAGAGTTGTAAAAGTTGTATTGTCTTTTCTTTGAAAATTTTTACATCGATTTATTAAAATTAAAGCGGTTATTGTTTGTACGCGCATATTTCCGAAACGGGTAAAGCGATATTAATAAAACGTATACTGGTATATAGATAACTTTTAGAATATTTTTTTAGGCTACATATCACTAACCTCTTGCATGGGGGTTAAGCAGTTATGATAACAATTGAATAGCGGTTATTTCAAATCGGCAAAGGGATTATGTAGATGATATATAACAAACCACTACATCACTATTTAAGCAGTGATGACAAAATCACAATGAAGACATGAAAGACAGTGCAAAAGTAATTGAAGTAAGATATATAATCCCCGTGAAAGAAGAAAAATCACGCGGACGAAGTCACGGGCATTAGTTAGTACTAACAATATACGTCATGGACCAGGTAATTAATCATGGAACGATATTACCCGCCTGGGTAATATGAATAGGATAATACAGGTAAAGAAAGTTATTTAAAATAAGTTATTATGAATTGCTTGGTCCTATAACAAACACATTAATATCGTGAGGATAGAAGTAGAACCCGGCGGTTAATGAGACAGATTAATGTCGATGAAATCGAGCAAATAAAAGCAAACAAAAATTGCGCCGACGAGGTACGAGTACCAAGAATGTTCAGATACCCTAGTACCTTACACCAACAAGGATATGACGTATCGCTAAATAAATCGATATACATTTTACGACTACTCGTCCGTTCATTTAAAAGCGATCCAGCTAATAAAAGATTTATAGTAAAACCGATAAAATATTACAGAATACGCGTCTATCTCCCTAGTATATTTAACGGAGATCTCGATAACGCAATCGCTTATGTCGATCGCTTTTATCATATACAGAAGATAACAAAATTCTATCTCCGTGTTTAATATCAATGGAATTCGATATTGAAGTGTTTCGGGGAATTATAACGATGTATATATTTTTTATACATGTTAACTGCCCGTCTCGGCGTTCGTAAAATTCGAAATAAAATGGCAACTGAATTACTGTCTTCTGTTCCACTCACTCACATTTCATATGGGCAGTATCAACACAAATTCTTCACGTCGGGTGAGTGCCATAAGTCGGGTGAGTGCCATAAGCGCTCCCCTTGGAAGTCCGTTAAAACTGTGGAGGCCTTGCCAGGTCGACAGTGTGGTCAGTTCGAAAAAAAAAAAAAAAAAAATTCTTCACATTTTCATACGATATTTCAAATATTTCCTTTCGTACAAATCTTGTCCTAACATTACACACGTCCAAAAAAGAATTATCGATACAGGAGCACCCGTGCTGAAGTAATGCGCTCACATTCGACATTTGATTTGTAATTATATACTTAGATACATATTAAAAAGATTATTTTGTCATTTACATCATAGAAGAGAGTCTAATTCAAATTTATTTTGAGACAGAATTAAAATGACTTAAATTGTAATAAAAAAAAACATTAATTAATTATAATATTGTAAAGCGTTAATCATAAACTTATATTTGGGCATCAAAACAAAGTAAATGACAAAGTACCGTCGACATAATAAACATAACTTAAAATCTATACATATAAATAAAATTTGAGTCTCTGTTTGTAATATCAAAATAACGACTTTTTACTGATTGGATATGAACGTATACACGATATTGATAACAAAAAAACAATTTTTAAAATTTTTGTCTGTCTGTCTGTCTGTTTTTTCCGGGTAATCTCCGAAACGGCTGTACCGATTTTGACAGAAATTTCACTGACGTATAGTTAAAATTACAGCGGGTGACATATACTACTTTATTTTAGACTAGCTGTCATCCGTGGTTTCCTCTGTAGTACTGTCTCCAAAACGATTGTACCTATTTGAATGGGACTTTAACTAACAGATAGCTGATCTTATAAGAAGTAATTTACAATTATAAAAAAACACGCATGCAGAGCTGCGGGCAACAGCTAGTTTAATATATATTTCATGTAATCGTCTCATCCGGATTCTTTTATAAACGCGAATCTAAAATCTAAAGATGATGAGTTGTTGAATAAAAAACTTTTTACTATATTTTGTCACGTGTATGAAAAAATCCCGGTCACTCCAATAAGTATAATAAATGTAGATATAATAAACGCCGAGAAGCTGTCCTTTCATATAATTTCGTTATTAGATTTTTCTCCTTCCTTTTGGCAGCCAATCTTTTCGTTGAATATTATTATCATCATTAGATAATGTTTGGATAGAACGTATTAAATCTATGGAATTGTTTATGCTAATGTCTTAATAATCCTGATATACAATAAGATGGCGGTAATTCGGATAAAAATATCAATTAATCCTTTCAGGCAATATAAGATATGTTATTTTAGCTAAATTAACTTGCTTAAACCACAAAATAACTTGAAAACGGATGTCTTTTTGCTAAATGTCATCAAAATACATCATTAGCTTAAGGAATATTAACTAATCAAGTGATGTCATAAAATTTCGTATACACATTGTCAAGCGTGCGAAAAAATAATACGTCAGATTTACATTGACGCGAGTGAAGCCGCGGACAAACACTAATACGTAATATAATCGTAACGATACGAACAAAACGATAATTATTTTAGAAACAATTAACGTTACGCGTAAAATTCTACAGAACCGCCTAGGGTGACAATGATTTCATACGAATGCTTTTTGATACTGACATGTTACCCCACCAGTGGGATTTCCTGTTGGTAATATCTCAAAAATCACTGTACTTCTATTTACCTTATGTAAAACATTTTAATTTTTTTTATTACTACGTGCGTTATTATATAGATAACATGTTGTGAGTTTTAAGAATTTTATTAAGTACATATATACTATACAATGATGATATTCATTCTTATGTCTATCTAAGTAAATAAAAAAACAAATACACGCCATGTTTAATATCGAAAGAGTTATCCAGCAGTGGGATATTTCAATTTATATAACAATGTATTTACAATTGAGTATATATTTGCAGTTTAGGTAATAAAAAAAGAAAAACTTGAAATTTCTCTCGTACTCCTCGTAAATAATTTAAATTGATAAATAAGAACGGAATGATCTTTTATTACTATGAATACCCAAAGAAAACAATCAGAATTTTAATTAGCTTTGTACGATTTTAATGAAGTGAAATTTCTAATGAGAGGGCTTTGAAATTGTGATCCACAGCCTTATTATCTGACGAAAACTGGTGGGCGTGGGGTGGTAAACACTGTGTCGGATAGAGTGTTGAAAGCACCGGTTCTCGTCCGATCACCAAAGTTAAGCAACGTCGGGCGCGGTCAGTACTTGGATGGGTGACCACCTGGGCAACTGCGTGACGTTGCCGATTATTGTACTGTTTTCACGTCTTTTGTGTGGTCATATAGCACAAACACGTTTTTTTTTTCTAAATTATTTAACGATTACGCACTTATTATGGATTATATTATCCTAATCCTAGCTAATATTATAAATGCCATTGTGAGTTTGTCCTGTGTGTTACGCTTTGCCGTTTTAACTATGTGCCCGAGGGAGAGATTAAAGTTAAATTAACGCGAGCGAAACCGCGACCATAAGCTAGTATTATTATATTCTCGTATGACAATTTACAACTTATATACAAAGTCAATTTTTTTTTCTTTTAATATTAATTTGAATCTGAGTAAAAGCGATAGTATAGCGTTCATCCACCGGCCATACAATATATCTGTACATTTTAGGACGCTGACCTAGAAAACTAGATCTTGTACATGTGGGCTGAATTACTCTAGGCCGTTATCCACAAGCTAAGTTTATCTAGATGGAGGTATTAAAGATTTATACCGAAATACTAGGATTATGTTTTGATTAATTGGAATACAATATTTATATATACTTTGAATTCCATTGGACTAATAAAATAATTTAGAAAACTTAATTCTGCTTTGTATTTTTATTTTAAATTTTGTAAAAAGAAACATCGTGTTAAAATATAGACACATGACATTAACTTTGGTATTTAACGCGCCTACAAATACATTATTTATATGTATGTATGTATATTAGATTTGACATTAGATATAACATTCCAGTACTTGGTAGGATGCAAATTAGATTTAAGAACTTTAAGACGATTTCAGAGCTATATCAGATTATACTGAAAATGAACCGAGGATAATTAAAATGCATAAAACCTAATACCCACCACACATCAGTCCAAACTATAAATAACAAGAACCACAAACACTAATATCAAATTATTCGTCAGACAATACACCTGTGTAGTGACGTCATGAAAAATTTACCTCCGTTTCACCTTCAAGCCTGCGACACAAACAGAAATGCTTCAACCTGTCGACGTTTCTGCAACATTTCGACGTGTCCAATAAAAACACGTTCAAACTTTGAAAAACTTTCGCCATTATAATAAAATCAAATCCCTCTATTTTTTCATACTGGCAACACGCGTTCGGAACGTCATTTTGTTCCCCGGGGAAAAAAATGGCCGCCGTGAATTATTTTCTTACGGCCTTTGTTTATTTTATTGGGTTCGCGATAACAGCCGTGTGTACCATCGGAAAAGTCTGCGAACACTGCTGTTATCAGAAGCTGGATATCTCTAGTTCGTCACGGCAGATATTGTTACCGGCGATGCATTGTGAAGGTGATAACGCTGTTCGTGTTACTCTGAGCGATTGTTTCTGATCAATACTTTATTGGAAACAATGTAATTATTTAATACTTTACAATTCTTTAACTCTACAGGTCAAACTAAAACATTAAAATCAAAAATATTAATAATTTTCACAGTGATTTATCCGGTGGCTGCATTCCTTAACTTTATTATCATTCACATTGATAGCTTTAATTGATTTCTAGATACCGATATTCCTTGATATGGAATTAATCTCATACTTGCGTATGATATTTAAAAGATAAAGACCTTGTAAATTCCCAACGCCAAGGTAACCAACCAGCGGTAAAACCATTTATCTATTATTGAAAATTCACTATAATATTATTATGAAGAACTTTAATAAAGAACTTAAACTCAATTCATATCGTTGTAATTTGTGCTTATGATTTTAGATTACACTACTATCCTTAGCTAACTACACCAGATTCCTGCAGTCCGGTGAAACTGTAAAGGCCTTGCGAGGTCAACCGTGTAGTCAGTTCGAAAAAAAAACACCAATTTCCTATAGTACTAGTGATCCATACGAATAAATATGAAAACTTCGTATTATTTCCATGCATGTAGTCTAAAAAACTGTTTACATCAAAATGCGAGAACACAGCCATGTTTATTTAAAAAAGAATACAACGCACCGATACGTAAATTATTTATCAAGTTTTCTGGTACTTGAATTATTGTTTATAGACATCGAGAAATAGAAGAATTACAGGATAAGAATTATTCGTACTGTAAATATAATTTCTGTGGGAATAAATTTGTCACTACCACATGTAGTACATCATGGTATGTACATTACTACTTAAACTTAGTTAATACGAAGATCATTAAGATTATGAAGTTATCCTAAAACCTGCGTCTTGCATTTATGAAGGAACCATTGTAATAAGGATATAATTGTAATACTTGCTCATTGCTTTAATTATGACATAAAAAAAGCCTCAACCATTCATAAAATAAATAGCTCTGTGCTAAAATTATCAACAAGTGTTAAATATTTATTTGTAGTAAACTCTGTGACACAATATTCAAGGACTTACCATAAATATATTCTTACCGTGTAACAAGATTTTTTTTTGTTTGTGAAAAGTGACGGAAGCGTTATACAACTAATGAATGTATTATGCTAATACTCGTTAATGTTTTGTTGTTAAAATATTGGTTAAGAGAGACAAGTTACCGAAATTTCGTTGTATACCTATTTGAACTTAGTAGCTTAGGATATTTGTAGTCTTCAAGTTTGTGAGATAATATTATTTTATATTCTACCATAGGCATAACTGCTAGAATAATAGTCATTTAATTCAAGGGCGTACAAAATACTTTATGTGTTCTACCTTACAAAGATTTGTACTTTATCCTTTCTGGAAAGATTGTGATAAAATAACTTATTAATTAATATTAAATAACATATTAAAAAAAGACTTATTTAAAGTGTCACCGTAAAGTTCTACGACGTTACTTGAGACGCTATCGAATAACTTTGAAATATAATATAATAAATAATATTTATTCAATTGAAGTTCTATCATGGCAATAAATATCTACCAACACGCCAGTACGTAAACCGACTCAGACACCGACAAACCACAATACTGGACATTGAACGTTAAGATTTTTTAATGTTATTATAACGTATATTTATTTTACAATAAGCATTCCAGAAAAACTCAACTCCACAAAGTTGCTTCGTAAGTTTATTTATTGATAACAATTACTATATTATAAATTACGATCGTTAAATAAATAACTTACTGTAAATCAATTAAAAGGAACATGTATAAAAGTAATAATAACTAAGCGCTTCGTATAATAATTATTACTCAAAAAATACGTACACATTAATTTTTCTCGCAATTAAAATTCCGTCCGCCATTTTTATTATATTTGCGCGCCATGAATAAGCTCGTCCCGCAGGTGACTCGGGCATCTGTCAGTGTTGATAGGTTAAAAATAAATTTATTACAATAAATAACTGTTGCCAGGTAACAGATGCTTCTTTAAACCTTGGTGCAGCACCTTGACACAGAAATATTCTATGCCGACTGCACTATACGACTTTTTGTTGCATTCATCAGAAAACTTGGATAATTGTTTCTAAATAAGGCACCAAGAGATATAATTGAGTGTTACTTAACTCCATGCCTTGTTCGCAAAGGATAGATATGTAAATTTGGCATTCAGCATATAACTGTGAAGTTATATAGCCAGTAAGTTATACAATGCTATGGGAATACCAATGAAATGCGTTATTGTTTCAACAACTAGTAACATTGTGCACAATAGAAATAGAAGTCTGCGTGTGTAATCTACATCTGTGCATATAAATTAACAAGTACTGTCCGACATAATATTACAAATGTTGTAAAAAACGAATATCATACAGTTTTATTACCAATATTTAGAAGGCAAACTAGCTGATAATTCTCTGTTCTATATAAGAGCGCTATAAACTTCAAAATGATTTGAAAAACATTGAGTTTAACCTCGTGATTCATAAAAGAAGAATGTAAGTTTTAGGAAAATTCATGTCAATTTAATAAACGCTTTTTGTCATGTCATAGCACTTTGAGAAAGGATCCTTTCATCGCTTTGACCTTTCTACCGATCTCCCTGCGTCTGGCCGCGCCGCATCCCCGGGGAAACGTTAGTGGTTTGGGGACAATCGTAAATATTGCGAAGACCCACTACATTCTAATGTATATTTTATTTTTATCACATTTGAATGCGGGAAATGTTCTGTTAAATGGTTAAATATATTTTTTATTTAAAAATATACCTTTCCTACATAATGTTCCGGAAAAGAAACAGACGTAGTGCTGAGTAGCGATATACGAAAGAACCGTATTTATTAACCTACTTTGTATGTTTTTTTTTCGATTCAATCTACTCAAATGTGACCATAAAAATGACAAACATCACTCTTCCAATATCGTCTGTTTACTTAACCTAACCTAAATATCTGGTTCGCATCCCTGTTTCAATAATCGTACAGTTCCAACATCCAGACTCGGTTCGAACTAGGACGTGTAATTTTCACAAACGCAACGTCGAGCCGACTACCAACAAATTGAATTACGCAAACAATTTATACAAACATTTCTGTACATTTTCATTACAAAACTATTCGAAGCGAATTCAATTAAGAGAACAATATAATTTTATTCCTAAATGTATACAAATAGAAGCGAATTTTGTGGCGGATTTATAAGCGCGAGCTATTCCATACATCCACAAACTAACTTTTTCACAAACTTCAAAAAGGAAGTAATGTTCGACAGTATCTGGAATTCACTCCTCTCTGTGCATCCACTAAAACGATTGTAACGTATAACGTATTTTAAATATATAATTGTATGTTAAAAAGATAAACCCGATTGAGTTTCTCGCCGGTTCTTCTCGATGACTGGGATGTTTTCCGAACTGGTGGTAGTTTTGACGTTCATAAGCGCCTTCTAAGGGCCTAAATTGAATAAAGTATTTTTGTTTTTTTATTTTTTTTTATTTTGATCTATTTTTATTTATACATCTTCGTCAATTGTAAACCGATTGTAATGATTATCTTCTAAACTATCTAAGATCGCTGTAGGATCACATCGTCTTTAACATTAGGTGACATTGTCGATAAACTGAGCTAATTAAAAAATGAAAACAACATGTAAAAATCCAAGTATATTCAAATAATTATTCCACATGACACACTGATATATACCGTATAAGAAATATTAAGTTCAGACGGTTAAACGGTCCGGAAATAATATTCGCTGCCTTCACAGTCCCACAAGGAAAGAGATAAGGAAGGAAATTCGTAGAGTGTACAGTCGATGCCAGCTAATTCATACGAAAAACCAGGTAATATTTATTACTATTGCTGGTGATTCTGTTATTTAGGGTCCGAGATAAATCGAACAGATAATAATAGTTGGTTTGTCGTTAAATCGATAAGGATGTGACATATGTACGTAATTCAATATATTTAATAGAAAAATAATAATGTTGTTCTATTACGTCACCTGCGAATGTATACATAGCACAGCATTATACATTGATTTTAGATTTATAAAAAAACTAGCGGCCCGCTCCGGCTTCGCACGGGTATAAAATATACGAGTATAGTCTATGTCATTCTCTGAAAAAATGATTAAAATCGATCCAGTAGTTTTGATTTATTCATTACTGCCCGTGGCCCGCACGCGTTAAATTTGGAGTAACCTCAAAAATGACAGTATTTCTCCACTATTTAATTTATGTTATTATACATATAAACCTTCCTCTTTAATCACTCTATCTATTAAAAAAAAACCGCATCAAGATCCGTTGCGTAGTTTTAACAGAGAAAGCGACTTTGCTTTATACTATGTAGTGATGCAATTAAATTAAAATTTATGTAATTCTTCTATACGTGTGTATGTGGCTTAACTTCTCCTAAACGGCTAGATCGATTTTGACGAAATTGTTTCGTGTGTGCTCAGATTGACTCAAGAATTATTTAGATTCTCAATCGAACCCAAGTAGATGGCGCTGCGATCTGATTCCAGGTTTCTTGCTTATTTTCACGGTAGGACAACATTTGCTGTGCCCGTAGTGTTAGGATTATATATAATTTCTTTAGTGATAATCTCTACTCAAAGTAACTATTTGACTACAGACTATAATCTAATTTGTTTAATTTTAGTTTCAACACGAATATAAATAATGAATGTTTTATTTAATTTTATTTATTTGTACACATATTGTACATATATTTTGTCTTTCTGCACTTCTTCTACATATGAACTTTCTCATACACCTCAGTTCGCATAATGTGTTTAAAAAGAATTACACAGATTTATCTTCACGTATTGAAATTATAGATACTCGTATATATTTGTCACATTTTTTCTTACCTCATTGAATGTTGTTCTTTCAAATTGAGTTCTAAATTTGACTATACCTGAGACTATAGCCAATAAGAGGTTGATAGATTCCTAGTCATCAAATTCACTGTTGAATTGTGGTAGCTAATCAAGAAACTAGAAAATTCCTTTATTCATAATATAATTTCACAAAAAACTGACTGTCATTACAGGAAATCCAAAATTTTTGACGCATACTTTCACCGCTTCAAAGAGAGCGTAATTTTGAAAAGACTTGATGCTCTGGTTTTTCATTTGTTCGTCTTACTTTACCCGACATTCAGCGGCGAGCGTTCAAGCTTCAGTCTCAGAATGTTCGACATTTAGCTTGTGTCCATCAGTAAGATTAAAAACAAAGCAAGATTTCATCACAAAACCATTATTATAGCATAGCTATAACCGTAGTTTTAAACTAGTGGGTGTTATACACCTGAATGCATTCATACTGCACTTCGATCGTTTTCCGTCCTTGTCGCGTCGCAAGTTTAACAAAGCGTTGAAGAGAGACAATGAAAAGTAGGGTGTGCATTGATTCAACACACGGGCGTACAGGTGTGCCATATTCTCGTTGTTTCGACATTACTGTTGAAATGTTTATTCTTCGAAATAAATAATTATCTAAGGCTAAGTTATGAAAAAGTGTAGTTTTAAACTACTGTCAGAAAATTAAAAACACTGATATGCCTATTTAAATACCTATTTAAATCGGTTAGACACATTTTGGCTTATTGTTTAAAACCTGTCCCAGAAATGTAAGCAAATATGACAATACCTACAATGTCGCTACGTGTAACACACATTTATTTGGATATTTATTATTAATCAACAAAAGATTTATGATGTTTAGATCAATACAATGTTTGTGAACAATGTTTTAAAAACAATGTGTACAAATATTTCCTGTTGTGTATATCTTACACCGACTTTACACAGTCTGTTGATTATGCAAATTTATTTTTTCATTCCTAAATCCTGAAATAGACTACTAATTATTTGTACGCTGAAAACTTTTCATTCTTCAAGAAAAATTATAACGAAATTGTAAATGATAGACATAACATTTTCAAGAATTTCGCTATAATTTCACATATTATAGTATAGTATCATATAATATCACATATTATAAAATATTCACATTTTACTTGATTATTAACTATAGATAAAATAATGTCGAAAAACACACCTCAATTTGCAATACCATATCGAAAGAGACCGAAATAGTCTCCCTCAGGGTAGCCATGGTAATAAAAAACGTGTCACGTAGTTCCCACTTCCTGTTTTTTTATGAATATAGATTGTATGCTCAATGGTAATGTTATTGAATGATTATTATTCTTTAATAACTTTGCATTCAATAATTTTGTATGGGAAGGAAAACACATGTTTTTATGTTTGATTCCCCGTGCGTTTCAAATAATTTAATTCTAAGAAATACTAAATAATTTAAATTGTATTTATCTCTACAACAGCATCCTAACTATGCTTTTGTTTGTTACCCTTTCACGCCTTAACTATTAAACCAGTCATCGTGAAATTTTGTACACATCTCGCCAGGTGTACAGAAATGGATAGAGGGTAGCTTTTATTCAGAAAAATATATGCTGTTTCTACGGGATACACCTAATCTATATTATCGCAAATGCAGCCGCGAGCAAAAGCTAGTCTTAAATACGTATATTTAGGGGTGTACAAATATCAAAAACGTAATAGAATGACGTGTAATTTATTTTTTTTTTAACAGTCAAAAATTCAATCCAATTTTCGTGTCCCGTATTTGTATACTTATAATGAATATGGGCGAAGAATTGCGCAACCGTATTTTGTTTCCAATTTATCATTCAACTCGTTAAATAAACAGATGGAGTGAGTAAGTAGTATTTACATACCTCCGTCTGTTTTTAAGTGTAGAAATATCAAGGCGAATTAAAATTCGTAAGCAAAACACTTCGCGTTCAGAACTCCAAACACGTACGAATTAATAAATAAGTATACTTAGTGATTCAGAGGTATTTGATTTACATATAGTAAGTATCCTTAGAGTTAAACGATTCTATGCTTCTACTGATCGTATTCAAAAATCTCTTTGTTACATCGAATACGGATGTACTATTTACTGGATCGGGCTTTCGGAACGATATATTTGTTCCATACATGTTTGATTCCGGACAGCATTACCAAACGGAAATATAGACAATGAATAATATCATTGAATTACGAAACCAGACGTTCCTACACTCCACGAACCAGTCCGCCTCACCGCGGAGTACATTATAAAAACGCCTCCCGATTAGCGCGTCACCATTGTGGGCTACAAGCGTCATTTAACGTCAGATGAGGTTAAGAAAATTGTTAATTAATACTTTCTTGACAATAAACAAACAATATTAGCTAATTGAAATAAATATTAAATCATAGAATCAGTATACAAAACGAAAAGAATATTTATTTACCTATTATTCACATGGATATGTTTAATTTCTGGGGTTTTGCATAGTTTATGAGGGAGTCCAGACGAATAAAATGTAAGTACGATATGTAATACAAATACATTAAATAAAATTAAACCTTCATTGCTCACGTTCATACTGAATGTCAAACGCAAAAGTCATGTACATACCTATTTACCTGTACTCAAATGAATCGCTTTGCATATATATGATAATATGTACTTCAATAAATCGAAATTTAATGCATAATGACGTATCCGCATACGCTCGAAGTTGAAGTATTAAAATAGAATTCCGATAAGCCATTCATATTATATTACTTTAGAATTAAAAACGAAAGGATTTATGACGGTTGTAAGTTTTTTGTCAGTACTTAGAAATGAAATAAAGAATATTATATTTTGATACTCAAATATATGTAAAGTAGGCCGGTGGTGTCTACGACACGAGACATTCACATATGGATCGTCCGTTTATTTACATCTTGGCAGATATAACCGAACTATATTTAGAATTATATTTTCGTATTTTCCGTTTAAGGTACTCGCTTCTATTATTGATCCGATTGGTTTTGGTCGACTGAAAGATTAACTGATAAAGATGGTGTCGTCTATTATGCCGTTACCTTTAGGTACTGATATATATATTTACTTATTCTTCAAGGGGTCCAACCCGGAAGATATGCGTATCCCCTTGACATAATTTAAAACCCTAGGGTAAATGTAAAAAGGCCCGTATAATCCATCCAATTAACCTGGAGTAATAATCATATTTCCAAGGACGCCGTGTTAATTTTTTTCTTGAGTCCATTTTTGACAAATAAGCTTGCAGTTTACATGATGGTAAGCGATAAATGCACCACGTTCTGAGGTGGACACATGCAACACCAGAAGTATCACATACGCATTGCCACTCCTCTAAATATCTTAGCAATGCCCTATCGAAACATCCCCTTCAGTAGTCCTCGGAGAAAATCTCAGCATGAAACTCTTCCCAAATGTAAAACGTTCACGGAAGGAAATTCATCAGAAACAGGACTCTCCCTGACAATTTAGATTAAAAGGTTTGGTGATGAGCGGTGAGGAGATAACATAACAGATAGCTTGACCCGGCATGAAGCCAGATATTTTAGATCTTATCTGTTCACAATAAGTTGTTAGGACACAGATGAACCCAAACCAAGGAGTTATAGGGTATACAATTTACTAGGTTTTACTCCCGGCTTCGCTCGCGTTCATGTAGATTTGTACTACCTTCAGGAAGAGCACATTTTTTTTTTTGGTAAAAAGTAACCTGTGTCCTTTTCTATACCCCTGACAATGTGTATGCGATATTTAATAGTGATATCTATTGAGTATTTAAAGTGTGAAAGCGTAACAAAAAAATAAACAAACACACATTTCCATTTATAATATTAGTTAAGATTATGTATTCCGGGTTGTCTCAATAAACATTGGTTTAGAAATATCTTGTAATTTCTTGGAATTATGGATTATATTTTTTATTTGAGTGTATACGAATCGTTGTGATTTTAACCCCTCGACAGTTCAAAACCATAAAGGTTTAAGTTCTATACAATTGAATGTAGACCACATGAGGGTCAGGTCAACAGACTGTTGGCAGCATTAAGTTATACCTGATTCATGACTAAACTTGGAAAAATAACAAATGATGTATATTGTAAAATCATAATTTTTATGTAAAATGTAATTTTTAAATATTTTTTTTTGCACCCGTACGATTTCTTTTTTACTAAACTATGAAATTATAACGTATGATATCGTGAAATTAATTTAAAAAAAAAACGTAATCCGCCATTTTGAGTTACGACATTAAAAGATCAGCCGATTCAATTAATACTTAAGTCTATAAAAAATGACCCTGGTGAATCGATGATGGCTTAATGATACCGGTTTTTTGGTAACGGAAACATCTTAACGAAACCATAACATGGTGGTTGATTATTTTATAATACACGCTTGACTAACCGCCACTCTCAAGCTCATAAATTATCGTCAAACACCTAGAACTGTGGCTTCTAGCAGGTGTACTTGGTAACCGGTTCTTATAAACTATACCGTTACTAAAGAACAGGTGGGATTGTTGCGAAAAACTAAACTTATCACTGCATAGTATAAAACAAAGTCGCTTTCTCTGTCCCTATATCCCTATGTATGCTGAAATCTTTAAAACTACGCAACGGATTTTGATGCGGTTTTTTTAATAGATAGAGTGATTAAAGAGGAAGGTTTATATGTATAGTAACATAACTTAAATAGTGGAGAAATACTGTTATTTTTGAGGTTACTCCAATTTTAACGCGTGCGGGCCACGGGCGGTAATGAATAAATCAAAACTACTGGATCGATTTTAATCATTTTCTCAGTGAATGGCATAGGCTATATATATTATACGCATGCGAAGCCGAAGCAGGCCGCTAGTATAGAATAAAATAAATATCTCCAACAACAAAACACACGGACAACCAAATCCGTGTATTCGAACCCCTGTCCTATCAGACCGCGTCACCCTAGCTTATTTAACGATATTTGTGTGTACGGCATCCGTGCGGTGAACCAGAAAAAACCGGTTCAGTAAGATCTATACCGACCTATCGTTGACCTACTCTAAATGGATTCTGTTTACGTATACATATTACCAAATCACATTCGTATGTTCATATGTTGTGGCTCGTAAAGATTTCATTTAAAAAATGTCAATGATTCAAACATGTAACGTTTGAGATATTTACTTCAAACGCTGAGTGAAATATTCGATGCAAAAACATAGTTGTTAAAATAGTTTATAAATCTACATATATAAAAGTTGGAAATGTACGTCTGTTCGATATCTTAAATATTCGAAAGTTTTTGCAGAGTCGTGTTCGTATACGCACATGTCGTTATATTCTTTTTACTATACAACGCCATCTATCGAATATAATACACGCTATTATATATCACAGAAATAAATTTAAGCTTGGCGAAGTGGTAATGAAAAATAATTCTGAAAAATTCTATACAAATATTTGTCATGGATAAATTTAAGCTTATTTTAAAAACAATTGTGAAATAAAACATGTATTTAATTACTCGTCACAGAGAAATATTTTGAATTAAGCCTAAAAAAGTATACATTTTCTTATGGAATAAACGACATACGTATTTATCATTGTGAACAATGGTTATATCCATTGTTTCTTTCTATTACACGTCATGACCTTTTCCTTTCAACTCGAGTGAAGCATTTTATCATTCATAAACCCGTCATTTAAAAAGGTAATTATTGATACTTATTGCAAAATTTTATAAAACTTTATTTATTGATTGACAGATTTGAGCTAAATTATTGACCTTTAATAAGTTATTTTAAGTTTGAAGTTAACTGTTATTTAAAGATGAAAAAAAAATGTTTTAAAAAGTCAATAGTTATAAAAGTCGGCAACACTGCTCTCGCCCTAAATAAAATGCATTTTTTAATTGAACTCGACGCTCTTGTCTCAATAGTGCGGACCGTAAAAGTTATATGTTGAGTTAATGTTAAAACTTCACTGGAATATTAAAAAAAAAAAAACGCATATACTAATAATGAATACCATACTTAATACTATTAGGCGACAATCTCGTCTAAGACAGGATAGAGGGTTACAAAAAGGACTCGTTTTCTAGTGTAGTTGCCGGGACATACCGACAGGTGTTTGGCGACAAATTTTCAGCACAAGGACGGTAAGTAAAATAGCCCACGATTCAAATGAATGGTACAAAGTTATTCGAATACTCCAGCGACAAAATTTAATATTCTGAATATATTTGTCTGCCTTTTTCCACGCGAACGACGAGCTTTTGACGTCATTGCGAGATGAAATTGTATAGTGAATACGCTGTTCTAAATGAGAAACTATTTCAATTTATATGGTTGGAATAAATACATCTGTGAGTTTTTAATTGCTAAAATACATTTATTCAAACGATTCACGAGTTTTTTTTTGTATAAATAGGATAAAATTAAAAACACATAGCCTTCATAATAACAGGACCATCTTGACTACACCTCGATAGTTATATAGCCATTGATTTTCTAGATTATTCTACTTGTTCGATACAGCACCGAGCCAGTAAAGTTTAACAAAAAAAAAAACAACGCCTAAAATCGTTTTCTCCATAAACAAACCTTCTTTAAATCAATCGGGTAACACACTGAACTGATCTTTAGACATTTGCAAGAGAAATACTAACATGTGAAAGTATTTTGACACGATAAAATGTGAACGAAGAATGTATTGAAGTACCAGAGGCTTCTGTCATCGGCCGCGTTAAGAGTTTTCTCTAGGCCCTTATATGTGTTGTCGTTTGGTACAAAAACATGAGAACTGGTGACTGTAGGTACTAATAAAATTGAATTGATGAACAAATAAAGTTGGATATTATATAAGTTCCAGGTATAAAAAGAAGTAAAAAAAGATAGCGGGTTTACTTAAAATAATTAATAATTTTACGACATACGGTATTGACAATAGCTTAAAGCCTCGTATTCATGATAACGATTTATTGTTTCTTTGGAATTGCATGTTTTATCTGGATTTATATCTTCGTTGTAATTTTATTATTACTATATAACCCCATTAATTATTTTCTGATCTTAAGTGACGCTATGAAAAAAAATGTAGCCTAGATGTTGACAAAATCAATTCAAACTTTTCGAGAATTAATATTAGTTTAACTTTAATCTAATTTATTTGTTGTTATTAATTATGTAACTATATTTTTTTACTCCGATATTATCTGTCTATTGATTGCAATTGTTAAACAAGGGAAACCAAACATATATTAATGTAGAATACCCAAACCTTATATCGCAATACAGACAAGATAGTTTTAGAATTGACCAAATATACCAATTTTTTATGACCCGATGAAACAGACGTTTTTTTTTTACAGAAATATCCACGAGTTCGTTTTATTCAAATACCGCGATCACGGTATTACTAAGAAGTAGCAATTATTACAAAAACTAATAATCTAACGCATTAATCCTACGCGATGGATAACGTTCTACTAAATATATCATTATTCTGCTGTTGGTTTTCCGTTATCCGTTATTATTATTATATAATGACAAGCGAGTGTTATTGCAATACCTGTGAAGTAGCAAGTATTATTCAACTACCAAAAGGTGAGAAATACATAACACTTCATATTGTTCACACTCACGAATCACGACATGAGGAACGAATATTCATTTCCTTATGATATAATTGTTACAAATTGCAAACCAAAAAATTACCCGACGGAAGAATTGACATAGGTTTTTGTGAAATAACACAGCGATTCATAATTGATATTGCAATCTCTAGTATTACTATTAATTTTATAGACACACGAGAAGTAAAATAAAATAATAATTCAGCCGCTGAGTCTTTTAACTTGCAGCGGTGTTACATCGTCGCTATGGATATTTCTGTCCGAGGAATGAGGACATCATTGTCGTTGGGTAAGTTCAGATTACTGCCGCCTCGCGGCTTGCGCGCACCAGCCTTTCTATACATCACGTTCACGCACTGTGTACAAGTGTTAAATTTTATTGTTTTTATTATGTAATACTATATTTACGAAACCGTATTTGATTTCCGTTACAAGCAAAAAATTAGAACGACACGAACGAATTAAGCTGAAGTATATCTTAGAGATTTATTAAATAATTTTTCATAGTTCGCGTATATTTATTCATTTAACGGTAAAGGAGAGCATCTTGGGGAAACCTTAATCTTAGAACTATCCTTATGGTACCGCCGTATGTGTGGGAAATATGCAACTGTAGATTTCTTGAAGTCTGTAATCGTCGATACTCGCGAGCTATGCTGATTAAACCTATACCTTCCTCCGGGAAAAGGTCTTTGAGACCTTTTCTGTTACAGATTGACACTATTTTTATATATCTTAACATGTATTACTAAGAGGTGTACAGAGAAGATGAATATTTGAACGGGTTATAACTTAAATTGTACCTAACGAGTTATAGATTAATTATCAATATCAGAATAGGTAATTAAGTTCAAAGAGTTTATGTTATGTAACAACCTTATGTGTCTATAGCATGACGTCACTATGAATGGACATCCAGACAGATTTTAAACTGAAATCAATACTCAACTCTAAATACATAAGTATATTTTTCAAGTTAAAGTTCGACTTTACCCATAATCGAGTGTTATAAATATCAGGCTCATTGTAATATTTACCTATAATTTTTTGAAGTGAAAACTTTTTTAGCTGCTTTGAACGATTTACGGTAAGAGAAAACTTATGGGTTCGCGTCACCGATGACCTCGACATGTTCGTAACGTATTACGCTCGCGCCAAACTAGGGACGAGAGTGGTATAGCGGCCTGTGTACATGTAATATTGATATATTTTATTGAGCTTTTAAACTATTAAACTATCTAAATATGTATATCAATGTTGCTCGAAATGCCAGTAGATGTGAAAATCACACTAATTTATTTGGTCTACGAAACTGAATTTAATTTTTTACATTGCGAGATACTATTTATTGTATAATTATACTTAAAATTAAATTCTTCTCGACGTAGACACAGCCTACTTTGTTATACATGCAATAAATTTAAAAAAAAAAGAGAAAAAATAAAAATAAGATACATAAACAAACATGGCGCGAATTTTGGAAAAATATACAATAAAAACAATTAAAACTAAAATTTTACACTTAACAAACAAATTACGGTTACAAAAAATAATAATAATAGAAAAGTAGTGAACTAATGAATCAGTTATATAAATAAAAGGAACAGTTATAAGTACGGAAAAATATCAAGATGCTTTAATTTGGATTTAAATGAGGCTACAGGACTACAAACAAATAGATCTATATCTTTTTGAATGTTATTATATGATGAACACATTCGATAAATGGGAGAATGCTGACCTAAGTTGCTTCTCGACTGTGGTAACGTGAATGTTTTGCGGTTACACAAACGACTTGATAGGCGTGGAATACAGAAAGATAATCTTTTTAATATCTCTGGAGCATCTACATGACCATGAACTAACTTGTACAGAAAAACAATATCGGCTATTTTTCTACGCACTTGCAGTGGTTCCACTTTGTAATGGAGTAATCGTTTATTGTACGAGTCTAGAGTTCGACACTGATTATCAAGGTATGCAAGGTGGTATAAGAATTGTTTTTGTACTCGTTCAATTCTGTCAATGTGGACCTGATAGCAAGGATTCCATACAGTACTGCAGTATTCTAAAATACCGCGGACAAATGTATTATAAAGTAAAATTGTTACGGCTGGTTGTCTAAACAGTTTCGTTTGTCTATTTATGAAACCTGCTAATTGCGACGCTTTTTTAATTATATTGTTTATATGGATTCTAAAATTGAATTCGGTGTCTATTGTGATACCTAGATCTCGAATCGAGGATACTTCGGTAAGTGTAGTCCTATTTATGTGATAGACCGCTGGAGTTGGTATTTTTTTCCTTGTAAATTTTATGTGGACACACTTATCGGGATTAAGTATCATATCATTTGACTTACACCATTCCTGAATATCATTTAGGTCGTTTTGCAGTATATCGATGTCAGAGTTATTCATGACTGTACGGTATATTTTTAAATCATCAGCATATAGTTTGTGGTTGGAATGTATAATACTGGTAATGTCGTTTATAAAAACTAAGAATAACAACGGTCCTAAATGCGAACCTTGTGGGACGCCTGAAGGGATTTCATACTTTTGTGAAGTGAAACCTCGAATCATGACTAACTGTGATCTGTTTTTAATATATGATTCACACCACCTAAGTAAGGAACCGTGAATACCAAAGGATTCCAATTTTGTTAGCAGATAGTTATGATTAACCAAGTCAAAAGCTTTTTTAAAATCCATATAGATTGCGTGCACTTCGTTTTGACAGTCAATGGCTTCTATGATATCTGATGCATAATCGATTAAGTTAGTGTTAGTTGATCTTTTCGGAATGAAACCATGCTGATTCATATGGAATGTTTGTTGAAAATGAGCAAACAATCGATTGTGTACAATTGACTCCAATACTTTACCAGGAGTAGATAATATGGATATGGGCCTGTAATTTGTGATATTTTCTAATTTCCCAGACTTAGGAATAGGAGTTACGTATGCTTCTTTCCACTTAGCTGGAAATACACCGGTGTTCAAAGATACATTATAGATATTTGATAGTGGCTTATACAAGGATTGAGCACAGTTTTTAAACAGAATTGGTGGTATCTTGTCTGGGCCAGGTCCTTTATTAGGATCTAATAATTTTAGATTTTCTAAAACTTCATTTTCCTGTATTGTACACCTATAGTAGGAAGTGTCGTTGTAATAATTATTGGAGTGTAATGGTAACTGACGTGACTTAATGTTTGTAGGATTGGATTCGTAAACTTTTTGAAAATATTTTGAAAACAAATCTGCTATCGCTTGCCCTCCCTTGGCCGTATCACCATTCCAAAACAACTCATTTGGTATTGAATTGTTGTTAGATTTCGAGTTTTTTAAGAAACCCCAAAAGTATTTTGGTTGTTTACGCAATTTATCAACGGCGTTCTTCTTAAAGTTGTTAAAGCAATCCTTTATCAATAGGTCACAACGGCTTCTCAAAATTTTAAATTCTAATTTATCTCTTAAATTTCCATATTTTTTATATCTGTTATGAATTTTTGATTTTTCTCTAAGGGCTTTAATTAAGGATTTACTGAACCAAATTGGGTAGATTTCATTACATGGCTTGCGATGTGGAGTATGTTTGTTGATAACGTCATACAAAACATTATAAAAAATATCAACCATATTCTCAACGTCATTGGTTTCATTAAACAAATAAGACCATTCTATGTTATTCAATTCGCTATTAACTGCATCAAAGTCACATTTATAATAATTGAGGCCAAGACTCTTGTTTGAGAGAAGATTACGTTTCAAATACTTATTTATATTAATAATTAATGGCGGATGATGGGAATCTATGGGGAGTAGAGGATCACTTGTAGTATGAACAGAAACATCAGATGTAATTGCGCCATTACAAAATACTAGATCAAGTATGCGTTCATATATGTTAGTAATATAATTAAGCTGCTGAAAATTACAAAAACCTAATGTGTCCAATAAAAGATTTATTGTAGAAGAGTCGTTAGGTGAAGAAACTAAACCTAACGATTCCATTTTCCACTTGATTCCGCCCAAGTTGAAGTCTCCAATTATAAATGTATAAGGTTTTTTTTTAATTCCACCAGAATTAGTATGAACAATCGTGGATACATTTTGCAAGAAAATATTTAAATAGTCTAAACTAACTGGAGGAGGTACATAAACTGTACATATATTTATAGAAAAGTTGTTAATCGTTAAAGTAAGCCATAGTTCCTCACATGATGACTCCCATGCTATTTTACGAAGCACGTCATAAGATTTTAAAACTGCTACCATGACACCGCCTCCATCCTTTTTTGTCTTATGTGAAGATGTTGTTACTCTGTCGCGTCTAAAAACGTTATAACGATTATCAATTAGTTCATGATCAAATACTGTGCTATTTAGCCAAGTTTCAGATATTATTATTAAATCATAGTTATTTTTTTAACACTGACAAGTAAAAATCCTCTGTTTTAGTCCTTAAACCTCTTACATTTTGGTAGTAGATATTAAACGGGAATTTTATAATTATTAATCTAATGGTATGTAATAAATAGGTAATGGTATTCTAATGGTATATATCTATGTTAATAACTTCAATTTATAAAATTGATATTGTTTTGAGTTTTCATTGTTGTCAGCAGTCCTTATGATGAACTCGACTTTTTATTCTCCACAGTACGCTAGTTAACTAGAATAAACTACCGGGATATTAATCTCGTCAGTGTACGAATTTAAATAACGCAACAAAATGCTTTATTACCCATCAAATATCTTCCACAACATCGTTCCATATACCTAGCAACTAATTTATACACCCAACATGCCGCGTGTACATTAAATTGAAGAAAATTCCACGTAACATAAAAGCAGAGTTTCGTGGTGAGCCTCAAAAAATAGAACAACCCTTAGATACCTTTTACATAAGTAAATTATTATTCAAACGTTACATACATCAATGTAATTCGAAATCGAATAGGTGAAACCGGTTGAATTGATGATATATTTATATAAAGTAATTTAGTGGAGAATTTACATGTACATATACAATGTAACAGTAATATATGGAATACAGTACGCTGACTGAGTACTGAATGGAGGTAGGTAATTGGTGTTATTTATCAGCAGCCTTGCGGGGAGAGTCGTACCTACA
The DNA here is from genome assembly GCA_035772565.1 of Antheraea assamensis. Taxonomy (NCBI): domain Eukaryota; kingdom Metazoa; phylum Arthropoda; class Insecta; order Lepidoptera; family Saturniidae; genus Antheraea; species Antheraea assamensis. The sequence goes on along the minus strand of JAQQSE010000135.1, from coordinate 214,568 downwards.
TATTCCTTATTTGAATTTAGTTGAATAAAATAGGAATTTTACGATTGGCTCTTACAATTCTGAGATTAAAACATAGGGTTATTCCAATTTAGTGGTACGGTGGGGCCTTTTCTAAGATAGTTTCAAGCTTCCACGTATCTGGAGACATTAATAGGTAGGAGACGATTTTCCATTTTGGTAGGTAAATAAATTTGTGACTGTTAGAAAATGGAACTCTACTTTTTGTTTCGACGCTTGCGTTCCGAGGAAAGAAACTGTTGCTAAACCATGCTGTTGATATTATCTCTACTGATTTAAAACTGTGAAAACAAACTGCCTACAAGTTTTAACGAATATATCACTACATAGTATAAAACAAAGTCGCTTTCTCTGTCTCTATATCCCTATGTATGCTTAAATCTTTAAAACTACGCAACGGATCTGGATGCGGTTTTTTTAATAGATAGAGTGATTAAGAAGGAAGGTTTATAGGTATAATAACATAAATTAAATAGTGGAGAAATACTGTTATTTTTGAGGTTACTCCAAATTTAACGCGTGCGGGCCACGGGCAGTAATGAATAAATCAAAACTACTGGATCGATTTGAATCATTTTTTCAGTGAATGACATAGGCTTATATATTTTATACCCGTGCGAAGCCGGAGCGGGCCGCTAGTTAATAATAATGTAAACCAAAATGTACACTCATCTTTGTACACTTATTCATAAGAGAACATTAGTATCCAAAATAACATTACAAATACGGGTTTACTTGTTATTTGTTACGTTTTCATGGCTTAATTTCTTCACTGAATAACGTGAAACTGTGCCATACACGTTGTCAAGAGTACAGAAAAGGACATAGGGTACCTTTTACTCAAAAAAAAACCTCATTCCCGATGGATAAGGCAAATCTAAACACGAGCGACGTCGCCGACAAAAGCTAGTTAACTATAAAGAGGCAACATTCTCGCTGCGTTGATAAAGCACACCACTGCAGAGGGCACAGACCTGTTCAGTTACGTCACCACCGCCACAAGGGGCGGTTGAGAGGACTTACTCCGAGGCGTTGATAAATATGCCTAGTACATGAGATAAATTCTCTATTCAGGGAGTTAATATTTAGCAATTTCTGCTATCGTTCCACCCCCGTAGAATAGGTAATGTGATAGCGGGTTACATTAAAAAATTGTTAAGCGAGTTGAACAATGACATGGGTCGAATTCCCAAATTAACCGCATCGAAGGGTTAGCGTTTAATAATTCACAAGATCGCCGACGTGTTTACGGTGTGGTTTCTACCCGTGCCGCGTCCTTGTCGAAGATTAATCTACTGTTAAACCATTAAAGTTGTATTCATCTAGGTAAGAAATTTCACGTCATATACACTGTTGTCATTTTAGGCAAGCCTTTTAAGTTAAAGTCAGCGCTACGTTTTGAATCACATCAGTAACAAAAATGAGGTCGTAGTTAATTTACGATTCTTATTTTGTAATAGAATTTTGATAAATATATAAAAAAACCTGGCCTAAACTGTATGTTAGATATAAAAATGAATAATAAAACTATCTCATTAAGTGATCACGTACTCGAGTTCGCAATAGTTCCGGAGATTACTTCCTACAAATAAATAAACTCTCTTCCTTTATACAGTAGTTCATCAATGTAATTTGAAATAACTTATTTAAAAAAATATATAATCTTAAAAGAAATAAACATTGTATTTTGGTTTTTATAAATTTAAAATATATAAGCATACATTTACAGGATCAGAGAAAAATACATATATTTTAATTCTAGTCATTTCAACAAACCATGATTCTCTACCAACCGGGTCTAGGATCTAGTTTCATATAACAGTCTAATTAATAGTTGAAGTGGTAAACAGTAGGTGAATTCTTAAAGCTTCGCTTAATCAGTATGAAGTCGTTGTGACTTTTTCATTAATTTATAACAGAATTTTTCATCAGTAACTCGTGCGTGGTTTCATCAATAGAAAGAATTTTATGAAACTAATCTCTTTAAAAAAAAAACCTTGAACGTATAAAAGTAAAATATACAGTACAATCAGTCAAATGACTTGACACACTCGACCACAAATTAGTCATTACCAGCACACATTGGCCCGGTTGTTGAAAACAGGACAAAGAGTTGACAAACAGAATACAGTCGAGCATTATATTATTGATACGAACACTTTACCGTGCACACGTATTGACTTTAGAAGTGAGTAATGTACGCCGAACAATACTGCTTGCACAGAGATGGAACTCAGTAAACCACGGGGGTCATAAACCAGACTGTTCTTTACCTACAGATAAAAATTGAAATAATTTATCAATTTTCCTAAACCTCTATTGCTTGTAATACTTTACATTCTTATAGAATCGTGATGACATACAGTAAAACCGCGGTAAGTTGAACTAAAAGAGTTTTGACTCAGAAAAATGTTTGTGGGGTTCCAATCTTATCCTACCTAATTCTGAACACTTGTGAAATAAAATCAAAATATTTAATACAGAGATGAAAGCATTTACATTCGGTGATATTCTTAAATTAATTAATAAAAAATTAGAAAGTTACATCTGTTACATTACAAACATATATACTGTACACGCGAATTGTTTAGAAAAAAATCTTATCTGATGTTTAAATATACATTCTATAGTAATTTATGCTTAAAAAGATTATCATCCCACGTTATGAATTATATTAAAAAGTTATATATGAAATTGTGTGGTTTTATCTATAATATTACGTCTTTTTCTACATTTAATTACGTACTACTTAATCATTCTAGCTGATTTTGCAAGAATATTGCAATACTTAAGATTTGGTTATACATATGTCATAGTCAAATGTTATAAAATATATATCTCTCTACCAAAATATGTGACATCTGAACATCCGTGTATTTTTTAATAAATTATTGTACTGTATAATTCAAAACCTAAATGAAATATCTATAGTAAATTATGAGAAATCGAAATTTATTTACTACCCCTAAACTAATTTCACATTGCGGTCCTGTCTCGCCAAACAGCACGTACTGTGTGACAAGGTTAATTATTTACGTTTGAATCCATCAACAGATGTAGACAAAATCAGAACTTTATGTAACGACCTTCAATTGCAGATAGATTTTACTTATAAGGCTGATAAAAACGGTATTTTTAAAAGTAACAGGCATTTATTTACTTAACCCCATCTTCAATTAATGTCAAGTTTAATCTATTTTTAATAGCTGTGTATCATACACCAGACGTTCAATGCAACACAAAAAAGAGAAAACATAAATATATAGATAATGTAAACGTATCAGGGCAAAATAAATTAACATCTGTGAAATAACGATATCCAAACACTGTACGTTTTTGTTGACCAACGCTGCCTTAATTAAATAATAATAACAAATCAAACAGACGTCCATAGGCATGTTGTTGGCAAACAATTATTATTAACAATGCACTGGCATAGATTAATCGAAAGCCATTCGCAATTTAAAAAAGAACACACACACACACACTTTCGAATTTCCATAAACTAATCACACGTCACTATAAAAAACAAAATTGGAGGTAAAATTAGTGATGTGACACTAAGCCGACGTAGCGTCGAATCGCGACGGAGGAACGCGACATACTGCCTGAGTCGCGTGACACGAACCGGCCGCGGCCCGCCCTATTGCGAACGGCGACGTGAATTACGAATTGCTCTTTAGAGTAACTGAGCTCAACGAAAGGTGGTATTTTCTTGCCCTTCACCCATTATTGAGTTTGTTGTCATAATATGCCGATTTAGCACTTTGACTTTCAATGACTGGTTATTCATTCTTTATGATATCGTAAACGTACGTATTCGGAGTCGATTTTTGGTTTAAAATCTACAATAGCTAGTACTTAAATAATCGGCTAAGAGAGATCTCAAGGAAAATGGTTGAAATGTATTCCACAAACTTTTGAAAAAGTTACAGGACACAATTAACTGCAATTATATATGAACAACCGTTCCAGTATTACGTGAACCGGACTGTAAATATAATAAATCAGAAGAAAAATTATACAAAGGTGAAGTAAGGCATTCTCTCCCTGAAACAATTAATAAGAGCAAAAAACATAGTATAAGGTTAATAAAACAGAAGTTTAATAGTTAAACAAAAACGAAACCTTCTATACAATTGGATCCAGTCTGGTTCTGAAGTGTGATAAGCCCGAGTACCACTAAGATTTTTATCCACGTAAAAGGCATTCGGACATGAGCAGTCAACTACCTATCAACCGGTGCATAGGTGTACTGTACAGTAGTGATATGTCGAATGGATTCCGTGAAAAGTCTTCCGGTTTTTTTTAATATGAAGAACCAATAAAAGCAGACACAGTTCTGAAACTACTAGTAACATGCTCCTCCTAAGGAATGAACTGAAGCTGTATATGTTGCCAAACACACTCTTCAGACCGGAGCATAGCAATACAAACATTGCGCGAGTAGAAACAAGTGTGACGGAGCGACACGGCGATGCTGCTTTAAACAAGGCTTATGGACTTTTTACCATTTTTTGGTTCTGTAATTCATTTACATTTACATTAATTTGTTGTACTAATTTTTCTTTTTAAGGCTTTTTTTCAAATTGTAGTCTATTATTTGGTCGCATTAACGACGCGTTCTATGAATTAAATAACGTCTCTGAAGTGTTCCTTAGTTTTAACAGCTTAGAAACTGCTAATATGGCTGTACTACATGCGGATGTAGCCTCATCTATTACTTATAATTTCTTACACCACCTTTATCAAAATTTTACAAAATGGTTCCATAAGTAATATTCCATCCACCATCAACAATATATATAGCAAAGCCATTCTTATATTACTTTAATTATTTTTATACAAAGATTCAAACCATCAACTCAAGATAGCATTTTAACATTCTCCGAACGTGGGGAAACGATTTTCAAAATGTTATTAAAGTTATTTGATGCCACATCTATCTAATAAATATTAACGTTAATCGAATAGCCGCGAAAGTGATTTTTATTTCAAAACGACGAATGTAACCTGTTGTTACGTTATAATAAACTGGTTACATTCCGTTTATATAACGTTCTATTTCCTTGTTTAGTTATCGTTAATATAATAAATATCTCAAACGTGAACGATTAACGTATTGTATGTATTCTAACGGCAAATTATCGAGCAAATGTAAAATATGAATTAAAAAAAAAACAATTTAATTTGTTACAAAACACTAAACGTATTTTTGAAAAAAGTTTTGGCAAAACGTTTGGTTTGATCGTCTTGAATATATAATCATATAGTGATTTTTTCTTGAATATATCGAAATCCCCATACTAGAGAAACTTGTTATATATATTCATCTCATTCTTTTGTCGATTGACTGAAGTTTCACTTCTATCGTGTGTGAATCGTCCACACACTTTTATTTATTATACGTACTTTTTACAATATATGTAAATTGTAAATATGAAAAAGTTATAAAAATCATTTCCCTTAACCTTTTAATGTCACTTAATAATCTGAATCCTATTAATCTCTATTGAGAAAGATTGTGAGGGATGAAGGGAAATTTGTTTAAACCTTGATGCAAAAAAATATACTGTCCTTATTTTACACACACAGGTTATAATAATGCATAGAGGCATTGTTCAAATTGGTCAAAATACAACGACACTTATCAAGTTAATTGGAAAAACATTTGCCATCTGAGAAGTACCACGGGGTACGTCAATAAGGTACGCTGATAAGCAAATAATTAACGGCTTAAATAATATATGATGTCATAATATATACAAATATAAAGGCAGACGAAATCGCGGTCGAATGCTTTCGCTATCGCTTTGTTCTTGTGAAATATATTATTAGAGATCGTGTCGCAAAACAAGAAGATAATAATATCCGTATACTAAGAGTTGCCGCACAACTTCATGTTTCAAGTAAAATGCCATATTATTAAGGCAAATAATATCTCGAAAGCCTAATTATAAATTATTCATATAAGTTTCTCGTGAGTCGAAAACGAAGCCGTGTTATTATCATACCTAATGACTACGGTTGTCGTGTACATTATTAAAATTTATTAAAGCTAGCGTTTCGGGTCTACTTAGTGTTTCCTCGTTTAGAATCTACGAAATATCCTCACATATCAAATTTCGGTGTACGTGTGTTCGTAATTCTTTTACTTCTATAAAGTTCCATTTTTAGTTTTTCCATTTTAGTTACAGTCGAACACGGTAGGTGGCGCTGTTGACAAGACGTACTTTTATCCGACCGAATTTACAATTCCTTTATTTTTTTATTTTTTTATATTATAGGAGGCAAACGAACAGGTGGGTCACCTGATGGTAAGTGATCACCGCCGTCCATAGACACTAGCAACAACAGGGGAGTCGCAAGTGCGTTGCCGGCCTTTTAAATATGTGGGCCTCCGGCGCTCTCACTGACCGAACGAAACGCAACAGTGCAAGCACTGTTACTTCACGTCGGTTTTCTGTGAGAGGGTGGTACTACCCCGGGCGAGCCGACCCATTCATGCTGAAACCAGTAATAGTTTCAGCGTAGCTCTACCACCTACAAATTTTAATTTACACATATTCTCACCTTTCGGCCTACACGTACCTCAGTATGTTTTAATCCATGCTACGTAGTAAGATCATCGGCTGTCACCCTGTTCACTAGTGTATCTATATAAATAAAGTATAAGTCTGTCGTTGTGCGCGCGTCACACAAAAACTTATGGACAAATTTCAATAACATTTTTTTGTTTCATTCCTTAGACTTAATTCTTATTTAAAAAAATATCACGATAGCTTTATTTAATATAAAATTATTACAGTTTTCGAATACTACGATTGTTATAAGCACTACGCGTTCAGTGATGTGTGTTTTCTTTCTGTGAAGAAGTGGGGCAAGTGGTGTTTACTTTTTACTCTGTACAATATGTTCTACAATGTACTTTAGAATATATATTCTATTCACTCTATTTACGATATCGGTTAGATAGTAAATGACGCAGCAAGGTCGCGTGTATCAGCAGCTATGAAAAAAAAATGTTCGAAACATTATTAATGAAAATTTCTCCTTTTCTACAAATCGGGGTTGTAAATATGGGTGAAGTTAAGCTTACTAGCTGTATGGTATTTTGAACAAAGTTACTTAAAAATTATATAGAATGTTTTATTTTTAACTATTGAAGTTATATTTCTTTTGGCGAGTTAAGGAAAAATGATGAGTGTAAATTTTTACGGTGCGCGCGCACACCGTCACGAAAAACCGACGACACCCTGAAGTTAGCTATAGTCAACATTTTATTCAAAACAGTATGTATATATTTATTGTCAAACGTGTTGTAGACATGTTATAAGAAAAAGGTCCAACGACAACAAAATGTTTTCGATGCTTGACATAAAATACTAAATGCTGCGATCGCCCTTTTTGCATTTGGCACGCGACATATTATACACGAATTATTTCTATCTACACTACTTCTCTATATTAATTTTATAAGAAGGGATACAGATCTTTTTAAATACCTTGTTTCTATTATTAGTATCGTTTTTTCTACAAACGTAGAATAAGGCGAAAGATAAAATTTTTGAAAAGAGTTGTATCTTGTTACGCCAAAGAAGTATAACTTCTAACGCGTGTACGTACATAAGTACACACACACTTTTTTTATTTTACGATACCTTTTTGTTCGTCAAATTAATTTACTTTTACCTTCATAACTCGCCTCTTACATTGTGTATTGTTACAAAACATATGTTAAAAACTGTCCAGAGAAAACACCTATGATTTAAGAAAGAGATGCGTAAATCGGTTCTTTGATTTTTCGAGTAATAAGCACACTAACCTACAGACAGACAAACAAAGAAACATTGCACTTTATGAATGAGAAAAAAGGCCACTCGTGTTACTATTTTAATACAAATATAATGGGAATATAAAACAATTTTCCTGTAACTATGAAACCCGTTCTGACAGAGCGGCCATTTTTAATTTTGTAAAATCGTTCCTCTCCGTTAATATTTCATCCGTTGATAATAACAGAATGTCTCGGGCAAAAACAGAATATCATAATACCCTTTCGTAACAGAGAGATATTATTTCTTGGAAAATTTAACCATGGAATAGAAAAGTTTTTATTAATATGTTCGTATAAAACAGCCCCAGAGTTCTTCTATGTGTATTGCGTATTCATTAAAACTGAAATTGAAATTGACTACAAACTGTAACAAACTGGTCGTCGCATATTTCCGACTCTAGTAACAGTTTCTAAGGTAATAGTGTTAGGTTATATAACAAAGTCCCAAAGCATATAACCGTCATAAGGCGCCATGTTAAGCGGGTTTTGGTGTCAAAGGGCTATTATAAAGTGGATTAATATGTGAACGATGGTGATGTCTGGAATTGACTCCTCTCTGTGCATCCACTAAAAACTATTGTAACGTGTAACGTATTTTAAATATACATCTATATATGTTCAGAAGATAATCCCGATCGAGTTTCTTGTCGAATTCTTCTCGATGAGTGGGTTGTTTTCCGAACCGGTGGTAATTTTGACTTTTATAAGCGCCTTCTTAGGGCCTAAATTGAATAAAGTACATTTTGATTTGATTAGTTATTAATATCAGTTATACCCGTGGCTTCATTCGCGTGAACTACATATTGATGATATTATTACATTTTTTTTTTCAAACTGGCTACATTATTGACCTGGCAAGGCCTCTACAGTTACACCGGACTACTTAATGCGATTTATTTAATAGTTTTTAATGTATTATACGGGTTACTTTATATGCATATATTTATCGTAGGACTTTTAAAGAATTTCTGTTATAATAATCGTCTACTACCATATATTGTGTAATATTTAATGGTTTAGGTAAATACTGTAAGAGGATGTACTGTTTGTCATTTTGCGTACACTTAATTTACTTAGAATCTCATAACTTATTCTATATAATTACCTACTGTAACAAAATGTATACTTAAACCTGGTCATAGAGTACACCTATGATTTATAAACGTGAATCATGTAAATCGGATCAGCAGTTTTCGAGTTATTAGCAGATTAACGAACTGACAGGACTAACAGACAAAAACATTGCCTTTTATGATATGTAAGGACAAGGAGGATAAATTCGTCGGTGCAATTTTGAATATGCTATCACAGAGCAAGATATGTTTCCCATTGCATTTTCACAAACACCAGGATACAAAGAACTAGCTTTGGCTTGTGACTTTGCTCGTGTCAATTTAGATTTGACTCATACCCCGGGCATGGTACTTTTTCCTAAATAAAAAGTACCCTATGTCCTTTACTGTACCCCTGTACGTAAAATTTCATGATTATCGGTTGTGCAATTAACACGTGAAAGTGTAAGGAACAGACAAATTCACATTCGTATTTATATTAGTGAGGATTGTGAATACCAATACATTCATACATACAAAAGTAAAATTAATATAATTATTATTATAGAAAATATATTTGCAAAAATCATGTTATTATCGAAGAGAGACCCAATTAATTAATGTCGTTGATGTTAGCGATATCTAAAAATAAAGCTATTTTATTACGCTGAACATCCTTATCGGTAGTTTATTCTCAACGTCGCCTTGTCCAACCCTAAAGAGCTCTCTGGGAAGGTTTATAAAAAATACAGCTTAAATAACAGGCCCGTTCACACATTTCGTAAAATAAACATTTAAATATAATTATAATAACACACACTGAACTGTTGACATAAATTATATATTAAAATAAATTAAACCGTGGGATAAAATAACAAGTCTTAGCGTTTACACCGTCTATTTTAGTAGCTCCTTGTTGATCAATTATCTTGATTCAATGAAAAAAGGCCTGCAAAAACTGTCTTTTTGCATTCACAGACATCACACTTAATATATAAAGCCTATGCTATACACATAATCAATATGAATCCAACGACACAGAGTATGTCAAAGAAATAAAAAAATATATATATATTAGGTGGTAGAGCTACGCTGAAACTATTACTGGTTTCAGAATGAATGGGCCGGCTCGCCCGGGGTAGTACCACCCTCTCACAGAAAACCAACGTGAAGTAACAGTGCCTGTGCATTGTTGCGTTTCGTTCGGTCAGTGAGAGCGCCGGAGGCCCACATATTTAAAAAGCCGGCAACGCACTTGCGACTCCCCTGGTGTTGCTAGTGTCTATGGACGGCGGTGATCACTTACCATCAGGTGACCCACCTGTTCGTTTGCCCACTATGATATAAAAAAATAAACATATAAACAACTCGAAAATCTTTCCCTCTCCCTTCGTGTAGTCAGTTAAATAAGTGGAATGCTTTATCCAAACTGTAAATGGTAAATTTTTGTAGTCCAGAACATAATATTTGTACGTGTTCATGCGCCACGTATGAAGGTATAACGGTATATGGTTAGTAAGTTCAATTCAAATCGCAGTATTTGCACTGAAGATAAGCCTAACTCCAGGTCCGACCACTTTGTCACCCTTGAGCTAGTACCTAAAGCACTCGTCCAAAAAGCCCAGTGGCACTGTCAATACCAACGACAGCGGGTAGTCAGTTCGAGAAAAAAAAATACTGTAACTTGTTCTCGCCGGCAGCTGTACATCCATGAAAATTAATTCATTTTTATCTTACTTTCGTATAAATTGGACATCTGAATTATGCTTTAACTAGCAAACGCGTGCACAATCATCTGCGTTTGTATCTTCATAATGATGGCGCAATTCTAATGATTTATCCAACGCACGCTAGAGGTAGCTCACATATCGAAGGTTTAATCCAATTTTGCCACTGTATTATGTACGTTATATTGTGCACAATTCAAACGATACCTTTATAACCGAAAACCGTATAACCGAACGACTTTCTAAATAATTAAACGTTACGTGACCGTAGCATGTGAACGCACCTTACAGTTTATCACACACATCGAGCCCTAGAGATCACTTATCATAACAAGCATCCCACTACCCGACATTTAACGTAGCCGCCTCAACGTGTTAAAGTGCTTACGGGGGGCATCCCTTGTGGCTTTTTTACATAATTCTATCCTCAAGCAATCCTCTTCCTAGAGTATGCTCAGGATCGGATTAAGCGAATATAATATTACTAGTAGTATTTTCTAGTATTTTTTCTAGTATTAGTAGTATTTTTTAATGTCAATTTCACAAATCAAAAATCGACCAGATTCTGTTCATTATCGATAGGGACACAGAGCCTAATGCCACAATCGCTTCAACAATTCCAATAAAATAAATGGCGAAAAATGTACCCAGTTCAAAGATGGCGCTTTTGAATGTGACGTCACCGCTTGTTCACATATACTGCCATCTGACACAAAATATTTTCAACTGACGAATTTACACACCGACCCATAATTACTTTTATCGCAAGAGCAACGCGAAGGTAGAATTAACTACATCATCGGTGTTAACCAGCCGAAATGTTCTTTCCTGTCAATAGACTAACTCGTAGTAAAATGTTGGTACCATACCTTTGTTGTTGAATTACTAAAAACTGGTCATGACTGGTACAGTCCGCGACAAACTGTTCGTCGCTCTGAATATAACCGTAAGCCCAAGCACATAATATCGTCAAAAGTTTAATTCAAAACAAGGTTAAAATATCATTAGGGGAATCTGAAAATGTCATTTATTTATCCTGAACTTCTCTCGATGTTATACAAATAATATAATAAACATTTATACATTAATTCTTGTCCTGCGCGGCTACATTTAGAGCGGTCAAAAAGTTTGGCGCGGACTGTCTATATATTGAATTTTCCAAGCCGATGTTAACAATTCTTGCTACAGTTTTGCTCCCGGGATACATGTAATTGAATGACCGAATTGTTTGCCGCTGACCTTATGTTCTATCGCAAAACATATTACACAGGAAAATATAAGTTTCTAATTGAATTCCGAGAAGCCATTTCGTAACGAGTAATCTTGTTACAATGGTATGTAAATAGCTAGCAATGAGATACACGTGTATTCTCTAGTGCCGTTTACATGACGTTTTTTTGTGGACTTCACACGCGGAGAGGTTTTAAAAGACTTCTGAGATGTCGGTTATTGCAACAGTTTGCTGGCATCATCAATATCCAAAGATACAATTCGTTTATGAAGTGTTTATTGTATATTAGAAAATTCTTTGAGAAATTATTTTTTTTTTTTTTTTACTTCAATATATCCTTAAGTTTATGAATTATACACAGCAAAGTGAGTAGAGAAATTGTAACTTGTTATTGGTGTCAATTTTTCCAAGTATATTCTAATCATTTTTTCAGTGAATGACATAGGCTATATATTTTATATCCGTGCGAAGCCGGAGCGGGCCGCTAGTATGTAATGAAACAATATTTCGTGTACGTCAGTTGAGTTGACGAACAAAGCTCAGGAAGTCGCCAACAAAGCGAATGAATAACAATACACAATGAATGAAACAAACGAATACGAATATTATTCTAATGTGTTAGTGACCTCATGGGGTTAGTTCAATATGAAAATGTAATCCTTAAATGTCATAGGTATAAAAGTGAAAGCAACGTAAACAGGTTTATTTAGCAATATTCCTTTAAAAATCGATAGAATAGCACTTATCTGGTAGTAAAATTTTATTTATTTGCTAGCTATCCCAAGCCTACCCACTCCGATTTAGACTACCGGTACGAGCAACAAAAATGAGACGAAATCTTCCCTTAACATTAAGACCACGTAATGACACAAAATCGCAACTGAACAATTGACCGTGACTCTGCCAATTCTCTTGAAGGTCTTCCCATTGTTCTCACTCACTCGCTCATTTTTTTCGCTCGCAACACCAAATTTTTAACTTTTCCGTACGATTTTCTTTCATACAAATCTTGTTCTGACAATTATAAACACAACAAAAAAGAAGAATCAGCCAATTAGGTACAGCTGTTCTGAAGTTATACGCTTACTACACACATTGCATTTTTAATCGAAGGCTTACAGGTGAATACTGACTGTAATTAAAAGCACAGAAAATTGCTGAAATTAACGCATTCGTTAAACGGACTTACTTGGTATTTTTTTATCGAATCGACTTGGTCCTTCGAGACATCGTGCGCTGGAGGTCGGGGCGGCGCGTCGCGCGCTGCCTCTCTCGGAGGAACGGCGGGCGCCACACTCTTCGCATGTCCCGTTCACCTGCTATATCAGAAAAAAACAATCGCTTTTATTATCGCCACATGTTAAATAATAATCACGGATAAGGTACACACTATGAGCATACAGTAATTTAGTTGGCCTTTATACCATCACTTTTGACTACGTTATCACTTAATATAGGACAAAGTTGAACTAAAACTCTAGATTGTATTTGTCGATAAAATTGTAAAACAAATGACTATCGTAATATAGTTTAAATTAGACGATCTTATCCTAGCGTACTTACATGCTTTACCATACTACATATACCTTAGATTATAACAAACAAATCGCATAAAAACTTTAGAGACATGCGTATTACATTAATGAAGTATAAACATATACCATCATACATACCTACTAACATAACCCTTTCATATTTATATAATGCCAAAGTTAACGCTTTTACATAATACATAAAATATAACCCAGACACTGAAAAAAAGGTTTAAAATAATATAATAATAGTAAGGAAAATCAATAAAAATAAAGCAGAAATACCCAAAGACACCTTCGAGAAAATATAATTCTCTAATCACCAACGAAAATGTGATAAATTATTTCAAAATACATTGACTACGAGATAGAATATAGATATCTATCTATATTGCCTATATCTGAAAAATCAGTATGCGTTATCCACTGGAATCAGACAATTCATAAATAACATTAAGCAGAATTTTTACAGTTACCACCATTTGAGAAGTGATTACAGAATTCATTACAATTATATCTATTTAATTATACAATGTCATGCATAATTCAATAGGGAAGTGGTTGAGATAAACTAATTACTAAGACCGTAACATCTTATATTGGCTTCTGTCGTAAAATATTCTGGGTGTACCATTACTCCGAGTGGTCCAAACGAGACCAATCATCTTTGTCCAAAACAGACCTCGTTATTCGTTTTATTTTATTGTGATAAAATAACTACATAATTATCAGTAAATAAATGCAATTTCTTAAACAACCAAATTATGAACTTTCATATTACCAGTAGCATAGCTAGTTTTATAGGGACTCAAAATCAACATTACAGGAGAGGAGCTGGGGCTACTTGTTACCATTAAATAATATCGTGCTTTTCAATAAATATGAACTAAGAGTCACGATCTTCAAAATAAAATCATTAACAGTCCCTTATTAATACTCTACTAATTTGAGTTTCCAGGTAACTGTTTACGAATGTGTGTATGCGCTTCGAGGTTACGAAGATAATACGACCCTACCAACAACAGCAGTGTTAGCAACTGTTGCTTGGAGATATTATTAGCGGCAGAAATGGCCTTGTCGGTCTTGCTTCCATAATCCAACCTTGTATAAATTTCACAAAAAAAATATCTTGCTTTAAACCACCAGTTAAATCTTGAACAATATTACCTCGGTGTTTTTTACAATTGTTAATATTTCCAAATTTCCAAAACCAAGTAAACTTTTACATCTAATATAATGTAGTTCGTTCATATAGCTTGATAGTAGGGCAAATTATATGACAACCGTCTATCATTCTACGATGTTAAACGTTCTAAAGAAATAAATGTTTTTATAGACGTATCTCCGTTATCACTTAACATCTAGATAATGGTTAAAATGCAATTTGACATATAAAAAATGCAAAGGTATAAAATAGCTGTTTAATTTAAGTACCGGTAACGCCATCTAGAAAAATTAAACGAATTCAATTTCATTCGCAAAATGCTACAAAGTCTCAAGAGATGGCGCTAATGCTAGGTATGATACAATGTTATCATCATTCTATTTTCTAATTGCATAATTTATAAGTTCCTAAAAACAATTTTCTACATTGTATAACTAAATAAATAAAAAAATATCAATTAAAACTACTATAAAGCTTCTAATTCAAATTTGGAATAATTCGTTACTAAAAAAAGCAAACCCCTCAAAAACAGCCAAATTTATAGTGAATATCCGTCAGTCTGTACCCGTTGTCAAATGTACAGGAGGCCAAAAGCTGAGTAGAGTCCTTGAGTAACGGAACCGTAGAACAGAAGAGCGTTTAGTGCAAGAAGCATGATGAATGACTTGTGATTTCATTAATGAATTTTGACGATAGTGATGAACGAATTTTGAAACATTTATGAACTTAATAATTACATTTTTTTTTTAATAAATTTTTGACATATGATTATTAACAGAGCTTACATCGATTTTTTTCAATAAATCGTGGTTTTTATATATACATACAAATGTGATTTTGTATAGTGATTATGTTTATGTATGTCCCACTTCTGGGCGAGGGCTTATTCTTGAGTTGCAGCACGGGCTTAAGCATCACACAGCCTATAGGTGGAATATGTTATTTTATAATTTCCTATTGCATGGGTGGCGTATCTAGAACATTTGTCAATGATAAAGATTTTTACATTGTGACATTCGATAATATACAAAGCAAAAATAATGGTAACTTCCGTGTGATGTGTATTTACAAACATTTTCTGTCACAAGACGCAGGATCAAATCATTTAATGATAAGTAACGAGTTAAGAGATTTGATAAATTCCCTTTGGTCTTCTAAAAGAACTTTTAATTAGAAATAGAAAAATACTCTTAGGCGATACATCTTATATTATAATTTTTCCTGAGATTTGGATGGAGTGGAACCAGTTTCTTTATCTCACCGAGAAAGTAATAACAGCCGATGTATTCTAATTATATTGTAGATATTATTTTGTAATAAAAAAAAAACTAGCGCGGAGCTACGAGTCTTTTGGCGTTATAATTCTTTAGATATTTCACGGTATCTACTATATATCATAAGAGGAATGAATATAAGTGAGCTGTCTTTTATTTTCATTAATTTTATTTAAGCCTTAGCCCCTACAGAAAACTGAATTAATACGATACGCGAATCACATAAACTCTGTTCAATATACTGACAACGATTTCAGTATACACTAATTCCAAACGATTCGCGCGATTGAACTTTGAAGGTATTATAAAAGAACCTTTCACATAAGGCCAACGAATACGACTTTAGAAAGGTTCAACGTAATGGAAAAAACTGATGCGTACCTACGTACTCACAGGAGACGGACAGGCTGACATAATATTATTTACATATTTTAACTAGCAGGCCCGGCGGACGTTGTCCTGCCATGATAATAAAAAATATATACTTATTTGCATGAAACGCTTAAGGCGGCTTGACTTTTTCCGATTCTTTCAACAATTATCAGTTATATTTCAACTAATTAAAAAAAAACTTGACAAATTACATACCTAGACCTTCCCCGTGAATTACTCTATCTAGAGGTGAAGACCGCATTTCAATTCGTTCAGTAGTTTTCGAGTTTATCGCGAACATCCAGACAGACGCGGCGAACGACTTTGTTTTATAATATGTATTAATGTACATAGTCATTAGTATATTTTTCATTTTATTATTGTTAGTTTAGTGACATTTCTATCGAATCTTTGAATCTTTTAAAAATATGTTTAACTATTTCTATACTCTGAAGTAATTTGTTGGAAAATATGAATAATCAATCAAGGTCCTTTCATATCACGATAACCTGGTACATTAATATCAGACGTACAACGGCTTATGTCGTATAATATTGTTATTACTATAACAGAGAATGACTCACAACAATTACAGAATTAATTGATTAAATAAGGTGATTATTGAATATAGTGATATTTCTAATGTTTGTGTATACTTATTAGGTATTTCGTCAGACCAAACGATACCAGAATTGAGAAATTTTGAGTTTATACCAAACTCATTATAAATTAAATTGTCCACATCTCTACAGAATAAGCTGTAGACGGATTTTAATATTAGTTATTCTACTATAGTTATTTTGTTTAGACTCGTTAATGATTGATACAATCATCTGAATTTGCAATCTTAAAAAAATTATGACTAAGGCATCTATACTATTGATTTATTTTTGGAAAGTACTTAATTCATTTGCGTGTTAAATATAATTAAATAGTTCGTATTATGTGAATAAGTATCAATGATTTTATAGGCACACACACACAATGAAGAGTACGAAGTCGCAACTTATTATTTTCAACTGAAAGATTTATCCATCAAACTGCATATACGAAACGTTTAAATGACATACAAAATGGCGCCAATGAAGCAAAATGGTGTAATCTGAACTTAGCAGTTCTGGGTTCGCAGTGAAGTTTGCCAAAGAGAAACATTAAACAATATAAACCGTTGGAAGATTTTGGCGGGATATTCTGCCATTTAGTGGATTTTATATTTTTATTCATAATCTTGTGTTGTTTTACTATACGTTTTGTAATATTGGTGATATTTTACGTAATATAGTTCAGTTATTGCGCACAAGTAAAGTGCATGGCAAATAATACCACGGAGAATGAATCCTGAGATACCAAAAAAAAAATCCATGGAAAGTTCTAACAAGGGAGCCACCATTTTGTTAGAACATTGACATTTTCACAATACACTCGTAATATTATTACTCACTCGACAATCGCAGTAATAATATAGAATATTGGTTACGAAAAAAAAAGTGTGTGTGTGTGTATGTGTACTTATGTACATGCGTTAGAAGTTACACTTCTTTGGCGTAACAAGATAAAAATCTTTTCAAAAATTTAAATTTTCACCTTATTCTACGTTTGTAGAAAAAACGACACTAACAATAGAAAAAAAAGGTATTTAATACGTACATATCATTTTTTGAATAAAATGTTGACTATAGCTAACTCCAGGGTGTCGGGTTTTCGTGACGGTGTGCGCGCGCATCGTAAAAATTTACTCTTATCATTTTTCCCTAACGCGCCAAAAGAAGTATAACTTCAATAATAAACAGTTTTATTCTTCGGCAAAAGTAAATGACATACAACCTATATTTGCGACAATACATTATTTATATTGCATCATTTGTTTTTTTAATTTTGAAGGACAATTTAATTTTACAGATCGGAAGTTAAACTATGATTGTTGTCATTTCGTTTAAATTTGATATTTATGTAATGTATAATAGATATATTTGTGTTCTTATATTTCTCAGATATTGTTTAATTTACCCAGTCAGTTATTTCATACTGTGTATTCTCTGTTATGAATCAACATCGCGACAAGTATCACCGTGTGACAATTCAAATATTTAAACAAACTTGCTAAGCAAACGATGTTCATTCAACACACCACGTCTATTGTCAAACGGAATGCACAATCTTCTACATCATAAACACACTCCGTTTGAATTATCATTGAATCAAAATATTTTATAGAACAGCGTGTTCTGTTATGTTATCGGATTTATGAAGCACTTTTTAATGAAATAATTTTTATTTCGGAGGTATTTTAGTGGATTTATGTTTTATTTCTATTTATTATGTTTGTAATGTATATAAGATATATTTAAAATTTACTCTTTTATATAATTTTAAATATATATAGCTAGGCCTGTTCAGGCTTTCGCAGAGTTATAAAAGTAATTAATAATACCTTTAAAATGTATTTTATAGTTGAATTTATTAATCTTTCCTATTCAATGTGAATAAGTTTAGGTTGTGAAGATGAAAATTGTTAGTGATTAATTCTAATATACCCTTCCCTATAACTGTTAGAGTTAGTAAATGATTGAGAGCTGTTAACCCCAAAACCAGTACAGGATAACCTTTAGTTGAATTTACGAAATTCAAATAATAATAATAGCTATTTTATAGAATATGTGAATAAAAAATTGTTGATTACACATAGAAGGACAAAATATTACATTTTTGGGAACATGTCAAAAGAAAAAAATAACTTCATGTTGACAATAATTTGAGTCGCATAAAAACGAAGGTAGCAAAGTAGGATGGTTATAAATATGATACATACATAACAATACAGTACTTTATATTAATTTTCTCCTCATTAAATTCACCCAAATATGGTAATAAAATATTAATTATAATTGTTTATGGATACAATTAAAATTTATTACATTGTTTTAGGTATCAAATTATAAGTCGACCCTGCTTTACCGGCTTTAATTTTATACGTTTTAATCATATAATATGGTAGATAGATGCTTTCTACAATTCACAAATAATTTTCTTTTATCTTTTTAGATTTAAACAGAATTTCAAATTATTTTTAATGTATATAAATTCAACCAAAGGTGATCCCTACAGCCAACCTTATTGAGATGAGCATGCGCAGCTGTGTGCCCGTTACCTGTAAGCCGACGCTCTTTCTGTCCACGGTACCGGGGTATTTAGGCGTCGTTTTCACAATCTGTACAAACGTGTCGGGCACGTCGACCGCCACCTCGCGGCCCAGCAGCACCGGGGTCGTGTCGAACCCCGGCGGCAGCTTGTACGACGCGTAAACCGCCTCTCTTATCAGCACCGAGTCGGTTCTCGTCGAGTAAGTGACGCCTTCCCTGCAGTCGATCAATGAATCCTCTCCGTTCGATATTAGAAGTTGCATCTTGTGATCGCTCAGGCTGAGCGCGTTGGACGCGACTGACTCGGACCTGTCCGAGTCCCCACATTTGGCTGTTTCTGAGGAACCTTTGCTCTTTTTACTCCCGAAACTCGTTCCCGAATCCGAGCTCTGCGGGAGCGAAAGCAGCTCCGCGGTGGTGTTATTTTTGAAGCTGCCCGAGCCATCAGAACTCGGGCCCGATATGTCGATGTTCTGGAGCACGGTGCTCTGTTTGCTGCCGAAGCTCGTGCCGGAGCCACCCGAGGAGAGAAGCAGGGGTTCCTCGTCTCTGGAAGTCCGGAGGCGTACCTGCGGTGGCCGGGGCGGCGGGTAGCGGGGGGGCGTTTTGTTCCGCGCGATGAAACTGTCCGGAACGTCCACCGCCATCTCGCGGTGGGGACCTGCAAGATAAAAGTTTATATATTATCATAACTATAATAATTTAAAGAGACTGATATTTTGGACAAAGATTAATAACCTATAGGTACATTATTATTCGTGATACATTTTCTTTTAAATTTGTTAATTGTACCTTTATTTTATATCTGTAAAAAATTAAAAATTAATACATACATCAGTTAAACAGATTTGTAATAATGGGTAGAATATTTCTTGTCCTTTTTGCTTACTAAAAATAAGGACGTGTCGTAATAAAATATATTATAAACTTTAAAATATCTAATATCCGTATCGCATTAACACCATTGCACTGATAATTTGGGATAATTGCCCAAGAAGTTATTGCCCGGGCACATACTCTGTGGTGATTATAAATGAATTGCACTAAAGATAAGCCATTAGGGCTTCGACAACGACCAATAATTGTTTTTACATCGCCGTGGTTTTTAAAATATTGTAAATGATATTGTGGCCGTCAACGGAATGGTATTCGGTAACGGAAAGGTGGTCGCATGTACGCAACAGAATATATGTTAGGATAATATCAAAGCGTTCAATAAAATACAATAATTGTCTAGAATTTTCGATTAATACACCACCAAAGACTGTCAGAATAACACGTGAACGAACGATCAGTCGCCGACATAAAAGACAATATTGTAAACATTGACGATTTCGATCAATGGCTTGAACGTAGGTATTACAAATGACAGTCAATGTACACAAAAAGCAACGTTACGTAACATGTCCACGGAACACCTAAAATAAACTCAATGATAGGAGGAGCGGCTTTACATCTTCCTCGGTTTTTTTTATGGTTCTATTGTCTGACGGAGGTCGCCCGGACCGGTATAATTCGGACAAAAAACAGTTGCTTGCAAATATTTTATGCGCTTTATATTGTTTGTTATAAGTTAAAACCGTGCCGCGTGAACTCGGAATGGCTGGTCGAGGTCTGCTTTGAAATTGTCTGCAAATATTTATTTTATTGCTGTGTCTGTTGATTTATTTTTTGTTCTGTTGTTAATTTCAATACGTTTATTGCAGCAATATTAAATGATCGGTATGTATACACGACGCAGTACAAAATGATTTGGACTTTGCAAAAGTAAAGATTTTATGGTCTTTGTCAATAAATATGAAGATAATTTAACACCAAACTAAACACGGCTTCTATTGTGGTAACCGAATAATTATATATATATACATATATGTGTATATACAAGCGGGCCCAGCAGACGTTGTCTTACCCTGAATATAAAAAAGATTGGAATCAGATCGCCGCGTCATCTACCGGATCCAATTGTGTGTATAAATAATTCTAGAATCCACCTGAACACACACAAAAATTTTCATCTAAATCGGTTCAGCCACGTAGGAGGAGTTCAGTCACACACACACGTACAAAAGAATTATATACAAAATGATATGGGAATTTAATCTCCCATATACACAACTGGTAATTAAAACGAGTCAAGTTCAAGACTCGAAGCCTCACTTGTTTAATACTAGAGATTACCCTTATGCCATAAAGTATTGTTGAAGCCTATCAATTGTCACTAATATTGTTACGTCGAGCATTGATGCCTGCTATTACAGGCATCTTGTCAAGCGATATCGAAGTTGTTGAGTGCGAATTGATGGTGATTACCATCAGTTTCAAATATATTTGGTAGTGCTCGGGCAATTTATCTAAACACAAATGTTTTTTTTTCACCCGACTGCGAAAACAGAGGGTAATGCTTTCCTGAGTGTACTCGCTCTGTAGCCTAATCGGTACTATGGATTTTAGTACACGAGGTGTTGTTAGATTCGCCTTAACCGTGAGTATGACATAGGTTGTATAATGTTAATATGTATCAAGTCTGTGAAACAAAGGAAAGTGGTTTGCAATTTGTTCATAATTCTATTCATTTAGATTACAGTAACGAGAAAGAAGCCTATTATGGAATAACTTTGTCCTATAATTACTAACTAATGGGAAAAATGGGTTTGTGGTATTAACAACTTTTGGGGGCGGAACCGGGATGGCGTACCACCTAATTTGTAGGACAATATAGTTGTTAAATTATATAAATATGAACTAAGCAATGGAAAAAAAATCAGATGGTTAGTTATGATTTTTTGGTGCCCTCGTTATCGATACATATTGGACGGAGGTCCCCTCTCTTCCCCTCTCTCTCTCTTTTGTTAAACTCTAGATTTTGTAGGATACATATTTTTTCGAATAATTCGGATAATTATCTAGAAATTTAACAAAAAAAAAACAGTAATACAGTTTTGAGAATCATCAAACCGACCTATTTTATCCCTGCTACTCACCTCTGTTAGCGACCACAGTCGAAAATTATTGTAAGAGAAAAAAGTTGGGCGTCTCATCAAAATCAAGTTACTCACGGTTTTTTTTCGAACTGACCTACACTGTTACACTTTTTTTTATATTATAGGGGGCAAACGAAGATGTGGATCACCTGATG
The DNA here is from genome assembly GCA_035772565.1 of Antheraea assamensis. Classification (NCBI taxonomy): domain Eukaryota; kingdom Metazoa; phylum Arthropoda; class Insecta; order Lepidoptera; family Saturniidae; genus Antheraea; species Antheraea assamensis. The sequence goes on along the minus strand of JAQQSE010000135.1, from coordinate 192,084 downwards.
GTAAACAATCACCGCCGTCCATAGACACTAGCAACACCAGGGGAGTCGCAAGTACGTTGCCGGCCTTTTAAATATGTGGGCCTTCGGCACTCTCACTGACCGAACGAAACGCGACAGTGCAACCACTGTTACTTCACGTCGGTTTTCTGTGAGAGGGTGGTACTAGCCTGGCAGGGCCACTACAGTTTCACCGGACTACGGTTACTCACGGTAATTTAGCTTTATAGTAATTAATGGAAAAAATGAACCGGGGATCCTGAACGACAAAGGCAGCTCACAAATGACCCAGATAAAATATGTAGTTCTAATGAGGTAACGAAAACCATTTCCACGCGAACCAAATCGTTAACCAGCTAGTTTAGTAATAAAATACCGATAACGATTTCTATACTAACCGGTGTCAGATGAGAGGGAAAGCATAGTAAGCATCTCTTTGTCGTCATCCGGGGGAGGGCGCTTTTCCTCTTCCGCACCCAGGACCACTATGCTGGAACCCGACCGCCTGCGAGGCCTGGAACACGAACAAGTCATAATTAACATCCCCATATAGACAAAACGAGCTGTCAGGGCTGTCAATACGAAAACCGTAACCTCTAAACGAAATTAAAAAAATACCCGTTACATTAAATAATTCGTCCTTATAAACGAATTGCCCAAGATTATTTATAAACAAAAAAAAAAGTTTAGTATCGAAATGTATAAAGAAAAATACCATTAAAATGCTAATTCAATGCATCGCGTTACAAAAAAACGCATCCGTTCTTAGACAGACTCTATTTAGATTAGAGATGATCGCTCTGAATGAAAAGAATATTCGATCCCGGGATGTGTATCAAAAATGTTACAGAAAGATTAGATTAATGCTATTGAAATACTGGTAGCAAATATTATTAAGAGTTGAAAACATGCCTCGCAGTACACATACGATACACATCATATAATTTTAGTTTATAGCATTTAATTATTTGGAGTAATATATATATATTTGCAACACCAATGTATAGAACTGTCCTGTATTGTCCGAGTGCTTGCAATATAATAAATTTATTTTATTTCTTTCACTCTTTTCTGTGGTACTGGACGTCTGAAATAACATTTCGGATATCTCAGCTTCTCGCAACTGCATGCATGCAACAACAGTATACATTGAATAATATATTATTTAAATATAAGACATTATGTTAAATTTAAAAATACATATAGTGAAAATTACGTTACGATATCGTATCATTTGACCTGTTTAATATACACAGCTTCACCGTGATTACTGTCGCCAGATTATTATATCATAGTCTTGTCGATACCTCTACTCTTGGATTTTGATATTCTTGCTTAATATACTATAGAAGTGTAATATGTCACATTAGTTATATAGTTAACAAAAATTCGACCGTGTCTTACGACTACGTAATGAAGCGACGGAAACCAGGGCTAATATGCGAGTCGAGAGCGCGCACTGATTTGATGGTGGATGCTTTAATTACCAGGGATATACGCATGGTGAATGTTCTGTCTCGTGAACGAATGAATTGTCTCGTGTATCTTTGGTTACGGTCTGACGAAGCTCAGAGAATAGTCTAATAGTTGCTTTTAAATATTTGTATACATATCTTTATATAAAATTTGGCTTGGTTAAGCTGTTAGTTAGCTATTTGATGTGATTGAGGAATAAATCAATATATGTGTTATGCAGACGGTTCTATTGCTTGATTGTGCAGAAAAAAGTACCACACCAATCCGATCGGGCATCGAAAAGACTACCTTGAGCGTTTTATAATTATACAATACAATTGAAGTGATGATAGCTCAGTGGTGAGCGTATTCGGACACCGCATCGATCGACGTAGATTTGAATCTTTTCAAATGAGTCAGAGCTTTCGATGAAGAAAAACTTCGTAATTAAACCATAGCATAGCAGGTAGGGCTTCCTTAAGCCTGCCTGGCTAGCTACCATCTTCAAGTTATAAGTGCAGGTAAGCATCTATAGGTGTGTTCCTGTACCTGCACTTGCGTGTTTATCATCTTAGACCACATCGTCATTTAGCATCAGGCGAGATTGTAGTCAAACGTTATAAAATACTAACTAATATTATAAATGTAATGTGAGATCTGTTTGTCTGTTTCAAGTTGTAATTACTTAACCGATCAACATGTCATTTCGCAAGCCACATATAATTATGCGTATACAAAAGACATACGGCATCTTTCATTCAGAAAAAATGTACTATTCCCGAAGGGTAAATCAAATATACATCAAGGCGAACGAAGCGGTGAGAAAAAGCTATTATAATATAAACTATAAACAAAAAAAAAACAAGTTAGCCCATAATTTTCTAAATAAGAAAACAATATATAAAATTCACTAACAATACACACTTATCAGTAAAACCAACGAGAACAATTTTATCTAGACGGGGAATTAGATACTTTGTTAGACGCGATCCATTGATACCGTCATTCGCAGTCCGATAATCCCGGGATTCGGGATTCCGGCGTTTATTTCACTACGCTCGACGGACGAAAGGACGGTCGACCGCGGATGCATCGGCGCGTGACTCCGTGTTCAACGTACACAGATGCATTACGTAACTTGTGTTACACACACAGATTAGTTAGTCCTCACTTTTATATATTAACTACAGTTCATGAAAACCGATAGAAACCTATTTGTTATTTTTATTACTTATTATAATTGAAATGTTGGTTTACAAGAAAATTGTTTCATTATAGGTTTACCAAAAAAAAAAGTATTTATTTCTCCGTTTCCAAATGTGTGGGTGTGTACATTATTGTGTATCTATTTGTGTGTGTGTGTGTGTGTGTGTGTTTGTTATAATAATAGACGCCCTAAACGTATGATTGGAGACTGCATAGTAATTTTTACAACTGGTACAAGCAATATTCTATAAGTTAATGTTCATGAATGTACAATTACTGGTAATGCCTGGTTACACGTACAAAGATTACTAGAAAAATCGAACCATACATTTATGATTTCCAGCGACGGCTAGGGTTTTTTTATATTTACAGTGTATGTTATCAAAGTTAACGTAAAAATCTGACGCCAAGCGGTACATTATTTTTGTTTTCGTTTAACACTTAATAAGTTTTATTAGCGTTTGACCACAATATCACCTTGGATTGCCAACTTTTTTTTGAGAAAAAGAATGTATTTGCAAGAAAAAAAGTATTGGTCGACTTTGAGAGTGTCATAACTACTTTTCAATTTTAGTTTATGAGTTCAGATTCAATTAAATTAATAGCTGATTTTTTTTTAATGAAATATATGGAGAAACTCTCCGTCAAAACTGAGGTCGCGACCATAGTGAATAAATAAGAAATATGCATATTCTAAAGATCCCAAATAAACCGTTTTCGTTTAATTTATTTTTACTACAAAAGTGTTAAAGTATATTTTATCAAAAATAAATTACAATACATTATTATAAAGTATATATAGTTGGCAAATATAATCTGCCTATATGTGAAATGACGATATGGTCCAAGACGGTAAACCCTAAATCTAGAGGAGACTGGCTCTCGAGTTCACCTATCGGAACATATGGTGCTTGGTTTTCCAACTTGAGCGTGGTAGCAAGCCAGGCCGGCTTAGAAAAAATCTTACCGCCATTTCTTCCGTCAGCTAGGTACACCAAACAGTTGGTTATTGTACCTTCACGTTTACACGATTAAATATATGATTGCTTAGATTATAGATTTCGATTAAACATAAATAGATTCGTACACTATTCGCGTCGTACGTTGAGCGAACAAATTTGAATAATTGAATAAATTTGAATAGAATTATCTATTTAAATAATATCATACTTCTCCAAGTTTCTCTAGGTAGATGCAAACCTTCGTTCAGATGTCATCCTTGGAAATCTTTTATAACACCAACTGGCGTTCTTCATCTGCGTACTATCACTACAAATTATAAAACAAAGTCGTCCGCCGCGTCTGTCTATCCGTCTGGATGTTGGCGATAAACTCAAAAACTACTGAACGGACTGTAATGTGGTCTTCACTAATATATAGAGTAATTCACGGGGAAGGTTTAAGTATATAATTTGTCAAGATTTTTTTTTGTAAATTGTTGTAATGATAATTGTTGAAAGAATCGGAAAAAGTCAAGCCGCCTGGGAGCTTTTGTCGAAAACGTAATTCCTTTGAGATATAACAAATCAATGCATACTGAGATATTCCTCTTACAGATCTACAAAAATGTCTACGATGCCATCGTATACCTATCTCTTTAGGATAGCTTACTATACCCATCTATCTTCTAAAAATGGTCACATATAATGAGGTAATTGGAAGGCTATTAGACGGATACAGTATTAATCCTTATCAAATAAAATACATTAGTTACCTTAAGCATTTCATGCAAATAAATATATATTTTTTGTTATCAGTGCAGGACAACGTCCGCCGCTCCCGCTGGTATAATTATAAATAGATAATCCAAGATGAATTCAGGGTGCCACCTCTAATTACAATTTAATAATCTATACCATCTCGAACGAAGCTTACATGAGGCGGTTTCGATTATAGTAAGACACCAAATTTTTTGTAAGATTTTCCAATATAATTATAGACATGTACCTATATAATTTACAGGTATTTGGAGCCTAAACTTGTGTCTAAGAATCATAAGTGTGTTAGAAATAGTATATTTTAAACTATAATCTTATGCTTCTAAGCTATATAGCTTAAAGCCAGTTTAATTAGGAGTTAGAGACATAAAATTTGAGAGATTTAAAATAATCTACGTAATACAGTTCTTGAGGCTTACTAATGGACAATGGACAGCTTAAATCGGTAACAGGTTAGTCTAAAAGCGTGAGATTTTACAGCAGTTCCTTAAATAACCGTAGAGGTGGGTCCATATATGTGCTTTACCGCATGTATAACGGGGAGCGCTCTGAAGAACTTTTTGATATGGTGCCCTCATCACAGTTCCAAAGTAGCACCACCCGCCGTTGGCTAGTTGCTCATCCACAAAGCCTAAAGCCCAGTAGAATGGCGACAACCGTAAGGTTCTCTAGAAGCTTCATTATGCGCACGCTAACGTTGTGGAATGGGTTACCAAGCACACTGTTCCCCCAGCGTTATGACATGGAGCTCTTCAAAAAAGAATTCAAACACGCTCGTCAAGGTCGGCAACACAACATTGATGCCTCTGGTGTTGCAGTTGTCCATAGGCGACGGTAACCATTTAACATCAGATGAATGCCTGCCTGTTTGCTGCTTTTTGACATAAAAAAAGAGGTAGAACTTAAAATAATTTTCAAAAATTTGTACCATAGGCGAGTTTAAAAACATTTTTAAATATTTAATCCCCTAATGTTGTACGTAACAATGCCATCAGACATATAGGATCACAGTAAACTGAACAAGAACTATAAGCGTATTAAATGACAACTTATTATATATTTTATTCCCATATCTTTAGAATTCAATGTATTTCATATAATTACTACAAGGCTTTATATTTCTTTCTGTGTAGAACGAAGATAAAAGTTTGCAATTGCCATACTTGTACGTTACTGTTGCTTTCGTTTATTTCTAAGAAATAAAAATCCAAAACAATAAAGTCGGTCCGCACACACACGCAAATATCGCGCTACGGTATCCCCAGACCAAAATTAAATTAACCGACAGTAAGACAGCTACCGCTATGGCCCCCATCTAGTTCTAGCGAACTATCCGCGAATTTGATTCCGTTATATTCATAGTTGAAAGAAGAACTACATTAATCGAAAATGGCTTTTAGTTCGTTTTACAACTCTGTATATTCCACTTATAAGATATTATATATTTTATCTATAATTACTTTATGTATGCTACACGTACAAATACATTTGAAGGAAACATACGGCAGTAATGATAAAATTTAACAGACGTACCATTAAATCAGCGAATGGATGGTAAGTTTTAACAGTAATTAAGGAATTACAGTTTAGAAAGTAAAGATAGCTCCTAATGAATGAAATTAAGTGGGTACTCAAATATCATGAAGCAATAAAACCATTTCCGCGGGAACGTTGTCGCGAACGTCAGGCTAATATATCACAATAACAAATTATAAATGTCCCATAGTTGGGCAAATGATTCTTCTAATCGACGAAGACACGAATTTTAACTACTATAACAGTTATCGAAATATTACAACTTTTAATTTTCAAAACATTTTTTTTTCGCTTAACTTTTCCACACGCCTTCACCGCGAAATATCGTCTAGTGATTTTTTTACGAAGGAGCAAACAGGCCTATTCTTCTCGTCTAAAGTTAAGTGGTCCTTTCAGCCAATAGGTATTTCCAACCAAATTCAATTCGGCCGCAATTTTTTTTATGCCCGAGCGCAAAAAACAGACAGACGGCCTATATGACAGTAAATGGATACCGTCGCTTATGGACAACTGCAACACCAGGGCTATCATTTAGAAAACATTTTGCATGTTTCATAATAAGTTATACAAAATTTGTAAACACACGGACCGCGACATATGAAACTTATAAATCGCAACAAATTAGATATTATAGAGTGCTTTATCTCATACAAAGAATCATTTTGTTATCTGGAAGGGTTATTTCCATCTCCAAACGATACGGAATGGAAGCTCGCCAAAGTGTTTATTTATTCGCGCGCCGACAACTGAATATTGTCAAACAAATCGGATGATTATTTCGGATTATCCGGGTAACCGGGGGCGTCTAGTTTTTATTGCCCTATAACTGATCCCGAGATTGTGGGCGTAAGGTTATAAAACCCACGGTCCTATGTTTCGGTATGAATTAAAGACTATAGCGTTTCTGGATGATATTGCAATATTTTTTCTGAATAAGCCCGAATTTCAAGAATGAGAATAAATGTAACGGCTAGTCTGGAAGGCAGCGATGATGGCTCAGTTCGTAGTGTGTTCGGACACAGCGTCGAAGGACGTAGATTCGAATCTAAGCAACTGAGTCGGAGCTTTCGGTGAAGGAAAACATCGTGATGAAACTATAGCATGTTGGTAGGCCTTTTTCTAAGTCCGTCTGGCTAGCTACCACGCTCAAGTTGAAAATCTATCGCCAGGCATTTGTTGGTGTGTTCCGACAGCTGCACTTGAAAGCCGGTCTCCCTCTAGGTTAAGCGTGACTTACCATCTTAGACCATCATTTAATATCAGATGAGATAGTGGTCAAAACGTTTACCTGTAAAGTATAAAATAAAGAGTGCTTGGAGTACTAGTTCGGCGTGGAAATTAAAAGAAAAAATTTAGTACATAACGTTTTGATCGGCGTCAAAAGTTCTAGCGACGAAATTAAATACTAGGAATAAATGACAGGTTGAGGTTTGATTAAATGGCATGCCCACATTTTGTCATATAAAATACCATTTACAGTGAAGTGAATATCACTACATAGTATAAAACAAAAGTCGCTTTCTCTGTCCCTATATCCCTATGTATGGTTAAATCTTTAAAACTACGTAACGGATTTTGATGCGGTTTTTTTAATAGATAGAGTGATTGAAGAGGAAGGTTTATATGTATAATAACATCCATTAAATAGTGGAGAAGTGCGGACCACGGGCAGTAATGAATAAATCAAAACTACTGGATCGATTTTAATCATTTTTTCAGTGAATGACATAGGCTATATATTTTATACCCGTGCGGAGCCGAAGCGGGCCGCTAGTTTTATATAATATAAAAAAAAAACTGATTATCAATTAATTTCATGGTGTGTTACATCAACGCGGGGGTAACTTCAATTTTAAATGTTCTCACTCAATAATTTTTCATAACACAAACCTTAATAATAGTGAAGCGAAGAAGCCTGTCGCTTAATCCGTAAGATTTCAGCGCTGTACCTACATTCAATTTCAGTGGTGTCAATAAAATTAAAGCGGAATGTTGTGACCCAGCGTCAGCACGAGCCGCACGAATCTGCTATGTCGGGGAATATTACGAACGATAGGCCTTTGTCATAGTATTTATATAAAAAAATCCGTGCGTAATCTACCTGATGATATAGACACTTATGTAGTGTCTATAGGTCGGTTATCTATAGATATTGTATCCTATAATTCTTAATAACCAAGCTTAGTATTTCGGAATCCTAATTGACATTACTGTGCAAATAGGTGTGTCTCAGTAATGATTTTGAAGCCGAAATTGGTGTAAAATAGAAATTTCAAGAGTTATATACGGGCATTATGCAGATAATGCAACGGCCTGCCTACTATGATTAAAAATTGTTCCGATTATATAATACTAGCGGCCCGCTCCAGGCTTCGCACGGGTATAAAATATATAGCCTATGTGATTCACTGAAAAAATGATTAAAATCGATCCAGTAGTTTTGATTTATTTATTACTGTCCGTGGCCCGCACGCGTTAATTTGGAGTAACCTCAAAAATAGCAGTATTTCTCCACTATTTAATTTATGTTACTTCAATAATTATTTCTGGACTAAGTAAGAAACATCGATCCATACATAAAAACCCTCACGTTATATTCTAATAGAATTAAATTATATATATAGATATGCTAACATAACGAACATACTAATAAAATATTAAAATCTCGATGAAGAATATTATCATTGTAATATATATCACATTTAAGGTCTCTCTCTGCTTTTACATACGGTGGACGTGGGAATGTCACAGGTTTTTTAATAATATTTGACATATTCACCTCTCTCTGTTCTGTGTTTGAAGTTTCGTTATAAACGGTATATTATGCCCTTACCCACTCAATTTTCACTTATTGCATAGCGGCTTGGGGTGGAGCAGGGAAGTGCTTATTTCTTCGACTAGAGAGGGCTCAGAGAGCTGTATTAAAAGTCATGGCATACAAATCGGTGCGATTCTCAACTAGTGAATTATATAGTATATGGAATATTCCCACAGTTAGACAATCCTTTCTTCTACATGCTATTCTACGTCAACACTCAGGCCTTAATTTTGATCCAACAACATATAAACATAAACGCAGAATTGACAGAGTATGCGTTGAAGTCTTCTCTACTCTCGCTGTAACTAGAAAACAATTTTATTTTCTGAGTCCAGTTCTGTACAATAGGCTTAACAAACAACTTAATATTTTCCCCCTCACTTACAGAGAATGTAAAAAGCGGGTAAGAAATTGGCTCCTTAAACTAAACTATGAGGAAACTGAAAAAGTTGTCAAAACCTAGAAGATATTTCATCTGGATAGTATTCACTGACTTTCATCGTGTCTAATAAATATTTTCCCTCTATTGTCCTGTCAAAATTGAATATTAAAAACAAACAGCACACACACGAGCACACTCACATTCACGCACACACAACACACCTAACACTACTAACATTTAACCCTTTCCTCACTTCACACAAATTTTCAAAAATATTTACTTTTTTATTTATCTTTATTATTATTATTATTTTTTGAGGAACGCAATTGTTGCTCTGGAGGTGGGCGCTATTGGCTGCGACACAGTTTCACTAATGCAGCTGATAACGGTCATTTTTAAAATTGTATAAGTTGTTTTTCTGATTCCAATAAAAATTTCAAAATTTCAAATTTCAAGCCACAGAAAAACAACTCCCTATGTAAAGTGAAATGTAAAGTATATATAGCCGGGTTAAAAACTTACATCAGTTATACTTAGAAGTGATTATTATTCCTATAACTGATAAATTAACTCATTCTTTCTACGCAAGACATAAGGCAACGTATATCGATTATCGGCTGTCCGTTATTATTTTATCACAACGTTTTTCGCGAGTATTATACCAATAGGTACAATACGTTACTCACACTCAAAATCACAATTAAAAACAACAAATATTAATTTAATTATGGTTATAAATTTCATTACGATATAGAATAACAAATTAACCAATAACAGAATAACTGACAGCAGTTTAGGATAACAATTATTTTGCTACACGACCGCGTAATTAATCGTTAATGTATAACAGTTATTGCAAGCTATAATAGGATGAAAAATATCATGATACTAGAAACGTCTGATAATGGAACGTAGACAAAAAGTTATATACTTAAAGCGCATAAAGTCCGAACCCGTCCAAGTAGTAAATCGTAAATTTCATCGTATCGAAACATTTGTCCATAAAAACGTATTAGAGTTCCGGTTGGCTCGCTGCCACCCTCGTGTTTCTGGCTCCAATAAACCGTACATGTGTTCCGGTGATTACCGACCGGATCGTTATTATATGAGTTACAACTTCTTCGAATTAAGACCGTGCGCGTCTGAAACTTCACCGTTTATATAATTTCATTAACAACATTATTATGGAATTTTCGAAAATCAATATAATCAAATGAATATTGTAAACTCACTTCTATCCAGCTTCCGAAAATAAAATTGCAACTGAACAACCGAATGACAATCGTGGTGGTTGTAATATTTATATCCTCTAATATTCACAACTCATATTAAAAGGAACGCCAGCCCACTAGATAGATACTCATTTGTCTAACCTCCCCATAGCCCTCGAGATTATGAATATATATTTATATCTAACTAGTACACTTGAGAGTTTTTGGCGGGATCTTAGTCTGTCATGTAGTGGTTTTTATATTTTATTCATAATCTTGTGTTATTAGACTCTATATTTTGTAATATTGGTGGTGTTTTACGTAATATAGTTCGGTTATTATGCACAAGTGAAGTGGATGGGAAATAATACCACGGAGCATGCATTCTGAGATGCCACCAAAACTCCATGGAAAGTTCTAACAAGGAAACCACCATCTTGTTAGAACATTATAATTATCATAAGACACTTATTTGGAACTTCCTACGTTTTAATAAACTTATATTATTTGTAAACATTCTGCTATAATCCGTCTTGAAACAAAACATTGACACTGGCAAATGCTTCTGCGGTGCCAAAACAAGAAGAAGAACTAGTACACTACTGTGGTCTAATAGTTTAACCGGTGGAATATCAAACCGATGTCTGTAGGTTCGAGCACCGGTACGAATATTTCGGAACACGCGTATATTGACCTATTTAAATTTATGACACTATCGGCTGACAGTGAAGGAAAACATCGTGAGGAAACCTGGACCTGATAAACGTTCTTGTAGTAGTAACACCACATTTGGGAAAAATATAGAACTGTGGGTTTCTCAGAGCTTGAAATTGCCAATACGTCGTAGGTTGGCGCGGTGATAATACCCGTAATCTTGCTTCGGGAAGCGGCCTATGACCCTGCAGTGGGTCTCCTATATGCTGATGATGACGATGAATCGGTCAATTTTGTCAATAGTTTTCAAGAACTCCCTACAGTCTACTACCTGACTCACTCTTTTATATAGACATTTTTAATCCAAATTTTTCATTTTTCTGTACGACTTTTCAAATATTTTCTTTCATACAAACCTTATCCTGACGATTACAAACACACACAAAAAAGAATTAGTCAAGTAGGAGCAGCCGTTCTGAAGTGATGCACCTTACAATTGACAATTGATTTTTACTTTTTTTTTTTTATATTATAGGGGGCAAACGAACAGGTGGGTCACCTGATGGTAAGTGATCACCGCCGTCCATAGACACTAGCAACACAAGGAGAGTCGCAAGTGCGTTGCCGGCCTTTTAATATATGTGGGCCTCCGGCGCTCTCACTGACCGAACGAAACGCAACAGTGCAAGCACTGTTACTTCACGTCGGTTTTCTGTGAGAGGGTGGTACTACCCCGGGCAAGCCGACCCATTCATGCTGAAACCAGTAATAGCCGTCATACAAAACGTCATACAAAATATACAGACACTGACTCGCGTACACATATCAGATTTCAAGCAATGATTATTCAGTGACAGTGTTCGAACACCGCTTCGATACACGTCGTTTTGTGTCTCTACAATGAGCTAGAACTGTTGGTGGAAGAAAACATCACGATGAAACCATTATTATGATGGTAGAGCTTATCCTCATGCTCGTCTGGCTAGCTACCTGCCACTCTCAAATTAAAAATGTATAGCGAAACACTTTAAGTGTATTCCGTAAGCTGCACTTGAAACATTTTAATTCGTTTAATTGTTTTATAAGTTTTAGCATCTGATTACAGTCTCACTTGATGTTAAATGTCGGTTTGGTCCAAGATGGTGAACACGCGAAGCTTATACGGACTCGATTTGAGATGCAGCTGCCGGAACATAAAGCATAGGTGCTTGGCGACAGTATTTTAACTTGAAGGTGATAGCTACTCAGACAGACTTAGAGAAACCTATGTTATGCCATACCATGCTATGGTTTCATCACGATATTTTCCTCCACCGAAAGCTCCGATATTTGCAAGGACTCGAATTGATTACGCTAAAATTGATATCATCAGCGCTTTTAAGGGTAAGTTAAGTTTTAGAGTGTTATCATTTTAAGCATCAGGCAAGATTGTGGAGAAAAAAAAAATAGAAAACTATATACTATACACTATTTTAAACAAAAATACACTTTTTTAATATGTATAACATTTAATCCTTTAATGATTTTTTTATACTGAGTTTCTAGTATTTTTCTTTTATTTAATATTATTATTTTGGAGGCATCGTCTTCTGAAAAACAAGACTGCAGCTACTTGAGGAGAAAGTATTTGTTTTTAATTGTATACGTTCACGTATTGCTATGATTCGGTAAAGCCATTCCAGTAATTTATTCTAACGCGATAAAGTAGACATTTGGGCCAGAAGTCTCTGTACAAGTGGTTTTGAGTGTTTCGACTCTCAGAAATGGAAATCAAATGCGACATATTCCTTTTATCGTTTCTCAGTTGCAGTTCCAAATATTTTTAATCCATATTAAAGCTTACTATACATAAATTATTGAGCTATAGGTATTTTTTGTCAGTTTACCTATGTATATTTAAAATAGTGAACATTTCTGCTTATCTTATTTCATTTCATACTCGAAAAGGTGATCTTAATGATATTAGAACTCATTTAATTAGCAATGGTGATTATTTTATAGTACAATATTTCTACTTTAAACATAGAGTATTTTTACGAGTCCTCATAAAATCCAACTTTTAACTAATTACTCTCTACTTCATAATTTGCCTTTATTGACTTATATTGTTATTTACGTAGGTGGTAGAGCTACGCTGAAACTATTACTGGTTTCAGCATGAATGGGTCGGCTCGCCCGGGGTAGTACCACCCTCTCACACAGAAAACCGACGTGAAGTAACAGTGGTTGCACTGTTGCGTTTCGTTCGGTCAGTGAGAGCGCCGGAGGCCCACATATATTAAAAGGCCGGCAACGCACTTGCGACTTCCCTGGTGTTGCTCTATGGATGGTGGTGATTACTTACCATCAGATGACCCACCTGTTCGTTTGCCCCCTATGATATATAAAAAAAAATCTTATTTGTAATATAATTTTAATTTCATCTGTACATAACTCGCAATATATTAATAATGCCATATAATATTATTTGTTAAATATTCCTTATGATTACGATACACAGTGATTTCCCATAATTAAAAATTATGACAACTAACGATTGTCGATTAAATTTAATCGTGTATTCCTTATTGGAAGTTCTATTACATAAATAAGTAAACCTTCTAAAGATGATGACTAGCAAAGCGAATTAACTTTCCTGATAGCGTGTTTACAAGCCAAGCCAAGATCAGCGGCAACTAGTGGATGATAAAGTTTTACTGATAAAATACATCAGTTTAATATATCTTGTGTAGGTTTTCACAAAAACACGCAAAAATCTATGGGAAGAATATTCTTTCACGCAAATATTTCTATAAGAATGTTGTTTTGACAGAAGTTATGGTGGCTTCACGAATTCTCTAAGCTTAGGATCCGATTAAGCGCTTCAAGGTCCTATGAAATAATACTGAGCCCTGTGTGCAAGTCCCTGCCGATGAGAGATTAAGATAGAAGCTTAATTTCGCCCCACGAGTTCCGACGACAGGATTAGACTGACTTAGAAAACACTATGCAGCATCAAAGAGTGTATGTAACATACGTGGCGGTTTTAAATAAAACTAGCATTTTATTGTAACGTTGGTAAATGTATAATTTTTTAAATTATACTTCTTTTGGCGCGTTAGGAAAACATGATGAGAGTAAACTTTTACATGCGCGCGCAGAGCGTCACGAAAAACCGACACCCTATAGTCAACATTTTATTCAAAAAAAGTATGTATGTATCAAATACCTTTTTTCTATTGTTAGTGTCGTTTTTTCTACAAACGTAGAATAAGGCGAAAGATAAAATGTTTGAAAAGTTTTTTTATCTTGTTACGCTAAAGCATAAATATTCAATTAGTAGGTATTCAGACAATAATTATTCTGTCGTCTAGTGAGAACACGGTCGTTCCGTAAACATGCCTAGTGAAACCGAACAACTAACCACCTTATCTGTGTAACACAATATATTGTGGCAACAGATACACGTGCCAGCCGACCTGCCAGCTGGCGAACATGTCCGGCGGGGACGGCACAGATACCGCCTGCCTCGATCCTTGTTACGCTAAAGACAGTTCACGCTGTCATTCATTCATTCACTACAGAACTCCACCCTAGTTTTATGGTTTCCACAATCGCATGACTAAAACCAGGTAATATTTACTTCAATTAAACCAACTCAAGATCAATCTATGGTCTATATACAAAATTATACAGGTGAAACTCTGTGTGCGTATCACTCAAAACCTACTAGATAGATTTCAATATTCTTTTTTCCTTTACTTCCTAGACATTTGGTCCTTACCTAAAATTTACGACATCTTTATCCAATATAAAGTTATTAAAAGTTTAAGAAGCTACAATGTTTATAGGCGCGTTTAGTTAAGTGCGTTCTAGCCGCAAACAAGTAAAGTAGGCGGTATGGTCTTTTTATTTTTTTTCCGGCAGTCCGGTGAAACTATAGCGGCCTTAACAAGCCAACAGCGTAGTCAGTTCGCAAAAAAAAGGAGTTTTGTCTGTACATAAAATATATTTCAAAGATAATAAACAATGCAGACGTAGTCAGGGTTATCAGCTAGTTTATACATCTCAATGAATTCCTCGCTAATTTCTAGTGGATATGCATAGCCAAAGATTCTTACATTAATATATATAGCCAGTAAAGTACGTTATGGACTGAGAATAATAAACCTGATTTTACCATTTCGGTGCCAATATTAAGCTGAGCATGCATGAATTATGTCAATATTAATAACGATTGAATTAAGGCTTTTAAAACTAAAATTAAGACTTGACGATATGTCGGACGGACGAACGGACCCCACCTGTTAATAAGAACGAGTCAGTAAAACGTATGCATCAAAGGAACGGTTACTTCAAGCGGAACTGGCTTTACTATTTCACTATTGAAGAATTATAAACACATTAAACTCCGTTAAATATACATTTACAGACAGTTAATCTAAGATTAATTTCACGCCATTACGTACGAATCAATTACAAAACGCCATTTCGTAACTTATTTCAGGGATATCTTAACTAGCTCTGCCCGCAAATCCGTTTGCGTAGAATTTCGTGTGTAACAAATCAGTGATTAAATAAAAAAATACGGTGTGTTGAATTTTAACATTGACGATTTAGCCGTGCCTCACGCTTTGTGAATATAACGCTGTAACACGCTGTAAATATAATCGAATACATCGTATGTTGTCCGGTTTTAAATTCACAGAGGTATATCAATCGGTCTTCATATAAACGAAGTGGGCTCTCACTTTATTGAGCAATGTGATCCTAAGAAATAGGCTTCCGTTTTTTAGCCAACAACAAACTATAATAACTTCAAACAATTTCAAATTAAAATGTAATATAATCTGTAGACCAAAGTTATTTATTACAAATCCATTGGTGTTAGAAATCTCTTCGCTTAGCGTGTTAACCAACTTTAGTTCGCATTGTCATTTAACATCTCAAGTGAGATTCAAGCGCTAAACCTATACAGAATAAGTAAAGAAACTTAATGAAATAAAAAAAAATGTTATTATTATTATTATCAACACGAATAAATTTATTTCGTATCACAAATTCTGTGATCACAAATAACAACCGCCCGCGATTACGTTCCCGTTAAATAGCACTGTAAAAATATAATAAAATTCTCGTGGTCGAGCAGCAGTTGAAATTTATTACTTTGATACAAGAACTCCTTTGGCAACTATAGTGCAAATTTACGAAGAACATCGACGTGCTGCACACGATATTAGACGCGATAACTTCAAAGCCCGACTACCAAGTGGCACAATCCATGATGCCTACGAGAATGGTGTCCTTACTTATGCACAATGTTCACGAAGTTTTCGAACGAAAGTTGGCTATATTAGCAATATGAAAACACACGAGCTTCGGAGTTGCAGCAGTCGGTGTGGCAGAAAACCACCAAGAACATACATTAATGTATTAACATAAATTTGCACCATGAAGTTAACAATAACATTTAAAAAAACCAAAGTCTTCGCCATACTTTTGACCTCTCCGAATATAATTGCGCAGAAAACAAATAAAAAAAAAGACTCTAACAAAATAATATTGCCTAACACAAAAATAAACTGTTGATCCCCGCACTAGGAATCAAATCCTGTGTCGCGGGTAATCAACCAAAACCAGGTTATACAATTTATATAGTGTTAGTACCGTAACTGGGTTACTTATTGTATATTAAGCTCTTGATTATATTACAGGCAAACCGAACTTACAATTATATTCAGGGCAATTAAAAAGGTTAACGAGGACTGTACCCCACTACCTTACCCTACCCTACCTACGTACTCCATAAGTAAAAGAATTCCTGGAATCGAATAATTAGCTCCAGAAATTTCCACCAACATCTCAACATACAAGTTTTACATTGACAGTGTAGATTTGTGATTCATGTAATACTGTTTCGGCAACATTTAACGTTAATTTAGTTTCTGCCACTGTTACACAATTATCCTCGTAAACTCTATGCCTAATAATATGCTAATATTTTTAAATCACTATAATGAGTCACGTTATTGTGTTATTTTGCCAGTAACTATAATGGTAAACCGTTATCAATCACTCGGCTGTTTGATAATTTATTTAATATCGTGTTCCAATTTGTAACAATGACTGTATAGTTACGTTAACATTTGTTTTAGTTCTTGTGATTTTGAGTGTGAATGACGTGAAGAATTCTCTCTCTCACACCTATCGATTGTTGTATAAGCTTGATTATTCACACGTCGCGATAACACCGGCCACCCGTTATCATTACCAATAACAATAACAGATAAATAACAGCAGAATAGTGACATCTTTAATCATTTGTTATCCATTGCGTAGGAATAAAACATTACATTATTAATTCTTGTAATAATTAAATTAACGAATTAATAGTATTTAAAAGAAACCTAATGCTGTATCTTAGAATTAGTTCAAACATTTGAATTCGTTCATCGTTCATGTACATTTCAATTGTATCTACTGGAAAACAAGTAGTTATTTAAAACAATTGTAAATAATAAAGGCATGGTCAGTTGAGTTCTCATCGGTGCGGTGCATTATGAAAGATAAAGGAATTCGTTGCGAAATAGATGCGCAGGCGCATCGCTCGAATGGTGGAGTAATAGTAAAAGTCATAATTTCAATTAAACAAACGTATCTGTTGAATATATTTTACACTCCAGTAATTTTTATTACTGCAATTTAGATCACATTTAGTCAGTGAATTTTAATGAACTAATAATTTATTAACATATTACATTTTTCTCGCGACTTTTTTTTTACCATTTTAACTAGTAACGAGAACTGTACTATATTTGATGGGATATATCGCTGTTATGCTTGCCGTAGTCCGGTGAAGCTGTCCAAGTCTGTCAGGCCAATAGCGTAGTCAGTTCAGAAAAAAAACTGTCATGCTTGCCTATACACCTCTCCGTAGCTGAACCCGGAATAAGACACGCTTAAACGTGCCACTGTTGCCTGTGTTTCACTTGATGTGTAATTGCGGTACACTCAGACACGACTATCATAGCCTACCTTCCGTGTTACTATTCAGAATTGAGAAGTAGCCTACTTGCTTCTTGAGGTATCAAGCTTCCATGGCAATACATTTTATTGCTATCAGTTGTGATATTTGATAAAGAATATGTAACAAACAGCCAGATGAGACACTGTTACATTATGACATTATTGAGTTATATTAGCTTTTGCGAGAGGTTTCGCTCACGTTTATGTAATAATAAATTAATTTTCTATCCGTCGGTAACATTACCATTTTTTCTAGATGCTAAGCATCATCATCATCATCTTACCCTTATCCCATCTAAGTAGGGTCGGCACAACATGTTTTCATTTTCCACTCTCCTCTGTCAGATGTCATCTCAGTATTTACACTTTTATACACATATCATTTTTCACACAATCCATCCACACCTTTTTCGGTCTTCCTCTACTCCTATATCCGTCCACTTTCAAACTCAAAACTTTTCTTGTTACATGACTTTCATCTCTTCTCATAATATGCCCGTACCATGCTAACCTATTACTCCTCAACTTCTCTGTCACTGGTGCTATTTTCAAACTGCCTCTGATATACTCATTCTTAATCTTATCCCTACTTGTTACACCACACATTCGTCTTAAGTTTCGCATTTCTGCCACATGTAATCTTTTATCATCCGTCTCTTTCGTAGCCCAGCACTCGGATCCACATAACACGGCTTATTATAGTTTTGTACACCTTCCCTTAGATGCTAAGCGTAACATGCAAACACACATTCGTATAATAAATATTATTTAAGAATAGGATAGTTAGGGTTGTAATACAATTATAAAATATTGTTATAAGTTATACATAATACTAGCGGCCCGCTCCGGCTTCGCACGGGTATAAAATATATAGCCTATGTCGTTCACTAAAAAAATGATTCAAGTCGATCCAGTAGTTTTGATTTATTCATTACTGCCCGTGGCCCGCACGCGTTAAATTTGGAGTAACCTCAAAAATAACAGTATTTCTCCACTATTTAATTTATGTTATTATACATATAAATCTTCCTCTTCAATCACTCTATCTATAAAAAAAAACTGCATCAAAATCCGTTGCGTAGTTTTAAAGATTTAAGCATACATAGGGATATAGGGACAGAGAAAGCGACTTTGTTTTATACTATGTAGTGATATGTTTGGGTTTTATATTTACGGATCACCGATAATTACGACACACGTCTTTTCTCGTATCGGAAAAAGACCTGAATTAACAATCATTAGATTTTGATCAACAGTTCAGTGTAATGCTTATCTGGCTATTGCTTACACCATCGTACAATTTTCGAATCTAACTTGTATTAAAATCCAACGTCGATATACAAATCTAACTATAAAAATATGGACAAATCATTTCGAAAATATTCAAACGACGAGTGAGAGACCATTAGTGGACACAATTAACTTTATCGAGCCCAAGAAATTAATTCTCGATTCAGGCAATTAATTTTGTTTTTTTGCCAATTAAATATATTTAAATAATTACTTTTTCAAGATTTTTTTTTGTATATTATTTACAATTTTAAGTCAATTTATTGACAGTTATTTGCTTTTTTAAATAAAAGTTCAAATGAAGAACGAACTGTTTTTCATATCCGTAAACGCATTTTAATGGAACGAGGTCATCGTATATTATAGAGAAATTATTATTTTTATGGAAGAAAGAAAAAAAAATCCGTTCAACTTGTCTATGGAAGCCCTCTGTTTACATTTCGCGTGCCTTTACTACTTATAAGTTATGTTCTATACTGTTATTATGTTATATCAGTAGATTACAATTTAATTGTATTTTTTTTTCGAACTGACCTACACTGTTAGCCTGGCAAGGCCTCTACAGTTTCACCGGACTACTTATTTAATTTTATTAATATATACATATCATACGTTATTATGACTGTATTTGGTTAACTGTTTACCGATGAGGATTCAGTGGTTAGAGTGATCGGATATCGCGTCAATCGACATAGGTTTGAAACCGTACGAATGAGCAATGGCTTTTGGTGAAGGAAAAACCGTGATGAAGCCATAGCATGGTGATAGGGCCATTTCTAAGCCCACCCGGATAGTTACCACCCTCAAGTTGACAATCAGTTGACAAACAACTATAGGTGTGTTCCGGCTGTCCATTGCGTGTGTACCAGTCTATAATACCACATCGTCATTTATCAGGTCAGATTATGATCAAACGCTAATACCTATAAATTATTTAAAAAATGGTAATGTAACATCCTAAAAGTTATACAAAGTTGTACAAATAAATTGAAAGAATAACCCTAACACTCCGATCCACACTCTCCAAGACGCGAGACTGGACAGCTATTGAATATAATTTTATAGCTCGAAGGAACGTGAACCAACACGAAGTGTATTCGCGAGTATATAGACACCCCAAGAAAGTACACCAAAGTTGTGGTGTTGGTGCAGTATCATTTTCTTAATACTTTACAGGTAATT
Source organism: Antheraea assamensis (assembly GCA_035772565.1). Classification (NCBI taxonomy): domain Eukaryota; kingdom Metazoa; phylum Arthropoda; class Insecta; order Lepidoptera; family Saturniidae; genus Antheraea; species Antheraea assamensis. The sequence continues at coordinate 171,630 of JAQQSE010000135.1, read as the reverse complement.
AGCGTTAAGCGCAATGTCAGGTGATGTGGCATATGATGGTAATTAAGCCTGGAAGGAAGCTATCGAGTACAGCTGATGATGCACACCTACAGGTGCTTGACAACAAATTTTCAACCTGATGGCATACTGCATATACAAAGCATTTACAAACGGTTTGCCACTTTTGTGGCCTGATCAGGTATTTTATGGGACAAATATCTGCCACAAAGTAAGTCATCGCTTGCGTTAATGTAGATTTTGAAAATAAAGTACATGTTACTCGTTAACAGTGTAGCTTTATAGGTGAAAGAATTTTTTGTAATCGGTTAAATACGTTTTGAGTTTATCCATTAGAAACAAATTCGAATCTTTTCTCTTTATAATGGTAGTTTTAGCGTTCGTATCGTCTAGTTTGTTTTTGGCGCAGAACTCTGTTCACGAACGTAAAGTTATGAATCTATATATCTAAGTATGATATAAAAATACCGACACTATTATTAAATCAGTTATTACTGCAGCATGGAAGAGGCAAAGAACGTGACACGAATAGGTAATCTCAATTGTACGGTGAATTGTCAAGGAAAATTCGCCCTTACGACTTAGAAAATAGACAGTTGGGATATTTGTTCCAAGCGGTTGCGAGACCGCCCGAGTTGCTTACAAAAAAAGAATTGGCTTTCATTTAAAAAGTTGTAACGGATATCAGTTCGAGAATGTGTTAAAAAACGTTATTCTATAATGAAATTAGACAACACGCTGTATATCTGATGTGAAATAAATATGATGACAAAGCTATTTTAATAAACAAGAAATGTCTACGTTAAATATGTAAATCCATGGTTATAAACCCGACATAGTGACTAACTTTTATTCTATCACGTTTCGGTATCGCTCAGTGCCCGTTATTATAGTTATCCCGCGATGGCAGCCATTTTGCATTACGCTGCGCTTACCATCCGACGCTGTATCGTTACTTTGTGTGTTTAAAAAAAATATAGAAGAGATTCTAGCTTTCAAATATAATTACGAATCCACGATATACAACAGCGGGGTGCGAACTGAGCTCGAAAAAGCAACCCCCGGACGAGTATAACGTAAGAATTATATTGGGATAAATTGCGACTTCGTATCATGAAGGTGTAAGGCGTTTAATAACATAGAAAGGTTACGAACACTTCGACGTAATCTGTAAATCACGAATAAAATAGATTGTATTTTTTTCCTTAATATACTGGTCATCATCATCTTACCCTTATCCCACCTAAGTAGGGTCGGCACAACATGTTTTCCTTTTCCGCTCTCCCCTGTCAAAAGCCATCTCAGTATTCACACCTTTTATACACATATCATTTTCCACACCTTAATATACTGGTATGAACACATTTTTCTCAGAAACGACTACACCACCGATTTCTATGACTCTTTTACTGAGGTTAATCCACACACTTAAGAGAAAACTTTGTCGAGTACCATAAATTCTTGACCGCGCTCGCGGTTCCACATACGTTTACCGGTATAGGTATAAATATTAATTTGCCGCAACGCCATCTAGTGGTTAAACATTACAAAATTTACATCACAAAAGACTCTTTCAAAAACACTTACGTCCGTCGACATACTGGACCGGATTAATGACTTTCACAGTTCTCGGCCAAAAGGTTTTATCTATGTCCGATATACGAGTACCCATATAAACTTTTCTTATATTATGTATAATATTTTGGTACCATTCTTGTTTGTTTTTTGTTGTATTCTTAGTTCATATGAATAGTAAAAAAGGTAAGTATATTAAAAATATTTATACAGAAGACACGAAGAACAAAAGTTTGCAAAAACATATAGGAGCGCGCTGGTAAGGAAGGAATAGGAATAGAAAATAAGGAATCACTTTCGCAATATTTACAATTTTGATACGAACGATTTGGCAGGATAACCGACATCAAGTTTTATTTCTCATTGCATTAAAAAGTCAAACAAGTATAACATTTATATATGAAAGAGACAAAATAATAAATATAGTAAATAAAAAAATAAACATTGTTTTCACTCAAAATGATAAAATTTAATCCGAATGCAACGAAAGTGATGATATGTAACGCCCACGTATTTGTGATTGTGAGGCTTTCAAACACATGAATTTACATTGTAAACGGATGAATAAAACCTACATTTTGTAAAACGGGCCATTCTATCTATACTATACAAAAGAGGACATTCTAAATAGCAAGGTGAGGATTATTGCAGCGAACTCGAGACCGCTTTGTACCGCGCCTGTTTTCATTTCACATTACCTAAAGAGAACTTCTTGTGAAAAGAAATGTGTTTACTCTGTTCCTTCGGGTTCTCTTACTACGACGGATTTTACGCAGAAGTGAGAGAGCCTAAGTAATATTCGACTATAGGAACATCAACGCCAGACTGACTGTCTTTTTTTAAAATATATTATAGGGGGCAAACGAACAGGTGGGTCACCTGATGGTAAGTGATCACCGCCGTCCATAGACACTAGCAACAACAGGGGTGTCGCAAGTGCGTTGCTGGCCTTTTAAATATGTGGGCCTCCGGCGCTCTCACTGACCGAAGGAAACGCAACAGTGCAACCACTGTTACTTCACGTCTGTTTTCTGTCAGAGGGTGGTACTACCCCGCGCGTCGGGCGAGCAGACCCATTCATACTGAAAACAGTAATAGCTTCAGCGTAGCTCTACCACCTACGACAGTATCTAACATAAAAAATATTTATATAAATGTATACACATACACTTGTACAAACATTTATTATGTATGTAAAATAAAGGCAAAGAGACGCAATAAATAAATGTTGTAGAGACTGATTTCAGTAGAAGTGAAAGGTAACCTATTTAGGTTACCTTTGCATGACTTTGTAAGTCCATAAACTTAAGCGCTGTAACCCTGATATTTTGACAAGACCCGTATCTTCAGTCTCATGGACGGATTAACACTCATATATGATAAAAGCAGTACTGATAAACTTCAGCTTTACCTTCTAAAACATATACATTACCAGATAACAAGAACCTTCGGACGACGTGTGTCGAGTTAATTAGGCCCCTTCTCAATATAATAACGTAGACATGTACTCTTAAACAAGATTTCTTTAAGAACAACTTCCTTGGATTTTTTTAATGATTTTAAATACTATTTATTATTCTATCGTCCAAAGAAGGGGAGAGGATATAATGATTGTTGTAATATAGTCTTTTATATTTATATTTGGAATGAACACGAATTAGACATGTGTACATTGCTAAAAGCGCAGGCAGACTTTGACTTTTCTCGGATTTGCATTTCAGCTACACACGCTTTTTCCTTTCGGCGGCAACTTCTGTGATTTAGAAACATGATTTCCTGATGGATATTCTGTTATCCTGATTTAATCCGCTAGCAGCACACTCCTTTATTACATACTTCACACTCTTGTCTTGTCTTGTCTTGTCAAGCCTTAACGAGGCTATGACAGTGCTTGCTTTGTACACGTCATATCAACCGGTAAGAATTATACTGCCAGAACATTTCTCAGATTCGGCTTTCTTCACTATGTTTCCTTTCACCGTCAACAGATAGTAAATTATAGTGATAAAGCAAAATTTCAAATAACTCATTAGTACATGCATGCCGGGGTTCGAACTTGCGAACATCGAATTAACATTCTACCAGTCAAACCACTCGATATCTACGACTCTTAGATACGTAACATCAAATAACTTCATAAAATTCATAGTGAAGAGTGAATATTTTGGTTCATGTTATGGCTGTTTCGTTATTTGAATTTATGATTTCCGAGCCAATATTTACCAATTTTTCCTATAGTTTTCCTGTGAAGTAAGCAATTATGGAGCGAATTGCATAGAAACTAACAGAATTATATCGCATCAACACCTCGACGCAGTGGCACAGTGAAAGCTGAACTTTTCTACACTCGGACGGGTGATGCGGGCGCGTTTAATTTAGTTAGCAACTCGTGAAATCGTTGTACTGTCGACGCCAAAGACATGATAACAGTCTGAATAAACTAAAATACAGGGCAATTGAGCATAGCTTAATATAGCACAGGTGTCTTACTTCGTGGGTTGCTCTAACTAGATTTTGTATTAACAATACCTCCTCCTCTAGTCTCGTTAAGCAAAATTTTATATTCTCACTCTTTATAAAATAAATATTTATCCAGTTTTTATACTTCACAGTATTTTAATTATATGAATTTCAAAACTAATGACATGTCTATACTACCACGCTGTCTTACTTGCTTCTCAACTATTTTTGAGATAGTAGTTTCATACGTCTTCTAATGTAATTTATTTATAACATGCTTTCTGGTACAATTCCTCAAGTATTTATAAAATACTCAACTAGCTTTTACTAATTAATACCACTTTCAGTATAAATTTTAGACTGAATATTATCTTCCTTATGTAAATTCAGAATAGATATAAAGTAAAGTATAAGTATAAAGTAATAACTGAAAAAAAGTCGTTGCAAATTACTTTAATATACTATGAATATGCACTCAACGCAGGTTTTAGTTACATGGATCGTACCCGACTTTACATTTGGCACTTCGTGGTGAAGTCCGAGATAGCCAACTAAGTTCGATTTCATATAACGTTATCTTTGTCTAATGCAGTCATTGCGCTGTACGATAGAGTTCTCGACGTCTCACTTTTCTTCCCGACATGCCAAATCAAATACCGGGTACGTCATTTTTTTTTCGTCTATCGTCGCAGAAGTAATTGTCACATATTACTTAAAATAGATTATTTCCTTCTTTATAAATAGAGTTTAAATTGATGCATAGACATAGATTGTTAACTCCTGATAACCTAAAACCTCGAACACATTCCAGGACTGAGTGACAAAGTCAAAAAAACAAAAGGAGAAAGAAAAAGAATAAGGACATTTGTCGAAAAATTTCACAGACGTAAGACCAAAAAGTCTAAAATAATTATTAATCACAAATATTTTTAATATGACAGGTTATTGAACTAACTAAAAAGTATAAAATAATGTCTCTTAACTGTGTATAAATTTAAAATTTTATACCAAATTATTTCTAGGCAATAAGGATGTCCAATTACACGTCCCGTCAGAAGTCCTTTAAATGAGCGAAGCAATGAAAAAACGATTAGTTACCAAGTATGCCTGTTTAAGATAAGATATATTTAACAATGGGCGTATTGTTTGGAGAGAGCCCCCCTTGTTTTTGAACATATTATACTGTCTAACGACTTTTTAATATTCACATAATCTGGTATAAATGTTAGATTATAATTTATTAATATGACAAAAAGTATGTTGTGTAATATTTATTTAAAAAAAAAACGCTAGAAAAAGTTTCTTACATGATTTCTCTGTTATAGAAATGCTTTCTAATTCCGTGGCAATGTTTTGGGCATTCATTACACGTTGTAAGGGAATATTTCGATATATAAATTATCATTAAGATTTTCAATAAATTCAATTTACCATATTCTTAAACTTCCTTTTATATTCTAAATGGGCTATTTTATTTTGAACTTAAATGGATCTTGGTACATGCATCTGTGATTGATAAATTCCAACGCCGTTTGACAAGTCACCATGAAAGTTGAAACACCTAAGGGGTTTTTCATGGAAAAGGTTTGCATCTTATTCATTTTATTATAACTAGCCACTAGATGGCACCGCAATACATTGACTACTGTACAATTTAATCGATTTTCATGAAGATGAATCCGTTTATATATTGTAAATGCATGCATAACCGTGGCCATATCTTGTTTTATCTATGTATGACATGAGAATAATGAAAACTGATTTATGTATTAAATTAGACAGCTAAACTAAACATAAGCATTGAAAAAGTAACGAAAACTAAATTAATTCAGACCACCTTTATGACAGAAGCAGAAAATGATTCAATGGAAATGTTTAAAAACCGGTGTTTCGAGTTCCAGCGGAAATCGTTTATACATCGCGCCCGCGACGTCACGTCCGCGTCCGTGCTCAGTGCACACACCTATCCGTGCGTGAGCGAGACAACCGTATACCGTCCCATTCGCAACGGACTATCAGCTGATCTGAATGATACTATAATATTATTGTAAGCACGACCTTCTTATTATTAATATGGAAATTAATGCAATATTCTTTATCTACAATAATATAAACGAGACTAAAGAACCAATATACGATTTTATCTTATCCGTTATCAATACTTAACATTTAATATTTGCATATAAATTGAAGTAAATGAAGTTTGATATCAATTTGATAATTTATATTACCTGTCATGTGTCATTATTATTGTTATAATTCGATTCATGGAAATAATATATTAATTTGCTTCATATTTCCTTTAACTAATTAGATTACATCGGAGTTTAATTGGATAAATTCCACGTGGAAGCCGCACAGACGGCAATATGATATTTGCCTTATTTTATACATCATTTTTTACGTTTAGTACTTTGAAATCTATTACATTATGCATATTAAAATTACTGAATGCATATAATATATGATCAGTAATAACTGTTGCCTTCATGCTGCCCTGCAAGTATAGAATCCAAATATATTAGGTAAAATACAAATTAAATGTAACGAATATTAGTTTGTAGAGTCTATTTATGTCACATAGAGAATAAAACGGAATAACACATATATTAGAAATGATAGAATATTAAGTGTTTGGTTAAAGAGACCGCAAAATTATGGCCAACTCATTTGAGATAACAATTTTTATACTTCCTATATAATCACCATGTTTCGACTGGAAATTTCGTTTTCGTAACTCTATTATTAACATTTTTTACTTACATTGTTTTTTTATATTAAACTAGCTATAGAAGATCTAGTACGCCCTGCAAAAACTTTTTCGAAGATTGTTAGATATTAATAAATAAAATAAACAAACAAACCCTTCTGACTCCTTCGTGTTTCCAGCGAAAAAATCACAAAACAATACTTTTTTCAACATAAATCCAACAGACACTAAACCATCGAGCACAAAAATACAAATTTCTATCGACACGCGGCAATTTAATTTATTAAATTAAAACTGGGTGTCTGACGTTGTATTGTTGAAGTTTTATTTGAATGAAATTTAAAAATAAAAAGTGATATTGCACAATACGACAATTTTTAAAGTAATAGCCGTTCGCGTAATTCGAATTCGGAACGTGACACGCGTACGCTGTCAGGTAAGTCGCGGCTGACTAATTGTTTCACGTTCGCCGCAGATAACGCCCGTTGATAAACAAAAACCCACCAATGGCTCAACATATACCTATTACGTAGATCATTAATGCGGTTTTATATGAGTATAGTAATAAATTGTCACATATATATAACAATTAGTAAATATATTACTTTTCTATTTCATACGAACCTCCTGTAAAACGACTTGCATGTAATTTGACATGAAGAAAAGTATGGTGTAAGTGCAGTGGAGACATACAAACATCATGGCATTTAAACAGCACGATCACTTATTACTAAAAACAATACATTATTTGTAGATAGGGCTTCCGTGGGGGACGTAGGTATAGAATATCTATACCTTTTAACAAATAGCACACTATTCGAACCTAAATTGATCGCTGAAAAAGTAAGATGAACAGTTTTCAGCTGTTCTATTTATTGCCTCCATTAAAAAAAAACCCCGACCGAAAAACTTATTCATTATAAATTAATACCATGAATGTAAATAGTTTTAAAAATAAGATTTGACTACACAATCAATCAATGCAAGTAATATTTAATATTCGACATATTTTTAATTACTGACAATGAAATGTCTTGTCTACAATTAGGCAATAAATATGTAACAAACATCACCATTCTTGTTCGCACTACGAACAGTATACTCGTATATGGCACATACTCGTGCAAACAGTACTTACAGACTATAAGATATATTACCCGTATTAAATAATATTATACAATCATACAACTAAAAACGGAAAGTGTAAGATTGATGTCTATGATAAAAAAAAACATTTTCTAATTACCATATTGTCTAATTTTCCAATACTAATTGTTTCTCTAATGTAACAAATCAAAAATTGCGTAAGGAATGACAAACGCCCTAGTGAGGGGTCGTAAACACTAATTAACTACTCTCCTGACAAATGATGCCCTCCTCATTAGAGGCGCACGACTGAGGAAGGTTCCTCCGGGGTTACAAGTAGCGGTGTTAGTTATAGCGATTTTTCATATCATTGATTAGAAACAAAATTTCGGTTTAGTGTTTTCTGTTAGACGCCAAACTAGTGTCAACCCTCCTTGAGATAACATTGTTTGTGTCAAGCTGACACTACTATTATTGTATTTATGGCCTTCGACGACTACCTTGCCAGATTCGAAATATAAACTCATACATTCTGAATTTTTATATCTATATTAGGGAACGCATCATGTCTCGGTAACTGCTAATATAGTTATTAAAAAGCATGTATTGTAAATAATTAAAACATGCCAACAGTTAAATCAAGATTTGAAAATATATATTTTTTTAATCTCAATAAGCCGGGTTCCAGAAATCCACCATGGACCAATCTCTACTAATGGTAGTCTACCGACAATAGTAGCACGCTAAGCCCAAAAAAAGGCTAATCATTATTAATTGCTGCAATCGAAACACGCTTACCTTTAATTGATATTAAAAAAATATAAGGAATTGGAGATGTCGTCTATCAGTGCATAATAACTTTACGACAACTTTGTTTGCTGTAACAACCAAGCAAGTAAGTCTCGACCAAAAGTAAGTTTCACCTCATGATATAATTTTTAAAATTATATATGGCATTTGTAAGTTGATAAAAAATATCGGAATTAAGCAGAAATATGATACAAAATTTGAAAAAGATGTAATATCGATTACTTGTATATATTTATCACCTTATAATATCTATCTGTAATACTAATAATCCATTAAAACACGGCGTTACAAATTACTCGCTGATTATTTTCGCAATCAGCAAAATAGTAATCTAAGCCAGATTTTGCTTTAGCGAGAGTAGTACATTATGACACAAGCGGGTTAAGATAATTCTTACAGTAGGTATCGGAGCCCGAGTCGATGGCTGGAGCATAATAAAGCTGAAAATATAGTAACTAAAGTCATTCGCTTAGTACGACATTTCAAACCCACTTACTAGGAAAAAACACCAAAACTACATAAATTTATTTTAACAATAAAATAATTTAAAAGTAGCCCATATTCTATTAAGCAAGCCGTACTTTTTCTCTAGTTAATTATGCGCGTGCAGATGGAGTGAGAGGTACTGACGAAGTCACCAAACAGACATAAAATGGAACAATTATAAACAGAACATTTTTGTTTTATAATACGAATAAATCTGTTTTTTTTTTTTTGACAAATCTAAATAATTTGATAGAATTAGATGTTTTATTATTACGTTTTAAATAAGTAAAGATACAAGTGCGGTAATGTAAAAAAAATGGTTTTAAAAATGCATTAAGGAACTAAAAGCGGTGCAATGAAGCCATTGCAACAAATTTTTCAAAAAACATGAATAAAACTGTTGCAATAAATAAAACCGAATTCATCGCAGGATTTTTGGCTTAAGATATACAACAGCATTCAATAACAGTGGTGAGATTATATAAAAAAAAATGGGAAAAAATGCTAGTTAACGCTAGAACAATCGCCATACCCTATCCTAAAGTAAACAGGCGTTTTGTGTAACGACTTAGTTAATTACAGACGCGCAACGAGCGGCCATTTTACCACATAAAATGCTATTACCGAATTTTAGTATTGTGACATGGTTTTGGTAATCATATATGGACTTCTATAAACGAGAACTTACAAGTCACCGATTTTAATAAATCATGCTACGTAATTTGGGCAAATTTGTTCGAAAAAAAAAAACTCCCACTTCCCACTTCTGAGACACAAAATACATGGTTTTTTATTATTCTGCCTCGACAGAACGACTACAATGTAATTGATGATAAGTAATTTAACAGATTTGGATAAATTGATTATAGCAGAGAAAGGGATATCTATCCAGGAATAGTTTGGTTGAAATACGATGCACGTGAGTGATTTTTTTTTTCTTTATTTAATTTACGGACTTTTATTATTACTGATATGCCAGTCCCATCGTAACTTATATCTACTTACAACTAAAATCCTTAAGTCTAAATATTAATAAATAAAAAAAGAAAACCAATTGTCTAAACAGAAAATCTAAATGTACTACAGAGCCTTTTCGAACAATCCGATGTCGGTTCTGCTAGAACGCTGTTATAAGCACCCACATTCTTTATATTAATATCAAAATCTTTAACGAACCGCATCCTTTCAGTATGTTTTTGTTTTGCATTCTAATAAAAAATAATATATCTCGTCAATCTTATTACGCTCATTACAAACTGGTGAATTTAAAACTTTCATTAAAAATTTAAATTTTGCCGATGGAATATGTCCGGACCGTAACCTAAAAGTAGTAGTAAGTAAACTTCTGTTGACATTAACTTCTGTGAACCAAGGTACAGGTGGCGGCTGACACTGTATAGTAGCACGTGAGTGAAGTGCCACAGATATTTATTAATGCATATTCATTAGCGACTCTAAGTTCTCGTGTGTATGTATCTGTAGAAAAGTTTATTTCGTGGTCAAAGATAACAAGTAGACGTTACTATTGAACCTAGACACACTAGATTCTCATGGCGCACAGGAGATCCGTACATGAGTTAATGTTCGATAGCGCCATTTTTAGACGAGTGATAATAAAATGTATAGTAATTAACTTCACCATAAAAAAACACTCCGCTGTAACAATTTTCATAGCGTTCGGGTCAAATTTTCCAGTTTATCAATCTGTGATTTACATATCAACATCCATTTATATATATATATAGATAATAATATGCCTACCTAATAAAAAATCAATTGCGAATGTATGCAAACGCAACACTTCAGAACGACTGCACTTTTTTGGACAATTCTTTTTTTGTTGTGTCTGAATTGTCATTGTAATTGAAATAATTGAAAATATTTGGTTAAAAATTCTCCATAATATATAAAAAGTGAGTGAGTGAGCAGACAACTATAGGAAGATCTTCAACTTGACAGAATTGAGACGGATTGACGTTCAGTTGTTCAGTTCCCATTTAATTTCAATACATGGTCATAATGTAAAGATTAGGGTTTGTCTCATTTTAATTTTTAGTAAATATCGGCAAAGCCAGGACTGCAGCTAGTACCATTATAACAACTAAATTATTGAGTAAAAGTATATGTTATTTCACGGTTATAACGTATGAGACACGAAACGCATCGGTCCAAGCGTGAAGATTGTCATGTCAGCCCAGTTTCCTTATAGGAGAAACGTGATTCGGAAATACGTACAGTATCTAAACGATGCTCACAGTTGCGACTAGAAACGTTACGTGACAACATCCATTTTGTATAATTGTAGTATAGCTAGCATGTCGGAGGCTCGTGATTTACGAATTTTCAATTTATAGTAATTTTAGGCATGCCATGCGATTCTATCGGCATTTAATTAGAAAAAATACTATGAAAATAAATCTATGACATAGGTATTCACAGTTCGTTTCTATTCGGTAATACTCTGTTCTCGCCTGGTAACCAATCCGCCCTTAAACTGGGATACTGCACTGCACGCCCACTCGCTTTACTAATGAATTCTAGCTTAAGTAAACTTTCTAAACTACATCTTGTATGGTAGTTGCTCTGGTTCATAAAGTATTTTTATAGTTTATAATCTCCGTCAATAAATTGGCTATTAAATGTAATGATATTTTTTTAAATATGGTTAGTAGTTTCCGAGTTTAACGCAGTCAACCAAACAAATAACAAAACGAATTTTGGTATAAATTCACATAATCCAAGAAACAGTAACGATTATAGAGAAAGATTTGTTGCGTGAGCAAAAGAACGTTCCATAGTACCATACTGTTCATTTATATTATCTTTGTCCAATTTCACAAACGTGAAAGTTTATAACGATTAATGGATATTTGTACCTCTTTACACAAAAATTACTAAACGGATTATAATGAAACTTTATAGTAATAAAGCCTATATATATCAGAATAACACTTTGGCTATAATTTCTAATGATATTATTTAAATTAGTTAAAATATAACGCGATGTTAAGTGAGTTGGAAAAAAATCTGCCTTCTGATAGCTGCCTCAACATGCGTTGCATAAACCGTTAAGTAACACGAAGATAATGTACAATGTTTTCATTTATATAGACGAAGTCGCCGGCGGCTGCTAGTTATTTACATGTCTAGTAGTCTCAAAGGAGTTTAAAAAAACCATACATCAATTTTGTAAGCAATTTCCAGTTCCGTACGTTCGCCTACTAGTTGCCTCAGACCTCCAGAACAAGGTCAAGGGATCGGCCTAGGCTTAAAACAAAGCTAAGTACGAACATAGTTATCTAGTACAGTTGTATTATAGGATACCGTTACACACATTTGTAAGTATAATATGTTTTAAATTGACACGAACACAACGAGTAAGGTGGCGTCAATTAATTATGTGAGAGGATCAGGGGCAGAGGGTCAGACCGAATCCTACTACATCTCACTTGGGGGAGAGAGGGGGTTTCGGCAAATATCACGTAGTTTTATAAATTTCGGACACAAAATAGTGTCAAAATGTGAGAAAACCAGATTAAAATTCAAGGAAAACATGTTTCTAAACTAAAATATGCCGAAATCTGACACTATTCTTCTGTATATTAAAATCCATCAACAAGATTTAAGAAATAAAGTTATTTAGTATTGATATATATCGATTTACCGATTCTTTATTGGTTAATAATTGTGGCGCACAGTTTAAATTTCCAAATCCATTTCGAATTCCAAATATTTTATCGCGGTTATCTGTACGCCGCAAAGAACACAATAGCCTTTCGATTGTTTAAATGCTATCGGCCAGCCGAGTCGACTCTTTAATGTTATTACTGCGATTTTAGATTACAATATAAACAATCTCAAATACTAGTCTTAATCAAAATAATAAAGTGAATTGTGTTTTTTGAATAAATTGAACGCTGTTATACTCAAAGTAAGCATATTGAAATATGTCACGTGAGAAAACGGGGGGAGGGGTATAGACCAATCTCACGTCACGTCATTTATTTTACACTCCATAACTGAATATTATACCTAAATATTTGTTGCGCGGTGTATGTTTACACTATATTTATTATCCCTACAGTACGATCAAATCGAATGCTGTAAAGGACAAATATATTTTTATATGTCATACCAATATTATTAATATAGGTGTTTTATTTAAGACAATAATTAAAATAACAGTACCTAATAATGCCACAGACAGAAGAGGAAGGGGTTGGCAGAGTGTCGAAAATATAATACTATTTATTTTATTGAGGAAAACCTCGTGACCCGAACAACCGCCAAATAATTTTGTTTTCTGACGGAGTATTATTTCTGAATCGAACGCCCACACTAATGCGAAAGTAACTCTGCCTCTCTGTTCGTTACCTGTTCACTACTAAGCCTCTGAAGAGATCGTACCGAAATTTAGTGTAAAGATAGCCTGAGATGTGGAAAAGGAGATGAGCAACTGTTCTTAGTGAGTGTACCGAAAAATACACAGATGAAGTCACGGTAAAAAGCTAGTTGCTTATAATTTATTTATTATAGTAATCGAGTATTTTTATACTTAAACTATAGTTGTAATCAATCAACAAATTTGTTTTTAATTAGCGTTCACGTTTTAGTACCATACCAAATCACTGATCGCTTTATATAATACTATAACTCGTGTATTTTTTCAAACTGCCCGTAATAACTTGCTTTAATGTTTATATAACAGTTGTAAAAGAATATTCCCATAAATACATTTACATACATTTATGCAGAATTATCTATAATATATATTTCTTCTATGTAACATTTAATGTTTTTACGTAGTTTGTGATAAATGCCCATTATAAGAAACACGACTGGTCACGAGTATGCAAAAAAAATCTATCTATACGTATGTATTTAACTAAAAAATAGGTTATTATTAAATATTGTGGCATATGTCATACCTCATAATAAAAACATTTTTACTGTCAACCGATTCTCATGATATTTCGTACCCGGGCATTATCTAATTAGAAAAATAGCAGCAATAGTATTAGAAGCATGCAATCATATTTGTAAGCATTGTTTAATCTACTGAGAGCTGTAAGCATTCTTTATTAATTTATTTAATGATTTTGATATAAGGACAACACGGTGTCGGCGGTAAGAAGTGAGACGGAGTTTGATATCTAGTTTTTCTTTTAATTACTTTAAAGTTTTCTATGAGGCTTCTATAAGGTTTTCTATGAGCTATTATCTGTATGATAAAATGTTGATTACGTATTTCAGACTAGCGACCGTTTGCAATTTTATATGCGTTTTCATATTTATAAAAATGGTTACACAACACATTATCTTTAAATGTATATTTTGTGTACTTAAATCGGTACCTTAATAAATCATAGTCTATGTGTTATTTTGATGTGTAAGCTATATTACTGGAAAGCTTTATCAAAATCTATTCAGTAGTTTATGAATGAAAGAGTTACATGCATACGTTCATCCTCAGACACTATTTTATTTCTAATATTAATACTTCATACTAAAATTGTAATACATCATCACTGCGCCGGAACAAACTCGATATTTAATTAAAGTCCGGGTTTCAGGTTTTAGCACAGATTCAGTTAACAATTAAAGTTGTCGTTGACGCTTTAATTCGATGGTAAACGAATGATGGAAGAGTTGGAAAAACACGATAACAGCCTACGTCGAGTGAAAGTGTCGAAAGTTGACTTTTATTTCTGATTCAACACACATCGACTATTCGTGTAGACGCAACTTAATAGTTATTTCCACGTAACTTTTATCCTAACACCACGCAACGTAGTCAAACGATTTTCGACCTACTTCATAGGTGTCTAAAATATAATAACCAAACCGTGATTGTTCCATTGGTGTGTAAAAGTCTCGTCCCGATGGCGGGCAAGGATTTAATTTACAGCGCCAACACACGACGCGGCGTCTTAACAACAATTTTGTAATATCTACTAAGGGAATATTCTTAAGCGTTTAGGTTCCCCCCTCGTGTTTGCCTCCATCTTCAGTAACACCGTTGCCAATTATATTTTGAATAATTATATATCAATTATTAATTTCTTGATGACGTTCAGATTTTTTTTTTTCGAACTGACTACACTGTTGACCTGGCAAGGCCTCTACAGTTTCACCGGACTACTAAGGGGAGCGCTTAAGGCACTCACCCGATTGGATGTTCAAACAAGCTGATGTCATCAATACAGATATTATAATTACCCTGAAGTGTCAGTACGTTTATATTATTTAATTTAATGTAAATACCCAAATAATTTCTAGTGCAACATACCAACGAACAGCCTGATTGAGAGCGTGGACGACGCACCTATTTTTTGTGTAACCGATGACAGAGTAAATATTGAAAGCAAATAGCTCTCAAAGCGAAAACGGGTTCGAAGCGCGAGCGTAGTGGTTCAACTTGCAGCGAACTTGTACAATCGCATACAAAAGTTTAATTTAATTCCTATAAATTATAACTTCCTAGCATGGGAAGGTGTACATTAAACAAAACAACTATTTTAAATGAAAAAGATAAGTGTATAAAAGTTATGATTTCAAAATAAATAAATTCATATCACTCGAATTTAGTATTTTCAATTCATATCTATTTATTTGCACACACACCCATATAAAGCTACTCAAAACACAGTCAAACACATAATACAAATTATTTGTACAATTACAAATATTTTATTACCTATTTTTGTTGTATATCTTAATATTTTATTTCTTTATATTTGTGTGTTATTGATGCATTTCAATTACTGTGTTATAACTAGTACAGTTATCAACAAAATTATTAATTTTAACAACTATAAATTAAGTTCTAAGTTAATAAATAAATAAAACTGTATATTCCATTAATTTCGTAATATGTTCGTATGTTTTACACTGTTTAAACTGATACGCAAATCGGACAATTCTGTGTGTTTTAATCAATAAAATCATGACTTTTACTCTAATGCCGATATTTTTCTTCCTAGTTTGTCACGAAAATCAAATGAATTATAATTTACATTGACGTTTTATTTTAATTATATTTTCAGTATAACGTTTTAAACGTACCGATAAGGTGTACATATACACAAAATACCACTATAATTAAATATAAACAATGAGACACTTTCGTGACCAACTATACCGCGCAAACACAAACCAGTTTTAGTGTATTTAAATTTCAATAGAGTCGTCCTGAGTTAACAATTATTGGCACACCCTGGCGAGTGTCCGCCGTCAGAGCGCGCCATCACACAATAACATCATTACAATTTGTACATCCATATAATATAGAAATTTAAATAGAAGGTGTGGTGATCTGTTAGGCATGTTTAAAATATAACTAGGTAGGTACTATGCCGTAAAGGCAGATATATAATAGCATACTCCAACGTGTATTTAGAGCGTATTTAACGTTCAATTAGGATGATTCTATCAAAGCACGAAAGCGACGTATAGAACAAAACATTGTTTTTGTTTAGATTTTAATAAATTAATAAGAGAAAATATTTTTAGTACATAATAAAAATAAAATATAGCTTTTAAATCATCAGCCTGTACATAACTTTTATTATACTTTTCGGAAACTTCAACATCGCTTTCCTTATCAACCATAATGAAACATTCAATTCTATTATCAATTCCAATAACAATTTTGTCTAATAAGTGTACTTTATCAGGATGTTAGTGCTCCTAAAGTCTATATTTCTGTTTAGAAACACTGGTTATCTTCAATCTGTTATGCAGCAAGCGCTCTCCACAGTTCAAATTCAATCAGATTAATAGGTCAAAAGATTTCATTCCACAATCATAGCGGCTTATTCAGCAGAAAATAACGATAAATCTAAATAAGCAACTGGCTCACGACCACAAACAAGTATTTATAACTAGCAGACTTCACTGAGATATGTTTAGGAACAGAATTCCAACTGGAAGGTTAACGGGTTACCAGAGCAGGAAATCATTTGAATATAGGAACGTTCGTATCCTAAATTAGCTCTTCGATACGTTGATTGAAATAGAATATTTAGAAAAAATGATAAAAACGACTAAATAATTAGTCGAGAGAGATTATCTGTTCACTAAGAGGATTCTTAACACTAGCATTAAGCAACTGAAAGTCCGCGTCTAAAACGTTGACTTCTAAATGTAATGGTGTATAAGATTAGAGAAGTACACCTTAAACTGTACTCAATTTCTAAAACACTTTAAAACATATGTCAAAGTGACTTGTTTTAGCAACTGAAAAATGCATAACAAGGAGTGACATTATTAATTGAAAAACTTATACACTTTTAAGTTAAATTTAACATAAGCATAGAAAATAAAATGCCACCGTTTATAAACGCACGAGTAGGTAATCGCGAACACATGTTTCAGACAACAACAAGGCATTAAATTATACATACAAGCAAATTTGACACGACTCAGCAATGGATGTTTAGTAAACACAATACCCACGTCACATCTACCGTGTATAAATGTCATTGTGACCTTTAACCACCAAGATTTTACAGTTTATGAACCACCACAAGTAAATATTCTACAAAAGTTTTTGAATGGAATTTTATTATCTTGCTTTTTATGTTTTACAGGTACGCTTTCATACGATGGTAAATTAAAATGCTGTCGACGATGGGTCGCATTTACCTAATAGATGCCTATTTAAACTTTGCTTGAAAATACTTGAGAAACGAATAGCAGACGCACAGAGTAAGCTCCACTTCCTAGCTGTCCGCATGATAAATGAAAAAGCAAAACGCTTTGTACGAAAGGGTTCCCGATGTACAGACGTTTTGTGGTTATGGTGAATTGGATTGGGCGGAATAAGATCGTACAATTCCTGTGCTCAATTCCTAAAGTTAAACCTACAAAACACCGAAAGGCAAGCGACTTTATGACGATGGTCCGGACTAAGAATTCTTACCATTATCAACACTTTTTTGCCAACAAATGTAGTGTTTTAGCCGTATTCTGTAAATTTGTTAGGAATTTATATGAGAAGTTCCCAACATTTTTTTTTTCAAAATTGTACTGGTTCCGGTGGACCCCCTGCAGGTTCAATACTACCATATTCAAGCCAACATTGTTACTTTTTCACACTATTGAAAATAGATCAATTTTTATAGACCCTTTCTATTTGTGCACCCCCATTTTTTTGCCACGCCAACGTACTCCTCCATCGAGTCTCTCGTGGTCCCTGATGGGTCTACGTGGACCATTTTGGGAATCACTTATTTAGATGATATAGTTTAGTTACTGTGCACGAGTAAAATCACATATTTGGAAACAGTTCTGATAAGGTTCAATATACTTAGACAATAGGTTTAGTCATTGAACTATATAATAACAACATTGAAATTAAACTGTAATAAATTCCATGAAAATATAATATTGACACTGACCAATACTATTTTGACACCAGCTGAGGAAAAATGAAGTAAAATATTACACGTTTTAATTTACAAGCCATGCTGAGTCAATGAAATAGAACGCCTAGACGAAGTAAATCTAATATCGCAACGCAACTCGTAAATCTTAAAACATTTCCGTCTATTTGCGAACACAAAATTACTATAAACGATCTACATATCTTGAAAGTGAACGTATCTGATGAATAATTTAGAGCGCTTTCTATAATACTTACATGAACTATTGTCAGTACACACTCGAGAAGAATGGTAATTTGTTATATGTTTCGGTTTTTTAATTGTTATATTGCGTATAAAGATGTAACTATTGTTTCTTTGCAGATACAAGATTAACAAATATTCAGCGAGTCGCTTTCCAACGGGAGGCAGTAGATGTATGGCATTATTAATTGATGATACAAAAAGAATTAAATATAACGTAAATATGGCTGGGGTTACAAGGACTTATGATAACAAATAACCTTTACAATCAGCGCAATTACATGAAAAATCAGTTGAATGAGCTTCACTTAACTCATCAACTTCATTTAATAGTGGAATAATACTCTTGTATTACATTGTAATGTAAATTGAGCTGATCTTATTCAGAAATGCAATTACAATATATATCTAGATTTTATTACATAAGAAACGTGGTATTTAAATGTCCCTTAATACTGTAATCGAAATATATAGAAAAAATTGACGTAAATGTGGAAAAATCTGTAAAAGTTGATGTTTATCATTCGCAAAAATTAGAAAAAGATCGTCTGTTTTAGGTATTAGATACTTCGTCGACTTGTTCACTATATCTACATAGGTTATAGATGATCTACACGTACTTGCTAATTATAATTATATGGTAGCAGTAACGCCTAGTGTGAAAGAATATCCTACCATCTCACGCTCTCTATATACTCTATTCTCTTTGTCATTGCTTGTTAAGCTTGATTTAATTTTCTGTGCTGGTATCCCATATATTCCTGCTAGTTATCATATTTAAGCATATCATTAATGCGTATATTTACAAGAAATAACAACGCAACCACACTACCCTAGGTGGTACATTTAATGGACAAAGGTCAAAAGAGGAAGGAAGGAATACATAATGTTGTGATTATCTTCTTAAATAAAACATTTATTATTATTGTGATAAAAGTTGTCGCACCACGATTGTTCATAGTCCTTAAGCCTCCATCTTTCCGCATCTTTTCTATCAGCCCAGTCCACACACCACATACATGCATTATGATTCTTGCTAGATATATCTGTTCCAGTATATTTGTAGTTCAATGGATAGTAACATCTATGAGAGCGACAAGTACTTCTCACATTGAGTATCCATTTACAAGAAACCCGATTCCACGGCACGGACTTTGTAAAGTATAAAATTACTACCGCACGACGAGAGGCATTAACACTTGATCCGTGGTGACCGTTACGGTGTACTCACCCGTAAACACATCAACTTTAGAGACAACGCGCAATGGTGTCCATGTACTTACTATGTATGACATTGGACGATCGCAGTAAGCATCCAGATCTATTTCAGTGTGCGGAACGACATTTAACCAAATTATTCCTTTTGTTTATCTTTTTATAACAACACTGCTGTTAACCTCTTGGCTGTTTTTTTAAGAGACCGGTCTCAAAATGGAGGACTATGTTTTTAAATTTCAAACCAATTTGTCTGTTGACCAGTGTACAATAAGGTATATATTCGTTTGTATGGAGCTAAACCCTTATGGTTTTCGACAATCCAGAGGTTAAAGGGTACGCACAGTATAATCCTAAAACAAGGGCGACCAATGAGAGATCGAAATTTTTTTTGGTTATCTTCGATTTCATAGCACTTTTTTTTGGCAAATGATTTCAATTATTGTCTCAGAAGATATCACTGAATTGAAATTACGCACAACAAAAGGAAAGTTATTTGTGTAAAGACTTTTACATATGATTGTGACTTTCATGAAACTTAAATACCAAAATGGAAAATAATAGATACAAATCGTTTAAACACTTGTGACACCATTTTAATTACGCCAAACGAAGCCGAGGCGGGTGGCTAGTTAATTCATAAAATGTCATTAACTACAAATTTCAGCTAAAACGATTTCTTCACACGATGTGAACATGACTAAATATATCTATTTATTGTGACTCGCCCAAACCACACCTAGTTAAAAACAATCAACACGAGACGCTTGTTGTACACGAGGCAAGATTTTGTTTGAAATTTGTATACATCGCACATGATGTTAAGTGATCATCTCAACTCATGGGTAACGGTAACTAACACGAAACGATTGTTAAAATAACAACAGATTTTTTACAGCTCGAATGCCTAAGGGTACGATTTTTTTTTTATAAACAAACTACGTTAAGTGCCTTTCTAGGGTAAATACTTTACCACACTATGACTAATACCGTAACAATTTTAACTGATAACGCAATTGTTTACCGCGTCCGTGTGAACGCACCTTAATCCGTTCCAAGCTTCTGGTCGAAGGAATGTTAAAGACCCGAAAGTTGAAGTGAAATAGCGACATGTTAGAGGAGCACGGAAATATATTATTATTTGTCAGTTCGTGATATATGAAACAAATAGTAATTTTGTGGAGGTATATCAAGAACTTGCAATCGACGATGATTCAGCGATAGACGGCTTGGATATTGCGTCCAACGTGTGGATTCGAATCTAATGCAAATTCGTAGTAAGATGATAGCAGAATAGTACATATAGACGGCAATAGTCACTATATCAATAATGTATGTTATTTTAGAAGAATCATTGACATATACTGTTATTAATTATTCCGTTATTGTGTTATTTGCTGTTTCCTATCGTGTTGAATCATATTTTAATGCTACGATAAATTAATGAACAGTCGTTGCACGTATCGTGAATTTGAGTGTGAGTAACATGTTCTCTGTTTCATACATACTGGTTGTTACATAATACTTATCTATTCGTGCGTTGCGACAACTCCGGCCGATCATTATCATAATAAATAAAACTATTATAATAATGAACAGCAGAATGGTTATATCCTATTAATAATAGAAACGAGAAGTCTCTGAGGGTGAATCGATGTTTGATGAAACTCTAGGGTAATATGGCTTAGAGATTAAAATAACATATAGCTATAGTATATGAGGATGCCATTTAACTTCGCCAAAATATGAGGATAAGGGTGAAGTGAGTTGGAAAAATTCCTGCCATATGTGAACTGTTTCAGTGCGGTCTGCATAGAGTAGTAGTTTCCGGCAGTGTAGACGAATTCGCGGTAGGTCATTAGTATTTAATTAATACGTTATACATTGCGAAGGATTAGTGCTCATTATTATACAGTAATTTCAATCGTATCTAATGGTAAGGCTTTTATTAAAACTGGTGGAACAATCTTGGTGGATTGTTGGTGGCAAGCACAAACCATTTTATCCCAACAGCCATGCTTCAGAGTTAGATGAGTTATAGTAAGCTCGAATATTAAGCCAAGGAGTTGAAGATTGAATTCCCGCGTATAACTTACTTTTGTCTGGTGAACATAATTCTCATTTATGTGTATGGGGGGTTTTAAATATCTATATACGTATTGTATGTCAGTTGTTTATTTACCATAATACAAGCTATTAGTATGAAATGAAATAAAAATTAAATGTGAAATTGTGCCTTATATCTACTGTAAAACAGTACAGAAAAAAAACATACGAGTAATAACACACTGACGGAAAGACAAAAATTTCTTTATACAAGAAATATTCGGCACCTTAATAATATTCGGAGCATTCGCCCTACAGTGAAACAATTTACTCGGCTGACACATGTTATTTATGGACCTCTCGGCTTAATATTAAAGAAAGTTGGTGCTTACTTAAGCAGTTCAAGTTTTTATCTCCCTCGCTTAAGTTAGAATTAAGTTTATCGTCATAAATTATTGTGCAGGTATGACAAATCTCGCAAGCCCAACGTAAGTTCGCCATCGCTATAACTTATACAATTATTTTCTTTCTTTTTTCATTATTTCTATCGTATAAATATCTACCGACTGGAAGTCCGTGTGTCGTTTTGGACATCCATTGAAAATCAGTGCTGCAGTATTGCCTTATATTGCAATATGTAGGTACTTGAATCATTACGATGATGGCTTAATTAACAGTATGTCGGATATCGAATCGATCGAGTAATAATAAATAGGATTCGAACATCCTTGCAACTGTTTGCAGCTTTCGGTGAAGGGAAACATCGCAATGAAGCCGTAACTTTGTGATAGCGCTTCTTCTAAGTCCGCCTGGCTAGCCGGCCATCCTCACGTTGAAAATCTGTCGTCAAGAACGTGTTGGTGCGTTTCGGCAGCTGCACTTGAGAGCCAGTCTCCCTCTAGATTTAACGTGTTTGGCTAATTTACCATGAGATGAGATTTTGGTCAAACGCTAAAACCTATAAAGTAAAAAAAAACTGAATAGGGTTGCCAGTTTCCGGTGAAACTGTAGAGAACTTGCTAGGTCAACAGTGTAGCCAGTTCGAAAAAAAAGGGTTGCCAGTTCTTACACATTTCCCTCTCTATATATATTTTAGTTATCTATTTGTTACGTTTATGTTCCAACAATAATAAAAAAAATCTCTTGTTCTGTTTAGTTGAATCAGGCATCTCATCTCCCCATTGCACAGGTTCGGTTGACGAGAAGGGGGCGGTTGGTGTGTACCCAGCTTGCCCTCCTTATTAGGACGACGCCCGACAGACACTTTCTGCTGGGCTGGCCGCTGGGGTGGCATGGTGATAGCACTGCACGATCCCATGCCGCCCCAACCTAGCGGCGGACGGTACACCGTGGGGTATTAGTGAGTAAGAGTGTCACACTACCCACTCTCTCCCCCGGGAGAGTGGTGTGTCCATGATGGATTTCCCCAAGTTAATAAAAAAAAAAAAAGGCAATTGAATCGTTGGACATAGTTGCTGAAAACTTTAAGAACTCTAGTTCACACATTCTTTGTCAGTTGATATTCTTGTTTTATATATATATTGTTTATACTATAGGGAAGGTTCCATTTCCCCTGTATTAATTAAGGGTGTGCATTTTTCCCAAAAACTATTCAATCGGTTTACATGTTTCTCTTGCTGGGACAAACTAAACACTTATTGGATGGTTTGGCATACAGAATACTAGACTGTGCCCGCAACTTTTTATTAAATTTATAAATTTAAAATACATAGGTAAGTGATAAAAATAGGTTGTGTAAACATATATTCAAATATTTACCCACAGCAATTGTATCATGGTTGTTTGAACGGTATAGAAATGCACGTATTAAAGCGCCACCTGGTGGCGAGTTATTGTAAAATTAATAGCCATGATCTAAATCTATATCATGAAATAATCTAGCCTATAAAATAGCACTTAGGTATAGCAACTTTTAAGGTGTTTGGTCCAAATCCCCTAAAACTATGAGAGATATTATTTAAGTTAATGTTCCGTAAAACTATTCGTACAACACACACCGAAAACATCAGCCGTGATACAAATAAAGGTAGTGTAAAAGGTTTTAAACGACACAACGGAATTTCTAAAAATATCCATAACATTTACACGGAATGCGGGGCAGCTCTCACGAAACGGTTTGCACGGTGCGTATATAATTTGAAAACACTTCTTTGACGATGTTCACGGGAAATATGAAGTACTATTCAAATTTTTGTCATTTCCGAACATAGCGTATAGTGTACAAACTTACATATTTCGATAACCTAATTTAAAAGAAAGTCATTAAAATTTTAAGAAAACTACGTTTTTTATATGCACTAACACTAACAGCGTGCAGCGCTGTGTGTTTTCTTGCCATGAAGAAGTAAGGCAAGCGGTGCTGTGCGTATGCGCAGTAGAGTGGAAGTCAAGCGGATAATGTTGTTTACATAGTAATTTTGTATATTTTTGCTATCAAGTTCTTATGTTTTTTTCTCAGTGCATAAAATATATTATTAGTATAAAAACAATGCAGACGAAGTCACAGGTATCAGATAGCATAACATAATATGCAAAAGACTTAAATTTTTATATTTAAGCGATGACGCCTCAGTGGTAGTGAGTTCGGAAACCGCGTCAACTTATGCAATGTTCAGAGCTTTCCGTGAAGGAAAACATAGTGATAGAACTATAGAACAGTAGTAAGGATTTGTGTAGTGCCCGTCTGGATAGCTACCACCCTTCGACTGATTTAATACTTAATCTTCTACCTATTTAGCATCTTACCATTTAACACTAGGTGAGAATTATGTTCAGATACCGGAACCTATAAAAATTTAATTAAATTGAAAAAAGCAACTCAGGCTACCTTAATCACATCTGATGAAATGGTCAGATTTATGGTGGATTGCACATGCTCAGCAAAAGTGATTATAGGTGGATGAGACCTATGCACGACTTCTGTGAAGCAAACCAGTAGTTACTAAGTTCTCGCGAACGCAAATTTCACTTTATAACATTCGGCATAGTAAACGAAAAAACTTTGTATTAATTTAATGTAAATTAAAACTTTTCAATTCATGTTCAGATTATGCGTATACTTTTTATCAGAGTACTTTCCTAGCACTTTCTCCTATACCGAAGTTAATGTCTACGAGGGCGTGCGTATAATTAAATAAATTAGATTGGAATAATTTAAATTAGTTACCGACATTAAACTATGAAGTATTAACATAATATTTATATGCATCATGTATCCTAAATTAGACGTATTTATAATTCTACTAGCGGCCCGCTCCGGCTTCGCACGGGTATAAAATATATAGCCTATGTCATTCACTGAAAAAATGATTAAAATCGATCCAATAGTTTTGAGTTATTCATTACTGCCCGTGGCCCGCACGCGTTCAATTTGGAGTAACCTCAAAAATAACAGTATTTCTCCACTATTTAATTTATGTTACTATACATATAAACCTTCCTCTTCAATCACTCTATCTATTAAAAACAAACCGCATCAAAATCCGTTGCGTAGTTTTAACGATTTAAGCATACATAGGGATATAGGGACAGAGAAAACGACTTTATTTTATACTATGTAGTGATATATTGGATAAATTAAAGAGAACCACATTTTTTCATACTTTATAGGTTAGCGTTTCAGCACAATGTCTCAATCTGATGTTAAATGAGGATGAGGTTTAGATGGTAGTCACGTTAAATCTAGAAGGAGATTGGTTTTCAATTGCAGCTGCCGGAACACACCAACAGGTGCGACAGATTTTGAATTTGAGGATAGTAGCAAACCAAGCGGACTTAGAAAAAGCCCTACCACCATACTATGGTCTCATCACGATGTTTTCCTTCGCGGAGAGCTCCGACTCGTTGCTAGAATTAGAAACGACGTCCTTCGACGCTTTATCCGAACACACTATCAACTAAGCCATCATCGCTTCAGAAGTTTCGTGAGGTTCATTTCTTTTTTTTACGAATAATACTTCCTTATTATATTCATTTCACATTATTCTAGTGTAAATTCAAATACATAATTTAACTAAACCTAAACATAAGATACTATACTCAGACAGTAGAGTTGTCTCACTGTCGGTTTTATTATACTATACAACACAGGTAACCGATGACGTAACAACATTTCTTGGTACAATAGGGACCGGCTGGTTCCTTTCCACTTTAGAAAATATTTGATTCTTTTTTGTTTTAAAATCCCGGAAATATAATAGGGCATTTTTTATATTAACGCTAATTAAGAAGGGCGGAGAATCCCCGTACCTTTATGTATAAAATTCTCGAATGCGTGTGTCTCTTCTAATTCTTCTCGTTCTAAAAAGGATTTCAACGATTTTGTTCTTATATTTATGGGATTACTTGGATGGTCCCGCGCCATAGTTGGATTCGGTATGTAGCTCTAATATCCTTTTTTTTTAAGTTATGACCATTTTTTTAGTATTCTTACATAATATAAGTATAATCCCGAACTTTGTTTAGCCAGTACTTGTCAGTATGTATTCATTCATTTTTTTTTGTTCAAGCCTTGTGAATGACTGTCGGGAGGATAACGGACGAGTATTGGGTTAGCTATAAGTATATATATATTTACTACGGACTTTATAACAATCACCATATAACAATGGAAGATATCAAATCAAAAATACTTTACTCAATTTAGGCCCTAAGAAGGCGCTTTATGAATGTCAAAATAACCACCGGGTCGGAAAACATCCCAGTCATCGAGAAAAACTTTTTAACATACAATTATATATTTAAAACACGTTATACGTTACAATCGTTTTAGTGGATGCACAGAGAAGAGTCATTCCAGACATCACCATCGTTCACATATTGATCCACTCTATAATAGCCCTTTGACACCAAAACCAGCTTAACATGGCACATTTGAGGATTGATACACATATTACATGCATTCATTTGAGCAAGACATTAAAAAAAAACCTATGATAATATTCGAACGCTTACCATCAAACGCCCACGAAGTACGACGATATAAAAAAAAACTTTAAATCCTAAATCACGTCGATACGGTGAAAAATTAAACGGTCACGAGACCTCAAAGCTTTGAAATAAGATTACATAAAGCCTCCATAATTACTTAAGACTCTCCTAGAGTCACGACATTATGGATGATAATGTAACCGGCGCGACATCGGAATTCGTAGATTTATATATATTGTAACGTGACCACAATATTATAATCTATTTCTAAGTAGTTTGTAAATAATAACATCAAACTCCTACCGACGAGAGAACAAGCGAAGTTCTAAACAGCCGATAGTAGGAGGAACATGAAAAGAATATATTGTAAATTAGGAAATACTGCAGGAAATACATTTTTAAACACCTACACTAAGGTAAAAATTAGTACAAAACACTAGTTTTTAAATATATAGATAATTAAGATATATTATAATATTACAAGTACAATGAGCTCCACATAATTAAAGAGGCATTTGTTTCGGGCGTGATGATAAATCAAAATATAAGAAAATCGTTTAGGTATAAAATTGAATTGTTATGAATCTCTGTCATTTCATTCTATTTTATATAATTCTTGTGGAATCTTACTTAATAAAGTTATGTTTTACCGCAATAACGAAGGTAACTTATGTGGTCGAAGAGGTGTTGGTGTAAAATACAACTATCGGAACACACTGGCAAGTATTAATGTCAAATTGAATGTGGCTAGTCAAAAGAACACGACAAAGTGTACAAGCTAAACACATTTACTAAAAACAAATCTCTTCGACTAAAAGTCCCAATTCGTTAAAATTTCAAATCAAATCGAATATAAATATCGAAGTTATATTTCGCTCGAATCGTTGTGAATGAATTTTCAATTTGTAAACGGAAGTATCGTGCGTCGGCATAACACGGCATGAAGTCTCTTTAAAACGGAAGAAGTTCCGCGCACCTATGGAAAATGCTAATAAAGTTAGTTGAAACTGAAGTATAGTTTATTACGATTATTTGATATTATTTATAACGTCTAATTTCATAGTTCCAACTTTTAACCTATCACAGCGGTTATAACGTATAAAAATATTGCTTTTATATATATTCATGCCAAAAAAATTACTTCTCTCGTGGCGTACACACTCTATTGATACATAAAAAAACATATACATAAATGATAGAATCTTTATGTTATTTGAAAATTCGAACTTCACAATTCAAAGAACAATAATAGAGGCACCTAAAACCATTTCATTGTGTTGGAATGTTTACGAACAGTTCATTTCAAACAGTCAAATAAAACTATTCCATTGTTAAAGCGATGGTTATATTAATCCTATTGTTTCATTTTTTTTTAATAATCTGTAACTAGTTTTCGTGGTAATTTTATATAATAAGAAATTTCTGGAAGTAATAAACTAAGAGGCAGTTATCTAAGAAATCTTAAGTACCAACCTAAAAAACAGCTTTGGTAATCGGTTAAAAGCTAAGAAGATAAGGGAACTCTCGGTCAAATTTAACTCGTAAACTAAATAGCTTCTCTGAGCACCTTCTAACACGTGTACCGTATTAACGGTAATTTCATAGTTTTAAGACTACATTATTTCTTTTCTAATTTGTTTCCTTCAAATGGTCGTTATTTTTTTAGGTAAAACAGTTTTTTTTTAGGTAATAGTGTTAAGTTTTATAATAAAGTCTCAAAGCATATTACCGATTTGCCAACTATAAGTTTAAGTGTCATGTTAAGCGGGTTTTGGTGTGAAAGGGCTATTATAGAGCGGATCAATATGTGAACGATGGTGATGTCTGGAATTGACTCCTCTCTGTGCATCTACTAAAACGATTGTAACGTATAACGTGTTTTAAATATATAATTGTATGTTAAAAAGATAAACCCGATCGAGTTTCTCGCCGGTTCTTCTCGATGACTGGGATGTTTTTTTTTTTTTTTTTCTAACTGACTACACTGTCAACCCGGCAAGGCATCCACAGTTTCACCGGACCACCAAGGGGAGCGCTTAAGGCACTCACCCGACTTTATGTAGGCAACCAGCACAAGGGCGCACGGCGCGCCTCGGCTTGGACTGCTACCGAATATCCCGAGTCTAACTAAGCTTAGGCTAACTATTATTTCATACATATATAAATTCGTGAAACATACACGTGTACCAAGCATATATGTTTCAGGAACTCATACATGTATCTTGAATCTGACTACTAAGTTAGTATAAGCTAACTCTGTTCGAGAAAAGGGTTCAAAATAAAAATAAAAAAAAAAAAACAACCCAACCACTATGTGTACCTACATGTGTGTATGTGCACGTGTGTGGGGTGATCGGTGTTGTGTGTCAAAAACTAGTGTTTGAAAATTAATTTAGTGTCACTGTTGTCGCGCAAGCAACGTGCTCGAGGGCTCCATTCCGGAGGATCGGACCTCGGCTTGAGCCGCTGCCGAGGGGGGCCTAGATGAGTGTACTGGAGCAAAATTCACAGTCAAGCCGCGGCGGCGTGATCTGTGATTACGCGGACGTGGGCGCGCACACGCTCTGTTTCGAGGGACGGAAGGGTACTGGAAGTTAGCTGCCGTTATTTTGTCGGGAGGATCTGTAAAAATATATCGCGGACGTCTTTTGTAACGCGGCGCATCGGGTACGGATGACTGGGATGTATTCCGAACCGGTGGTAGTTTTGACGTTCATAAGCGCCTTCTTAGGGCCTAAATTGAATGAAGTATTTTTGATTTGATTTGATTTGGCCAAGCTCATTTCAAAAAGTCTGTTGTTTTATCAGGCTAATTTTCAAAGCGTCTCGATTGATTTTGAAAAATATTCTATTGACAAAAATAAGACTGCTCAGAACATAAACTCGGATGGATACATAATTTTTTTTTTTTTTATAGGGCTAAACAGTAATTTAAAGTGATTAAAATTCTATGAATTCAGATAAAAAACGTAGTTCCTTTTGAAAATAACATAACTATTTTCAAGACAACAAAGTCACGGTCATGAACTATACTATTTTTTATATCACGGCTCTATTCGAGTAGGAAATGCCAATGAAGAATTGATCTAACAACACAAATATAAAAGATGTAATATTATGCAATTCACAGGGAATTATATAAAAAAGTATATGTGTGTGTGTGTGTGTTTGTGAACACATGAAAAAAGTGAAGATTTCTTTATAAAAAGTATAACAAAAAGTCAACGTCCACACAATGCTCCCAGGCGGTCACCCAAGTATCCGACGTTGCTTAACTTCGGTGATAAAACGTGAACCGGTGTTTTCAAGACCCTACCCGACACAGTGTTTACTCTCACCACTTTTCATCACGCAAAAAGATTGCAGATCAGAATTTCAAAGCGTATCTCCCATAAGAAGTTTAACATCAAAATTCTACGTAACACCCAAAAATCGTATGCTGTTGCATGGTGTTACGAAATGATCTACCGGTTTATAAATGTATAAAAAACGTGTCCGACTCATTTCTATAGAACGCAACGCGCGTGCGACAAGTGTACGAATTTTGTCAACATTTACACCATGAATATTTACAAAGCTGTATTTACATATCAAGTGTAAATTGACGGACAGACTGCGCGAAATGCGAAACTTTCATCGTGTAAATGAAGCCTCTTACATACGAGACATATGAAGGTATGTCTACGAGTTACTTGTAGTATAAAATATTAATCCCTATACATATAGAAATCTAGCTTTTACTGGCGGTTTTACTCGCGTTAATGTAGATTTGTCCAAACCTTCAGGAACAGTACATGTTTTTTAGATGAAACGGCGGCTAAGACATTCAAATTTCAGCAAATCAATTCCATAGATATATTAAATTACCATATCTTTTACTTATGCCTGAGGTATACGTAAATATCCATAGGTCATGTAGGTATGCCAATAAAACCGTTGTGTCGCTGACTCGGTCTATATTCATTCTCGCTCCACACTTTATCCCTAATATCCTACTATACCTACTTAGACTTAACACTCAACACGGGAACCTAAAAAATAAAGTCTTCATTTATTATGGTCTTCAACTCTAATACTAGAAAATGATGTCTCCAAAGTAGAGATCAATAGGATCTTACAAATTACTATATATGCCTTCAGAACTCTAACCCAACAAAATGTATACCAATTACCTTAGAATCACATAAAAACCAGCTGATCCCCGTCCGTTTCTTTGGGCATTAAAAAATAGCATAAGGTCAACCAAAATCATAAAGTAAATGCTCTAGATACATCTACGAAATTCCGCATCGAATGGTCATAGACCTATGCTGACACGTTCAGTAATTTTGACGTCATTGAACCACAAACAAACTGTATTTTAACTATACATATACACATATCCATAAAAGACAAAATTAGCTTTTCCAAGTAAATGTAGACTTTTTTCAATCAGAAGATCAACTGACAGTAATCATAGATCGTCCTCAAATTGGAAATAAATTCTCATTAACATACTCAAGGATAGCAGTAATAATTTCGGTAAATCGGAAGAAAAAGCCGCGTAATCAATTTCGAAAAGTTTATACTACCAACTGACACATTACGACAAACTAAGTAGGTACATAGTACATACCAAAAACGGTAACCTTCGACAGACAAATTTCTATGGGCATACGTCATCGATATTCCAACCTGGTTATACCACGCCGAATCCCATTCAGTGACACCTAATACTATAACGTAATGCGCACCAAAACCAGGTACATAAATTAAAAAAAAGAAAGTCCTAGAATTATCAAATATACGATATTGGGTCTTTCAAGCGTAGTATGAAGATGAATGGTCACTGACGTTTTTTAATTAGTAATGTTTTTACTTAGGCACGGTATTAGTTATTTGTCGTGTTTCTATATATATATATGTAATATATATATGTAATATATATTATATAAGAGTTTCAAAAGTCATAGAAAAAAACATGTTGCTGAAAAGTATAAACTAAATTTTTAGAATATTCCCTTGAAGTACTTGTGTACCGACGATAGATCAACCCAGTTGGTTGGTATACGCGAAAAATAATACAATTATTATACTCTTATTTGTAATCCGAAACTAAGTCCGAATATTAAAAGCAATATCGCGGGAAACACCTACCGTAGCGGAATACAGAGCGATCACAATAGCTCTGGATCTCAACTATAAAAGAGAACAACTTGAATAGTACAAATTGTACATTTTAGTCTTTATACTCAACACTTTAGATTTCATTTTCGCTTGTACGCTTCCTTGAGGGTGTACGTGGAGTTATGAAAATGGATTGTCGCGAGAAACGCCGGTTACGTTCAAAACAATGGCCGTTGGAACAAATTTCCTTTCTGGAAGCGATT
Source organism: Antheraea assamensis (assembly GCA_035772565.1). Lineage (NCBI taxonomy): Eukaryota > Metazoa > Arthropoda > Insecta > Lepidoptera > Saturniidae > Antheraea > Antheraea assamensis. The sequence continues at coordinate 139,297 of JAQQSE010000135.1, read as the reverse complement.
GTTATGAATGATTTTTCGAAGAGTTACAGAGGATATTAGGTGTCCGTTTGAGGAATTGAAAAGTATTATGATTTGTAATATTGCGGCAATTTTATTTTGCTCGTTAATGCTATTAATCTCGTAAAATTTTTTACTTTATTTAGTGAATATTTTAAATACGGAATAGAGCTGAAGAATTATATAAATTTTATATATCTAATATATGTAAATAAGGGTCATTATAGTACTGATTATTCGAATTTCCCCAGCCTAACGTCTTCCTGAAGCAAGTTTTATTTTAATTCTCATATAATCCGATTACTAAATATTAAGTATTATATAGTACAGTTGAAATAACAAAAGCTCAAACAGATAAAGGTATATCTTCTCTGACAATTTGTTATGTAACTGCTGTGTGAAAATAGGTTATTACCATAGATACCTATTATTTGCTAACCTTTTTGTTTTCCCGTCCAGTTCTCACGCATATTATTGCCTAGCAACCGTTTGTTACTTCGGACATATTATTTTACAATGTCATACAATAACTATCTACCTGAATGCAGCTTTGGAGTTTTTGGCGGGATCTTAGTCTGTCATGGTTTATATATTTTATTCATAATCTTGTGTTATCAGACTCTATATTTTGTAATATTGGTGGTGTTTTACGTATTATAGTTCAGTTATTATGCACAAGTGAAGTGGATGGGAAATAATACCACGGAGCATGCATTCTGAGATGCCACCAAAACTCCATGGAAAGTTCTAACAAGGAAACCACCATCTTGTTAGAACATTATAATTATCACAAGACACTTACTTGAAACAAAACATTGACACTGGCAAGTGCTTCTGCGGTGCCAAAACAAGAAGAAGAAGAAGAAGAATGCAGCTTTACGAACACAATAATCCAATAACTATTCTCGCAGTACTTTCGATGCGGAGTATTAATGGTTAAGAGACAGCTAGTAACATATGAAGACATGACAGTGACCGTCAATAGATACAGTTATTTGCGTGTTCACAGTTATTCTTCAATTATAATGTACTAACAGTTCACTACAAATAAATCATGTATCAGAAATCCTCGTTGAATACATGACTGTAACCTAAAAATTCCCGCACTATATTGATGTAAAAATACTTTTATTACAACGAAACTGTAAATTCTTTACTTTACCTTTTCATAAAACTTCGTAATGCCAATAAAAAGTTGAGTTCTATTAAATTTTAGACACAAATAGATTGTTATTCCGAGGGTTTTTAGAACATGTCCCCAATCACATTCTTTAGCACAATATGAGCGATACAGTTAAATTTAGGAAATATTGTGATTTACTATTAAAAAAATATATCCCTTATTTCCAAAAACAAATGATTTAGAAAAGCCTGGCAGCCTTAATATTGGGTTAATTCGAAGAGAACTGTTTAGTAATGAAGCCATTTTAAACATTAGTTAATAAACATATTATTAGAGACGATCGTGTAAAAAAACACGACGGAACTACGCAACATTTATCGTATATATATGAAGTATTAGTATAGAAAACACTTGTACAAACTGGACGCGGGCACAGTGTACCTTATTCAATTTTATAATATAATATGGATGTATCAATAAATTCGAATGATAAAGATATTTTATATATGGATGGAATGTCGTTTTTCAAGATTCTCTTAATAGAATATATTTGAAGGATAACAGATTTTAAACTTCGTTTGTCTAATGAAGAAGATCTGGATTTTTTTTTAACCCAGTCCGACACTCGTGGCGGACTGGACGGAGTTTTACAATGACCTTACTGACCTACTGACATTAATGAGTTATTACTAGACGATCAACTTCTATATTGAGTTCAAAAGAGAAGTCACGAGGAGTACCTGCCGCTGACCAGTTGCATTTCTTACTGAATTATTGAATAAATTTTGTCATCAAATTATATTTGTAATTGCACTGGTGTTTGTGTTTTAATTTTTTGTTAGTCAATTTAATAAAAACCTCCATATATTAAATGAGATTTGCAGAGTGTTGAGAGGTAGAAAATTATTACACTGAAATGAAAGACTTTGCTACTACAGACCGCCTGTTAGAGATTAAAGACTAATCGATATCCTAACGTGAGTGTATTTTCATTAATGAACTATGTGCTTTTGTTTCGAATTTACACGTTATTTAACTAAAATAACGTTCAAATAATTAAAACCGAATGTGAATTTAAATTATGTGTATATGTTTTCTTGATTATGACTTAAATATTGTCATAATTTCGTACAGTATTATTACAGTGTACCAAAGAGCAAGTGAATATTTGAAATTCAAACAACCTCAGTCCACACTTTCTCAGTGACGCGTGACCTCACTGCGCGTATATCTGAACACACATATATATCATTCAGTTTTCGCTATATTAATCGCAGGCCGCGGCCGGTGTGACATCAGTATTTTGGAAGTCACCAGTGTTCTCGGATTGCTATGTACTTAGTAAATTACAATATACCTAATAAGTAAAATTAAAAAAAAGGAAAATACTTTCATACATATTGTTTATATACATTTTGCGTATAACTCCTTTTCATTTTGTTATATCCGCACATCATCCAATGAGTAATAAACGTATATAATTAAGATTACACTTCTATAGACATATTCTTCACAGATGTCACCTGTTCTAGTATAAATCTTTTTGATGTTTCGAATAAATAACACTATATTAAGTCTGAAGGCTTCAAAATGCAACCCGACCGGAACATACAACTGCATGCTTTGTGTTTGTGAAACCTAATTTAAGAGGGGTTGTTGGTCAGTATAATAAAATACTACAGGACGTCTTCTTTTATCAAAATCGTGTACAGTTAATTGTAACTTTCAACAATCTACATTTCTACCACTTAGATATTCTATGCTACAGTAGGGTTAACATCCCAAAAATTATAAAAAATGGGATTTAAAAATAGAAACAGCAGGGCATTGCGATTTAAAAACAGGATATACTGCGATATGAGTAGTAGATAGTTAATAGTAGTTTAATGCCGTGCAAATAGAGTCAAAGGACATTACTTTAAATCTATCCACGACACCATAGAACAGTGGTCGACAAACCACGGCTCGCGAGCCGCATACCGCTCTTTCAATCTTTGGCTGCGGCTCTTCCCCAAAATGTTTAGTGCAAACACGGAATATTACTTATTAAGTTGCTTTGGAAGAGACGAATAAACATTTATTAAACGCAAGCCTACAGAAAAAAGGTACATTTTTAGGAAGTAACGATAGCATGGCTAGTCGCGTACAAAAAGAGACATATTTGGCAAAGGCAAGTTTGAGAGTGTACTTTTAATTTTAAATATTTCCATAGAAATTTATCTACCAAAGCAAAGCTTAAGTTTAAAAAAAATCTCTTTGAATAAACTTCAATTTTGTACTGTTCATTTTTAGTTTAGTTTACTGTTTATGTTTTAGGTGACGAATTTGCCAAACCCAGCCCTAGAACATTTCAAAAACAGGATACGTTCTAGAAAATTTGGCAAGTCTGCGCAACTGATTACATTCCAAGATTCCCATTTTCGTGTTAATATAATCTGACGAATGATATAATTATAGCATAATAAACTTTGGTTTAAAATATATTATTGATAATTTGTTATGTATCATACATATTCTCACATATATGCTTAAAATCGAATTCGTAATATTATATAAACAATAATACTACAGAAACCGAACGTGTTTTTCACCTAACAACTTTCTTGTCAGTTTCTAGAAGCAAATAAAACGTTATGTACATAGTATCTTAAACTTACATCGAAACTCGTTGAGAAATATGTAAAACGCTATACAGTTTGCTACGCTAGCCCACAATATGAAATAACAGTTAGAAATAAACTGATATGAGACGAATATTAAATGACGTATTATAATAACTTAAATATCAAAGATTACCTCTTAAATAACTGCTTGTAATGCATCCTCAACTAAAATTTAACTTAAAAAACACACATCACGGCACTAAACACAATAAAAACACCATATGAATTAAAAAAAAAAAACCTTCAAAAGCACGTCCAACGAACAGGTAGATTTTATAAACTCTAAAACACGCATACCACGCTGCTAGGAGGAAAGAGACAGCTATATAGTAATAACAGGTGGGTACACTGGCGACTGCGTACAGGTAACTATTAACCACCCCGTATCGAATAGATGATACAAGTTTTAAACATCCGAGACGTCTACTAGGCTCGGTTGCCGACGGTTGACTAAGCTTTCTGCTTGAGGTACCTGCGCGGGCGCATGTCGCCGTTATAATACAAGGCTGAGGTCGTACCCGTGCGCAGGGAACTCGGAGAAAATACTAATAATGAAATTTAATAACCAAACCGGAGATTTTCTTGTTAATAAAATCGTAAAAGCTGTCTGATGTTTCCCTGGAGATCGTGTAATTCCACCACACTTTGCTGTGTACAAGTCCTTGTGTTCCCGCTATAAAAGGTATGTATGTGGCAAGTTAAAGATTAATGAGCTACAACACTATTAATATTCATTCTTAAATTTTAATTGGAATTTTAATCTAATACGTAGCGATGATAGCTCATTGGTAATGTGGACACTATTTCACCTCAATTAATGTATTTTCGCATTTTGTGATGAATCTAAGTTTTCGGGAAGGTTTTGAAGGGAAACATCGTAAAATGGCCTTAGCATGGTGGTAGGTCTTTTTCTTAAGCCTGCTTGACTAGCTATCACCATCAAGTTTTAAATATTTCCCAAGCAACTATAGGCCTGTTCCGACAGTTGTACTTGAGATGCAACCGGCTCTAGGCTTAGCGCGTTATCATCTTAGACTAAGTTCTCACATAGTGTCAGGTCAAACGTTACACCTATAAATAATAAAAAAAGCAAGAATAAGTACGCACGTATTTGTAGGAATAATGTTAACCCTTCCACTTAACCTATGAAAATATGTTATGCAATATTCAATTTTACCTGTACAATGTAATATTGAAATAATTCCTGGAGACTGGTGAAGCATTGAATGAATTTTCTCTAATAATGAAAAATAATTGTCAATTATCTCCAATTATTTTGATGATGATAACGTAAGAGAAAATTGGAAATGTAAATAAATGTCTTTATGTACTATTAAATTAAACTATATCACTAATATAATAAATTTAATTAAAAATATATTTTTTTAAAATAATGTGATATCACTAATAGACGTGTTATTCTATATATCTATAAAAATAATAATCAGAGCACGTCTAAAACTATTCTAGCGCTTTTATCACACAATAATTACACCAATTTGTGACGACCAGAACGCAGAACTCACTGTACCATCCGACATCTTATATAATTGCTCAGATAAAACTTGACAGCGCTTCACACAAGTCAGTATTATAATTGACGCTGTACGTTGTTCGCGATGCTTCAACTATAGTGATGAACCGACTAACTCGTATTTCGGCGTTCGGTCATATATTCGGCATAAACTCCAATTTTTTTAAGCGACCACGTATAACTCATAGCTCTATATCTAATGGTGAGGATAGTGCAATCTAAAAACAACGGCGACCATCGATGAAATAACAATCCATCCCCATTTTCCAACGCTGCGCATAGTTGATCCCGAAATGCAATAAACCATAAAAAATATTCATGTCAGTAGCGATCGAGTGGCGTCTATACACCCTACCAACCTGCTAAACAATATTTATTCAATGAAAATTTAATTATGTTTATAATCGAATTACTGGTCAAGTCACTTGATTTATTTCACTATATCACTACATAGTATAAAACAAAGTCGCTTTATCTGTCTCTATATCCCTATGTACGCTTCAATCTTTCAAAACTACGCAACGGATTTTGATGGGGTTTTTTTAATAGATAAGAGTGATTAAAGAGGAAGGTTTATATGTATAATAAGATCCATTAAATAGTGGAGAAGTACTGTTATTTTTGAGGTTTCGAATGTGATGTCGTAAATAATTACATTTTTTCCGCTTACATTGCAACAAATGCAGGCTGAACCCTACGAGATTTATCAAAATAATGTGTGCGGGCCCACGGGCAGTAATTAATAAATCAAAACTACTGGATCGATTTTAATCATTTTTTCAGTGAATGGCATAGGCTATATATTTTATACCCGTGCGAAGCTGGAGCGGGTCCGCTAGTACTATATATAACAGAACATTACTGTGATGCACTCAGACGAAGCAATTCTGTTTGCAAAAAAAATAGTCTCCAAATGGTTTAGTCGGCTTATACTTATAGATTACAAAGAAAACAATTAGCTATAGATAACCACATAATCTAAAAAATAATAATACATCAATAGAAACAGTCAGAGTATGAAAAATTTTAATCGTTACTAATACTATAAATACGAAAATGAGTTTATCTATGTGTTACGTTTTCACGCCTTAACTATTCAATCGATCATCACGAAATTTTGCATATACATTGTCACGAGGATGGTAAAGGGCATAAGGTATATTTTATGCAGAAAAAAGTACTGTTTCCGAGGAAGCGATCAAATCTAGATTAGCGCGAGCTAACCGTTCGAGACCGTTCTGGAATGTTACCTCAGATGTGTCTAGAATCTACAACCAGAAGGAATGTGTACAATTGTACATAAAATATCATGTATTATTTATGTTAAAATTTTCAAACAAGTTTTAAATATTGGAGTTTTGCTTATATTTGCTAAATAATTGGTGCAAAGTAAAAGGCGATGTAGTAGATGTAGGCTCCGGAGAGTAGCATTTATCATTGTTATATTTACTAAGGCCAAGTAATAACGATACATGCAAATACAATATAAAATAAGGTAAGTAGAGGTAATGACTATGAAGTGACATGTCTAAATATATTTTTCGGTGTCAGTGAGACCGAAACTCTGTCACGTCGAGTACCAAGCCCTAGCAAATCTAGCGCGCAAAACAAAATTAACTGGTTTTTTAATTACCGTACTGAACAAGGAACAAACAACGCAGCTCAAACTCGTGAAGGATATTTATTTAAACTGATTATTCATATTTAGAATTATTTTGTAAATAAATAACGTATATACTTTTTTAATATTACTTAAGTGTTAGAACTTCTTTCGTTTTCTCTTAAAAGCCACGCAAAGTGCAACTTTGTGAAATTGGTTGTAGTTAAGCGTCGCATCCCGCCTAATATTATGTAATGAATTGGACAAACACATTAACCCCTCGGCTGATTTTTTAAAACCCAGATCTCAAAATGGCGGATTATGTTTTTTAATTGTTTTTTTATTTCACAACATCGTACATTGTAAATGTCATGGTTAAGTACAATAAGTTTCATTTTTCATAAAAAATATAATTTCAAATAATATGTTATTTTTCAGAATTTTGTAATAAATCAGCTATTTTTTAACTTTATGTTGCCAACAGTCTGTTGACCTGTGCCTCATGAGGTTTACATTATACTGTATGGAACTTAAACCTTTATGGTTTTAGACAGTCCCGGGGTTAACAGTTTTCAACTTAAGGATTGTAGAAAGATAATTCAAAAAGGCACTAAGCCATGTTAGTATTCCTTCACGAATTTGTCTTGTCACCAGAGACTCTTACCATTGGTAAACTCGAAGCTAAGCCAGTCAGCTCCTGGTTTCTCATTGCTTTTAAACATCACATTTTTATACGAATATCATTGGTTGAGTCGTGTTAAGTGGATTTTATTTTAGTAAATAGTGTCATGTTAAATCTTTACTCATACTACTAAAGAACAAGTAAGAAATGCGGCGACTTAAGTCAGTAGCTGATTACATTTTCGAACACCGTTATTAAAGATTTATACAAAAACATTTTACATTAACGCGTGTCTTAATATTTTCTAGTTTTTATAAAGTCACTTATAATAGCGGTGGTCGAATTTCGTATAAATTATTTGTTTATTATCAATAGAGAGAAGCAGTTAGTCCTAAAATTTATCGGACATTAAGACACTAAATTAATTCAGTACACTGATTTCCAAATTATATATATATGTGCTATACATATACTATAATATGTAAATATATAATATGGTCCCGCAAACAAATCTTTTCACGTTTTTACTAACAAAAAAACAGCCCCGTTTGATTGAATTCGGCATTTATATTCGTCAAAATTCAAAATTATATATCTATATCCTAATATATAAACTATAATAGAATCGTTGGCCAGCATAACTACCACCTCCGGCAAACTCGTGGCAATGCCTAATAGAAATAAAGCAGCATTTGATTATATGTTTTCTGAAAATAAATCAACATTTCACGTCACTATTATAATATGTTAAAACAGCTATCACAGCGTATTAGAATATATGTTTTTAATATATTCCCAAGTAGACGCATTTAGCGGTGTGTTCTGGCAGCTGAGTTTGTGAGTCAGGCCCGTATCTAAACTCAGTGTTGCGCCGTCTCAGACCACACGTCGTCACTTAAATGTCAACTATGTTTACGTTTGAACGCAATAAATACCTTGTGTATTAACGTATTTGACGTCACTGGGTATTCCATGACGTTCTTTGAAAACAAGATGTAATGAGAATGTGCATTCATCACTAAAGACCTTGATACAGAAAAATGTAAATCAGTGAATTAAACGCATATATTCTTTGGAAGTAAAACCCTGTCATAAATAGTAAATGTAAGTTAGTAGCTGTTTACTGGACTAAACATTTTTTTTTGGGTAAATTTCATACCGACGAAGCCGCTGATACATACATAGTTTTTGTATAATTGGAATAGTTTATGCAACGTACGTTGAAATAACACATAGATGACAGAATTTGTTGCAACGTTAATTGACAGTTATCGTTATATTTTAGGCTAATTTAAACAATTTCTTTCTGTTATTCTGGTATATTCTTCTAAGCTATATTACTGTAAAGTTTCATAAAACTCTGTTCAGTCGTTTTTGCGTGAAAGAGTAACAAACATACATCCATAAATTGTTTTCGTTTATAATGTTACCAGCGTATGCTCGCAGCTTTGCTCGTGTTAATATAGATTTGACTTTTTTCAACTCTATGTGGCTAGCTTCCATCCACCTTCAATCTGCTTAAAAGGACATCATATTGTGTTTCCCTGAAAACGTATATGCAACATTTTACAATGATCGGTTAAGTAGTTAAAATATGAAAACCTAACAAGGAAACAAACTCACATTCGCATTTTTCATATTAGTTAGGAATTTAAGATTGGAATTATTAACCTTCTGAAATGTTGTAAACGGAAGATATATGTCATAAAAAATTAATTCACTAAAAAAATAATCATCAATAACACTTTGTAAAATAGTACAATTCTTCTTCTTCTTTATTTTTTGGCTCCGTCACGGTTTGTGCACTAGCCAGCTTCAAGTAACAAGATTTTACCAAGTAAGTGTCTTGTGATAATTATAATGTTCTAACAAGATGGTGGTTTCCTTGTTAGAACTCTCCATGGAGTTTTGGTGGCATCTCAGAATGCATGCTCCGTGGTATTATTTCCCATCCACTTCACTTGTGTATAATAACGAAACGACCGAACGTAAAACACCACCAATATTACAAAATATAGAGTCTAATAACACAAGATTATGAATAAAATATAAAAACCACTACATGACAGACTAAGATCCCGCCAAAGACAAAAAAAAGTTGTACAATTATAAGACGAAAATAATTCCTGTGTAACAAGCGCGTAAGTAAGTAAGTGAACCAGCATGCAATCTGCCTTTAGCAGTCTGACAATGTCAATATAATTCGATATCTAAATAAATATAAAAACAGATCATATTAGGTAATACGAGTTGATTCATGTCACAAGAAACCGGCGCGGCGGGACCTTGGCGCCCGGTGTCAATGTTACCCCGCTCGCGCGATACGCCGCCGCCGCCGCCGGTCCTGTTCTCTCACTTTCTAAGGTTGTCCTCAAACCGTTTCTTTTTTTACTTTACGCTTCTAATATAGAAGCACGTTCACCTCACTGTGTCGATGCAGTTTGGCTTTAACATTAAAATACTTAAAAAAAAAACTGCAATCACTGAACTAGATAACTAACGACTTCGCACGCGTTTGTTACAATGTTGTTTGTAACAAGAGTTATAGCAAATTGTATATTTTCATACGTAACAACTTTCATGAAGGTCGGTTGAACATTACAGAAGTTAATGTGATGCCTAAAATAAAATAGTTAACTGTGTACATTTTTATGGTGGCCAGTCAAACGACTTATAATTTCAAATATAAGTACATATCAACATCCACTTATGTGTGTGTGATAGTGGCAATTTTACCAAAGTTCTGTTAAAGCCGAATTTTAGACCATTTTTGCTAAATTCAGCCGAAGTTATGATTATTTAATATATATTTGGGCCTGATAAAGTTACAAACCGTATAATAGTTTATAATGAAGAAAAAACCGTAATTGTTGATACCTACCTACCTACTAGAAAACTCTTGGGATTGATAAAAAAAAAAAACAATTATTCACTCCAATGGCCAATCATGTAATTATCTATCATTTGCTATATTAACTATAATTATAGTATATATATATATATATAATATATATATATATGTTTATGCTTTACCTAGACGTAGAACAGAAAAATATAAATGGTCACGAATCTTTAACATTGACTTAAATAGTCCTTATTTATTTATAAATGAATGAGATTACCTAATATTCCATCAAATAGCGATATATTATGATTGACGAATTGTGATATGACCGTTGTGCTGCGGTCTGGTACCAGTACGTGCCGCGGATTGAAGTGGGCAAGAGAAAATTAGTAAGCACTGCGCAACCACACTGTTTTATAATTATCCAGCAAAATTCGACTAAGTCTCGAATTTGGTATGGAACCGAGCCGAACTTCAGCTACGGTGTAAACAGCAAATTAAATTTAGCAAATTTAGTGTAGAATACATACAGCGCTATTGAGCGAAAGTAATGAGTTTCCGAGATGAAAAAAAAAAACAGAACTCACCGATTCTCCCCGGGTACCAATTTGTTGTTTTCAACAATCGCCGTCGCTCTAATCCTGTGGTCGGGCTGTTCGCCCAACAACTTCTCACTCCTGCCGTTATTCAAATGTTCCCTAGCCACACTGTACGCGTCACTGAATTCCTTATCGCACAACTCACTCTCCACTTTAACACACTTCTCACTTAAATCTTTCTCGTGCTTTTCCGGTTCAGGCGTCTCTACTTTGACTTCTATTACTTCCTTTTTCTCTAACCCGTTCGCGATGACCGGGGCGGGTTTCGCTTGGAGGGACTTCGGTTGTGACTTGGGAGATGATATCGTCGGTTTGCTGTCAATGGAACCGTTTTCGTTGATCGACGTGACGTAAACGGTGGAATTAGCTATATATCCGTTGAGTTCTTGCCGGTTTTCGGGCTGCGTACGCTTCCGACGGTTCAACTGGAAAAAGATGTCTAACTTTAACAAAGCGACGATAGCTTATTTGATATCGTAGTCAAACCTCACATCGATCGCCGATGATTCGAATCCTAGCGACTGAGTTGGTGCTGTCGATGAAGGAACATATCGTAACGAAACCATAGCATGGCAGGGTTTTATCCATTTCGGCTAGTTACCACACAGACAGAAGTTGAAAATCTGTCGCCAAGCACAGATTGAGCAGCTACACTTGAGAGCTAGTCTCCTCTAGATTTAATGTTACCATCTTAGACCAGATCATCATTTACCATCAGGTGAGCTTGTGGTCAATCGTTAAACCCTATGAAATATATCAAAATGCTTTATAATTTTTTGCCTTATACCAGTACTTTAAATACCCTTTTATCTCAATTTTATTTACGAGTTTTTATCGTCCAAAAGATATGCCATCAAAAATTAACCTTACACATAAGTTGTAAAGAGTGTTTCTGTCACAATCACATCTGATATTAAGTGACGATGGGGCTTAGGGATGTATCGCGCTAAACTTAAAGGAGTTCGAGAGTTGATACCCAGGTGAGAGCATTAAGAAACTTCTACAGCCATACCATGATTTCATCACAATATTTACCAAAAGGAAGTACATAAGATTTTGCAAGCGTCCGATATCGGTTCTGCCCGAATACCGTGATACTATACTCGTCGTCCACAATTTTTAAAATTTAACGTATTGGACACAGTCGTATTCTGGAAATGCTTTCCTAGTCACTGCACTATCATTTCTCTCTGTTGTCTCATTCCTCTTATTTTCAACTCTGTTTGTATTATAGTTACATATTTTTAAATTAAAAAACAAAAATCTGTTAACTGAATTAGATAAATTTTTACTTTGTTTCCTTAATACAGCAATAAAATACCTATTTGGTTACATATTACATCACGCTACCGTACTGATACATTCATCATTTCAGTCTTGAGAGAGTTTGTGAGAATTAATGGATGTTTGTCATCCTTCTACCCAATAATTACTAAACGCATTTTGATGAAACTTTGCAGTAATGTGGCTTATGTATCATACAATAAAGATATATTTTGTATATTTTTCAAGATATAACTATAAGTGTCATTATGTGAGTTTGAAAAAATACTGCCATCTGATAGCTATCTCGGTGTGCGTAGTGCATGAAAATAATGTACGGTAATATTGTTTTTAAAGATATAAAGGTAGACGAAATCGCGGAGAATTGCTAGTAATAAATAAATCAGTTCAACAATAAGCTTACATATAGAGAAGTTAATAGTGAATGTACAGAACCATTGGATAATGATATAAATAATGGAGAGTAATTATAGTTCAATACGATTGTTTTTTTTTGTTACTACGTACTACGTTTTGTTAACAACATTTTTACTTATTCTATTTCAACAGGTTTCGATATTTATAAAAAAAAACTAGTATTTACTCGCTGCTTTGCTCTCGTTAATGTATATTTTGATGATAAAATACAGCGCAAGTGACCGCTCGCTGATAATGTAGTTTTATATAAGTAAAAGAATTTTGAAAATCGCTTGAGTATCTTTTAGGATACAAATAAAAAATGTAACCTTTTCTTTTTAAATGAAGCTTTCGTATAAGACTACAAAAAATCCATGACAATTCTCATCTGGGCCGTTGTTAATTTTTTTTTAATCTATAAATGAATTTCTTATATTTTCACATGACTCAATAGTGTCCCTCGGCAATCGCTGTAGCCATAAAAAAATTAAATTTACAACACCGAGCGATCATCACGTGAATCCATTAGACAGATACTTGAGCCCGACCCTGAAGTGAAAAGCACTTAAAAGCATCGAGAACTTACCTGAAGAATGTGGTTAAGAAATAATTTAGATCAGAAATGATTACAAAATTAAATACTGTAGATTTGTTTTGCCATAATAATACTAACAGGGATTTACTTTTTTGAATATTGTTCTATGAACGGTCATATGGATAACGCTTTGGCCATCAAAGCTTATGGAAATCATAAAAAGAATATATAGGTTATAAATAAAATAGGAGGTTATAATTGTAAGCTATTTGTCAGTCGATTTGTTAAATAATTTTTCTAATGCAATTTCAAACTCCTAGATATCGTAATTATGACCTAAACACATTGTTTTCGATATTTTTTTAATTTAATTAGTAATGTAATTGACTAGATGTCGGTTTTGTACTAATGCATCTGTAACCTATTGTCATTTGATTTATTCTTGTAATGCAATTTCAAACTCATCTTAATATCATAATTATTGTAATAAGTAGATATTAAATTAAGATTTGTTTATACTGTAGACTTTTACATTTAAACACTTAGGTGGTAGAGCTACGCTGAAGCTATTACTGGTTTCAGAATGAAAGGGTCGGCTCGCCCGACGCGCGGGGTAGTACCACCCTCTCACAGAAAACCGACGTGAAGTAACAGTGCTTGCTTGCACTGTTACATTTCGTTCGGTCAGTGAGAGCGCCGCAGGCCCACATATTTAAAAGGCCGGCAACGCACTTGCAACTCCCCTGGTGTTGCTAGTGTCTATGGACGGCGGTGATCACTTACCATCAGGTGACCCACCTGTTCATTTGCCCCCTATAATATAAAATAAATAAAATACTTTGTTTTCTATAATTGACAAGATATCAGTTGTGAACTAAGGCCGCCTAATGTTCATTGGTTGAAAGTAAATGTGGGGTGAGGTGACATCTTTCGAGGAACGGACGACAAGGCTCCTAAACATTCTGCTTCAGATTTTAATGTGAACAAGTCATCTTAGGCTATACGTTAAGAAGTTAGGTTGAAATTAATATACAAAAGTACAAGTCTAAACTGGTTTTATTATACAACTTCAACCCATTGTAGGAAAAGTGTACATAATAAACATCGCCACAGTCACAATAAGATAATGAAAACACAGATATATACGATAGTCCTTGTCTAAAGCACTGGATATCGCTGATTGTATAATGCTGCGCCACAATATAGCATTTCAATTTTGTTACTACCCTCATTAAGTTATAGTTGAATTACATTTAATTTCTTATTTTAAGTAAGTATCTTATATGTTTTTTTTTTGTAATATGTGAAATGTTTATGAAATGGACCTCATTGTCTTGTCAATAAATGAAATAGTAATAATAGTTGAGACCTGTTATAAATTGAAACTGTAGGTACATACACACACATATACATTTATAAATGTTTATGAAATGGAACCTCATTGTCTTGTCAATAAATGAAATAATAATAATAGTTGAGACCTGTTATAAATTGAAACTATAGGTACATATACACATATACATTTATAAATGTTTAATAGAAGTCTACACAGATGTCGTATACGTAAGCGAATAGCGAACTAAAACTTCCTTAGGCATGGAAACCGTTGATATAAATACTAAAATTTTTGATGCTATCGACGGATCTTTGAGTAAGAATACTGTGAATGTTTGTGTTTTTTTTTTTAATTTTTATTAATATTATAAATGTGAATATCAGTTTGTTTGTTACACTTAACTCATTAACAGAGCATTATGAAATAGTCCATACACGTTGTCAGCGGTACAGAGAAGGACAGAGAGTAACTTTTATCCAGAATAAAAAGTACTATTCCTAAGGGATATGTCAAAGCTATACGAATGCGAGTGCGGCCACGAGAAAAAACTGATACTCTATATGTTTTAGCATTGGATCATAATCTCATCTACTGTTAAATGACAACGTATTCATAGGCCTGTTTCAGAGTGCAGGCGGGAGCGGGTACGGGTGCGGGCGCGTGTGTTAAAATAGCGTATTCAATTTCATATTCGATCAGTAAAAAACTGCTATTTTGATATTACATACAGACTCTTCATTTGTATTATATGTATAGACGATGGTTACTTTAAACAAAATAGTTATGTGATATTCTGACGTATAAACTATATTACTATAGAGTCACATCAAAATTCGTACCATATTGTATATAAATCATACAGTCCTTTTTGCGTATAAGAGTAGCAAATATCCATCAAGTCTCACAAACTTTCTCGAATATTATTACCTTCAAGCTCTAGTTTCATCATAATATTTATTCTTTACTGAAAACAAAAGCCGCTGTGAAGTTTAAATTTTAGCGATGATGGCTCAGTTGGTAGTGTGTTCGGACACAACGTCGAAGGACGTAGGTTCGAATCCAAGCAATTGAGTCGGAGCTTTTGGTGAAGGAAAACATCGTGATGAAATCATAGCATGATGATAGGGCTTTTTCTAAGTTCGTCTGGCTAGCTACCACCCTCAAGTTGAAAATCTGTCGCCAAGCACCTGTTGATGTGTTCCGGCAGCTGCACTTGAGAGCCAGACTTCCTCTAGATTAAGCGTGACTTACCATCTTAGACCACATTATCATTTAATGTCAGATGAGATTGTGGTCAAAGCGTTTACCTATAAAGTATAAAAAGAAAAATAGAAATCATACCTCTACAGATAGCTGAGACATGTCGACCGGAGTGATTCGCTTGAGGGCCGACAAGCGCTGCAGGCGCTGTCGTGCTTGCTCCTCCACGGCGATGAGGAAGGCATCTTGGATTATGTTGTGACCGATGTCCGATACTGTCGATAAAATGAAATCTCTCAGTAAATACTGATATAAGAAAATGTCTATTTTTTAACCATCATATTTAGGATTTTTTGACCAGAAATATACTTAATGGTGATAGAGTTGAAGGCCGTAGTGAATCACATTGTTGTTACACAGTTTCTAGTTCTTTTCTACCATAGTTCTGAGATTATAGGACGGCGTCGAGACAATAATAGTAGGTAGATTTTCATCTCTCGGCGATTACAACTAATTTATATTGTATTAACAACCGATCCCAACTTCATAAGTGATAATACTAGTTAATTTTATAAAAGCGAATGTCAGTTTGTCTGTTTGCTAATTTCACGCTTTAACTACTTCAACCAAACACACCGTTATATATACGTTATCAGGGGTACGGAAAAGGACACTGGAAACATTTCATCCGGAAAATATTTACTATTCCCGCGGGATGAATCAAATCTATTTTAACGCGAGCGAAGTCGTGGGAGACATCTAGTGGACAATGTAATACTATACACAAATGTCAAGTTAATCATTCATAATCTAAATCAAAAATACTTTATTTAATTTAAGCCCTAAGAAGGCGCTTATGAACGTCAAAACTACCACCGGCTCGGAAAACAACTCGGTCATCGAGAAGAACCGGCAAGAAACTCTATCGGATTTATATTTTTAAAATATACTTATACATTTAAAATACATTACACGTCTCTATTATATACACGTATCTATTTTAGTGGATGCACAGAAAGGAGTCATCACCATCGTTCACATATTGATCCACTCTATAATAGCCTTTTGACACCAAAACACGATTGACATGACGCTTGAACTTATAGTCTCGCAAATCAATAATATGCTTTGAGACTTTGTTACAACACACTAACACTATTACCTAAAACAAAAATCGGGAATATCTCAAAATATATTAAGACTTCCTACATAAAATAGTATATAGCGGATTCAAGATACTAACAAAATACTAGTTATATTTTAAAAACTCTAATAAGTATAAGAAATTTAACAATTATACGTCGGACAACGGAAAGCAGCTTTTTGTTGAAGCGCTCTCGAGTGCAGGAACAACGCAATCGATGAAAAATTCTTTAGAGATGCCTGCAAAAAATCTCGAGTGTCGATATCCCACACTTTAGTTTCTCGCTTATTATTTTTAATAACGATATATTATTTTTATGCCATGAATATTGTATTTTAGGTAACAGATATTGGTGAGGCGGATGCTGCACCATGAAGTTTTTATTAAAATTCATAATTCGACACGGGGGTGACGTTTGTCACTTTTGACCGATGCGCACTTTCTTTCGCGATACCGCTACATCTCCGCCAGATATTATCATAAAAATATAACCAGCTTTGGTTTATTGTGAACCCAACACCGCATCTCTCGCCGCAATACGACATACATATCATAAATAGCCCGCTTCATCCGATCAGTGACGATCCAGTGGCCATTCGACTTTAGAGGCACCAGGGGGCGATTCGGTAAGCGAATTAAGTGCTTTTTACACCCCCCTATCGTTCACACTCATTCATTGGTTCTTACGAGCCTAGGATTATTTCCACGCTATTTTCACCGCATCCCTCCTGGTGGGACCTATTTACACGGTCCCACCAGCTCCTTCAGTTATGTTGATATTATGTTGTTATATGTGTTTTATTCCTTATATGTATTTACTAGTTGCAGCGTTTAAATTTGGTGACACCAAACATTATATAAATGTAACTGTAGTAGTATGTGCAGCGGACGCCGAGGCAGCTCTCAGATAACAGAAGTATTTAAAACTTACTCTACATTAATACTAATATTTTGTACAATTAAAAAATACCTTTAAAAATTATAACCTATATGTTATTCTGATGTATAAGCTATATTACTGTAGAGTCTCAGCAATATCCGTGTCATAGTTTTTGCGTGATAACGTAATAAACCTACATTTCTTTCCCAAAAATTTTCTCGTTTATAATATTAACAGGATACATGCCGCGTTATTACAAAAAAGTTAAATACGCTTTTTTTTTCGAACTATCTACACTGTTGACCTGGCTAGGCCTCTACAGTTTCACCGGACTACTAAGGGGAGCGCTTAAGGCACTCACCCGAATTGTCAAATACGCGCCGGACACAAAAGAGTATATTATAGTTGTTTAGAGATATACCTATTTAAATTTAAACGTTGTATAACACTTGTCGAAGTTGACAGTTCTCTAGGTTTTCTAGGTGGTAGAGCTACACTGAAACTATTACTGGTTTCAGAATGAATGGGTCGGCTCGCCCGGGGTAGTACCACCCTCTCACAGAAAGCCGACGTGAAGTAACAGTGCCTGCACTGTTGCGTTTCGTTCGTTCAGTGAGAGCGCCGGAGGCCCACATATATTAAAAGGCCGGCAACGCACTTGCGACTCCCCTGGTGTTGCTAGTGTCTATGGACGGCGGTGATCAGGTGATCACTTACCATTTGGTGACCCACCTGTTTGTTTGCCCCCTATAATATAAAAAAAAGTTCTTAATTTATTATTGTGATTTATGGTATTTCTATTTGCCGGTAAAAGACGTTTCGTAGTAAATTATGGACTTCGTGGGTATAATTAATTTCGAAGATGTAGTCATATTAAATAATTTTGGAGATTCACAAGTACATAATTTCTACTACTATATGACATTATTTATCTTTGACAAAGTATTTAATCTGTGATTATACTATTGTTCCACTTTACACACTATGGTGTAATACTTTAAATTTATATATTGTTTATTTCAATAATAACATAATTTTCTTTAAACCAAATGTCCTAATAATTATAACCAATTTCACTTAAAATAAACAAATATTCTTAATGAAGATCTGAATAAAAATATTATTCATAAATTCAAATTGTTTGTAAAATATCTGTATGTAATGGAACGTTTTTGAATTATGAGATTGCATTGAATGAATGCTATACAGTGTTGCTTGCATAAAAAACTTAAACCAGATGTTTCGCTAGAGACTGCTTGGACACTCTTTTGTAAAAAGCTTTTTAAACTTGTGTTTGACAGGGTTTAACATTGTAACTATTATTTAGTAAAACTAGTGTTAAACACGTGTTCATTATTGTAATAAGACCGTATAAGTCTAACTCTAACTTAACCTTAGGAATGGTCGTTTGAATCCTGTAGGACCCGTTTTAACGACAGTCCCTATTCTGTACAATGTACCGTACATAGATAGATAACATATCAGGTTATATAAAGTGTTATTTATAGTACCATACTATAATTATAAAGAGAAAAGAATTCTTTTTTTGTTTGTGAAGGATAAACTCGGATGGCACTCAACTGATTAAAAAAATTACTGTATCTATATTAAGCTACATTATCAGTGAGTAGCATGGGCTTTAAAATCTACATAAATGCGAGCGAAACAGCTAGTAAATCTTATAAGATATTGAAGTACAATCCACGTCAATCTTTTCGACCCGTCTGTATACAGCCGTAAATTCGGGCTTGCGCGCAATATCGTCAAGAGTTTAATACGAAACAAAGTTAAAATATTATCATAGGGATCTAAAATTAGCATTTATTTATTCTCAAGTTGGCACGATGTTATACATTTATATAATATCTATTTATACGTAAATTTCTGTTCTCCGCAGCGAAATTCCGAATGTTCAAAAAGTTTGGCACTAACTGAATCTCAATTAGGTAATTCCAGATTTTTCCTTTTTTTTACAGAGAATTGCGAATGTCAGACATTGTGAATCGTAAGCACATTAAATATATTGCAGCGTAAAATCATCATAAATAATAAAAAATATATAGTACGTTTTTTCCTATTCCATAGTAATTGATTCTCAATGATATTTCACAAAGATAATTAAATAAATGTCAATAACATAATGCTATATGATTTGACACAATTCTCAAAATATTATCTTAATTTGGACAAGGATAAGGTCACAATGTAGGCGTCAAGTCTTTCGTCAGACATTAATAAATTTTATTGTAATAGGTGACGAACGGACTTTTAGACTCACTTTAGATTTTTAGATCGTATCAAATTTTAATCGTCGGCAGAGCATATTTTAATTTGTCCTGTATTGTAATGTGTTTGTGTGTAATCATAGATCACATCTGTTGTTTAAGTGAATCAGTACGAGCAACACATATAGAAAAGAGCAATGATATAATAACGCATACTATACTCTGATGTATAAGCTATATTACTGTAAAGTTTCACCAAAATCCGTTCAATAGTTACAAAGTTTCTTGTTTATAATATAACGAGGTGATGCCCGCGACTTCACACGCGCTTTTTAAATTGTAAATAAGAAATGTAAAATTGTAAGATGATGTAGAATTACAGAAACGCTCTTTCAAATACATTTCTACGTAGGACACGCGCGCCATCTATTGTAAAGTAATTATATTATAGCTGCAATTTTCGTGAAAGTGTAACCAATAAGTTAACAAAGGTCTATAGCTATAGCTATAGCTATATATTTAACGAACAGGCTCGGCGGTCGTTATCCTGATAATAAAAAATATATACTTATGTGCCTGAAATGCTAAAGGTAACTAATGTATTTAATTTGATAAAGATTAATACTGTAGGTATCTGTCTAAATAGCCTTCCAACTACCTCATTGTATGCGACCATTTTTAAATAGATTATTGGGAATAGTAAGCAATCCTTAAAAAGCTATACTAAACTACTTGTAGATCTATAAAAGAGGAATATCTGCATTGTTGCATTGTTTTGTTATATCTCAAAAGGATTAGGCTGCGTTTTCGATGAAAGCTCCAAGGCGGTTTGACTTTTTCCAACACTTCCAACAATTATCGTTATATTTCAACCAATTTAAACAAAACGTTGACAAATTATATACCTAAACTTTCCTCATGTATTATTCTATCTATTGATGAATACCTCATTATAATCTGTTCAGTAGTTTTTTATTTTATCGCGAACAGATAGACAGACGCGGCGGACGACTTTGTTTTATAATATGTAAATATTCAATATCAAGAAGACCGTCATTTTAGCGCAAGGGTGTTCAGAACAACCAGTGGTCTTACTCACCTAGGTTCGCTAGTATCAAGCAATCTCTGGCTTGATGCAGAGATCGATTCCCGTATCGGTAAAGCAGCCTCTACGTTTGGAAAACTTCGTACAATGGCTTGGGAAAATAGACATCTCAGTTTAAAAACAAAAATGGTTATTTACCAGTCATGTGTTCTAAGTGTGCTTATGTACGGAGCCGAATCCTGGACAACGTACGCAAAACAAGAATGGCGATTGAATACTTTTCACTTGCGACGTCTTCGAAGCATACTGGGAATAACATGGAAGGATCGCGTGACAAACGAGTCCGTTCTAAATGATGCAAAGCTTCCTAGCATTACCGTAATTCTCAAAAAGAGACGATTACGTTGGCTGAGGCATGTGCAACGAATGGAACGGACTCGTTTGCCAAGGCAAATTCTGCTTGGAGAGGTTGCGCATAAAAAGAGGTCTGTTGAGCGCCCCATGATTCGCTTTAAGGATTGCGCTAAACGTGCGATGGCTGCATTTAACATCTCAAGCGGCCAATGGAAGGAGCTGGGTGAGGACCATGCTAATTTGTGTCGCCTAATTCACGAAGGTCAGTTAAAGCACCACGTCGCCTGGTTTCGACAATTAAAGGAAAAACGTATGAGGCGTCACGAGCAGGCTTCCAACCCCCGTACACGTGGGCGTATGTACATTTGTCATAAGTGCGGCCTTGAGATCCTCTTCTGGATCGGTCTCGTCAGACACCAACGGAAATGCTGGCAAAGTGCTACTTAAATCATCTGTTAAAGACGCAAAGGCCTATGATGATGATGTAAATACTAACAATGAGCCGAATGCGATATATCATCAGCAATATATTTGAACCTTTAACCCACTATATAACCCTTTCACTACTCATCTACATTATATAAGGAACTCTCAAAGAAAACGGATCTTTAAGGATATTATAATATAGGCGTTTGTAAAGAAACAATGTCGCATCCAGCATCGGAAGAACCAAACTAATTTATAATTTGGTGCCTGGTGGACGTCGGTATAAGGGTAAAAAATGTGATTGCAAGTTTCTGCTTTTTGTTTTTGCTGTTCTTTCCTTTTGTAAGATGTTTTTGTGATTTTCTTTCCTTTTGTAAGATGTTTGCGTGATTTGTAGTATGGATGAGGGTGGCGTGTTCGTTTTAAATAATTCGTCGCCAAAATAAAAAATAAAAAAAAACTTCCAATTAATGAAGTCTACATTAAGGCAATCGAAGCTGCGAGCAAAAGCTAGTAATACAGCTGTACTTGCGACTACATCTGCGAGGAATAAAAAAATAATATTTGTTCAGTGTAACAAGTTTACACTCACCGTGAAAATATAATAAAGTAAAAAAGCAGTGTCCAGAGAAGCGCGTGCCTCACGTGCATAAAAATTTGTTTCTAATTGTCACGTGGACTAATTGGCGGGTAATGGCTAGACTAAAATAATAAAGCCTATATTAGTCGTTATAACTTCAGTTATCTGCCAGTAAAAGTCCCGTCAAAATTGGTTCAACCTTTTCGGGGATTAGCCAGAACAAATAACGAGATTTTTTTTTTACAATAAGTACCGTATAGATTTTCATATCCATTTATTAAAACGCTGTTATTTTGACATAACAAAAGTATACTCAAAGTTTTATATGTATACGTTTACAAACCTCAACATCAGAAACAAAACTAACGAAAAAAAAACGCATCAATATCTTGAACACAAAATAAACTTTGAAAAATGTTTCTGATTACCATGGCAACGGTCGCAAATTTAATAATTACTATAGCAACAGTTGTTTAGTGTAAGTAAGTAGTGTAAGTAAGGTTTCCTGGTGTAAGTAACTTCAAAGCCCAAAGTTAAATGCTCATGACATGTCCTACTTCCAATAAAAAAAAAAAAAATTCATATCAATTGATATATCGATGATATATAACTTAGGTTATGGGGTAACAAACATTAAAAAAAATACAACCGACAGTAACTCATCCGTTTTGAAGTCGGTTAATTATTAGAAACAGTATAGGTATATAAAAACAAACGAATGTATTAAACACATCTCTATAATGAAGAAGTACGTATGCCAATTTACGAAGGGCACACTGTACTCGTATTATATGTTTAATATTCGAGGAACGCATGTACATTCTGCGCGCTGAATGCGTGAGTCAATGTGTGTTGCGCCACGCTATTGTGATTGACGCCTCCGCGCCTCATCACCTCCGCGACGAAGGTGTATCACGACATATTAATTATGTGTTAAGAAGCTATAAGAGACCGAATAACGAGCAGTTCCCGTGGGAATTATACTTTTACTGAACAACTATTTGGTACCCGCGACTTACGTTCAAGAGACTCCACTGCAGGGTCATAGGTCTCTTGCACAATCATCACGTCAGCCCACAACGTATTGTTAATATCAAACACCGAGAAATCCACAGTTCTATATTATCCTACATACGATGGCACTACGAGAACTATTCTCACGTTCTGTGAGTGCTAGTGGCACTAATTTGAATGAGTAAATGTAAGAGAATTCCAAAAAAATTGTTAGTACAAACCAGAGTTCGAACCTGCGGACATCGAATTGACATTCCCCCGGTTAAGCCACTCGACCATAACGACTAATAATATATACACACACGATATATGATCCAAGTACCTGAATTATAAGGTGTCTTTTTTTATTACAATTTTGTCATCACTCTTCAAGCTCGAACATAAAATCGGTAAAAGTGCTTTTTACCGATTTTAAGTAATCTCTGTTAAATTTACCAATATCGCTTTAGCTTCTATTGAAAAACGTAATCATGTATAGCCCAAATACTCTGTACGAAGTCTCGTTAAAACCGGTTCGGATAAACAAAGGACACCTCAATTGTATATATATATATCTGTAGATTTGTAATAACTATAGCAACTCGAAATCTTCCATTAGATACGGGTATCAAATGTATTTTTGGGCCCCTAATAAAAATGTTAAAAAAACCCTACAATACACCTATATTTTTTCTAACAATATCGCCGATTATCGTATCCTATGACGATAATTTAAAACGGCCAATGTTTTATATCAATTTCCTTTTAATTATTATACATTATATTGTTTTATTTACCACGAATTGTAAGTGAATACTGGAGTGAGAATATTGTAGTGTTATAAAATTTAAAATAATCACTGTTGTGTACTCATACCAGGAATTGGTATTTGAAATTATCGATTCGGAGAAACATCGATAATTATCGCAATAGGCAAAAAACTACTGACAGTTATGAATTATTAACAACAGCGGTACAGGAAAATATCTATTACATACACATATAATAAGAATGTAAATTTAACGTATATGTGTTCTTTTATGAAATTTATTGCATATGACTAAGAATAGGTAATCACATTTAAATCATTTGTAGACATCTCTGTATATTTGTTTGTGCACACATCACTGTTAAAATGCTGCCCTAATAAGAAAATGTAATATATAAAAACCACAAAGCATATCCTCAAGTAACATTTTGTTTTTATTTCATTAAAATCAGTTGAGTCTATCAAAAGTTATTTGAATTTGAATAACGGCGCGAGTTAAGTACAAAAGAAACGTATGTAAGTAAATACATCGAGTAGTCCGATCAAACTGTAGAGGCCTTGCCAGGTCAATAGTGTAGACAGTTCCAAAAAAGAAGAAGTAAATGCATCGCAGTGTCATTAAAAACCTAGGGTGTTTTATAGTATATCTATATAAATAAAATGACAGAGGTCTGTCGTTATGCGCGCATCACACAAAAGCTACTATACTGTTGATATCTGTACTATATCTGAAGATAACATTGTTTAGTTAAACTTTTGGTTGTTTGGCGAATCACAGAACAGTTGTTATCCAACAAATATAGTACGATATATTTTACTTTGTATTATCAATTTATTATAATTTTAAGAAACTACTATTTTTATAAACACTGGAAAAGAAAACTGATAATAAACCCGGATTGGTGCCTCCGCTTAGGCACGAGCCAAGCACCTGCGTTCAAACCAACACCACATGTACTGACTAGTCTCTCCTGTGGGTTCTGCTGGGGAGGGGGATGGGTGGCACGGGTGCTAGGCAAGCCCGTGTTACCATAAAGTCGTCTGTCCCAGGCACATTAGCATCTGCGAAGAGGCCACTTCTCTCACCTGCTATACAAGTGGAAAACAACACGGGAAGTGTATACCCTCCAACCCCCATCCACCTGGGGGTATGTACACTTGTCATAAGTGCTGCCGTAAGATCCTCTTCCGGATCGGTCTCGTCAGACACCAACGGAAATGCTGGCAAAATGCTACTTAAATTGTCTGTTAAAGATGCAAAGGGCTATAATGATGCGTTTAGCGATGTCTATTTTCTTCCCGTGACGAAGTGGGGACAAACAGTGTGGTGCACATGAGCTGGACAACGCGAACGAAATCGCGGATATCAGCTATTACAAATATTATATTTTACAAATGACCGCTGATTTAACTGGTCTAAACCGCTTTACATATACCATTCGATACCTGTTTTCATTATAGAATAATTTATGCCGTAATTTAACTCATCGTTAGTATATAATGGAGTTTTAATTTTAATATAATTAGAATATTGACACAAGCATCGCCAAGACATTCAAATTTAATAGAAAACATAACTTAATAATTATTTGTGGTGATAAAGCAGTTACTTGAGCCTTTCAGTACGTGTCGTAGCTGGTCATAAAGGGCACCGTATCAGATTTTCTCGCAAGGGAAATGTGTAACTTCTTACCTTTGAATATATCGTGTATTCCACGATATGTGAGTTAGGAAATCATTAAGATCTACAAACACTATCTCTTCATATTTTCGTTATTTATATATATTTATTCAGAGTATATTATCGTAATTCTTTGGAGCATTTAAGATTTTTGAATTCATACTTCACATGATGAGTGAATTCTAAAGTTGCGCGCGCACACTGACACCTAAAAGCGACACCATGAAGTTGATTGGTAATTAATTATCTGTCAAGTTTTCGTGAGAACTGATAAAACTATATTCAAGGTAATTATTCAAATATATATATAAATCTACAACACGTGTTATATATCAGTGGAACTAAAAAAATATATTCATCATAAATAACAATAATACATGTGTATTTGTGTGCGATTTTAAACTTTATATGGTGGTGAATGATAATTTATTAAGAGTATTCATACTATAAACTTTTTTCAGAGCGTTTATAAATTGGAGGTGAACTGTCTCTATGTATTCTGTTTATTTCTTTACATCATAGATTATTATTTGATTAATAGTTTACTCTATTTGATTTTGGTAGCTTACTTGATACTGTGTACAAATATATAGAGAAAACCTTTTAAACTTTTTTTTTTTTATTGTAACGTTCAGAATTGCATTTAATGTATTTTTGAATCTGAAAATGCACTACTTCTTACGTGCGTGTATATAAGTATACACATATATTTTTGTTTTACAAATAAGGGCTTCTGTAGCCCGGGGGGCCCAGTACTATTGAAACGTCGGTAACTACACCTCTGGTTTTAGTGTTAATATCGAAACCAGTTCTATAAACTTCGCAATAAAACTACGAAGCGGAGAAAACCCAGCGTTCTTAAAAATAAATTCTCGTTGTCTTGAAACGTAAACTGTAACAATAGTGATATCACTTCGCTATTTTAGATCATACAACTATAACTTTAATGTGCATTTTAGGCTGTTTTTCGAATTTGAATAAAGAACAACACGGCGATAGTCATCTGTAAGTTATGATTTTACATAAGTAAAAAAGTACAGCGGGTTAAAATGTTATGCCAAAAATACTTAATTTTTGGATGGTTGTCAGGAGTAAATTTTTTTAATCACTCTTATTCCTACTCTCCCACTGTTGGGTCAACACCTGGTTTTTATTAAAAAAAAATTTTCACGGCGCGGCGTCCGCTTCTTAGGGACGAGTCAAGCTTAATCTCAATTTTCAACTTATTCGTCTGTAATTTTGTGAGACGAAATTTTACCCACTTTACTTGTTACAGAAGGATATCGATGAAATCCTTACTAATATTATAAATGCGAATGTTTGTTTGTTATGCTTTCACGCCTTAACTACTTAACTGATTATCATGAAGTTTTGCATATACGTTGTCAGGAGTACAGAAAAGGATATATGGTACCTTTCATTCAGAAAAAATATGTTCCCAATTTACATTAAAGCGAGCGAAGCCGCGGGCAAAAACTAGTTTTACTTTATATTTACAGTTTTTCCACAAAGCCGACTAAGTGTTGAGTGGGTTCGAATACCACACAGTACAATTATTTATTAAATCTACAGACAATTGTTCAGTGTCTGAGAATACTTTATATCCATTGATTATATTTTTGTAAATTCCACCACGACTCAGTGCCCGATCCCTAGTGACGCAGTTGTATTTTTAAAATGAAGTTAGAATTAATTTTGACTAATAATTATAATTTTTGTTACACAAAGTTAGTATTTTATTTTTAATTTCCGATAATTCATAGTAGAAAAAATAAATACACTACTAAAGAATACACATTACCCGTTAACAAGTTGAAGAATAATTAATCTTATGTTTTAATTTTTACTTAAACTGAAGCGTGTACAGTAGTTTCATAACAAAAGATTAATTTGTCACAAACGTGACGGAAACTGTAAATTATTAGCAGAAAATCTTAATAAAAATTTATGAGGTAAACTAAAACGTGCGTTTGTTGAGAAACACCGTGTCTATCGTGTGAGTCACTCGTGGTGACGTCGCAGTCGCAATACGCAACAAAAATCGCTAACAGATGGCCCAATTGGTAGCCAGTGACACGCAAATGTTAACAATGTCGCGCTACATTCGTGACCACCGAATAATTAAGAATCCTTGAGTTTTAAATCATAACTATTAATATTTCGTATAGTATATACTGCACTAAACGTCTAGTTCACAATGGTCATACAATCTTAAAAACAAATTAACATGACAGACTACACGAAAGATATTTCTAGAAGCAATAATTTATTGGAAAACGATAGCACATAACTTGTTAGCAAATAACTCTAAATAACATGAGTCCTCAATATATTCTTTATACATTTTAGGTTATTTAATAATGTTAACAAAAACATTTAAGACCTTTGTTGTACATTGCTAATACATACAACGAGTTAGTATTTATAGTATACCAATAACTTCTTTGCTGCTTGCCAATATAAGTTGGTTTCTAGTGAACAGGTAACAATTCTCCTTGTATTTATTTAATTTCTTAGAAACAATCGCATATACATCAATAGGCTCGTTTCTGCCCAGATCATAGGTGGTTGTTGGCAACTTCAATGTGTTTTTGAATTTTATTTTATATGCAATATTTGGATCTAGAACAACCTGTTTTATCAACGATAATGACTCGCTTCATAATATTTAGTTAGAATATGCTGACTTATATAAAGATAAGTATTCTAATTAATATTATTTATGCGAATATAACTTTGTTCGTTATATTTTCACGCTTCAACTACTCAACTGATCGTCATAAAATTTTACTTACACGTAGTCAAGTGTCCAGAAAAAGACATTTCACCAGGAAAAACATGACTAATCTCAAGGGATAGATTTAATTTACATTAACGCAGGCGGATCCGAGAGCAAAAGTTAATTGAGAACATAAGAATGTTTGTTAAAAAAGAAACAGACATCAATCTGGAACGCAGATGTTCCGTGACTACAATCGAAAGTACCGCAATGGCACATTCTTGTTTTGTTTCCTTGTATTTTCTACTAATGTAAAGGGACACAAAGAAACGCCGACCAAAATGTATAAATGTTATATGACCTTCAATGGGCTTATAGTGATTCATCAGATGTTTATATCCTAAGAATTCATCTTGCTCATAAAATCAGGCAGCAAATAGTTTATGGATCTTTCCTGATACAAGATACCTAAAAAGAAACGGGCTACTATTATAAATTCGGCAGTTTTATACTAAAGGATCTGATATGAAATTGTACATTTGATTTTAATCATATCGCTCTAGAGATCATTATAAAGTAAATACGACTCAAAATCGATAAAAACAATAAACTCTGTCTTTAAACAATAATGATATATTTCAAAAAATCATAATAAGCACTATTGCAAAACCATTTTCGCACACTTTCTCGATAACTGAAACCGAACTGGTAGTAGTATCTTAGTGTTAATAAATACCTTCTCGAGGCCTAAACGGAATAAAATATTTTTGATTTTGATTGTTGAATATTAATTTGCGATGACATATTTTTCACCTACTACTGACATTGACATTGTCATCGACAGATTTCTAAATAAGCAAGTCTTCATACGTCAGAATTAAATTCCTGTAATAATAAAAAAAAATAACGAAAATAATAATTGAAATTGTATTTTCATTTACAAAAGTAATCTGTACATGCGGTGTGAACCTGCTCTGTGCTAACTATCTTGTGCGCACATTGTACCGACATTATCCACGCCGATTTGCTGGTAACTGTAACTTCTGTAGCATTTTGTTTTGGTAACAATAAAATCGTACATACTCAAGTAAGTTAGTTACAGTTGTAACTTGACCCCAAGTTTTTGAACTTTCCGTATCTTTCTCTATTGAACTGTCGATTTTTGATATTATGTATATGTATATATGAATATAAATGACTCCACTACAATCTTAGTCAAACTCAATCAAGAGGGAAAATCAATTTATTAATTCCAAAAGCAATGATGGTTCAGTGGTTAGCGTGTTTGTACACCGCATCCATCGACATAGGTTTGAATCTTTGCGAATGAGTCTGAGCTTTCGGTTGAAATACCGAGATGAGACCATAGCATGGTGGTATGGCTTTTTCTATGTCCGCCTAGCTAGGCGTTCTATCTTCTAGTTAAAAATCTGTTGCCAAGCGACTATAGGTATAGCTAGCGTGTTGAGCTGTTAAACTGAATCGCAATTTAATACCATGTGACATTGCGGTAAAGCATTATATTAGAAAACTTATTAAGAACTATACAACCAATACTTATTCTATCACTAGCGGTCGACCACAACTTCATCTATATTTGTGTCTTTACAAATGATGACACCATACATTATCTTCGTATAACTCTAAGGGCCAGAATACACATGCTTGTTACTCGCACAAAAGCATGCCATTTACTGGTAAGAACAAGCTACCGGTAGGTGTATCGAGATTCCGCCCGTAGTTCGCGTGCCAGTACAAAGCATACCAGGAGATTGGAGCTCGTTTGATTTTTTTCTCTCGCGGGGAAGTGGGGAGTGGGCATTTCTAACACATCACTAGCACGAAGACGCTTGATTCTAGAAACTGGTACGCTATTTACAGGCAAGAGTATTCGGGGCCTAACAGTTTATGTAACGCAAGCGCAGATAGTTGTAAGTTGAAGCATTTTTTAAAACTTACTTGACCTTTAATGTTATAATTTAACCAATTTACAACAATATCTTTTAATATGTTATTCCGATATATAAGCTATATTACTGAAAAGTTTTAATCAGAACCTGTTTAGTCCATTTTGCCTGAAAGAGTAACAAACATTTTCGAGCTTTGTAAATAGAAATAATAAACACGAGAACGCGACAGCCAACGGTGTTCGTTGGCACGACGGAGATGCCATAAAACCAAGGTCGCCCTGTCCAGTTTTTTACTATACAGATCAAATCGTATTTTCCACGAACCCGACGAATGTACATTATGAGTGTCCAATGTTCAGTGCACCGTTTGGAAGGATTTACAAGAGAAAAGCGAAATCGCCCGATTGTGTGTTTCGCGAGAGTGAAACGACAGCAATCATAGTAAAATATCATATCAACATGGCGAGTTTAGATAAAAACTATTAGTTAGAATTCGATCCTTTTAGTTTCATTTCTTAGATATTTGGTTTTTATCTCTAAAAAAATATTACTATATTTTCGCTCAATACAAAATTATTAAAGATTTAAGAAACACTACAGATGAATATAGTAATTAATGTAAGCAAATTATATTTTTGCTTCCATTTTTATGTTTTGTCCTCTGTTCATAAAATGTATTGTTAAGATAACAACAAAGCAACCGAAGTTGCGGGTATTAACCAGTGTAAAATAAAATATGCACTAAATAGAATTACCTGTAATTTGCTATTACTTGGTTATGAATTGTAGTTAATCTAATCTCTTACTGTGGAGCTGATATTTTGCCATTTTTGTTATCGTGTTGCTGTTGTTAAACATATAATTATTAGGATATTGAAGTTATACTTCTTTTGGCGCGTTAGGGAAAAATGATGAGAGAAATTTTTTACGATGCGCGCACACCGTCACAAAAAACCGACACCCTGAAGTTAGCAGCAGTTCAAAGCCCAATATCATCACCACACGGAAAGTCGTGGAACTTCAGCGGCCAGTGTTACACAGAGGATGATTTTGAGGTACTACGTGCATTGTATCCTTACTGTTGTTAGCTGGATCTGAATGGATCTGGTGAAGTTCTCGTAAAGGTTGGGTCTACCCAGGGTAGCAGAGAGCCATCAAATGCTATTTCGGCGATGCGTATGCTACACATAATTATTAGGTTATTTTATATGTATGTACATATTGCATATGCAGCACTGCCTCGCTGACCAACAAGGTGTGCGAAGAACACCATGGGGTGTTAGTTCGTGGGAGTCGGACATAACCCAGTCTCAGCTGTCCGGCGGTGTGGGCATCCATAATGGAATTATCCATAAAAAAAAGACTATTGTTCAGTCGTTTGATTTTATCGAGATTTACATTATTATTTTTTATTGTAGCACAGAGTGCACAAAATGCAGCATAAATTACGACACAAAATGATTGCAAAGTGCGACCATCGGGGACTCTTAATGCCAATGACAATAGTAGCCATAAAATCAGCCTGATCTTGCCTTGATTGCTGAATATACACAGATAAAACAGAATCACAGAGTGTATGGTAGTCGCGACGCCATCGGGTACACATACCTACCGTCCTGCCCTACTAGTACGAAAACAGTACGAAGTATTTATTTAATATTTAGGTCTAAAGTTACTGATGCCAACTCGTCGAGACCAGACGTTGGTCACCGATGTCTTCTATAATCCTGTACCTAATACAGTTGTATTTTATTATCTAAAACATTTTACTATAACTCACCACTACGTGATGTTAGGCTGGTGATACATTGTAATTTATCGCGGAGGAAATCACGGGTACCCACCCGCTAGCATCGTGTTGTATATTGCCATATGTGAAGGGTGTCGGATGATATTACGAAATCCGAGTCTGCTTCGTATACAGATAACGTGGTACAGATAACCTGGTAGTAGTTGAGACAATCGTGAGAGCTGACAGGTAAAAGATGGCGATACACACAAAAGAAAAACTTTTCACGAATACTCACTCCCGTATATGTTTTAGGACCAGAAGACATATATTCTACGAATCGGTAACCTCCATCGTGGTAAAAACCAGTACCACGTTGGGTGATTATCGCTAAGCACTTCTTAGCAGTGGCTGGCACTAATCAACAGTATTGTAAAGATTTATTATCGATATGAAAAAGCCACGAACAATTTTAAAACTTGTGCAAAAATTTACACAAACCCAAGCCTCGTCTTCAAATCCGAAAACAGAGGGTCAACAAACGGTACCGTGAGATTTATTTCATACGACGTGTTTGGAAACACTAAGAGCTGATTGTTTTAAATCTCACAATGTTGTTATAGTCTAGATCAAAACAATGTTCCACCAATGCGCTATTTCTAGAATATCTGAATTATATTTTTATACTTTTTTAAATATTGTAACTTAAGTGGCAACACTTGGTATCCGTTCGAAACAAGAGCAGTTGTCATTAATTCGCGGTCATTATTAAAATATATATATACGTTACAAAAATATCACTACAATTTATTAGCACAGGATTTCCTACATATACAAGTTTCAAACACATATATCTGGTACACAGGTATCTGATATCAAGTTTTGCAAATTTATACACCTAAATTTAAAATCAGGTTTTCTCTCTTAGACACGACGACTGAACAGTTCCGATCCGTAATTTGTTTGCACAATCAACATTACGTGTATGACTCACAATTACGTAAACCGATATGAATATTGTATATTAAAATACCGATAAATCACCAAAAGAACCGGTAAAATCCTTGATGGACCACAGAGTCCAGACATAAAAGGGCAAAAGCCTTAAACGGGAAAGGTCACTCACCTCAAAGAACTAACTGACCGGCCGCTTTCTATCGCACTGCACTACGCGAAAACATGTAAAGGTCGACACGAAACGACTCGTTTGTCGTTTAAACAGAATTTTCGTTTTGCAAAACAGTGGTAATTGTTGTTAAATATTATCGACTTTGTAGAAAACAGTAACGTCATGTACAAAACGTTCGCGGAACGAAACTCGCAAACCTGTTTCCCTCTCTCTCGCACTGAATTTTATTCGGTGTTGCCGCGTAATTGTTTTGAATTTTCTTATTGGATTCTAATAAGCGAATAAAGGAAGTATATTCTTATAAGTATTACAAAGCATTTAAAGTAGTTATGGATTATCAGTATTGCGGTACAATATCACACCTAATAATATAAATTCGATCGTTCAATGATCAATGAGCTTGACGCTTTGATGACGAGAGTGCTGAAGTGTAAGAAATTTATTTCTGCTGATTATTTCACTCGTAAGAATACATGTAGGAATGTAAGGAATGGGTGAGAAACTGAGTGAATAAGTGACGATCGAATGAATGGTAAAAACTCGTTTATGGCTATTGAGACACACATACGATGGAATGAAGAACACGTTTATAATATCATCGTGTTACATACATACTAATAGGTTCCGGACGCTGCATATTATTGCTCAGCAACCATATAATTATTTAACTTCACGGGAAATAGAGGTTGAACAATACTGTACAATAAAAAAATACTGTAAAGTATTGATATACGTTGACAGAATAAAAATTTATAAAATAATAGTATTTTATATACTCAATTACATATTGAATATGTTATTTATAATGTTTATCACTTGAATAATGGTAAGGATTGGGTGTAGCTTATTGTAGAGTATTTAATTATATAGTAAAATGGTATTAAAAAGATAGATAATAAAACAGTCATATAACCGGGTTGTATTGTTCAAAGGCACAATAGCTTTTTCGCCTCAAAGACTGCGATAGTTTCAACGGAAGGCGGATCTCGGAAGCATTTGACGTGTATGAAACAAAAGAGGTTCAAGGTTCAGGGTTCAATTCAAGAAAAAATCCTACCAGATATAAATATTCAGTATTTGTGATGATATCATAATATTAAATTTAAGATTAGTTTTCAGTTTACATTAAAATTTGTAATGCGAAAACTTTATTTGATTGTTTTTTTTTAAATAAAAACTAAAATAATTTTATTAGATTCGAAATAGGGAACGTTGAGTATAACTACAAATTATTAGGTTGTTGATAACATGTAGTAAAAATACACAACTCTTATAGGAACACTTGGTTGTCCATCTGTCTGTTTAATGAACCTATTTGCAAAAACAGCTTGAAGTATGAAGTAGAAATATTAAAGTCTTTCACTTCAAACTACTACATTGTTTAATTTATTAACGAAATTTAGAATTGTGGCCTCTCATACTAAACATTCTTATCACTTATTGTTTATCAACATCTACGAAGTACTTTCTGGGACCTATAGTCTTAAAATATGGCACAAGCTATGGAATAATACCGAAAAGAATTGATTTTAGAATACGTTTGGGATGCATAAGTCGCAAAGTTATATTTGTTGTCAAATTTATATATGGCAAAAGAAATTCCGTTACTTAAATAAGTGATTTGGGACATTGGAAATGTCGTAAAGTATAAGGATGATATATAAAGTATAATTATGTAAAAGCTGTAGTAGTAAGAAACCCTCACCATGAGAGTTCTAATCCCTACTTGTCCTGACTTTTTATATGATATAAGTACCTTAAAGCTACAACAAAACTCAGATATGGTAAGATAACAAGCACCAATTCTTATATCACACACTTGACAATAGTATGGTATATAAACAGTGAAGATCTCGTTATAGTCTTCTACATGAATGCGTCGTATTTTGACATTCGGTAGTCTACCTACCTACCTAGTAGTAGTTATATTTGCACACAAACGTTGATTTCTCTAACGTGGCCTATATGGAATAAATATCGGAATAGAAATTTATTATTTAAGTATCTTGCAGATGATCTAAAATGAGAAAGAAAAGACAGAATTATAATTATAAATGGCGTGTAGATGTTATTACGGAAAATAGGAAAGAGATGAATGTACTTAAATAAATAGGAATAGAATAGAAATAGGATCGGATGAACTTTATGCGAGGAAAAATGAGACATAAAACATTATGATGAATGGTGTTAACCCTATATTCTAAAAAATATAATACGTTGAAATCCTTAAGCTGAAAATCTCGTCCTAGCACATATAACTGTGTTCCAGCAGTTACAATCAAGGCTCAACTTTTGTATAGTTTTAATTAGTTAGTCTTTAGTAATATCACTAATTATGTCATTCAAAGCTATAAATGGATAAAAATCATCAAACCTCTCTTGCCGCTGAGGAGGATATCATAAGAAACCTTCATTGTTACAAACAATTATGTCATAACCATGTACATTATTAGTGGTTATCAATTAAAAGTAAGTTATTATTAGACTTTAATTACAATAACATTTTTCAACTGATACTATCAAGTTAGCTACTGAGAAATATCGAAAGAGATTAATATTCAATAATATAACTATTGTAACTATAGGATGGGCAATTGTGTATATGATCAATACACTATAACCTACAGGCTTACATAATGTCCAGATACTTATACATAGAATCAAACACTCAGCTTTACTACTACTGATACTAAGAATAAAATATAACTCAGAAAAATCGGTAAGTGTTGTTTATTTATTTATCTCAAAGAAAACTACAGCTATACATTATCAAACATAAGTACAAGAAAAACGTTACTTTTGCCAATCAATAACTAAATTACATAACATATAAATGAAAAACCTGAATAATAATTAAAAATAAAAACAACTGACAATAATGACATACAATTACCTCAAAAAACAATGCTTTGTATTTGTTTGAGAAAATATTTTTTTCAACTGTTTAAAAATCTCAGAATCCTATAAATTTGTGAAATATGACAACACTAAAAATATAACCTCAAAGGCTGCTATGTCCGATCGTAACGTCGCAGGCGCATGCAAAGGCGCGAATAAGCCTGTACGTATTATAGACACATAGTGACAAAGTTTTATCCGATTTAAAACAGAACTGTTTTAGAACTATACCGCAATAATTACACTTAAGTGTTATTGAAGGTTCAATTTAAAGTGCGCTGAAAATCGAACTGCTTACAAACTATGTAGATACTTATCGATTTTCAACTTTATGTAATATATAATAAGGTATCAAGATTACATTTAATAATAACAGTTATATATTTTGGTAAAGAGACGCCATAAAATATAATTGTATTACTGTAAAAGAAACATTACAAGCAGAATTGGAAAATAAATGTCTTATGGCACAACAGACTTCATTACATTAAGTGTTTCACAAACATTTTTTTATATTTTTTACAACATAAAATCCAAAAAGAAATAATAAGTGGAAAAGGAAAATGAAATCATACGCAATTCTCATCATTTTCGAAGTTTGAGACTTGACATTTTATATTTTTGAATCTATAATGGCTCAGTGTTCTACGTGTATTGACCGCACGTCGATCGACTTAGGTTCGAATCCTTGTGAGTGAGCTGGAGCTTTCGGTAAAGGGAAGCATCGTGACGATATAGCATGATAATAAGGTATTTTTTCTAAGTCCTTACTGGCTAACTACCACCCTCAAGTTGAAAATCTGTCAATTAATATCTGAATTATTTAAATTTCATTATTTGTAATTATTAAATATTAGTTTGGTTTTCACATGTACTGTCACTTCCGAGCAATCATTAAGTTTATTAATTAATCAAACAGGTAATGTGTTTCACAAGCTCAATACAAATATCAATACTACATGTAAACAGGCCGTTATACGACGCGTCGCTAGTGTGGTGCAAGCGCAATACGTCACGAGCATGTCGAGGTCATTGGTAACGCGAACCCAAACGTTTCTCCCGTACCAAAAATCAGTCAACGCGGCTAAAGAAGTGTTCATATGAATAATCGGTAATCCTTTTGTCCCTTATAATCGAAGTATGTAAGACTTAAATTGTAAGTCTTCTATCGTTATACTTCACGATCTTTACATCTATTAATGTTCATTATTTTAAATGCATGTCCTCATTTTTATAAATTATTTAGGTGGGACCCTTAAATCCATTCTCGTGGAAATAATCTTGTTACTTCATGACCGTATTTAATTTGTATTGAGAACTGACTTTTTTAAAATCATGGCAGTCGCACTCGACTTTTATTTTTACTTATTTAAACCACTGTTTCAGCGGTGGAATATCAACCCGATGTTCACAGGTTCGTAATACGGGATGTACCAACGAATTTTTCGGAATTCGCGTACATTTACTAGTTTGAATTGTTAAAACTATGGGTTGACGAATAAGTAAAACACTGTGAGGGAATGTGAAACTGAGAAATGTTGTCATACTACCACTGTATGTGGGAAAACATAGAACTATGGATTTCTCGGAGTTTGAAATCGCCAATACGTCGTGGGCTGTCGCGGCGATTATACCCATACCTTCCTTCGGGAAGAAGCCTATGGCGCTGCAGTGGATCTCTTGCAGGCCGATGATGAGCTGGCTTTCATTTTATTAATTGTAAATCTGTCTGTCATATTTAATCCCACAACGGTATTACCAATTTTATGTCACCTTTATTACAAATAATTTAATCATATAAACATCTATGGAAAAGCGTAATACCTTATAGCCTAGACAATACTCTGACAACTCCCTCTATCTGTCTATGACTCTTTAGATATCTCATCAAAATGAATGCAGCTGTTACGGGAGCTAACGCAGATATACAATATACATTTCAATTTTATTTGTGTATGCGGAATATTCTTTACTAGCTTTTTCCCGCGGCTTCGCTCTCTTTAATGTAGACTCAACTTATTACTCTTTTCCGTATCCATGACAACGTATATATAAAATGTAATATGATAATATCGGTTGAATAAGTTAGGCATGAAAACGCAACAAACAAACAAAACTCACTTGAGCATTATATATATATTATTCAACATTCCATAGTGTCATTTCATAAAGATCTGTTTTCAAAAATTTTAGTTTTTTTTGGGAAACTGTTTAAAGTGGGTATTGTATATACATTTTGAATTGTTCCTGTTCTACATCTCTAAGTTTCAGACAGTTGTTTTAACAACAATTATATCTTTCATAGCGTCACCAGATTTAGTAATTATTGATATCAAACTTATTAAATAATGCCGTAGAAAGACAAAACAAGGAAAAATCTGAGGAAACTACAATAACTCCGCTTCATTCCCGGAGGAGAACACGAAATCAGCCAATGCAATTTGCCGCGTACCGGGCGCGAGGGAAAGTTTTTTTGACAGCTGTCTCAAAGTTACACGGGAGTGTGTGCGACAGCTTGCGAGGATTGCGAGAGACATCGACGACTTTAATAATCCAGGCACGCCAAGTACTCACTTTAGGTATTTTATTACACTTGTAGGATGTTTTAGATTCACTAAGAGCAATAACAGTTTTTAGGTTTGATTAGTATTAGGTTCTACGGTGCTGTCCCAAAACATATCGATTTGCCGCATAGTAAATTCAAGCATCGTGCCAGTCAAGTTTTATTGCCACTATAAGGTGTAACATTTGTGCGTTATAAGTCAATTTCATTTTTGTATGTACGTAATTTGTCCTATTGGTAAGAAGTATAGGCTAATATTCTAAATTAAGTGTCATCCTTGACATTGCAGTGTGTCTTATTGTCCCGCCGCATTCATCAAAATGTTGACTCGCTATCATTGCTGAGTCAGCTTCATGAATTTTTCGAGCGTTGTTTGTGAATAATCTATTCACTTCAGCGAACGAGTTCCTCTTAATATTTTTTTTATATTTATGGTATATTATCTGTTACAATACTACGAGTTAGACCTAGTTTAGAATTAAATGACCGTATGAGAAATTGCGCCCTAATCATAATTATCTATGGTTTGATATTACTCGCGGCCGGAGGAAGTTGAGGTGATTCTCGGTACCTCGCATGTCCTCGTCATGTTTTTCGGCCGCTCTGAATATGACCGTAAGTTCAATCTTACATATTATATAGCCAAGAGTTAAATGTAAAACAAAGTTAAAATATTATTATAGGAGTCTTTATACATATGATGCTAATTTATACCTGAATTTGTTTTCTACCTATATATATTTAACTATATATAGTTAGCTGTCAAAAACTTTAGTTAGGCCTGTAAATAACTATTAATATATATTATATATTATAGTAGTCGTTTTAATTAAGATTCAGTGATCTAGCAACATATATAATTTGTCACAATTGTTGACAATTTATTATGGTAGCTGTTTAGCCATACGGTTAAATAAATACATAAATTTATTTATAAAAACCATGTCTTATCGACTGATCATAAAAACCAAAGTTTAGAAATATTGTTTAATTTAAAACTAAATATAATGATTTGTGTAAAGCAACTAAAGCGTACAACAATACTTACACAATTTCGTTTCACTTCGCCTTTTGACACGCAGCTTTATGACACACGACGAAATACACTGCAAAAGATGGGAACCGAATCAGACTATATAATAGGTTGTCAAGTATTCTTTGATAATACACAAATGTTAGTCCCAGGCCTCCTTTAGTTTCATTATAGTTGGTAGAGCTACGCTGAAGCTATTACTGGTTTCAGAATGAATGGGTCGGCTCGCCCGACGCGCGGGGTAGTACCACCCTCTCACAGAAAACCGACGTGAAGTAACAGTGCTTGCACTGTTGCGTTTCGTTCGCCCAGTGAGAGCGCCGGAGACCCACATATATTAAAAGGCCGGCAACGCACTTACGACTCCCCTGGTGTTGCTAGTGTCTATGGACGGTGGTGATCACTTATCATCAGTGACCCACCTGTTTGTTTGCCCCCTATAATAAAAAAAAACATTTTTTAGCTTCTCAAATGAAGCTTTCTTATATTTCACACATATTTTAGTAGCGAGTCTGTAGCCTATAGCTTACTATATCCAGTCTTAATAGAATCGCAATTTGGAGGCCTATCCTAATTGGTTGCTACTCTTGATGACTGAACTGTAATGCCTTGCGTCCAAGTATATGTTGCCAATAACACCCTACTCGGACCGGAATACAGCAGCGCGGATCTTACAGCTTTACGGCCAAAATATGTAGGGCCGTGGGGCTTTCTTAGTAGAACATTGAACAAGTTCTACCAATTTCAAGATATATCAGTACAGATTACCGAGCAAATACGCGTAGCAAGAACTTCTAAATTATCGAATAACAATAATGATTTGGTCTTTATTAGAGAACAAGCTTTAATGAATTTAAGTGACGTTGACAATAAAATAGAAGTCATAGAATATAGAAAATTACATTGATCAGCGAAAGTTGAACACCGTGCATCAGCTTCCGTCGTCGCAGTTAAAGCCCTCAGTGAACATAATATGACGAACACCAATAAGTCGTGAAATTTCTACAACTCGAAAGCGAACCTAAGCTCCTACCCGTCAACTCTCAATAACGAAAGTAAGCAGCCCTCGGTAAATCGAAATAATCATTATTTCAGTATATATTTTGCCTCAATAACTGGTGGAAAAAATGACTTCTGTATCCCGGAACAGTGTTTATTTTACATTTCAAACCTCCCTTTAAGTTCGTTTTACCGAGGTTCTACTTTAACAGATACCTATAATCACAATAAGCGACGCCGGAAAGCATACTAATTTTAATAATTTTTCACTACATTGCTCGGTTATCGCCATCCAATTTATAACGACTATAGAAACAGACACCCTGTGCACAATTTCCATCGCGTATACCATAATTTATAACAGAAGACAGTAAAGTATATATACATATAAGGCATACCTCATGAATATGACCTAAAACTTCTGCTCTGGACATATCTTCCAGTTTCGTCTCATTCACGTCCAAGATCTCGTCGGCCAGTTCCAAGTTATCCCAGTTCCCGGCAGAAGGTGATCCTTGAGGGAAACAAATTAAAATATACAATATAAAAGTTGTTAACAATATAATACAGCCTAGTGCCATATGGGTCGATTAATGGCAAAATGGATACGATAAAGACATTTCCGTGAAAAACACTTAGGTGAGCGAACTCTCATGGTGATCGGTCAAATGGTGTTGGAATTTATAGATTTCAAATATACGAATATTTATTTTTATATTTCGACTAGATTTTGCCCGCGGCTTTGCTCGCGATGATGTATATTTGATCTATCCCTCAGGGACTACTGTCTTATACTTTTCCGGATGAAAGGTATCCTATGTTCTTTTCTGTATCGTTGGCAACGTGTGTGTCAAAGTCATGAGTCATGTCACGTTACTTTGACTGTTTCTTTTCTAAGATATTTATGTTACACGACGTCATCAAAATTAAATGTTATTTTCAGAGACGTAGTTGGTTAAGAATTTAGTGAGCTAATGCCGTAATATTCTACAAGTTTAACAGAGAAACGTTCTTATAAAATTATCTCACAGAATTATCTGCAAATTTAATCACTTATATCGACCAGTTTTCTGACCAGTGTTCTTCATAGGTCGAATGTTACAGAGTTCAAATAACATGGATATTTTATATTCTCGCAAAGAAATCTAATATTTAAAAAAATACCTTAACAATCTAAAAAAAAAGACTAACATGTATAATAGATATAGTAAAAAACAAAACGTTTGAAAATGATTAAAATTAAATTAGGCTTACTCTTATATAAATTCACTACACTTAAACAATACTACGTTTATACTTTATTCTACTTTTCTAATTACACTAGAAAAATAATGTATCTATTATAGCAGTTCGGGAATCGAGGGGTACATTGTAATCAAATATCAACAGAAGCTATAAAATAGATTTTAAATTTAGTCCGTTAAAATACACATAAAAATTATTTATACACTAGTGTAGAATATAAAAATAGTATTAGTTAGGGTTGATATAACCCCGAGACCCCCCTTGCCTGAGTACACTACTGATTGAAACTATAATTATGTTCGTGACCTGACAAAAAAAAATGTATACCACCATCTACATCAATATAACCTTGTTTTGTCAAATCCAATAGCAAGTGCATATTACAAATAAAGTTATTATTGTGAAAATGGCTCATTGGGGTTTATATAGCGTAAATTGAAAGTAAATAATTCACAGTTTTAATACTTGATATATATAAGCTCTCTATAAATATTACTGATTACGACTGCGTAAAGACGAACGCCATATTTATTCCTACTGCCAACTACGTGCCCTTGGAATTGTGTTTAATTCTGTAGGTTGATAATAACCACTTATAGTCAGCTGGGCTGTGTACTTGTTTACAATTGCCTTATTATTAAGTACTCGTATGTCTTTTCTATTATCTTGTTACGCATACAGTATCTTGTACTTGAAGAGCAGTGTTTTGTATTGAGGGGTTTATTACCGTTAACATTCATGCTCATCTTCGTTGATAGGGATTTGATGAAGCACAAGTTTCAAAGACTGAGAAAGAGACGTGAAGTTACAATATCCTGAGACTTTTGGCAAGAGACATCTTTGATGATGGTTATGGGATAAGGGATGACTGATTTATGTAGTAGTCGCTAGCTTTAGCATTACAAACAATCGCCATGTTTTAATTCTCTGTAGTTGTAGCCAATATCGTCGAACGAAAATAATGATTATTATTGGATAACATAATTTTTCAAAAACAGTTGCAATTCAAATAACATTTTTTGTAACAACTAAAATTATATTAGTCAATTAATTCAAACATACCTAGTCTGGCCATAAATACTGTTACAATTAAAAATAAACAAAATATTACATTTGAATTTGGAATCTGTCATTTTTATATGATTGTTCATAGAGTTTTCTCATTTTGGCGCCAATACATTGTACAATATTTTGCGATATTAAAATGGAGTGGGGTGCTAAAGAGAACCGAATCGCTGTGATTGCATTACATAAAGTAGGTATGGACCAAATGCAATTTTTAAAACTCTCCATACGCTTGGTATTAATAAAATGTTTGTGTATCGGAATATTAATAGGTACAATGAGATCTCCTCTGTTTGTGACAGAAAAAGATCTGGCCGTCCACGTAGTATTCGTACGAAGAAGGTGGTCAGAGCAGTAAGGGAAGAATTCGAAAAAATCCTATCCGAAAGCAAAAGATTTTATGTCGGAAGATGAAGATAGCACCTAGAACCATGTAGCGTATTTTAAAAGATGACTTAGGACTTGCAGCCTATAAGAGACGTACTGGTCATTTCTTAACTGATAATTTAAAAGAGAATAGGGTGGTAAAATCAAAACAACTACTGAAGCGGTACGCAAAGGAAGGTCACAGAAAAATTTTGTTTTCGGATGAGAACATTTTTACAATTGAGCAACATTGTAACAAACAAAATGACCGTATTTATGCTCAAAGCTCTAAGGAAGCTTCTCAATTAATCGACAGATTACAACGTGGGCACTATCCGACTTCAGTGATGGTTTGGTGGGGTATTAGCTATGAAGAAGTAACTGAGCCATACTTTTGTGAAAAAGGTATCAAAGGCCGGCAACGCACTTGCGACACCCCTGGTGTTGCTAGTGTCTAGGGACGACGGTGATTACTTACCATCAGGTGACCCACCTGTTCGTTTACCCCCTATCATATATATTTAAAAAAAACATCGGCACAAGTGTATCAAGATTCCATTCTGGAGAAGGTGGTGAAGTCCCTTAACAACACTATGTTCAATAACCAAGAATGATCCTTCCAGCAAGACTCGGCGCCGGGTCATAAAGCTCGGTCTACGCAGTCTTGGTTCGAAACGAACGTTCCGGACTTCATCAGAGCTGAAGACTGGCCGTCGTCTAGTCTCGATCTTAATCCGTTGGATTATTATTTATGGCCAGTTTTAGAGAGTATGGCTTGCTCTAAACACCATGATAATTTGGAGTCCCTATAATAAATCCGTACGATTGTCACTGAAGAATTTTCCCATGGAAAGAATGCGTGCTTCTATTGATAACTGGCGTCAACATTTAAAGGACTGTATTGCAGCCAATGGAGACCACATCGAATAAGGTGTTTATATTTTAAATTGTTTTATATTTAGGTATTAAACTAATACATTGTAAAAGTAATAAATGTTATTTGCAATAGACTTTTTTTCTTTGTTTCAGTATATATGGCAAGACTAGGTATACGTATAAATATATAAACATATATTATATAACATATATATAATTGAAATAAATAAGCTTTTTATGTTCGTTATATCAGGCGGTCCAATCCTAGCGTAATATTAAAAAAATAATTGAAATCGACTTTTTTTCATACCAACAATCAATAAAATTTGAATTCGAAGCCTTAATAAGTCTCTTTAGGTCATACTTCACAATCCTTACATCTATAATCGACAATATTTGTATAATACAGATAATGATAACTACATTTTAACTAGCGAACAAAAAAAAATGTATTCCTTATTTATAGTCTTAAAGGTAAAATGTAAAGGTAAAATAAAATAAAAGAACTAGCAAGGCCTACACAAAATCGTTCCATTAAAATACCGTGCTCCGGTAGACAAACCTTT
Source organism: Antheraea assamensis (assembly GCA_035772565.1). Classification (NCBI taxonomy): domain Eukaryota; kingdom Metazoa; phylum Arthropoda; class Insecta; order Lepidoptera; family Saturniidae; genus Antheraea; species Antheraea assamensis. The sequence goes on along the minus strand of JAQQSE010000135.1, from coordinate 94,368 downwards.
AAAAAGTTTTTCTCTACACAGGATGTTATGTTCAGAAATCTATATACACAAAAATTGATCTTCGTATATATACTTAATATTGATAAAATACGATACATTCTATCCGCTCACCGTTACAATTGAATCTCTGAAAGTTTTTTTCATGGAAATGATTGCCATACTACACGTTTTCCTATATGTACTATATACATCATTCGCCACTAAGTGGCCCTGAACTATACTATACTGTATGTATATATCGTTAAACCGATTCTCATAAAAATTGGTATGCATAGATACTTCAATAGAGCGAATATTTACACAATAACTTTTTGTTATAAATGTATAATTTATTACATAATTACTATAAATATTAATTGCTTTAAATAATAATAAATGCGTGCGGAATCGCGAGCATTAGTAGTGTCACGAAAAATTCAATTACTTGGATTGGTCGTATGTGTTATTGAATTAAAAAAAATAGAATTTTAAATAACAATTGTAAAATTTAAATCATAATTGTAAACATACTATATATAAGCTAATGTAATTCTTGATATTTCATGAGTAGTGCCATTTCAGGAATTGCATTGTCTTTTCTGTAAATTTAGTATGTTTTATACACTTAAAAAAATACAAACTCTAACTTGGTTAGTAGCAATTTATATAGAATAAACATTTTTTTCGTTTAGTCATGTTGTATGTGCATAAGAGAGGCATAAATATTTGTATATGTTATAAAGTATTTGTATTAAAATACAATTTACAATAACTCACCGTAAAGCTTCACTTTTTTATCCTTAGTTTGTACAACTATGATGACGTAGCCTTCGAGATCGACCGATTTACTTTTAACTGTGGTCATTTTGTCTAGAACGTTTATTTGCGTCGTCGGTGCGTTGAAAGTATTCATTTTTAATACTAATCCTATTTATTACTACGGTCGTAAACTACGAGAATGTTTTATTTGTGCGCTTAATAAACGTTATCCTTTCCGGCCAGCGTTTCCTCCAGCACCATTTCAATCCGAATTTGCGTTTAAACACGCAAAACATTTTGATTTATTACGTTTTTTTTTTTAATTTAATATTATTATCCCGGCGGAAATACTACATCGGCCATGATTACACACATGATTACAAAGTTAGATTAAATATTATTCAGAATCTATTTCTTTTATGTGAAATTAATTAAATTAATCACTATATATCAGCTACTTTACACATATTTTGTAAGGTACAATCTATGGTTTACGGTGTTAATTTTTTCCCTGTCATGTTATAGGTTACAGTGTTTTGTTGGTCACTTATTTGGCACTTTATTATTGCTTTGTCACAATACACATTATATATTTAAGTTTAACGCTATTAAATTAATATAGATAAGCTTTTTCGGTTTATTATTTTAAATAATAAAGCGTGTTTTTGAGAAGCGGTCCCACGTCCGCGGGCTGGGTGTTCGCCGCGAATAAGACTATCCCATTTTCGCGCGATCAATAATGCTCCCCTACCAGCATCCCTTCAGCCTCCCACAGACTAACATTCTAGTTCACTGACTAAATAACTTTTCTATTCCGATTAATTTTATGTTTCGTTTTTAGTAATCGTATATTGAAAAGCACAAAAACATGAATTATAATAGTTTGAGCGAATAAAAAAATAACAAAAAGCGACAGGTCCCACCGAGATTTGAACTCGGATCGCTGGATTCAAAGTCCAGAGTGCTAACCATTACACCATGGGACCGCATGAACTCCGTTTGCAAAATGTAATGTATAATACTGCACTCTGATATGTAGTATTAATTTTTAGTTTCTTATACATTTTTAATATTTAACTTGTATAATATTTCTTAAAAAGTTATTCTAATTGCTAGTATACTCAAGTCCATGGTTTAATACGTATAAATAAACTCAAAAGTATGATTTTATACAATTATGTAGCTGAGTGTTAATAGATGTCGTTGTTCGGTAAGCCAATATGTGAATCTAATAGAATCGCCATCTGTGAAAACGTAGCAAAACTAAAATTAAGGGGTGCTTACTTTAAAAACTATTTATGGTAAACAAAGACAAATGTTTTTGATTTGTTAATTTTATATTAAGATTCTTAAATAATTTACTATAATTTTTAAATAAAATACGTATAATATTACTACAAATAATACGTAATGTTACATAAATATATTATAAATGTAATGTGATGTGATGAAACATATGAATTATTAAGGTTTCCAATAGCTATTTAATGTAGCAAATATTAATTGACAATAATGTGAATTTAACTTTGTTTTTTAATTAAATATTATTGAAATTATAATTTTTAATGTATCATGTTGTCTATAATGTATATCACGTTTGAATAGAATTTTGAAATTAATCACTAGCAACACTAGATGTCAGTTTGTCACTGACTTCGCTACGGTATGGTTGTCATTTCGTCTGTCTATCAAATAACGTGATAGATGAATGGAAAATAATTAACTTTATCGCAGCGAAGACATCGAACGAATCCTATCGAAATATAACGCCGCGTGTGTTACGACGAACAAGTGATCGCGAACGGTGCACACTCTTCGACAACCGCCATGATCGATGTGAGAAACAAAGATGGCGGAATAATACGGTGATCATAACCAAATTGTTTTGCAGTACATAGCGTTATGTGCGGTGATCGGCGGCGGCTGCAGCAGTGTCGGAGCGCGTGAGAGAAGAGGAGAAGTGTGATGGGGGCGCGGCCAGGGTGATGCCGCCGGCCGCCCGTGAGGCCATGGCGGCCGATGAAGAACGTCCGCCGCTCGCTCTCTTCACCGCTGTATACGACTATGTCGCACAGGGAGAGGACGAGCTCTCGCTCCGCCGTGGGGAAATCGTCGAGGTCCTCTCTAAAGACGCGAATATATCGGGTGACGAAGGATGGTGGACCGGGAAGATAGGCGATCGCGTCGGCATCTTTCCGTCGGTATATGTGACGGAGGAGGACCCGCTGGCCGTCGAACCACCGCGAGTGTCGTTCTCCGAGCTGAAGCTGGAGGAAGTGATCGGTGTCGGTGGTTTTGGGAAAGTTTACCGTGGTTATTGGAACGACGAGGTCGTAGCGGTGAAGGCCGCGCGGCAGGATGCGAACGAGGACATCGATGTGATAAAAGAGAGTGTTCTGCAAGAGGCGCGACTGTTTTGGGTGCTGCAACACGAAAATATAGTGTCTCTAAAGGGTGTGTGTTTGGAAGAGCCAAACCTATGTTTAGTGATGGAGTACGCGCGCGGCGGTCCGCTCAACCGGGTCCTGAGCGGTAGGAAGATCCGGCCGGATATATTAGTCGACTGGGCGATACAGGTCGCGCAGGGTATGGCCTACCTGCACGTCGGAGCGCCCATGTCGCTCATACATCGGGATCTCAAAAGCTCTAATGGTGAGTCAAGTATTTATGACTACTTATTTATTTATTTATTTTACAAGGCACACATTACAGATAATAAGTATACATTTTCACAGTTATTATTAATAGTATTTTTTATCTGCTATATTATCTAAATTTATGTGCTAAATAAAATACACTCATAGGAACATACTAAGTGAAATTATGATATTAATAAAAAATATTAAATTAATAATACTATTTGCTTACATATTGAGTAATCATGGCTGAAATATCAGCATGAGGCTGATATTCATACGTCATAGTGTTTTTAAGTTATACTTCAATGAATAATATTGTAATAGATTGTTATATAAGTTCAAGCTAGACATTGATAATCTTTTAAGTTTTCATAGTAAATATTTCATATAATTTCTTAAGTATTTTGTGAACTTCTCCTTTATTTTGATCAGTTTCTATTAAATACACAAAATCACGCTTTAAATAATGAACAGAAAGAATAACGATTTAATAATTTTATCAGGGTGTATTTTAAACCCTCTACAGAGTTATTTGTAACATTGGTTTATTTTTGTAAGTCGGATTCTCTTACAAATGGTAAGAATCTAAAGAAATATAGAACCCAGGAATATTGTTTTGTAATATTTGTACTATATAGGTATATTTTATGTACTCTGATTTTTATTGCTTGCCCACAATATCACCCGACTTCATATGACAGTGTAGTCCAATATGATAAAACATGTCACAGTGATTACAATTTTTAGTTGCTTTTTTTGCAATAGACTTGCAGGTTCACATGACTGTGATGGCTGTCAATCAATCACAGATCTTTCGTTGACTACCATTATTGTGGAAATATAATGAGCTTAAGTATATTGCAGGCATTAATCCCACATCAATAAATAAATAAAACAACTATATGTTTATTCTACTGCTTATAATTTGCAATAAACGTTTTTAGAATTGTCACATGTTTTATTTAAAAAGGAAAACATCAGCTTTACTTGATAGAAGTAAATTATGGTTACAATTCCATTGTTTTTATTATTTTAAAGACTTACACAGGGTGAATAACCCAAGTCCAATGTTATCTTGTACATGAAACATCCTTGAGTCTAAATGATCCAGCAAGGCCATACTACATACTTTAAAATGTTATCATACTAAACATAGGAAATTCCAATGAATGATAACAGACTTGATAACAACACTGCTTAAATTTCTTTACCTCAATCCGTTTTAAGTTATTTCTAGTTTACTTGACAGTTTATTTTAGTTTTGATTCCTATGGTTTTATTTATTACAAAATTCGAAATTTTATGGACACAATTTAAAAAAAATTGCTTCATGTTTCTAGATGAGTGCTTCCATTAGATTACTGTTTTTAGCAAGAATAATTTTGTTCCGCTAGTAATTTTATATGTATATATATATTTAAAAAAAAGTGTGGTGTGTATTTATGTACACACGTTAGAAGTTATACTTCTTTGGCGTAAGAAGTTAAAAATCTTTGCAAAAATTTTATCCTGCGCCATATTCTATGTTTGTACAAAAAAGACACTAACAATAGAAAAAAGGTATTTAAAAAGATCTGTATTCCTTCTTATAAAGTTAATATAGAGAAGTAGTGTAGATAGAAATAATTCCTGTATAATATGTCCTGTGCCAAATGCAAAAAGGGTGATCACTGCATTTAGTATTTTATGTCAAACATCAAAAAACTTTTTGTTGACATTGGACCTTATTTCTTATAACATGTCTACAAAATGTTTGACAATGAATACATACATACTTTTTTTGGATAAAATGTTTATTATAGCTAATATAGCTATAATTAAAATTTTGTGAGGGTGTGCGCACGCATTGTAAAAAATTACTCTCATCATTTTTCCCTACCACACCAAAAGAAGTATAACTATGTTACAGGAACTTTACAAATATGCAAACTTACAGACACAAAGTACACCTAGGCTCAAAACAATCTGTGTTCTGGCAGGGGTGACCCATCTGTGCTTATTTTTAATATTACTGTGTTTGCTTGAGGGTCTACATGAAGGGAAAAATAGCTTTATAAATATAGCTATATAAACTTAGCTATATAATTTATATAGCTATAAAAATATAGCTTATAAAAAAAAACTAATAGTAATGTGAACATTCCGTTTAAAAGATTGGTATCAAAATTGAAACTCTAGGTTATTAAGGGTTAGGTGACATAAGTTTTTATTATGAAATTGTCATTGATTTAAATGTGGTTGGGTGAAGTAGTAGAATTAAATATTTTATCAGGATATATAACTACGAGTTACTACTGACATATATAAATTGTGCAGCTTGAATTTGTTTACATATACATTTGGTAATTTTATGACAATACTGTCACACAACCTCTAATTTTGTCAGATATTTATTGAGATAAACAAATAGGTTAAAAAAAAATTAATTTTATACACTCACTAATGATAAATATATACATATTTTACATAGATTATGGCTTCTGTTTGTTATCTCTATGTGTATTGTATTAAAATGTTACAATGCAAAATACAAAAGTTCATACGTAATATTAAAGGCCCTCATAAAAAATGTATTGTTGTTCTCTTGAACCCACACGCCTACAATCCATCAAATCGCCCACATGTAGAGTTCAATGCAAACTTGACAAGTAATTTTTGATAAGTACTTATTTTTCTGTCTATTTGTATGTAATTATCCTGTGTTTAATTAAGAAGGTAAATTATATTTTATAGAGGCAAAAAAGGTTTACCAAAGTAATTTTCAATTATAATTTATTATGTAATTATTGTATTATCACTTAGGTCAATATAAAAATAAAAAAATCACTGTCTGCTTTAAAAACTTACGCATTTAAAAAGTGTTAATGCGATTTAATTAGATTAGCACAAAGTACTATATGAACTGAGTTCTATCAACAGTCAATGGTAAGTGGTCATCCATGAATAACTTCACACGTTAAAGTAAGGAGGGAAGGCAGTGGAGGTCTACAAAGTGTGACAAGTTGGGGGAGGATGGATCATAAAGTTTTCTCTTGTAAAAGCAATCAATCTCTAAATTTCAACTGTAGTGAACAATTAAAACCTGAAATGTTTGTTTTATTTTTGTTTTTATTTAATAATTATGTTCAATATTTTTGAATGTAATAATTTCAAATTGCAATATATTTAATAAAGGGCGGTCACATAAATATGTGACCAGTGACAAGGATTAAGATAATAGTCGTTAACTTTAGTATATATATTGCAAATTCATAAACTCTAATAGTGAAGCATCTTTTTCTTTTATTTAGATAACTGTTCATTGCTTCTGTCAAGTCTAATCTTAATTCGTGTTCTTTCAGCTTCCAAATGTTCAGTGTCTCATTGACTGTTCATTCAGATTAGGAAAGAATTCAGCAAACAGCATGAGGCCTCAAAAAAACATGAAATTCCCATGATATAATTAATTAAAATCCTGTAACTGCTTTATTGATATCATATTCCGTAATAAATATATTTTTCCAATTATTATAATATAAATTACCGATGATTACATATGAATTAAAATATTACTTAAATAAGTAATCTCATATCGATTACGCAGTTATTAAATATTAAGCAATTCTTATCAAATATGCCTATTCATTTCTCTCTTGTCCACATAGAAGTAGGTCATGAGTTAATACTTTCTAAGGTGTTCAAATCTCCGATCCGTTTATTTACAATACATGTATTTAAATATAATTTCTTTATTTTTGTATTGATTAAGCAATTGCACCTTTTCGACGGACGCTTTATTCTATAATACTACTATTATTTCAACTACTCCTTTTATTTTGTCAGTATGTTGAGTCTTTAAACGTGTAGTAAATTTGTACACGTAGGCGGATAACTGTGGTAGGTAATTATAGATTTTCTACGTGTCCTTTAGGCTGTTAGTATGTAATACAATATTACGTCTTACATCTAGGGTTGCCAAGTATGAACATGCTCGGATTTGTTCCGTTTTTAGAGATATCGAGTGATGCGTTCCATGAAATAAGTATACGAGATAAATATTGGTTTTTACCACACAATAATAACGAGGAGTTGCTTCATCGTAGGCTAAATATGTCCTAGTTTCAACGTAATTGCTACAGGATTGTCCTGGCAGGCATTAATGTTGCGGCCACATTTTTTTAGACCTTTATTTAGGACGTTCAACCATGTTATTAAAAGATAATGAATACTTACCTATTTTTTTAAACGTTCTACGGCTTCTATAAAGTACAAGTTTCCTATTTGAGTAGGATGTCAGAGTAATATCTTCCTCTGTAATTTTTATATATACTTTCTTAGGCGTGTAATTCTACTTAATGTTGTTTAAGCAAATACATATTGCAATAAAACTTTCGCGTGGAATTTTGAAGAAATATATATTAACATCCAAACCCATTGATGTGCACTGTGTATAGTAGTAGTGGGTAAGGTAGTAAAGCCTTCTAATGATATTACTTTATTAAATTGAAGCAGTGTCACTAACCCTTTTAAACTTTACGATAAAATAAATATTTTAAATCTATAAGCGAACAGAGATTACATATATAATAGTAAAACATTATGTACGTGTTATATACTCTGAACGTTAAATTATATTGTTTATGTCTGTCTAAAGCCGGTTACACACGTAATTGCATATTACAGAAATTTGTACAAGTGAACGTATGTCGATTTAATTGGTGTAAATTTAAATTTTCGCTAAACATTTATACATTAAAATTTATTAGTTTGTAGTTACGTGTGTAGCCAGTATAATATGCCTAAGTTACCATCTTTCTTGGCTTTCGATAGCATTAAAATGTATTGTCTGCTTGCTTAAGTCGACTTTAATCTTAACTCGAGCTTCTTTAGCTTCCTACTGTTTAAATATCAATTATATTGGTTGTCTTCGTATGAATTGGCAAAGAATTTAAATGATACAGGCATCATTGTGGTAAATTCTACAGGAGCCATAAACAAAATGAAAAGAAGAAATATTATAAAATAGTGCGTTATTTGACAGGTTTATATTTTTGATTGTTGGGTACATATTGTTTTATAGAAATCTTTGATTTAACGAGAAATATATACATTACATGTATAAAATATTAGACTCATATATGCAAATTTATAAAAAAAATAGTTACTGTTTTTTAGTTACATCCCCGCCTTTTTGTTTAATAGACTGTAATGGCCACCAATAATTGCAATTTCCTGCATATACGAGATTGTGTGATTTACCCGCATTTTTTCATATAATTATGTAGATACTAGATGTAAAAATGACCTTTCAGTTAACCTTTAATTTAAATCTTAAATTCGCTGTTATAGAATTAATTGTCTCTGAAATTATTGGCCGTAGTTATACAGCAATCTAGAAATATCCGGTTTAGATCACTTTTGTGCTAACGACCTCATATATCTCTATAGAATTAGACGTCTTACAGCTTTGTAAGTTGGAATTGCTATTTTCAATTTGGCACGAACTACGCGAAATTCAGTATCCCCCTATATTTGAGACTCCCTGTCTCGAAGCGTTCCTTTTGCAGTGCCTCACCCTTTTCATCGCTCAATACGTTGAAAGCATTCTGTCAGTGATATATTACCTACATATTTGAAAGTGTTAATATGTAACATTTATTTTGGATTCAATATTATTATACAACTGTGTTCAGTAGAAATAATCACATGGCTCTATATTCTTAACATTCCGTTGTTTTTTTCGATAGCGCTGTGTCATACATTTTTCTCTGATAAAAAAAAAAAACATTTACATCCGAAATTGTTACATCTATACATTTTTTTTTGTTTTTCTGGTTTTAGACCACCTCTGTGCCATATTTAATTGCGTTTGATTTAGAGGTTTAGTAGTGCTAAAGTTTATATTTAATTGACGTGATTATTCTCGTATTTATGACCGTTAATGGCTGCTGCACCCGCTCGCATGAATTATAAAATTCTTTCTAAGGTCTTTTTTCAATAAAGTATTTTAAATATTATATAGTTAATTTTATGTCTGAATATTTATTGTCGGATCTTTTTATATACTATTTATTATCTAAACAATGGGAACGCAATCGAAGTCTGGAAATACTAATACCTTTTAATTAGATTAAGATGAATGTCTTTCGTGTCGCGTGCTAACATTTTTATTAAACTTTGCCACGTAAAGCAATCGCTTTTATTTAAGTATAAAAGTTACTGCCGATATATCTTAGTAATTTCTATGCACATCACTTAATCCATAATTATCCAATATAACATAATCATGCACTAAAATCTGGCCTAAGAATGCACATATAATTAAGAAAAGGCACAGTGTAGTTATTGAGTTATAAGTGTACTGACGGACAGAGGGACATTGCTTTTCTAATAGTCCGGTGGTTAACTGTAGAGGCCTTGCCAGGTCAACAGTGTAGTCAGTTTGAAAAAAAAAATGCTTTTTATATGTAAGGTAAATATGGTTTTTACCCTTTCTTTTATTTACTGTTCCAAATTAACAGTATTGTACTTATGGAACACAAATAATTTTTATTTTTTTATAAATCGAAACGTAATATTTAACGGCTCTCTGACTACAAGATACGAAAGGTACTGATTTTGATCAAATTAAATTGAATACACGTTTCCTTTCACGGAATATTTGAGTGTCATGACTTTTCGTTTTTTTTGACGCATTATGCAAATAAGGCTTAGCACATAGTGATGAACGATGGTCCAAAAAATATCTTATATTTTTTTAATATGTTGGACTTATTGTATATCTATAAATCGACCAGATCTTTAATGACGATGTGGCCTACGATGGTAGTAGTCTAAACCTAGGGTAGATGTGGCTCTTAAGTGCAGGTAAGTGGATTATGTCTATAGGTGTTTCACGACAGATATTCAATATCATTAGTCCGGTGAAGCTGCGAAGGCCCATCAGAGGAAGACCGTATACCATTATTTTAATACGCCGTTTTACTTCACTGCACGATTCAAAGTTACGTTGATTGACGCGGGTTTCAAATATACTATCACTGAGCCATAGACGCTTCGTCATTCATTTACACACTTATTCATTTTAAAAGCAATATTTTACACGACTTTTGGTTAGTGTTGACGAATTTCAGTAATTCTGTTCTCATTTCTTTTCAATAAAAACTTCTAATATTCGTTTATTTTTATTAACTGTTCGTGTAATCCAAGATTAAAGTCGGTAAAATATAAAATCGCTGTTTTGTCATTTCTAGGAACTCTCCTGAATAATAATTTCATTACATTCGAAGTTACTTGCGTTAAGTGTAAATTGCGTACCGTTATATTACTATACAATTAATATCAAATTTTATTATACTCGCTCATACCCGAATATATATTTTTATACACTTTTTATCGATGTTTGTAATTATTATTTTAATAAATTTCAGCAAAACTGTTCTCAATAACATGTCATCAATATTATTGCTAACAGGATAATGTTTTTATGTAAGGCAATAAAAGTAAAAGTTACAATAATATTTAAATACAAATAACAGATAAAGATAATTAACAATTGAAAAGAAGGCAATTAGTTTCTATTAAAAATGTGCCAACTCTTACAATACTTACATGCACAACTAACGCATAGAATTCTACAAAGAACTTCACGGTATATATAATCTTACTAGTATGAGTATAATTTACACTCAATTTAAGATTTAATTTTGTTATTACATTACATTTAAGATTATTTTTCTTAATATTTTTTGTATATTTATTTATTCTGGAAATTGTCATGCTAGTTATTGTGTACAGGCTACTCTACATATTTCTGCCGTGCCTGGGGTTTGCAGTAAAATTGTTGAGTTTAGAATCGGTGTAACGACAACATTAAGACGGAGCGCCGGCGAACGCACTAATTTTAATCAAATCCTATAATCATCACCTTACCCTTATCCCACCTAAGTAGGGTCGGCACAACATGTTTTCCTTTTCCTCTCTCTCCTGTCAAAAGTCATCTCGGTATTCACACCTTTTATACACATAACATTTTGCACACAATCCATCCACACCTCTTTCGGTTTTCCTCTACCTCTATATCCGTCCACTTTCAAACTCAAAACTTTTCTTGTTACATGACTTTCATCTCTTCTCATAATATGCCCGTACCATGCTAACCTATTACTCCTCAACTTCTCTGTCACGTCACTGGTGCTATTTTCAAACTTCCTCTGATATACTCATTCTTAATCTTATCCATTCTTGTTACACCACACATCCATCTTAACATTCGCATTTCTGCCACATGTAATCTTTTCTCATCCGTCTCTTTCGTAGCCGAGTACTCGGATTCATATAACAGGACTGGTCTGATTATAGACTTATACACCTTCCCCTTAAGTTTCAACAAGTTTAACCAAATCCTATATATTATTCTTAAATTAATATATATATCACTTTGAAGTGTACCGGTGTTTTAATTATAATCAATCAAGTCAAATAGATGAGTACGTGCTGTTTATTTGATACATTTTGCTTTATAAATGTAATCTTTTGACTCGGAATAAACCGTTTAATATATGTTGTATGCAAAACAGGAAAATCAATCATTTAATTAAAATTAATATAATATTATTTTAATTCTCGTTGAGATATATTCCGTACCAGAAATAAATAAATATATATGTATTTCATAATAATGGTCGTATGGAAATAATGAGACCCGAGGAGTGTCGATGTGAGATGTTCCTGTTTCATTTCTTATAGTGTGTGTTTGATATCTTATAATTGAAATATACTTGGTGATGCTGTCGGCTGGCGGTGAAAGAAGACATTGGGATGAAACTGATTTGCGTCAGAAACGCTCTCAATATAAACACTTGGAGATTATTACTAGTGGTATTTTTGTTTTTTTTTTTTCAAATCTTTAGTACGTCATAAGTTAGCTTCATGTCTCCATTGTGATTTTTTCCTTGTTCATTAATAAGATAATCCCGGGCTGATCTGATTATAAGTTTGCTTTGTTTGACAGACCTCTTGGACTAGTGGTAGTAAGTTTCAATATGGAGTCAAGGGGTCGCGGGTTCGATCCGTGCACATGACTGGCTTTTGCGATGAGCATAATTGTCAGTTTTTGTTAGGGCTTAATCTTTATTCATTTTAGTGTGGGAAAATGTGTGCTCAGTAATTTGTCATCCGTTTTAGGTAAATAATTAAACTTATCCTAACTAAAACATTATAAAATCGAATGTCAGTTTTTTTGTTTGTTGTGCTTTTACACCTTCAATATTCAACCGATCAATGACAAGGTTTATGTATACATTGTCAGGGGTACAGAAAAGGATATCGGTACTTTTATCCAGAAAAAGTAATGTTTCCGAGGGACAGGACAGATCTGAATAAACGCGAGCGTAGTCGCAGGCAAAATCTAAAGAGTAATAAATCTATACATTCTAATATTCATTATTGGGGTCGATAAATTGTATAGTGCATTTCTCTTCTTCGGTCGCTTGTTCGGTCTTGTTCGGTCGCTACTGAAAAAATTGAGCACAAATTAGACGTCTATTGTTTAAGCATCTTTTAAACGCGCGAGAAGAAACAAAACTGTTTTGTTATCAATCTGCAAGTATTACACCTGATATATGGTTTGCACGATTCTGTCTTATAGGTCCTCATCGTGTCCTGCCATTATACCATAGATATATGATTTTGATTAACAATCTGTTGGTTGTTTCTATTATGCTATGGCTTATTTATTACATCGGTTTATTCAAAAATGGTAACATGCATCGCGTTATTGTATCACCCCCGATAGATTCTCAACTTCAGAACGATTCGTTTCTATTATCTATTATCGTTTGATAAAAACAAATATGTAGCTAGAAATGTGAAGGTGGGAACAGAGTTTATTTAGCGTATCAATTGAACTTTGTATGCATTAAAAATCAGTATGCGTGCGGTACAGAAACAAAGCGGAAATTCGAGACACGGTCTGCGTTGCGCACGCGCCGCCGTTGACACACTCATCAAACATTTTATTGTTGTAACACCTGAACGGTGAGAAGAGGAACGAATGAGAATAAATGATTATCATCGTATAGAGCTGCATTAGTTTATCGTTTCTATAAATAATAAGTATTTCTGCAAACAGTCTTCTTTTAGCTCCTCCTCCGCTTGTACAAATAAAAAGAGCGATTACATAGGTAAATCGTTTTCATGCAAATAACTCCTCGGTTTAATGTGTAACATTTATGCGAATTATACAGTTTAACAGCCACTTGAATACATAATATGAATATTAGCAGCCTACAATATCGTAATTTTATATAATGCGTTATTTTCTTATAATAGTTATCACATCTATTTTCTAGGTGGTACAGCTACGCTGAAGCTATTACTGGTTTCAGAATGAATGGGTCGGCTCGCCCGTGGTAGTACCACCCTCTCGCAGAAAGCCGACGTGAAGTAACAGTGTTTGCACTGTTGCGTTTCGTTCGGCCGGTGAGAGCGCCGGAGGCCCACGTATATTAAAAGGCCGGCAACGCACTTGGGACTCCCCTGGTGTTGCTAGTGTGTATGGACGGCGATGATCACTTACCATCAGGTGACCCACCTGTTCGTTTGCCCCCTATAATATATAAAAAAAAAATCTCAATTTATTTTTCATTTCATGTGATAAATAACAGTGATGTATAAAGTATTCCACGCCTAGTGTTTACGTCGTTTTTGATACGGGGATGATAAAATACTTTAACGACATTCCAAATATTAAGATGATCTGTTGTACTTAGTAGTTACGTGACCATGTATTGTATTTAATGTGTTACGTTCGAGTGAAATGTATGGTCTTCGTGTTTGAAACATAAGTAATTTTAGATTTTCACCCGTGGAGCAACAAGCACCCTCCTCGTTACCTACGCGCGCGCCCGACCGAGCGTAGATAATTATTTCAAAAGATTTAAATGGTGGTTAAACGATTATTTAACCCGTGGGAGGACCTGCGTCATATATCTAATGGTGGAATAATTTGCGTTAAGCCGATTTTAGACTGGTTATTTTAACGTTTCTGTTGCTACTCGAATGAGCATGCTTTATAATGTTTTTAGAAGTAATTGATCTTTATCGAGTTATTTATTTATTATTATGTAATAATTGCTATTTATTTCGGTTGTTTTAAAATTATTTGACATGTTTTTCAGGTTTTTCGGTTTATTTTTAATACAAATAAAATGTTCAGTAAAAGTAAAGTTTTAGTATAATTATTTAAATGATAGATTTAGTACAAGTGGAATACAATAATTTTGCAAAATTGATAGCCTAAAAAATTATCAATGTTACTTTTAGGTATCACAAAATATTGTGTAATAACCGCGCGTGTGGAGCCACGAACATATATAGTGTATTCTAAATCATTTAACCGCCGCCTAGATTTTATAATTGTATACGTATTATAATGCTATGGTGTATAAAAGGTGTGAATACTGAGAGATGACTTTTGACAGGGGAGAGTGGAAAATGAAAACGTGTTGTGCCGACCCTACTAAGGTGGGATAAGGGTAAGAAGATGATGCTGATACATATTATAATGCTATATATGAAAGATAGCAATATCACTACATAGTATAAAACAAAGTCGTTTTCTCTGTCCCTATATCCCTATGTATGCTTAAATCTTTGAAACTACGCAACGGATTTTGATGCGGTCATCTTTAATAGATAGATTGATTGAAGAGGAAAATTTATATCTATAATAACATAAATTAAATAGTGGAGAAATACTGTTATTTTTGAGGTTACTTCAAATTTAACGCGTGCGGGCCACGGGCAGTAATGAATAAATCAAAACTACTGGATCGATTTTCATCATTTTTTCAGTGAATGACATAGGCTATATATTTTATACCCGTGCGAAGCCTGAGCGGGTCGCTAGTTGATTTATAAATTGAAAATATAGCTATAGTCTACGCTAAAAATTATGTGTAAAAATGTTGTTGTTCCGAAATATATTTTTGATTTAACTATTTATCACATAATTTTAATTAAATATGTTGATGTATCGTATCTAATTATGATTATATATATAAATACGCGGCGCTGTGACTAAATGGTGAGACGATTGGAATAGCGTTCCGACGTTCGCAAGTTCGAGCCCCTGTGTGTACCAATGAGTTTCTTACAGAGCGCTGGCATTTATTAATATGAATTTAATTAGTAACGACATCACCAGCTCACGGCGAAGAAAAATATCGCAAGGAAATTAAGGGCCTTGAGAAGTGTACATATAAATGCCAAGATAGATCTGGGTAAATACAGAGCTACTGATTTCTAGACGTTAAAAATACATTATTTGATTTCAATTAAGCCTCTTCCTTTACTCATTAATAATACTTCCATATTAATATTGATTACATAAACTTGTTCACGGTGCGATTGCAGAAGCACCACTACAATATCTATTTCTGCTATAAATTGGCTCAGAAGGAGCTATAGGCAATAGGGGGCATTTTACCTCGCCTCAGGAGTAACAGTCTATACTAACCCCAGAGCTGCGGTTTTTTTTAATTTCTATTATAGATTATCATAGGTTATATTGACAACGTCACAAAATGGGATTCGCATGCTTATTCGCTACTTGAGAGCATAAAAAAACTGTACTCGTCCACGCGTTCCATCGAGAATACGCGGAAATACATTTTAAAAGTTTTTAAACTGTAGACAGTCCTTATCAGTTATAGTCTGTGTTTTACAAAGCGGAGTTACGGAAGAGCAGTAAACTGCTTCGTTATGTTATTGTTTGTGGATTCCTCGTGGTATGATAATACTCCACTTTGTTATTAGTTACCTGAGTATATATTTCTCTTATCGAACTTGGCGTCCTTGAATTATAATAAGTATTGTTATGTGGGTTGTACATATTGTATATTGTCTTTTCATTTGTAGGTCGAACCTCCTTACATGTATTAGGTTTGGTAATCTATATGTTTTGCAGAAAAACAATGCGATATTATTGTAGTTTGAAAATTATGGCACATATCGACGTAATTTTCATTTATTGCTTCTTTGTTTAATAATATATATAAACTTTGTTTTTTATTATAATGTCGTAATAATATATTTTTTTATCTGAACGACGCGACAATCCTCTACGAACTTGATACTTCGTCGGAGTCTTAATTATGTTGTCGATTCAGTAGTACTTACTCTATAGATTCAATCTTATTTTGGTGTCACTCAAATTAGACTGAAACATGGTTGAACGGTTCTTACAAATAAAAGTCATAAATTACGTAGAAAAATAAATCATAAATCCCAGGACACGCAACGGCTACTTTTAATAGAAACGCGGACCGTCAGAAGAAAAACTACCGAGTGAAATAGTGCTGATAACGCGCCATAAAATGAAACTAAGGGTCCATCGTAAAACCGCGTTTGATTGTTATCCGAAACGTAAAACAAACGGACCGGTCGCTACGTAGCCCTTTAACAATGCTATCGCGGAGATTTATGACTGGTGAAAGTTGCCCTAGATGTCTCTGTGACTAGGTATTTAGAAATTCATTGGAAGTTAAAATTCTGTAGTAATCTTTAAAGTACGTGAATTGTGTCTAAATGTTCATTAACATTTTTAATATATTCTTGACATTAATCTAACAATGTCATCTTCTAAAACGACGCCCTAATTGGATTGCACGTGATTTTCAACCCTCTAGTCTCCCATTATAATCTACGAGTACAAAAAAAAATATTTACTAATAAGATAAAATATATTTTTTTGTATAAAGATAATATTTTATTTACATATATAAATATAATAAATTAACCTGTTGTTGTTTTTAAGAAATGATGGTTTGGTGGCTAACGTGTTCGCACACCGCGTCGTTCGACGTAGTTTCGAATCCTTGTGAATGAGCCGGAGCTTAAGCTTAGGCCATAATCAGTAATTTATTAGGGATTAATTAATAGTTATTACAACTATTACAATAATAAAAGTCAGCATAGAATTAATCAATATCTAAAAACCGTGGTTGACATGCAACAAAACTAGTTTCAGGAAAACGAAGCCGTAGCTAATTTCTGTTTTATTATGTCGCCTGTCTGTGAACTACAAATATCGGATAATATGACAAAATATCGAATCAAAGCTCCTTAACCCTGCTCATGTTATACCGCGTCCTATAATCTACATAATTGAAACCAAATTGTGCCGGACACGAAAATTACAGCCCAGTAATCGATGTTAGTGGAATAGGAATACGAAAAACAGATTCTAACTAGTTTGTTGTGGGTAATTGTATTCAATTTATTCTATAGTATCTTTTGCTGACAACTGTCCATGTCGACTTACGTTAATTACTGTAAGTGTAGTTTAATATGATAAGCGATACTTATTTTGGTTTTTTGCGCTCGAAGTTAGTGTACGGAACTGACTATGTTTGCTTATTTATTACGCTTTCACAGCTTAATTACTCAACCGATTATCATGAAATTTCGTACACATGTAGTCAGGGATGCAGAAAAGGACTTAGGCGTGTATCATCACAGTACAGGTAGTGCAGGCGCGTATTTTTGAAATGTACTTAGACGCCACTAGTGTCACTTAGTAATTAAGCTGTGAAAGCGTCATAAATAAACAAACAGAGTCACTTCCGTATTTATAATATTAAGTAAGGATATCACGATTTTTTTTATTATGTCTTTCATTTTCCATATACTTTTTTACTCCTTCTATCATCGACCAAACTCGTAACTGACGAACATAATCGATATAAAGGTACTTCTAAATTAATAAAACTGTGTTATAAAATATACCCGACTCTGTTACGGTCTTTGGCCATAATAAATGGCAAACGGTCGAGTTTTATTCACTAATAAGTGACAATTTAGTGCGTCGTTGTAAAAAATTATACTATTATCGAGTCAAGTGGGTTTCTTTATTATACTAGAATACGCTGTATATGGTTTAAATACAGTTTGAGATCTGATTTATGATTTTGATAACTGTTTTCTACAACTATTTGGAAGGTTCTAGGATTTTATCTTATTTTTTAAAATTGGCTTACGATATTGTAATTATTTATTTACACTGACTTTCGTTAGTAACGTTATCAATAGAAATTAAATGTTACAGCGTTATTAATTTGTGACCTTGATAAAATAAATATTCTAAAAAATTAAAATAGT
Source organism: Antheraea assamensis (assembly GCA_035772565.1). Taxonomy (NCBI): domain Eukaryota; kingdom Metazoa; phylum Arthropoda; class Insecta; order Lepidoptera; family Saturniidae; genus Antheraea; species Antheraea assamensis. Next base: position 75,850 of record JAQQSE010000135.1, on the reverse strand, counting down.
TGTAATAGGGTCCAATTTTGATTTCATTGTATACTAATTTTATTGTTTTTTTTTTTTATTTATGATACGTTAGTCACTGGCGACTATAGCGCATTGTATCCTATATGTATAAATAAAATTGTTTGTCCCGAAACGGTTGTATTGATTTTGACAAGAATTAATTCTAGATAACACACTTTTGTCTACCAACTTTCATTCTAATCTGTTAAATAGTTCTAGAGTTAATTAATGTCATCACTACATAGTATAAAACAAAGTCGTTTTCTCTGTCCCTATATCTCTATGTATGCTTAAATCTTTAAAACTACGCAATGATTTTGATGCGCGGTTTTTTTTTAATAGATAGAGTGATTGAAGAGGAAGATTTATATGTATAGTAACATAAATTAAATAGTGGAGAAATACTGTTATTTTTGAGGGTAGGTAGGTGGTAGAGCTACGCTGAAGCTATGACTGGTTTCAGCATGAATGGGTCGGCTCGCCCGGGGTAGTACCACCCTCTCACAGAAAACCGACGTGAAGTAACAGTGCTTGCACTGTTGCGTTTCGTTCGGTCAGTGAGAGCGCCGGAGGCCCACATACATTAAAAGGCCGGCAACGCACTTGCGACTCCCCTGGTGTTGCAAGTGTCTATGGACGGTGGTGATTACTTACCATCAGGTGACCCACCTGTTCGTTTGCCCCCTATAACATAAAAAAAAAAAAAAAAAAATTGTTTAACGCTTGCGGACCACGGCCAGTAATGAATAAAATAAAACTACTGGATCGATTTTAATCATTTTTACAGTGAATAACATAGGCTTTATATTTTATATCCATGCGAAGCCGGAGCGGGCCGCTAGTAACATATACAATTCACTTGTATACATGTTAATATAAAGTATAAATTAAGCTGAATACATGTTGTACCAAAACGTTGTCCTATAAAATATGATTTAATGAGCCGCCGCTATCTCCTTGGATACCTAATTAGGACACTGTCGTGAACTAAAATTAGTTTACGTTGTAAATTGTAACAGCTTTCTAGAACGACTGCACGTGGCTCGACTAACAGATTCAGATTGGCTTGATTAGAACAGGCTTTTAGGTTGTTATTTAAAATTACACCCGAAAATAAAGGGTGTGTAATAGTTACTGCTTTCGAAGCCGGTATAGGCTTTCTATGGAAAAATTATAATATAAAAATAGTGAAACTGTAATTATTAAAAATAATATATTTGGCTTCGTTTCAAGAGTGTCATGTAAATAATATACTATACTAATAATATAAAACTTAAAATATTGTTATTTTGTTTGTTGAATTGAATCTGTGAATATACTATGGCATTTTAATTTTAAATCATTTTCTAGTCTACGTCTTAAGGAAAATTATAATAGGTCGTAGGGCGAGAAAAATTAAACTCTAGTTAAACCGCAGAGCACAGACAATATTATATGAACATAGATTATATACAGTTAAGAAATTGTGCACCAGATTATGGTTTCACATTATCAATAACATCAGGAGTCAAAGCATTTGACAAAAACATATAAATCTGAGATTTATTCTGTCATTAAACACTATTATAATTCTATTTACTTACGTTACGTCGAAAGGGATATGGTATTATCAAAGATATTAAAATATGCAACAGAGCTGTCAATATAATTTTCAAATATATAAAAAAAAATGCATCTTCGACAGAAAGTCTAGAATGCTCGATACAAATCTGTTCACTGTATTGTTATCACTTACCGTGTGATATCTATACTGAGGTTAAATTGTGTTGTCGATTTTATCTTAGAAATATAAGATGATTTTTAACTAATTGAATTAGTAGATTTTGGTGATCGTACACATATATCCTTGCGCTGTTGCACATGAAAGTTGTGCAGCAATGATAAATCCATAGATTACCACCTGTCTTATCATGTGTGTGTAAATGATATCACCATTGACCACATCGTCATTTTAACATTAGTCGAGGTTGTGGTCCAACGTTAAAATCTACAAAGTATGTAAAGAATAAACGCCTCCTGCGACACTTATTAAGTGGCGAGCACAGCACCTCAGTACAGTCGCTATGCATAAGTGGCGAGCACAGCACCTCAGTACAGTCGCTATGCATAAGTGACAAACAATAAAGCATTCCGTATTTACACGTGTAAATGGTTATAATGGTTATAACGCTGTATATATTACTAATCAATTATGCTACAAATGTGTTACAGCAACCGATGTAAGTTATTCTGTTGTTTTTTGTCGTGTTCCAATTTGTAATATTGTCAAGACAATGTAAAAAAAAAAACCTATTGCTTGCTACCTAATACTTGTTCGATTGCGTGTTGCAATACACCGGTTGGTCATTAGCACTGTAAATAATAATAACGATCAACGGGTAAACAACAGCAAAATAATGTAGTCTTTAAAAACTTATTACCCTTTGCGTAGTAATTATAATGCATGCATTACTAGTTATTATTAGCCTACGTTTTAGATAGAGATTAAGATTACTGATGTAAATTACCATCGTTTACGTCATCGTAGCGAACAGAAATCAATATACGAGACATAATGACCTTACGGCCATATAATAGTGTATTCCTAATAGCTTTAAAACTTAAATATATAACAACTCATACCCGAGTCCAATGGCATTGAAATCAACATTTGGTTTGGGATGATTGAGCACGAACTGATCGTCTGAGTAGCTTCAACGTGATCCATATAATTGTACTGCTTGATTAAACAAAAAGAGATTCGGCCCACTGCTGGACTAAATGTCTCTTGCCGATGGGACGTACGGGTATTATGACCACGCCAGACCAACGACGTTTCAAATACACAGACTTCAAAAGTTTTATGTGTTTTACACATATGATAGTACTACAAAAACCTTTCAGACTTCCTTACGATGCTGTCCGTCACCGTCAGCCGATAGTATACTATCTACCAATTTGAGTAAGTAAATTTATGCTGTTTGAACCCGTGGAAGTCGAATCGATATTCCGTTGGTGTAAACACTCGTCCACAAACGATAATAACAGGGAATGATCATTATATTAAAACTTAAGTCAACTTACTTCAAAAGATGAAACATATTTCAGTACCTAGTCTTATTTTGATGGTATAAGCGAAAAAAATTGTGAGGATGGACGTTTATTATCCAGCTAAAATTGTTCAGCCGGTTTGGAGTTCCGTACAAACAACAAACATTTCCACTTTATATATCAAAAATATTAGACCCCGCTTGGTAGAAATAAGTCAAGTATTTAAAATATATATGTATATTGAAGGTCCTGGGAATCTAAAAATTTGAAACCATGTATATTATTTATGTTAGAAATTCTAAAAATGTATAGATTAATTAGATATTTAAAAAAAAAAACGAAAAAATATCTAGATCTCGACAATAGTACCATCTAGCAACTATTTATATGACTGCATAAGTATAAAAATAATTATCATATTAGATTAAACTCTTTAAAAACCTACTTACCTAACACACGGACACATTCATACACGCAAGCTCGCGTTTGCGTGCACACACATACACGCACACGGGCGCGCACTCACTCACACACACTTAAATCAATATATGGTAACAAATAATGGTGCAATATTAATTGCTTGTCGAGGGGTGCTTTTATCAGCAAACCTGCCACTTTGAGGCAGTTATGCTAAAGGGAAAATTACAGACAATACTGTGAATAGGTGGTTTATTCCCACGGCCCTTTGAGTGTTAAGTGTAATTCGATGTATTTAATGGTCATTGGCTCGAACGGCGATTGTGATTAATTGATTTTAACGTTCGTTCGGCTGTCGCGAGCGGTGGCTCGTTGTTGTCACGTAACGTCATATCGCGTCGCCGACTCAGGTGCTCATTAGTGGGAACTGTCCTTCGTATTTGGAGAACTATGACAAGTGTGTAATCAAAAATATAAACAAAAAAAATAAAACCGACTTAAATAAAATCTGCTCTAAAATAATGTACTATAGAGTCTTTGAACATAGTTGATACCGACCTAATCTTGCATTCTCATAAACCTACCAATGTCTCAAAACACTATTACATATTTACTATTCAATTTTGAGGAGTTCCCTTGTGTATCTTCGAAATACAAGGTCCGATACTAATTAAATTCCAATAATGAAATGAATGGAACCGCCTTGAAAATATATCATTTCCAATAAAAAAAAAACAAATCGGTTTATAATGACGACGTTCAGAGAGGTAACAAATGTCAGAAAAAAAATAGGGTGTGTCGTAAAGACACACGATAGAAGTGAAACATTTTAATTAAAAAAATACAACAAAAGGCCAACGTTTTCTTGTTACTTGTTAAAGCTTGTAAATTTCGGAGAGAGATGTAGTTACCGTGCGTTTCAGAAAAATGGATTTTTAACTTAAAACTTCATATGAATTTATACTCATAGATCTGGATAAATCTGGATTTCCCAGATAGACAGAGTAACAAAAATATCTATTACAGAATTGTAAATAAAAAAATCATGTACGGACAGAACTACACAATTATTAATACTTATATTTTCAGAAAATTTATTCAATAGATAAGATCTCGTAGCTAGTAAGGTCATATGAATAGACTAGAAGGCGCCGCGCCGTACGTGATAGGAGACACATAATATAGTGTCGTCGGCTTTTATTGAAGTCCAAAGAATAAAATACTACTTTGTCACTGACTAACAAGAAAACGGTTAAATTTATTTCACCAATAAACATGATGCAACTAGCATGATGCATGATGCAAAACATGAATATTTTGTGCGGTATTTTGTTTTACTGAGAATGGCTTAGTAGCATATTTGGATACCGTTTCGATGAATATAGATTCAAAGCTGATAGTTTTCGTTGAAGGAAAAACATCGTGATAACTTAGCATGGTTATAGGGGTACTATCTAATACCAGTCTAATCAGATACTACCCTTGAGTTTTAAGCTTTGAAACTGGTATCTAGTCATAAACTTGATACTTATAAAGTATGAATTTTTTTTTATTTATTAATCTAGCAAGTTTTATACTAAATATTGTCAACCTAGATAAAGTCTTGTCTGCTGTCAGAGGTTTTGTACTTATTTCTCAATAAAAGAAAAAGTATTAAAAAATTATGTAGGAGTAAAATCTACTCGGTTGGGTTGTTCGCTTAAATTCATGGAACTCCCGTCCAGTACAAACAAATTTATATTCGGGTTTGTCAAGACTATTAACGGACGAGGCGCATTAGTGTTCGATGGACCATCCACTGGTTCGTCAGGGGAGAGTTAACAATCTCCCTTCTTTTGAGGGATCTAACATCAGAGCGCAAACGGGCCAAGAGAGGCCAACATTTGCCGAGTCGAGCGGACGCAATGTCTTCAATGCAGTTCCCGATCTACGGCCCAAAAAGTGTGAGAAGTACATCGTGGGGTTTAGTTAGTAGAAATCTGACATATCCCATCTCCGCTGCCTTGCGTTCAGTTAGGGATCTTATGCGTGATTTTCTCACAAAAAAAAGCTATTAGGGGATTGGTCGGTTTCGAATTATTGTCGTACACTATTAAATGTATTGTTTTTTGTAGTGGTTACTCTAATTTTTGCAGCATCAGATGCACTGCTAAAGGTTTAAAGTGCAAATAACAAAGATAATTAAGCTTCGAGACAACATTGTTTCAGAAGAAGTCGCCGACCAGTTTATAAGCTAATCACAGTTTTCTGTTAATTTATTCCCACACAGTTTACCGATGATTTGTTTCCACTCCCACGCGAGCCCAATGGTGGGTGACTGTCCTTAACGTCACGCTTATCGGTTACGTTAAATGTAATTCTTTAAGATCGATCCAGTTTTGTATATTGTGTTCCAGTGTGTGTCCAGTTTTGTATGTTGTGTGTATCAACTGCCTTTTAATTTTTACTTAGTCGATATAATATATATTATAAGCGTTGAAAACTAACAACTGTTCATAAAAAGTGAACGCCATCGTATTTGCTTCCAAATACTATGCCAAAGAAAATAGTCTCTGAACCGTATACATTCACTTTATCGGGGCTCTTCTGTCATTAATTCCGTTTTATGATATGCATTCTGAAGGAAATCATTAATAAAGATTACTCCAATAAGTGTATAGAGGAATGATATGCACCTCTCGAGTACTAAATTTCATAAAAAAAAACCGATAAAGCCGTTTTTGAGTTACATGCGGGCGGCATACAAATAAAAAGACAGAACATTTTTAATATCATGTTCAAACTAGCTTTTACCTGCGGAATCTCTTGCTCTAATGTAGATTTGAGCGATTCCCCTGGAAGAGTAACACATACCTTCTTTCTAACGATACTACTGACAAGGCGCATGCAAAATTTCATGAAGTCTGGTTACAGCGTAACAAACAAACAAGTTCACTTTCGCGTTTATAATATTACTTAGGAATAAATGTGAAGACAAGAACTATACATTTATTATTAATACACATATCGGTTATATCTCATACTTTAAATTGTATTATGTCATCATCGTTATCGAGTAGTGGATAGAATGATTTCGGTACGATTTAAAGGTGTTTAAATGAACAATGCATGTTGCCGGTGTTTGCGCGCATAGGGAGATCAGTAGCGCAACTCGAGTAGGACGCAACACATGTTGTAGTAGTTTGTGTGTAACATTTAGAATTTCTTATGTGTATCTGCAACGTCCGCATGAAGTATCCACTACGTATCAAAATGGCCAGCCCGTGACATTTTGATGATAAAGCGCGCTGTGGGATCTACGATTTCATATTTCTTTCTGATTGTAACGCAGACCGTAGCAAAAAATTTGAATGAGTAAATATTTAAAAAAATGTGTTACGGACATCGGAATACTATTCCGTTAGTCTTAGGCAAATTTAAAATCGTATGATAGGATGTAATACTTTCGTAACGGAGATTTTAAAGGTCATTGTTAATGCTAATCTTGACCTCGATATTTTCCGAGGTCCGGTAATAAATATTCCGTTTTTATTGTTTTCAATTATTATTTCAATTGTGCATACTGATTAATTAGCTCCAGTATATGACTGGGCAGCTTCAATTAGATGCTATTGTCTTGTCGAAAATGGTATAAATAATAATATTTGGAGACAATCCAGCTAGATTTCGTTTATTTTCTTGTTTTCTGAATAGTAAATGAGATATGTATCTGTTAGAGGGACTCATCTGTGGACCGCGGCAATCGTATACATGATTGTGTACAATATAAGTGTTTACTTATTGGCTTTTGTTGACAATTTCGCTAGGTATGAGCTAAGTAAGAGGACTCCTATGTGGACCTCGGCCATCATATACATGATTGTCCCAGTGCTTTCGCTGTTAGTTCTCACTTAAGTTCACTATTAAATAGTAATATGGATATTAAATAATCAATTAGAGATAATTAATCCTTGGTTAACTCACGTTGGTTAATTTTGTCCCATCATTTCGAACAAACCAATCGCGATTATAATATATTGTTTTTAAAAAAAAAAGTAAATATAAGTAATTTAATTTGAATTATTTCATTAATTCATTGTACCTACAATAATTCAGTATTATATTATATTTCCTGTTAAAGCAATATTATATGTTAGGGCCCATCCCCCATGTGAAGGTTATTATGAGTGCAACAATATACAAACTGCACCTACGAGCAACGATTAACACGTATTGAGGTAGAAAGTGGGCGGACATAGTTTTGCGATCGTTTAAATTATTCCATTTTAATTTTTTTACAAACTTCGTGTTGAATATTATGTATTCGCTAAGTCTGCACCCGACTCTATCGCTTCCATACCGTCTCTCTCTCTCTCTATATATCCAGCTACTGGAAGGCTTGTTGGCAGCCGTCACAGCGACAACTGATGATGTACTGTATATTTCTCTGTGGTCACGGTTTGTCGATTGCATTGTGCTTAACATCAGTACCTTCCTATATAGTATGAAGCGATGATGGCTCACTGGTTAGAGTGTTCGTAAACAATGTCGATAGACGTAGGTTAATTGTGAATAGTCGGAGCTTTAGATGAAGGAAAACATTGTGATAAAACCATAGAATCGTGGTAGGGCTTTTCTAGGTTACTAACCTCGAGTTGAAGATCTATTGCCAAACACCTGTAGGTGTGTTCCCGCAGCTGTACTTGAGAGCCACTCCCCCTGGAGGTTTAGCGTGTTTATCATCTTAGGCCATAACTCGTCATTTAATATCAAGTTACGATTGTGGTGAAACGTTAGAAGCTATTGTTTAAAAATAATAATTAATTGATTCAATAAGAGTGATTGACCCATTGATTGTAGGACGCTGTGCGAGCGAGGTGCCGTGGGATACGAGGAGTAATCGGCCACGAACAGCAAACCTAATCCGATTAACATTCGGAGATGTGAATGAATATGCATGAACAATCAACGATATTTCTAAAGGGTTGTCACTCACACGTTGATCTTTCAAATTAATATGCCATTAGTGACTCGTAGCCGTGTATAGTTGTCTAGAATCTTAATGTATTAGTCAAAGTATAATGAACTTTAATCCAGAAGGTGGCCAAGCATTACGTATATTAATTTCGTACCTATGTTATACGAGTATTTAGTAGTGGTCAAAATTCAACGGGTTTTTTTTTATCTCCAACGTTTATTGAGTCTCTTTTGTCAAAGATTTGTACCTCTATAATTATTGTATATTATATATATTTTTTGTTAGTTTTGTGTTATTACATCAGGTGCGCTCGTGTGCAAATACGGTATTATGAATTAATTTTATTTTAGACATAGAAATACTTCTATCGCTCACATTTAACGTTAACTGGTTATCCCATGTTTCAGACTCAGTAAAACCAGTAACAGTTTTTTATTTAGGTAGTACTGTTAGGTTTTATAATAATGTTCCCAAAGCATGTTATCGATTTGCCGGACTCAGTTCAAGCGCTATGTAAAGCGGGTTTTGGTGTCAAAAGGTTATTATAGGTGGTTCAGTTTGTGAACGATGATGATGCGTGGAGTTGACATGTGCATCCAGTAAAAACGATTCTGAAGCGAATGTATTTTTTAAAATATATGTATGTTAAAAATATAAACCCGATCGAGTTTCTTGCCGGTTCTTCTCGATGACTGGGGTTGTTTTCTGAACCGGTAGTAGTTTTTGACGTTCATAAGCGCCTTCTTAGTGCCTAAATTTTAAATTTCAAATATCTTTTTTTTTTTATTTGATTAAGTATTTTATGTATGTATTTGTAATCTATATAGATATAGACAGAGGGAAGACAGTTAAGAACATATTCCACCTCTGTTTCTCAATCGATTTTCTTTATTATTATTTTTTTTAGTAGATATTATTGAATATTATCAGGAAAAAAATTAATTAATCATAGTCGAATTGCTACCAGTAGGCATTCGCTAGTACATATAATACATATATCTTTCTGCGCTCCCTCATATCAACTTAAAGTATTTTAAATCAGACACACCTTAGTGCGCGCACTGGGCTTCAAAATAGACATTTTTTTTTTTTCAAAGTAGATATCGTCTCAAAGATGGTATGGTCATATACTATCTATTGGATTATGAAATGTTAATATTAAAAAAAAATTCGTATCCTTTAAGTAAAATTTTACGAAGAGTAAAAGTTAGTCGTAGCGTGCCAACCATATTATATTTATATAATAAATCGAGTATGTCGGATTAAGAAAGATCCGTGTTAAGCTCAGACTACTAATGACTAGTCTTGAATATCGGGCACTTGTTAACTGTATAGAATAATATGTGTTTTATTTAGTATTTACTCCTAACTGTATGTCATTGAAAGGAAAAATACAAATTGAAGAATACTAGTTTTATAACCGAACGTCGTGAGGAATAAACGTCGTATGATCAAATTCAGCTCAGAATTGACAAGAGTTCAGTTAACATTTCTGAAGAATGAAAATGAGATAGAGGAATTTAATCAACAAAAAAAAAGTTAACCGACTTCAATATCAAACAACATTAAAAAAACAATAAGGTATTGAAAAATGACTAAATTTTAAATTGATTAAATTCAATAAAAAATATTGGTATATGCCATGGTATATACGTAATAATCTATTTGAAGCCGGTGCCAACAAAAAAAAAATTGCATCTACGGACAAAGGTTTGCGTCCCGCGTTATAGTATGTATATATACTTTTCTGCCTACTATACATTTGCATTAGCGTCTACTTCAAATATGCTATTAGGTAGCGCATATTCAAATATTTTTTTATTTAATGTGATTAATTTAATGATTTATCTCTATTTTGCTTTTTAGTGCCTAATTGCTTCTTTAGTGGTTTTAAAATGAAACTTTTTTTACATCCCCTCGAATTTTATCGCATCACAGCCGGCCGCGGAGTAGGCGTAAAGAGAAAAGCCAAACGCCTTACATAACCTCTTTACCAATACTAAATAATAAACATTTTTCGTTACTGCTTAGCCCCTGTGGGAAAATAATTGAACACTACTACATAGATAAAGTCCTCTATTTACCGTTAGACAGAGTTTTAATTTTGTTTATATTTGTAAACTAACTTTTGCCAGCGGCTTCACATGCCATAGAAGCTTTTTATGTCATTTTCTATAGCTCTGATAACGTGCATGCAAGATTTTTCATGATTTCACGATGATTAAAGCGTAACAGGAAATACTGAGAATACGATATCGAAGAATATGGAAATATGAACTCGATTAGGATTATGGTTAGTTCCAGCCATTGGTGTGATGACTGACCGATGTCGCTATAAATACGACCCAACTAAGAAAAATGACCGCGCAACCGTTCCCGTACACAAGTGGTCCGAATATTCTACGAAGTGACCTGTCCATTAGGCGGATGAGTCACGACGCAGAAAGCGATGTTTTCGTTGATTGTCAATGTGAATCACGCCGCGGAAGTCATCACTTTCGCACTAGACACATACGAGGATAAAGATCGACTCTTGAATATCTAAGCCGATAATACGGTATTTCCCAGCCGGTTTTGGCACGAGTAAGGCTTAAAATCATAGAAATTTCATGTTCGTAATAATTATTTTACACGTGCGTAAAACCTCTACATATATATATATGTATAAAAATTGGGTGTTTGTTACTTTTCCGGGCAAATCTCTGAAACGGCTGAACTGGTTTTGAAAACACTTTTACCGATCCCGATGGAAGACTTCTTATATAGTATTGTTTAGGTTTATTCGGCTGAGCTGTAATGATAAAATCCAATGGAGGTAACTTGAAATTGATAAAAGGGGGTAAAGTAATGAGAAAATTATTAAAAATATAGCCAATGATTCGAGATTAAACACGGACAAAGCCATTTTAACAAGTCACGGATATCAGTTAGTGATAGCATCTTAACTAATATTATAAATGCGATTGTAAGTTTTGTTTGTTTGTTATGCTTCACTATTTCAACGCAAGCGAAGCCGTCAACAAAACCTAGTCACTTTGGAAGGTTTCGTTTGGCTTACATTTAATATTGTTTCAAAACACTAACAAAATAATTCAGGGTTGTAAAATGTTAGAAGTTTTTAGCCGAGGCCCGCCGTCCGTATACAAAAATAAATGCATTTTGAACTCTTTTTTTTTTTTTTTTTATATTATAGGGGGCAGACGAACAGGTGGGTCACCTGATGGTAAATGATCACCACCGTCCATAGACACTAGCAACACCAGGGGAGTCGCTAGTGCGTTGCCGGCTTTTTAAATATGTGGGCCTCCGGCGCTCTCACTGACCGAACGAAACGCAACAGTGCAAGCACTGTTACTTCACGTCGGTTTTCTGTGAGAGGGTGGTACTATCCCGCGCGTCGGGCGAGCCGACCCATTCATGCTGAAACCACTAATAGCTTCAGCGTAGCTCTACCACATACAAAATCTCTCTTAAAATATATGTATAAATATGATATATTTGTAAACCCTAGAGAACTTTGATTCTTTATAAACTAACACTTTGTTTTTTTGGGTCGCACGTGTTTTTCCCCTACGTAGTAGTAGCGGTTTATGAAATATTTGTGCTTCGTCTAATAAAAGAGTCGTGTTACGTGAAATATTAGGATTTACGCAAGCGGACGGCGTGAAAAGCCTCGTCATTTGAGTTCCCTGACCTCGTTTTTGCCTGACATACGACATATACACAAAAAATGTATTTATTTCTATAATAAAATAAATGTTATGCATGCACATGTTTGCATTATTAAGCTGGCTACACACCACGTAACTGCATACTTGAGCATTTGTGTGTTCAAGTATTTTTGCATAAGTATGTATGGTTGTGTAGTATCTTTGATATAATAGTGCACGTGCAGTTATCATGGGCGCTATGAATTTCGAGAATGTGTATTTAGCAAACATTTGCATTCAATACTTTATTTTTAAGGATTTTCGTTCGGATACACTTATAACTCCCATTGTACGTTAGTTACCCTTTCCGGGTTCACGTTAGGACTCGACACTTACACGCGTGAAATTATCCATACATATATTTAAATTCGTTTCCTTACATTGCGTATATAATTATTTAATTCATGATGCTGTGAATAAATAATTCTTCTTTGTTATACAATACTTTTTCTCTTTTTAATTCGCATACTTTCTATTATAAACCACATCCAAAAACTCTAAAAAAGCATATCGTGGATAGAAGGTAATACGAAATAATTAAATTTATATTTTATTAGGGCATTTTAAAAAGAGCAATTTATTTATTTTGTTATATGTATGGAATACACTACATGTAATAGTAAAACGAGGGGAAAGGGGGTTTGGTAATTAAGTATAATAAAATATATTGGACATCCAACTAATATTATAAATACGAAAGTGAGTCTGTTTATTTGTTACGTGTTCACGCTTCAACTATGAACCCAATCAACCTTAAATTTGGCATACAATTTGTCAGGGGCTTAGAAAAGGACATAAGATCGCCTAGAAAAAATGTACTTACTGTTCCCGAGGGATACAAGCCGCTAACAAAAGCTACTACTAGATAAAGCCTGCAATACTTACATTATTGCAAAATATACATTTGAAAGTTGAAAATATACAATAAATAGAGAATTAACAAAGAAAAGAAGGGAATTAAAACGAAGTATAAATTATTATGAATAGTGTAATAACATTATATCTAGTAATCATTGAGAGTTTGGAATGTTTGTTTGCGTATAACGTATCGATACACACTTATTACATCTTTGATATAAATTTCAAAAATATGTATAAATTTTGTTTTTTGGTTATTCTTCATTAAGCATTTTTTTATGGAAGTTCGTGGTATAACTTCTTGTGTCACGATCTAAGATTTCTGTTTAATTTCATTTTGAAAATCAAAAAGATGCTGTACCGAGGACATCATAGTTGTCTATTTTCTATATCATCTGTAGTTATTGTGTAGCCATCTTAATATTGTCAATAGTTCGTCTCTCTAAAATCGTTACTGTACTATTTATTCCCTGAATTGTACTGTTAAGTGTTCTTGTGTTTTGCCGTGTTCGTATAAAAAATAGTTGACGTACGTTCACGCTAGGCGTTTTTCATCGTTGTGCGTCATCAAAATGATCGGATTATACGCGGACGGAGCCAATGGAAGAGTATACGAATTCATCCAGGTATAATATTCGCTACGGTGGCTTTTGTTTAGTGTGTTACATTTTGAACGATTAGCCTGTATATATCCAGCTAATGGGAGGCTTGCAGGCTGGAGTTATAGCGAAGAATGTCCATTTGAAATATCCACCCATCGTCTTCGGTAATCTTGACTGCACTCTGATCTCTCGGCAATTAGTATCTGCTGTTTTTACATTATAAGTAAATATACACAGTGTTGCGGCGGTCGAACGTCTAAACCCAATACGTCTATCTATCTATGTTACGTATGTTGTGCGTGCGGCGCAGCCACTGCGGCTCAATGTAACCTTGGCCGCGCCGCACCGTGCCAAGCTCGGGCCGGCACAACCCGCGCAGCGCCGCAGCCACGAGCCGGTCCTACAGACAGCCATGTGAAAATGTCACCCGCGCCATTATAATCCATTAGGGTTGACAACTTTAAAACTCGAGATTTGTGAGGAGTGTAAATACATTCAATAACTTTCGGAGGCAATTTTTGAAAGTTATGTTGTTTTATGTTTATGCTCACGAATATTAGACGGTTACATTAATTCATTTTGTACACGGAACTAAAAATACGAGACCTGATAAAATGGTTTCAAATATAATTTAAGGATGCAGAAATAATGTACATTTTTTTATTCGTTAATAATATTGTTGATTTAAAAAAATACTCAACATTCGCCTTTTTCATATGTTCATAGGGATTTTCGTTTCGCATTCAGATTTTCTGAGAAGCTTCTTCGTGTATCTGGTATTGTATGACCCTCTCCATCAACACACATTTCGTTATATATCGGCATTATCATGGCAAATTCAGATTCTATAGTAGTTGTAAACAAATATTGGCAAAGAGACGACAGCGCTGCTCTATGTATGCGTAATATCATAATCTTTCTGTAAGTCTGGTGTAATAGTGCATATCTTATGCTTGATACATAATTTTAATTAACAATTTTCAAGTGATATTTAGCCATTTCCGCTGTCGTTTTGTTCTTGCGAAACACGTAATTAAGGGACAGATGGTACATGCTTTTTTTTAATTTTACTTATAGGATATATCCTGATTTGTTTTTACATATAAACCCTTATATTTATTTTACTGTACAGTTTTAAAAGTTATTCAATTGTGGAAGTTTTATTTCTCTACTAGCAAGGGCCTTTCTGTGGTTAAATAATTTCACATATGATAAATCTGGAGACATAGTTAAAATCAAATCGCACCTGCTTATATAAATGTGTATATATATATACATACCCATTTAATGTAACGGTTCAGCTTATGATAAACTACATTTTTACCGCGGCTTCGTTTGCGTTAATGTCGATTTGGCGTAAAGAGTTACAACAGTACAGTGTTTCTGGATGAAAGGTACACTTATGTTCTTTTCTGTACTCCTGACAACGTGTGTGCAAAATGTCATATGATCAGTTGAGGGGTTAAATCCAGCAAGCGTAACAAATAATCTCACAAGCTCACTTTTGCATATATTTAGTTAGGATGTTAGAATTATAATTTTTATATTTATTTTTAATAATTTTTCCAACAATTATCGTTATATTTCAACCAATTTACACGAAGCCTTGACAGTTTATATACCTAAACCTTCCTCATGTATTACTCTATCTATAGATGAAGATCGCATTACAATCCTTTCAGTATTTTTCGAGTTTATCACGAACATACCGACAGACAGACAGACGCGGCGGATGACTTTGTTTTATAATATGCTAATATGTAATGAGCCGTTGAGGTTGCTTTTGTTGTGTTGTATATAAAATTATTTAATCACATTCTGACTGGTCAAGATACAAGTTCTACTTAATCTGGAAGCCATCGTCATAATGCTTTCTTTTTTTTTTTCAAACTGATTATCTCTGTTGGCCTGACGACGGCTTTTGCAGCTTCACCGGCCTACTGGTGATCATGTGTAAAAATTTAAATGTATAAAATAAATGACATAATTATATATATATTATTTGACAATTGATTAATGTTTGCATTATTTTGTTTCAGGTAAGTCCAGTGTCACGCGACTTGACGTTGATAACGTGTGAAGAGTTTAAGAAAATCAGAGTCACTTAAAATACCCAAGTAAATTATGATATTAAAACTCTAAAAATTATTAATAATCAAGTTCAATTAGTCACAACAATCATATAACTTAGAATTTTATCTCGCAGTATTTCTGTACACGTTCACTCAATACCTACTGTGTTTCGAAATTTTAAATATGAAATGTATTCAATTATCTTTGTCCATTTACACACGCCTTAAGATTTGTTATCGGTTAAAAGGACCATTCGTTTGTTACGTAACTGTTAAAAGTTACTTAGCGCTATTGAGCAACGAACCTTGCCCTACAAATAATTAGTGAACAAAATATACCACACGTTAGATAGAACAGACGGAATATTCGGTGCGCACTGATATTCAGATTAATTCCGTTCGTTCGGACTGATGCTTATTGATTGCTACAGTGTTTATTATGTAATCGATCTGTCAATTAGCCGAGTTTTAATGAAAGTAGGCGGTCAAATTAATATGAGATAATATATTTTGAGTGCATGAGAATAAAAAACACGTCATTATTATGTTTGAATGTTACCTTTCTTACAGCTTACCGGGAAAATAGTGATCGATATAAAATTATTTTTTTTATGACATAATTATTTGAGAAGACTTCTTATATTTCCTAACCCAAAAGTTCATTATGCGAGGCGCGTGATATGAAGGCCCAGAGATATTCGATGTTTTTGGCTGGTGCTGTGGCAAATACTTGATTTTTAGCATGACAAATTGTTGTCAAAAATCTCTCGTTTATCACTAAGTGTTTATTTGGATAATCTGTCGATGAATACGCACTTTACTCTCTGAACCATATCAAAATGTTTCTGTGCTGCAAACATTGCCAAATAGTAACACAGTGCGTGTGTTGCTAAGAATTAGAATCGTATATATTTTCTTACATTTTATGTTGTAGGTGGTAGAGCTACGCTGAAGCTATTACTGGTTTCAGCATGAATGGGTCGGCTCGCCCGGGGTAGTACCACCCTCTCACAGAAAACCGACGTGAAGTAACAGTGCTTGCACTGTTGCGTTTCTTTCGGCCAGTGAGAGCGCCGGAGGCCCACATGTTTAAAAGGCCGGCAACGCACTTGCGACTCCCCTGGTGTTGCTAGTGTCTATGGACGGCGGTGATCACTTACCATCAGGTGAACCACCTGTTCGTTTCCCCACTATAATATATATATATATAAAAAATATATGTTACTACTAGTAAATGATCTATGATAGAACTGTGAATGACGGTAAGAGGTCGGTTAAAGATTTCAGCCGTTAATTAACGCTTTTATCGCATCACCTATACATCTATAAGACTAATAATGAGTATACCGCGTCAACCCTACCGTCGAGGTGATTTAAGTGTTCGTCTATACAGTGAACCAGCTGTATTATGATCTCCAATACTCCTAAAATGTAATAATTCCACAACAGCGTGAGGATCGATAGGAATGTGTCGTTTCGTCATACACAATTTTTGGTTAGACAGCCGATTGTGATCCTAAAGCTATGGCGTTAGGTATCAGATTCGCCGTCGCGTATATTGTTTACGTCTTTCGAGTGACGTGATGGGGTAAAAGCCGAGACGACTAGTGCCCCACATGGTATGTCGGTAGGCGAATGACGGAATAATAATATAGCAATATGTTTTGTTTTTATTATCTGCCACTGTTACTAGTGTCATAGAAATAGAGATAATTATAGATGTGGTTGTAAAATATATGTTAGTGTCAGTTTTAATATTACACTAGATTTGCTCGCGTTGATTAATAATAATATGTATCCTTAGAGGATAACCATAAGTGTTGAGAGAATAAATAATAAGCAAGTAGACATTTTCCTAGATTTCATAGAAAGTAAATACTTGCTTAATAAATCTCGTTAAATAGAGGTATTTAAAACGCTGCTGACATAGATATTTGTTTATTATCGTTAGGAAGCTATTTTAATAAATATTAAGTCGAGAGGTGAAGATTTTTTGTCCCCCATACTATCTTTTCGACACCTTTTATCTTCTTAGGAATTAAATTTTGAAAACTCGCCGTTTAGTGACTTTGTACGCATTACAAAAGACAGTACTGCCCAAATTTTATATTTCTAACTTCTGCAACTTCGGCTGTTTAATGAGTCGCTCAGTTACCTCCTTTATACCCGTAACTTTGTTCTCGTTATAATAGTTTTGTTATTTTGATTTATCAATTCTAAGTTATATATGTAATTTTTTTTCGTTACTGCTTAGATCCTATAGAAATACGCAATTATGTCGAAAATAGCGTAGATAATATTCTCAAAAGTTCTGTCTGCGAGTAACTATATTGAATAAAAAAGATGTAGAACTAAATGTATCGTAATAAATATAACACATATGCAGTTCAGTGTAATTTTATGTACCGCCTAAAAGTCTCGTGCCTTTTCATTTTAACACACCGTTTGACCGTACGAGAAAATGAAACAGGTATATTTATTTCCACTGTTTTTGCTATTGGTTTTCTTTTATTACTGTGAATTATTTGTAGTATTTTTAATCTATTTTTCTTATTACTATGTAACAAAATTGTACAAGTTTCCGGAATTAATGATTGAACTTTTGCGAGAATGACGTCTCCTCCGCAAACGTTTCTAAATTCGAGTCATTAGCAATCAGACGTGTCGTGGGCGGGATAATGACGAAATTGGGTACATCGGCCCTTAATTAGGCACACCTTTTCTTAATATATACGGTTCTTTATTCGGGCTTGTATCGTCGAAAAACGTTAATTTACTAAAAGAACAAACAATTTGTTTTTTAACTTTTGAGATAATGTTGAATTGTATTTTGGTTAAAAATACAAGAGCAAACTCATAATAGAGTCTTCTTCGTCGGTACTGTTAGAATATATTTTACGTACAGAGGAAAAAATATAAAAACATTAAATCAAAATCATACATTGCTTAGAAAATTTCTTTTAAACAATGTTATGCACTTACTTCTTCTCTCCTGCACATGAGCATCACACCGCTTGCCTCACTTCCCCACCACAACAAAGCATATCATAATATATATAAAAATCTTAGCTCCTTAAAACTCTAATAACTTATATGAAATGAAGATCCTGTGCTAATTTTTAGCCAACAACCAAAGTGTCTGTAAAATAAAACTAAAAAAAATCGAAATCATCTAATAAATTTTGCATGATGTGCGCACAACAGCAAACTTCTATCATTTTATTTATATAAGATCAGCGGTTCTCAACCTGTTTTCACTCAGAGACGCACTAATATATTCTTTATAACTTTGCGACACCCTTTCATACATACATATACATTTTTAGTATAAAATAATTATAAAAAAATATCGTATTTGTAAATCTCTCAACATAATTGACGACACGGTGGCTTAGAACCGCTATAGATTTACAGTCTAGCTACAATCTATACAATTGTGACGAAACTTCGGTGCAATAATAATTATATGATGATTTAACTGGTATGAACTCACATCGCTCGACAAGTATTACACAAAGTAAAACATAAGGCGAGACTAACGGAACCGTTTTTTTCTCATCGCGTGCTTTGCAGTGTGGTTAAATATAGGCATAATCTGGCGCCACTCGCGCCCCGTACGGATAAACAGGCTTCTTGTGCGGGATATGTCATGTCAATGTGAGCCGTGTTATCGACTTGCCGTACAAACTGTAGCTGTTGTTGTTATACTTATTTATAACTATAGCATTTGCTATTTACTATATGTATGGTGACATTTGATTGTACCCGATATCAGTGCGAACTGAACCGGTAGTGCTGTTGCTTGATTGTTGTATTTAATACTATGTTATGTTAGTAACCGTTCGCGATTGCAAACGAACTCTAACATGTATTTCGTATTTGTCAATTCGGATAAACCAAACTGACCTAGTTCAGAAAACAAGGGGAAAAAAGTGTGTGTGTACTACTTATGTACACGCCTTAGAAGTTATACTTCTTTGGCGTAACAAGATAAAAATCTTTTCAAAAATATTATCTTTCTCCTTATTCTACTTTTGTAGAAAAAACACTAACAACAGAAAAAAGGTATTTCATGCATACATACTTTTTTCGAATAAAATGTTGACTATAGCTAACTTCAGGGTGTCGGTTTTTTGTGACGATGTGCGCGCGCATCGTAAAAATTTATTCTCATCATTTTTCCCTAACGCGCCAAAAGAAGTACAACTTCAAAAATGAAAAAGATAAAACCCTTCCACTATACGTGTACCTACCCGTATGTGTGGACATATGTGGTAGTGATCTGTGTTGTGTCTGTACGGTAAGTGAGTGAAAATAATTAGTTTCACTGTATCGCGCTGGCAGCGTGCTCGAGGGCTCCACTCCGGAGCAGCCATGTCGTTTACATTACAATACATGGAAATAAAATACTTAGCTGTATCAACTTTAAGTTAACGATCGGTCAAATAGTGTTTAACTTTATTGATCTCAGATATAAAATCAGCGAATTTTATATATATGTATATAAATAGACCGTATTATATACATTTACATATCTGCATATAGAAGGGCATATTATGAGCTTTTTCACCAATTACTGCATCTTCTGTCGAAAATCGATTGATAGGCGATATAGCATATACCATATTATCCATTATATTTACAATACTTTTTTGGGATTTCAATGTAAAAAGCTATACAAGCTTTGGCATTAGTTTAATAATAGATTAAGATTAGGTAGAGAATAAAATAATTAAGCCAGAGAATTTGACATTGTACTGTTAAACAATAAAATTGGCCGAATAACTCCTGTTGTCAACGAGCTTTACTTGTAAAATTTTAAAAAAATATATCTTATGTAAAGCGACATTTATCATCATAAAACAATTAAACGATCTTATACATTTATATGATTTTTGAATGATGAAAAATTTCGTTTACCACAGATGTAACAATATAGTGATATTGCACATTTCCTTAAAATAAACGTCTGTATGTTTTTTTTTTAATATTATGTTCTTGAGTGTATTTAGCATTAATTTTAATTGATATAGTTAATCATACCGTTAGCCGTGTTGCAATAATTGCAGTGGAGTAGGTGTTTGTAACTCTGAGTACATTTGTACTATATTTCCGTTCACGTCAATGAGTAGTCTATTACAGTCTATATTTACTATGATAATGATGCGCGCTCAGACGGAGGCGGAGGCCGAGGCGCCGGCGCACGCGCGACGCAGCTATCGCTAAACAAAGCCCTTTTTTATGACATCCTTTATATTTAAAAGCGATTATAGTTGTTATAGGTGGTACCGAGCGATGTGTCTATTTTCAAATGCTGTGATAAGTTGGGTCGTATGTTTTGAAATTCATTGTTATAAAAATATGATCTATAGTCGTAGAACATTTTCTAGCTAATGATCTGCTTTACGATTCTAATACTCTAAACCCAAAAGTGGAACACTCAAGTACGGCTACCAGATAACACCAATAGATGCTTGGCAACAGATTGTCATATCGGGGACGATAGCTGGCCAGCCAGGTGGGTATAGAACAAGCTCTACCACCATGTGATGTTTCGTTGGTTTCCTTTCGTCACGATGTTTTTCTTCATCGACAGCTTCGGCTCCAAATTATAAATGATTTGATCTTCTGTACGTCTGTAAATCGTTGACGTTTAAGATTCAATGTCATTTATTTCAATCGATACAATTCTGTGACTTTTTAATGTAGTTATGCTTTAAATTTAAATTTGATTAACCTACGGAACAGTTGTAATTAGAAATTTCAATATTTCAGAAGTTATTTGATGTGGAAATATCATATAGTTTTCTACCGATGTATTTTTTTTTCTCTTCTGTGAACTTATATTTTCTGAGATACGTTGTATTAATTATTATGTGTCGATTACATATTTATCTTTTTATATATTAACACTGATTACAGCTTTATTCCCATCAAAATACAAGACCTATTGCCGATTTCAAACGATTATGTAACATATACTTATTCCATTGGCTAACGGCACTGTCTAGGATAGTTTTATACTGTATGTCTCTAAGTTCTATCACAATGATTATCCGGTCAGTCGATAGTACCAGTTATAAATTTTAAATAGTTATTTCTAAGCAAGTTTGGAAAGATTCGAGTCAGTTTTGATATAAATTCTGTTGATGTTAACCCGTCGACATCAATCACTTTTCTGGTTCGTAATATTCTTTTAAATACGATTATTCTATTCCCACAATAATTTCAGTTAATTTGATAGGTGATATAAACTACAGTGTAGTTAAGTTGGTAATAAAAATAAATCAATTTATTATTTAATTATGTAACCCACCTGTCAAACTGGTAGTCGCAACATTTTGTATGGACCGGTTGATATCCTGTTGTGTTTGTTTTATTATTTTTTTTTTGTCATTGCGCTACGTCGAACACCGATATGAAGTTGTCTTCAATATTTATTTTGCCATACTTTTTACTAATATTTTTCTCTCATGGTGGCAATCCTTTTTCTAAGTTCGCCTGGCTAGAGTTATCACTCTCATGTTGAAAATCTGTCGTCAAACACCTATTGGTGTGGTGATCCATCCGGCAGCTGGATTCGAGAGCCAGTCTCGGTACCTACTGTACCCGGATTTTGATTTGACACGTCGTCGCGTCGGGGAGAAGAACGAGATTGTCGGCTATGTTGGGTTTCGTATATAGCGTTATGTTATTCTATAGCAGTAATTTCGCTACGTAATAGAAAGAAATCAAATATATCAACATGTAATGACATTTGCAAACTGTAAATATAAACAAATACTTCATTTCATTTGTGAACCATACAAAATGTGGTAGTGCTTAATAAAGAAAGTGGGTACTTACTCAAGCTTCATTCCGTCCGAATTAATTGAGGTGCGAGTGTGGCGGGTGTCGTTATCTAACAATACCGGTGTACTCGTTCGCTGAAAACATTCGTTCTCGTGTCTAATTGGAATACGGCTTGGCTCCCTCCGTATTCTTGTTGTGTCATGAGACAAACACGCCTTTCAGGATACCTCGCGGTTGGATAATTAACATGGCTCTCCTCCAGATGAACAAGAGTGTCTCGAGTCTGTTGTTTACGTCGTAGTTGCAAGTTTTAAGAGATGTTATTGTATGAACTTGTTTGTAATTACTTTAAATTTAAGGTCGATAAACTCGGCCTGATCATAAAGTTCGCACGGCTACGTATTTTTTCATGGAAAAACTTTTTATGCTAACCGTTTGACTATAACTTATTACCACCAGGTGGCATTGCAACTCAAATGTGTGTAAGTACAACAAAATTGGTATGTGAAAATTTTTAATATTTCAATAACATTCATTCCGCAATCTATATGATTAAACATCAGTTGCTGATTGTATGTAAGCGCATCACTTCACAACGGCGGCAAGTTTTTGGCAAATCCTTTTTATTGTGTTTGTAATTTATATGAAGTAAAATGTTTTAAAATCGTACGGAAAAGTGAAAATTTGGAATTTAAAAATATCTATATAAATAGTTAGTGAGTGAGTGAGACAGAAGACAGTAGAAAGATCTTTAAAAACATTTTGTCAGAATTGACAGGCTAAGGTTTAGTTGTTCAGTTGCCATTTTATTTTATTACAGGGTCGTACTGTCATAAAAGATATGGTCTCAATTTTTTATGTGAAACATCTATAGATGCACGTAAAACCGATTGCTGGCGTGACGACGAGTCGCCACATACACGGTGGCGGATGCCATGGCGACGCGTCGCCACATATACAGTCTATATGTAGTAATGTGTACGGTGTGGCGACAAGAATTGAGTTATCACAATTTGAAATAAATTTTTAATATTTGTATTTAATGTAAATAAATGTTTATTAAATAAACAGTCATAATTTTCTGGGGAAAAAAATCTTACTATTTGATTTTTACGTTATGCCATATTTATTTTTGTTCCTGTCGTAATCTGTTCTTTTATGCATATTGATTGTACAAAATAAGTTCGATATTTCACATCTACCAGGCGTCTCGCGACGACTCACAGTGTTTTAATACACATGACTCGATAGGCCACATATAAGAAACATCCTAATTTAAGAAAATGTATAAGAATCTATTTATACTTATTTTTTTCCTTTAGTACACTCGTGCAAACCCGGAGCAGAGAGCCAGTAAATAGTGAAACAAAGTAGGATAATTAACAGCTACGAATAATATATTTCTGAGTGAAAATTTGTCTTTTGTTTTCAAGTATATTCGGAGTAAAACTCGTAGGGCTTTATTTAGAACAAAACAGTGTCCAATGTTTGAAAAATTAATAAGTAAAGTTTCAAAGTTATCCGTTTCTACAACGATTTACGAAATGTCTTCAGTTATTCGAGACAAATTGCGAGCTTTGCTAAATTGTACTCATCAAATCTCGAGCGATCGTATTAAAAAAAATCTTCAATAGCAAAATGAAGAGTTTTTTTTTTTTTGCAATACGTGTATACCAATTCTTTTGTCGGGCACGCTGAAGGTTAATACGGTAATTCTTTTGTGTAAACCATACTCCGTCCCTTTCCAACGTAGTGTAGAATTGATTAAAGTTTAATAACGAAGAAAAGCTGCGACCTTTGAAGAGTTTAAATATTACATGAAGAGGTTGCTAGCTGGTAAAAATGTACGGCCTTCGGTTTCTTGTTTTTTTTTTCTCTCTATATACCACGATAAAATGACGTCACTGTGTCTGATAGTACGCAAGGTATAGTCTAGTAGCAACGTTGATTATGGACAGATTAGATTTTTTTCTTGTTCTATACTTTATAGGCCATAAAGTTTAACAACAATCTCACCTAATGTTAAATGACTTAAAAATCTAACGCCGATCATCGCGTGTGCTTATACTGGCAGATCCTGAACCGTTCTAAACTAAACAGTCACTATGACGAATTTGACGGCTTTAAGATATCCATGATGGTCACTACACATTGAGATACAGTCACTATCACTCCGCATGGTCAACTGGATACACAACTGCTGATCACAGAACGCGACACGCCTAAGAGTAGTATTATGGCGGGTTTCACTCCTGGTGTATATGGTAGTTGTTATCCAGTCGGAATATATCATGTCGTAGCAACAAATACATCATTTTTTCTATCCAATTATTAACATTAGTCTCTCGATGTTTAATTTCATAAGAATGTAATGTAAATCTTACTCTTGACCAGTGTTCTCTTGTGTAGGAAAAGTACCGACATAATTCCAACGCCAATTCGATAGTTCTGTATTTAATGCACTGTATTATAACTTCAATAATATTTACCAAAGTATTTTGTACATATGTTGGTTTAAAATATATGTATATAGAAATAGGCGAATTATCAACTCATTTGTCTTTATTTATTTTTGGTTAGTAGTTATTAACGACCTTTAATGTTATCGATAAAAAAAAAATCGGAAACAGTTCGCATTCATACTTTTGTAATAATAATTCACGCTTTTTGCGTCTAAAATCTATAATATTTGAACAGATAATAAAGTCTATATATTATTAACACACGAAGAAAAACCTTTATATATATTATTATGGTCGAATCTGGAAGACCACTATAGTATGTGTAAAAACTACAAACGATATTTAAATTAAAAGAATACATATTAATTAATTAGTATGACAAACAGCTCTTTTATTGCGTATTGAAGTAAAATTTTATTATTTTAGAACTTAATAAGCTAAAAAAATGCGTCATAAAATCCTTTCATCTTATCAACAGATTTTCACGAGCGACACGAGTGACAATATTGTATTTTTTATTGAATGGAGTACTTTTATGTCTTAGTGAAATATAAAATAAACAGGAAAGTGCTCATAAATTGTCTTGAATAATAATATTCTAAATAGCGTCTATGTTTATTGAGGAACGAGTCGAAAAATTACGGTACAGGAGTTGTATAAACACGCCTTTTCTCATTTCGCAAACGTAACTGCCGTCGTAAATATGGAGCCGGCATAGCCCGTAGGGTTTTACGCTGTAAAAGCATATACTTTATAGCGTAAAGGTTACAGTTTGTAGGTATATATTTTGGTCAGTCTGCGGTACATTCCCTATTCGTACTTACCAAAGTTGTGGAAAATTTAAGTTACGAATCTTTGCTGTGTTTTACTTTCGATAAAGTCGAAAGAAGTTAATTCTAATTAACTCAGGCAGGAGGAAACTTAATTGATATATACCAAGGTAATTTTGATTTATATTAAATCTCCAAGGTAACTGACATGTTTCATTGGATAAGGATATTGATTGAAACAGACTGACTAGATAAGGCTTTTTTTTTAAATAATAAAACAAAGTAGTCCTGCCGCGTCTGTGTGTCTGTCTGTCTGGATGTTCGTGATAAATTCAAAAACTATTGAATGGATTGTAATGCGCTCTTCGCCAATAGATACAGTAATTCACAGGGAATGTTTAGGTATATAATTTCTCAAGGTTTTTTTTTGTGAATTTATTGAAATATAATGATAAATGTTGAAAGAGTCGGGAACAAGTCCTCCTGCCTTTAGCGTTTCATGCCCATAAGGATATATTTTTTTATTATCTGGACAGGACAACGTCCGCCGAGCCTGGCAGTAGTAATATATAAATGATAAAAATGCTTACTTTACGTTATTCTTAATGCATAGATTTTCAAGATATGTAACACCTAAATAAATTATTTTGATGTACTATATGTTAATAGTTTAGTCACTCACTGAGCGTTACATCGATTTCCCTTTACTTTATGTATTAATATAATATCCATATATTATTCGTATAAACCTTCCGAACGGTATTCTTCAAATTATTAGTTGAAATTCTATCAAAAACCTTTTTATAATTTAGATGACGTAAGGGGGGGGGGGGAACAAACAATAAGGGAGAAAAAGCGACTTTGGTTTCTTATATTTATTTAATGGTATAAATCGAGTCTACTCGAGTTTATCTGGAAATGTATGTCGTATTAATAACATTAGTAAAAGTATATTGATTTAAAATATTTAAATATGATTTTATTTTGTGAATGAATTTTAGTCACAATATTTCTGTTATATCGATAGTTCTCTCGAAGGAACCGTAATTATCGGTTACGTAGAAATTTGCATTTTAAATTTGCAAGTAAATTCCTATAATGTTGTGTGAGCTATATTTAACAAGTCGTATATTATGATCCAATAGATATTGTTTTCGTTAGATTTTTTCGAAATTCTCAAGTTTTTACGTTATTTACTCTAAGAATATTTAATAAATATGAAATTGCCTAATTTTCAGATTATTGTATATGTGACGAATAACAGAGTACGTAGCATAACTTTTATTTTTTTATAATAATAAAATCTTGGTTTTTCTCATACATTATGGTATAATATATGACTTTAGCAGGTAATATAGTCTAATTGTAATACCACAAACAAGAGAGCTTGCGAGGATGCATGTATGTTTGTCACTCTTTCACGCAAAAATTGCTGAATGGATTTTAATGAAAATTTTCAGTAATATAGCTTATATATCAAAATACCACATTAACTATAATTTGTAAAGTAAAAAAGTTTTCGATTGTCTAAAATGTAACGATGAAAAATCCTGCCATCTCGGAGGTATCTTGGCGTGCGCTGCATGAACTCTTACATTTACAAAGATAATGTATGTTGTCATCATTTACAACGATAAAAACACAGGCGCAATCGAAAGCAGCCACTAGTATAATACCTTACATCAAAATTTAGTTATTTTGAAATGTAACGCAATAATTAAACTGAATAAATAAATAAATAGATATGAATAAAATTGTTTGAAAAAAAAAACCTGGAAAATTTTCCACAAACCTTTACCATAATGTTTCCATTTTCAACAAGTTTTTTTCAGAGTTATACGAATTTATGTACCGAGAAATGGAAACGTCGGAGGATTACGTTTCAGTTATTTTGAAAATGAATTTACGCAGTAACTTTTCGAAATATTTTCCTCAGTAATTTTGACTATAAAAAAAGAAACTTTGCTACTTGTTTCTGTTTGTCGGGTTTGGGGAAGCCGGTGACTTTCAGAAAACATTTCCCGGTTTTGTTATCGAAGTTGGGAAATGTTTGTTTTTTTTTCAACGTTTTTCTTATTTACAAGGTGACAATTGTAAGGAGTCGCTGTGTTGGTACTAATGTATTCACTGAATCCGGCACCTATACTGCGCCAGTTGGTAAAACTGTATCTAATTATAAGTTTATCAATTTGACTATTAGAAAAGTGACAAGGAAAGTGAATACTTCTATACTAATATTATAAAGAGAGAGAGAGAGAGAGAGAACAATTACTTATATTGCTGTAGTAAAATAATACTAATATAAGATGATACTTATTTTGAACCTACATATGATTTCGTTACGTTCGTCTTATTATAATGTAAGCTAAATTTTTTTTCTTTAAAAAGATGTCCATTGAATAGTAATCATACTCCGTAAATCCTTATTTTACAAGAGAAAAGTGTTGGCAGAAATACCTAAATAAGTATTACTACACAATGGTAAATTTAAATTATATTCTAGCTATAATATAAGCAGAAACTTGCATTCTTCTACAGGTACTTGTACTAAGATTTCGATATGTAGACTTAGAGTTTGCACTTTCGTTAAGCAGTTTTTAATCAGTCATTTTTTACTCAATATTTATATTATTTGTCAT
The DNA here is from genome assembly GCA_035772565.1 of Antheraea assamensis. NCBI lineage: Eukaryota > Metazoa > Arthropoda > Insecta > Lepidoptera > Saturniidae > Antheraea > Antheraea assamensis. Next base: position 47,541 of record JAQQSE010000135.1, on the reverse strand, counting down.
GGTGGTAGTGGTGCCTTTTTCTAAGTCCGCCTGGCTACCTACCACCGTCAAGTTGAAAATCTGTCGCCAAGCAGCGGTTGGTGTGTTCCGGCAGATGCACTTGAGAGCCAATCTCTCTCTAGGTTTAGCGTGACTACCGTCTTAGACCACATCATCATTTAACATCAGATGAGATTGTGGACAAACGCTAACCTACTAAAGTATTAAAAAAAAATTACCGACACGCTATCATGGCCGTATTGAAATTTCGTATAGATTAATAACTACGTTTGAAGGAGCAAATTGCTGATCTTTATTGTCAATAATACTTGCAGTTAGTCCTAAAATTATTTACTATATTGATTTATAAATTACATATGTATAACTATGTACTATATGTCTACCTAATACTAATACAAAATAATATGATATGATCCGGCGAACAAATACGAGTATATGCAAGTTTTTACTAAATTGCACATGGAGAATAAAAGTTTCATGCGTTGCGCGTCGTACTTCGGACGCTATATATAGGGATAAAATACAACCCGTATTAATGTGAGACATGTATAGAACACTCGGAGCGTGATTCTGCTCAGTAGTTGTTTAATTTTTATAGTCAAGTCACATTTCTATCGATTTGTATTGTCGCCGTTACACTTAGATAAAAATATTAAATGATAGTGCAATCGAGACTAGTGTTGAAATCTTAATTCATTTCTAGTTGCGAATTATTAACAGCTCATAAAGTATCGTTATTACACCATTTCATAAAATATTGAATTAATAAATGATATGTCACATGAGTACAAAGGTTATTGTGAATCTCGGTCAAGTAAAATTACTGACTTAGTATTTTTTTTAATGTATAAATGTTATAAATGTCTGTGTGAGTGTTACCTTATTTCTTCTAAATTACGCATCCGATATTTGTAAGGTTTTTCTAGCATGTCGTTAATTTCTTCTAGAAAGTATATGTGTGTAATAGGTTATTGTAAATTAGAAGTAAATCGATGTTTTTTTTTTAATAAAGTCGTAAGAAGGAGTATTTGCGCTTATATTGAAAACGCCGGGTAAACTTTAGGAGAAACATGGAAATAATGCATCACGACGGTATTAATAGAGCACATCTTAAAAATAATCGGTTATAAGCGAGGTTATTTTCACCAGTATAGTATTAATTCTCATTCAATTAAATATATTAGTTATGTTCGCCATTGAATGTTGATTAAAATTACCCCTTACAGAATATAATTTCAATGAGTATTGTAATCCAACATTAAAAATAACTCTCAACAAAAACATGGTGCCGTACCTTTTATGGCTTTGATGAACTGGAAACATCAAAGCGGCAAAACACATGGATCGAAATTCGTTAGATGCGTCTAACGTAGTAACATTGCATTCATGCGAAGCCGAGACGTGCCGCTAGTATTATTATGGTTTTAACTCTGCATTTAATGGTTTAATCACTTCATCTAACCGAATTTAAACCGTTACAAAGTATAATGAAATTAAAATAACAACGTCCCATGAGAGTCCAACATTCCCGGGATGTACCTTAGCCTTTACACATATGTGTATCAGTTAAGAATTCATGATCCTGCTTTCCTCGAGCATGACTCAGGAGCGATTCTTGGATGCTCCCGATATGGTCGGTGTGATTACAGAGGTTTTTCTGCGTTAGTTAACCAGAACATGTTCCTGTTATTTATAAGTTTCATAATATATCACGAAACTACTAGTTATCGATTTATGTTATATTTTTAATAATAGCAACATCAATATAAAATTTACAACCACTGGTTGTTATTAATGACCGAATTTGTTGAATCTGATTAGTGCTTTCGCAATTTAACTCCTTACAAACGTACTTGAATTGAACTTCTTTATATGTTTTATAATATGTATACAAAATAAATCCTACAATCAATGGGCGATATTTTTTGTTTCGATATACACTATTTATGCTCTAATTTATTTGATTATAAATGTTTTTACTTATGTACAACCTTTTTTTTTCGAACTGACTACACTGTAGATCCGAGGTCTCTACAGTTTCACCGGATTACTTTTTATGTACAGTCCTTATAAAATCCATTATTATTATTTTAATAGTTCATTTGAACTTTTTGAGTGGCTATAGAGTATTTTAATACATATTTATATTAATTTGTGGATAGAGTTAGTTAATATCTTTAGGTTTATAGATATCTTTCTTTTTTTTATGTTATAGGGGCAAACGAACAGGTGGGTCACCTGATGGTAAGTGATCACCGCCGTCCATAGACACTAGCAACACCAGGGGAGTCGCAAGTGCGTTGCCGGCCTTTTAAATATGTATATGTATCCAAAAGCATAAGAAATATCTTTTATAAAATGTTTTGTAGGTTTTGGCTTATAATCACAATTTCACCTGATGTCAAATGACGATGTGATCTAAGGATGGTAAACATAGTTACAGTGGGACTGGGGAGTGCAGCTGACGGAACACGCCTATAGATGACGACATAAGCTTAAAATCTTATCTCTATATACTATATATAAGTATCACTACGTAGTATAAAACAAAGTCGCTTTCTCTGTCCCTATATCACTATGTATGCTTAAATCTTTAAAACTACGCAACGGATTTTGATGCTATTTTTTTTTAATAGATAAAGTGATTGAAGAGGAAGGTTTATATGTATAATAACATAAATTAAATAGTGGTGAAATACTGTTATTTTTGAGGTTACTCCAAATTTCACGCGTACGGGCCACGGGCAGTAATCAATAAATCAAAATTACTGGATCGATTTTAATCATTTTTTCAGTGAATGACGTAAGCTATATATTTTATACCCGTGCGAAGCCGGAGCAGGCTGCTAGTATCTCTATATATTATAGTCTTTGCTATAGTTTCATCACGACGTTTTCCTCTGCCGAAAGCTCCTCTGGCTTTTGTTGCGATGGAATCGTTACTTAGTGATGAGCTGATTTTGAATGCTTGCTTAGTTAGTTGCCCCTGTTATCACGCCGTTGTTACACAAAGGACCTATTAGTGTTTTCTGACATCTTAACTTACAGAGTTAGATTTCGTTTTTTGTTTAGCGTGTACATTATTGGTTGCGTCATAACTTATAACAGAGTAGATTGCGACCAAACGATAGCTGAAAAAAAATGGTACATATTGGTTCATGCCGTAAGTATGTATTTAAATGTCGCTCAGTACTTCGTAATACCACCGCTGGGCTAATAGGTTCTGGATAGCAACGTTTTTTTTTTTTTTGTTAATAAAATCCATACAAGTGATTAGTGCGGGAGAGACACAAAACCTGTTAAAAATACGTAAGCGTGTCTCGTCGGGGTTTTTACGAGTCTTCACTGAAGTGACATGCACATTAGCATACAATTTGTGTGGAACATTGAATGGTTGGTTCCACGAATTGTTATTTTTCTAAACAATTACATTAACCGTAACCAATTGGCGTATGTGTACTCACCTGTGAAATATTACTTTTTTTTATGTATAAAGTAAACATCGCGGATTGAATACTAATTAACATATGGCAGATATGAGTACCGTAACAACAAATTTATTAATTGTTCCGGAGCCAGCAAGAGATTCTCCTATAATTATTATATTGAAAGTGTCAGTAGATTTGTTGCAAGAAGTAATAGTTTCCTCCCTGATGTGTTCTAGCTTGCAGGTTGAAATTAGCAATACGAAATGTTACCCGAGCCGTTGTAAGTCACTCCCAAATGGTAGCAATTTATAATTGACTGAGCTTAGAACTACGTTTCTATTTCAGATTAAATACAGATAGCTAAAGGGGTTAATACTAAACTGCTCGCTTCTGTATTCACCTTCGGTATTGTTTTTAGGGTATACGTATACGTAGGTGGGCAGAGTACGCATCTTGCAAGTATTTGGTGCTCACAGGAGGATACTTGGGCTATTGGCATAAAATTAATTTATAAACAGATAAATAATTTCACCCAAAAACATTTTAAAATACAGAAACTAAAATGGAGGTATTTATTTTTCTACAGTGTATTAAATAGTCCAAAAGCTCGTGTTTCGGCTTTTCAGGCTTCGTGTCCCTGGAAAATAACTCCGTCTAGTACTAATAATGACAATTCCCTTATAACAAGGCACAGGCGTAGTCTCTCGTTTGCCAGAGTAGTCACAGATTTGAAAGGGAAATAAGAATAGGTTTATAGAGGAATAGATAAACACGTTTTAATTCTCTTTATACGAGACAAAAGCTACAGAGGAACCGGATCTATATCCTGTCGGTTTGTGGCTCCCGACGGTGTCCGCTGTGAATAATAATTAATTAACCGGGGCGTGGTGAAAGACGCGTGCGCGCATGTTGTGATGCGGTCGCTGCTTGATCGCTTCAAACCGATCACCGTTCCACTCCAGACCGAATGAATGACATTATGACGTTGGTGCACATGAATGTCGAATCAATGCTCCCGAATTTTCTTAATTCGTTCCAATTTATTTGAAGATTTAATAATGTCTGTTAACATCAATTAATTCTTAGTTAGCTTCTACTCATGACATGGTCAACGCCACAATGAAAAACTATTCTCATTTCATTTCATTGTTTTATAATGTTTTTTTATTTTTAATTTAATTAAATTCTCTAGTATTTTTAATGATCTTATCATAAATATAAATGCACAAATATTTTTGTATACCTGTTATGCATACCACAAGTGTATATATATATATATATATTATTTTGAACAGATATATCAAAAAGAATAGTTTGGGCTTAAATAACATACTGTACCTATTTTCTAATGGTAAATGAGAAAGATGTATACAGGGATGCGCATAATGTTTATTAAAAATGAACTATGTTAAATATTAACTCTTCCATGTTGAATCCAAACATTTAGGTAAATTGGATTTTGACTGGATGAGAACACGAGACGTTCCTGTTATGTCATTAGCAATCATATATAGAGTTCACGTAATGTTAAGTGGTCACAGGTGACCTTTAGGGATGTACACTCAATCTAAAAAAGACCGCAGTCCCAGGGTCAGTCGTAATGAGTACTACTACTCCTAAAGGCCGTACTTGGAACTCGCATTGGAAACTTCAAAATCAGTATACCTATTGGTTTATTTTTTTCTGGTAGTATGTTTTGACTAGAATGTTTTTGATCGTCAAGAATTTCTCATAATGGCTGTCACTGATGTGTTAAATTAATTGAAAGCTTAATTAATATTGAAAAATTCGTTGCTTAAATGTGGAAAAAGTGAATATAACTGGCAAAACAGGATTAGCATTATTATCAATACATAATAGGGAAACGGGTTATTTATATGACGACCTCTTTGGTATATAGAAGAATAAACCGTCTACGGCATCGAATTATTTGATGTTTATATACTTACTAGCGGCCCGCTCCGGCGTCGCACTAGTATAAAATATATAGCCTATGTCATTCACTGAAAAAAATCATTAAAATCGATCCAGTAGTTTTGAGTTATTCATTACTGCCCGCGGGCCGCACGCGTTAAATTTGGAGTAACCTCAAAAATAGCAGTATTTCTCCACTATTTAATTTATGTTATTATACATATAAACCTTCCTCTTCAATCACTCTATCTATTGAAAAAAACCGTCTCAAAATCCGTTGCGTAGTTTTAAAGATTTAAGCATACATAGGGATATAGGGCCAGAGAAAGCGATTTTGTTTTATACTATGTAGTGATGTTTCTGTTCATTATAATTTTGTTTCTTCTTACGAGGACTGTACATAAAATTATTAGATCAATTTGAATTCGATTCCTCAAATAAATGAGCTGAAGAGTGAAGCGTTGAAGCGATAATGGCTCAGTTGGTAGTGTGTTCGGGCACAGCGTCGAAGGACGTAGGTTCAAATCCAAGCAACTGAGTCGGAGCTTTCGCTGAAGAAAAACATCGTGATGGAACCATAGCATGGTGTTTGGGCTTTTTCTAAGTCCGCGTCTGACTAACTACCATCCTCAAGTTGAAAATCTGTCGCCGAGCACCTGTTGGTGTGTTCCGGCAGTTGCACTTGAGAGCCAGTTTCCCTCTAGGTTAAGCGTGACTTGCCATCTTAGACCACATCATAATTGAATATCAAATGAGATTGTGGTCAAAACGTTTACTTATAAGTATTAAAAAAAAAACACAAAATAAGAAATTTCGTTCCATCCTCTTTCGTGAGACGATGATTTTGTCCGATGTAAATTATGTTTTAATTACATTTCGAAACCTGCGTACCTCAAATTGTTGCAGCGTCACATCCGTTTGTTTATTCTTAGTAGTAGTTTTAATTAGATTTAATTTAACTACGATTTGATACCGTCAAAGCAGTGACACTAAATAAAAAAAAAAAACAAAGCCATAAGAGCAGTTTAAAAATGTTCATCGTGAATCGAATGAACCGCGAAATTATTTATATTCCAGTTTCAAAATCAAACGTGGTAACTTTCCTCGTGGAGGAATTATTTTTTTTTTTGTAGCTTATAAACATTTTCTGTTTTGGACCACCATGTCATATGGTTATTAAATGACGACAGTGTTGCCTAAGATTTGAACACGTCAAATCTAGAGGATCAACTCTCAAATGCACCTGACGGAACACACCTATATTGTAGGTGTTTGGACTGTTGCAGAGTGCAGGCGGGTGCGGGTGGAAAGCACGGGCGCGTCGTGTAATTGTAATGTACGTCGACGCCGCTAGCATCACTGAATGCTAGAGCGGCGTCTATGTGCATTTGAACTAGCATTCTAGAAACAGGCCTTTAACCATAGGTTATCGTAAATGTAATGTAAATGTAAATGGTAAGTGATGACGCGTAATAGAGAAGCTCTACTACAGCCATAGCATGGTTTCATTACGGCGTTTATCTTCATTGAAAGTTTGAGGGCATTGCACGGTCGATGCCTACATCGTTCAACACGCTACGACTGAAATGTTATTATTTTAAAACGTTAATGTCTTTAATGTCTTTTTGGTAGGTGGTAGAGCTACGCTGAAGCTATTACTGGTTTCAGTATGAATGGGTCGGCTCGCCCGACGCGCGGGGTGCTACCACCCGACACACAGAAAACCGACGTGAAGTAACAGTGCGCCCGCACTGTTGCGTTTCGTTCGGTCAGTGAGAGCGCCGGAAGCCCACATATATTAAAAGGCCGGCAACGCACTTGCGACTCCCCTGGTGTTGCTAGTGTCTATGGACGGCGGTGATCACTTACCATCAGGTGACCCACCTGTTCGTTTGCCCCTTATAATATATTTTAATAAAGACACTATTTCTGTGTAGTTGTCACTTTTCAGTTATATACGTTAATATTTTGACCGCTCTGTGAGCTTGAAGGCGGAAGCTGAAGAATATAAATGGCCAGAACACAAATTTGATTCTAAATACGTATTATATAATACGTATTATATAATATATACGATGCTCGTATATATATAATGCCGTGACAACTTAATGATAAATAAATACTAATTTATTCCTATACTATATTTGAACTTTGTTTTTTTATTAAACTCTTGACCGTATTTTACAGCTATTGGATTAAAAGATGTATATCAAAATTTGAAACTGAGCTAATAATAATACCCAAATAATGGATACCGTGAATACAGTGAACGTTAAATTTACGAGCGGACGAAATTTTTAAATTACCGCCATAACAACACATCGAGTACACGGTTTGTTTATATGGTATAATTAAATAATTAATAACGTCGAGACGTTTCGCAAAACGGACGATTAAACTGCACAATTGATCTCAGATAAACAAACATGGTTATCGACTTGTAAAGGAGAACTCAAATACCAATTAAGTGAGAAATATGAACACACGTATTGTTTTTCGGTTTGACATTTATTATTTACGCAGACCTGTCATTAATTGACTTATGTTGTGGATAAATAAATATGTAATTGTAATGTATTTATTTATGGTTTGTCTACAGCTAGTCGTGTGAACGCGGTTGAATGCAATTCATAGCTTGGTTTATTTTTAAAGGAGCCTTCTTGAGCGATGTTAAATGTTGTTTTTCGAAAATCATCTTGTTTTTAATTAAGATTTCACATTACATATCATCATTCCGTCTACCTATCATGACGCCGTATCCCTACTGGGTGTAGGTTGAAGGGAACAACTACTATTTGTAATATGCCCTTGTGGATCTCTTTTGCGACTTTAAAACTTATTCATTTCTTTAGGTTTCTGACTGTATTTTCACATAAACAATTGCATTGTTTTTTTTGTTCTTTGGTAATTTATACAATTAATTTGTACAAATCCTTGTATCGCATCATCACTTCGTCTGTGTATTTCGGAAAATTATGTCGTTCTCCAGCTCCCAGGCTACCTTGACATCTGTCAAAATGAATTCATAAATTTCTTCGCGAAAAGGGGAACAAACATACAGAGTCATTTTTGCATTTATTTTATTACTGGGGGTAACTTTAAGTCACAGTGTTTTCGTTCTAATTTTTATTATTCGTTATTTTGTAACGTCTAAGTGAAATGTGTATTGCAATTATTATTGTACTTTAATAATGTATATAAACCAATCAGAAGCGAAATACTCCTTTTTTCCTTGACTGTTGTGAGCCATTTAGATTGTAAATATTTGTCTGTAAATTCATTTAACTGTTACGTATTTTGCACTTATATCGGCTTATATTAAAATAGCAATTTCCTCAGAGAAAAAAATACATGTGAACGTCAGAGTTCATAAAATTAATATGGCATCGTGTGAGCTCCCAATTGTCGACGAACCCGCCGTATTATGTGACCGGGCTGTGATCGTAAAACGGTTTGTGTAGGCTGGTCACGTAATCTTACCGTACGGGATGGGAAATACGTTGTGCGCCGGTTCAGAAGGTCGTCTGTCTGTTTTTGGACTCTACACGGCTGGCTATAAGTCCGGTTTGAAGAATGAAGGCGTTTTGCTTTGATAATTATTACACAGACGAACGTTTGAACATAGCCACTAATGACGTTACTGGAAAATATAATACAGAGTTACCAGAATATAGTAGATGTTTGCGACACACGTTTAATTTGCGGTTGGTAAACTATCGGGCAAGAAATAGAGAAGGCCCCCTACCAATGTTTTCCTGTACCGAGAACCCGTAGTTATATTTAATCGGAATTAAAATTAAATGTGAATATATGTTAACCGCGCCTCATAACACAATGGTACAATAAATATGTGTCTCATATAATAATTGTTCTGTTTGTTCAAGAAATCTATGCGTATTGTTTGGATTAATTGACGGTTCTCTTATAATTACTGCTTAGGGGGCGACTATTAATTACGTGAAGAAGTCGGGGAAGAGAGGGGTCAATCCGAAATCTCACGTGAGGGAAAGAGGGGGGCTTTGACAAATATCACGTAAATGTTTTGGGCAAAGAGAAGTGTAAAAATGTGAAAAAACCTGATCAATGTTTAGTAAAACATATTTCTAGACTAAAATATGCCGAAATTTGACACAATTATTCTACATATTTTGTAGTAATTCTCATATAAGCATTATTATCACTGTGATTTTTCATTACGATCTAAACAATCTTAAATACTAGTCTTTATTAGTTTTAATAAATATACTAAAGCAAAGATCTCACTTGACATTACTGGAGAGAGAGGGGAGGGGGTCGAGACAAACCTCACGATATCTTCCCAGTGAGAGAGGGGGGGGGTTCAAAAGTCCTCAAAAACGCCTCACGTAATTAATGTAGATTAAACGATACTCCGAGAGTCCTCAATCTACATGTAAAAGTGTCGTTGGATTCGATTCAACCGTTTTGGAAATTAGCCTGGATAAATAGGAGACATTACAATTTTAGTTATATGTATAGACATAATTAGTTGTTTCTCTTCCATGATACATAAAAATGTATGTTTATTTTGGAATACTTATGTCATGACGCTCACGCTTTAACTTCTAAATGAGCCATCATCAAATTTTGCACACATGTCAAGAGTACAGAAAAGGATATTGGGCACATTTCAAATGTACATTAACAAAAGCTACTAAGAAGTACCATTACCAAATTTCTAAATTATATGATGCTAGTCTTATACGTTATGTTATTCTGACTGAATTATATCAAAACGATTACGTCGATAAATGTAATCTCGATTGATGAAATATTTCCATGGTAATAAAATCTTTGGCCTACGAAAGTCATTAACATTTCAGAATGAGACACCCTTTCCGTAATGAACTTTAAAAGTGTTTATAGTTGACTCGGTTGTGTTCTGTGTAGTCGCGTCGCGTGGACCTGTGACCTCAATAGGGGAATCGATTTTGTAACCTTTTTGAATTGTACCACGGTTTAGAATATTCTAGAAATTGGAGCAGACGGTCTATTTAAGGGTTCGTATTATTATGTTTGCCAATGGAATAATAGCTCGTACGCTTCTCACATGTGAGTGCGAAATTCTTGCTGCGGTGTATTACGTATAATACATACCGACCGGTATTTCTCACCTATGTGAATTCTAATTGTTGCACACGAAGTCTATATAAATAAATAAGAAGTTATGTATATATGTATTTGAAGCGATGATGGCTTAGTTGATAGCGTCTTCGGAGATCGCGTCGATCGACGTAGGTTCGATTTCTTGGCATGGAGCTAGAGCTTTCGGTAAAGGAAAACATCGTGATGAAACTATAGTATTGATGGCTTTTTCCAAGTCCGACTGGCTAGTTATCACCCTCAAGTTGAAAATCTGTAACCAAGCACCTGTTGTTGTATTTCGGAAGCTGCACTAGAGAGTCTAGATGTAACGTGTTTATATTCTTAGACTACATCGACATTTAACATCAGATGAGATTGTGGTCAAACATTTAAAAGCCTATAAAGTTTGAAAACATGCACGTTTTCTAGTCTAAAAGTGTCTGTTATAAAGGAGATTGATTACGAATAGACATTTTTTTTATCTGTTTACTTGTCAGTTTATATGTCTAAATTGAATTTAAAAACTGTTGGACTGTGTTATATAAGATATATCTTATACAGAGTGTATGTTATTTTGTAATTGATACTAATTATTATTGATAATATTTTTGGAAATCATAAACTATGAGTAAAAAAGAAAATGAATAGATGAAGATAATAACTCGCAATAAAAGGAGAACTTTGCATATAGCCAGTAATAATTAAATAAATACATACATATATTACAAATAGGCATTACAATATTGAATCGCGAATTTTGTTTCGTATATCGAGACTATTTGTTAACGCGTTTTATTTTTTATTTTTTTGTTCGATCTGACTTACTCGACTGACTTAGCCGTTAGCATGGCAGAGCCACTACAGTTTCACCGGACTATTTATTTTTAATTTGGTGTTAAAAATATCTAATATTATTTTTAAAACACCCTCTTCAATGTAGGTACACATGTGAGGAAGGACCTAACCTATCAAGTATCTACTTCCAAAACACAGTGCTAGATGTTAAGTGAACGGTTTAATGTACATGTTTTAGGCTCACTAGAGGACCGGTAACAGTTTTTTAGGTAATAGTGTTAGGTTTTACAACAAAATTCCAAAACACGTTACCGATTTGCCGGATACTAATTACAAGCACCATGTCAAGCAGGTTTTTATGTCTAAAGGCTATTTATTACAGGGTGGATCAATATGTGAACGATGGTGACGTCTGGAAATGACGCTCTCTCTGTGCATCCACCAAAACCGAATGTAATTATTTATAACTATGTTTTAAAAATATGAGTTATATAATATGTTTAATGAAAAGATAAACCAGATCAAGTTTCTTGCCGGTTCTTCTCGATGACTGGGTTGTTTTCCGAACCGGTGGTAACTTTGACGTTCATAAGCGCCTTCTCAGGGCCTAAACTGAATAAAGTATTTTTGTTTTTTTTTTTGTACATAGACATATGACGAATGTAAAATGACTTAGCGATGACTGTTTTCTATTAAAGAATATCATTATCGAAGTCAAGTTCTTCGACACGGTACCTACCACTGGAACGCTTGTGTATTGTGAATAACTGGCCGTGTGTTTTATTAAAACGTTTCTATCCTTTCCGTTCTAGTTTTATTGAGTGAGGCGATCCTGCCGGACGATACACTTGAAAACAAGACACTCAAAATCACAGACTTCGGCTTGGCCAGGGAGGTCTACAAGACGACGAGGATGTCTGCCGCTGGGACGTACGCTTGGATGCCACCTGAGGTACAATTTTGAAGTGTATAGTCATATATTATTTGGTTAGTTAAAAGCGGGTAACGCACTTGCGACGACTTCCCCTGGTGTTGCTAGTGTCTATGGACGGCGGTGGTCACTTACCATCAGGTGACCGCCACCTGTTCGTTTGCCCCCTATTATATAAAAACAATATATATATATATACATATAAAATTACCCTTACTAGTGTTAAGACATATCCTTTTATTCTCCTAAGCATATGTCTATGTATTGTAACGTAATTTCCGTTAGAACAAGTTACTTTCGTGCCGAATACGTTCAGTATCCATTCGTTTAGTGTGGTTACATATGGTAGGATTTAGCATTATATAGAATAATCTTCTATGTAAAGACAGAGAGACAAAACAGAGGAAGAAGATGTTGTTCCTCTGTTTCTCATCCAATTTGCTTTTTTCTTTTTTGATTTGTGGCTATTGACGAGCTCTTGTGTTATCAAGGAAATGTATGAGAGACAGAAGGATATTAGACTTAATTTTTATTTATTTTATTTTCATACTTCACGATCTACAATATTTATACAGAACAGATCATAATATATTAAAAAAGAAAAAGTTTATGATCTCATTTTAATCCAGCCACATCCAGCCAGCACGAAAAAAAAATCATCAAAATCAGTCAAATAATTTAGCATGACAAAAATAATACGTTCACCAGAATTTGTTGTATAATAAGGTAATAGGCCTACTACATTGTTTTCATATATTAAAACAAATACTCGCAAAATTTTCTGTAAAGACATTTTGGGCGCAACGGACATTTTCAAACTCTATATTCGTATTTTGATGGCCTTTTCAACGCTGAATATTTTAAGTAGTTACACTCAGTATATTTTTATTTATGTTTTTTGTACATTCCGAATACAGTCGACGTACGATTTTGTTCTAAGGTAATAAAACACTCGACGTTCTCACACGCGTCCGACGTGTGGTCCTACGGGGTCCTGTTATGGGAACTACTTACCGGCGAGACACCGTACAAGGGTATCGACGCGCTTGCCGTCGCTTACGGCGTCGCGGTCAATAAGCTTACGCTGCCCATACCGAGCACCTGCCCTGAACCATGGAGTAAGCTGATGGAAGGTTCGTTAGAAAAAAAAGTTACTCTCAATAAAGAATGTAATTGACTTTCAAATGCGACAGATGGAACTCAGCCAAATGTGTACTAGATGGGAAATCAGTTCTAAATTAATAATTATTTCATATACCTTAGAGTTAATTGGTAACATTTGAAAATATCTGAAGGGTTTATAGTCGAAGAATGTTAAAGTTAAAGATTATAATGATTGGCTAAATTAAAATTATTTAGGTGGAATCCAAAAAGAGCTGAAATATTCATAAAAGCCATGGAAACTTATTTCGAAAACTTGATATTATGTACATACAAAGGACAAAAATAATTCAATGTGTTCAATGCCGCTTTTCTTTGGTACATATTTTTTTTATTCGTTGTAAGGAAATGCCTGTCAACCGATCTATGATTTTATGATTTCACCGACTCATGATTCTCATTGTACGTAGAAGTCGAATTTGAAGACGTGTACAAAGTTACATTTATTTCGTATTTTCTTCAAATATAATTAGTATACAGTTTTACTAACAATCTATTCCAGACATCTTAGTTATATGCATCTCCGTTATACTTTTTACTGAGGTGTGTTCGTCCGAATAGTTACTCTACAGCAATCCAGCATTTGAGATACGGCTTTCGGAAATTCGTTTTAGTTGCAAAATATTTAACTATTAAAACATTTTTCAATATTTTATAGATTTTAGTGTTTGATCACAAACTCATCTGATTTTAAATGACGATATGGTCTAAGATGATAAACGCGTTAAACCTAACCTAGACGGGATCCGGTTCTCGGGCGGAGCTGCCGCAACACACTAACTTGGTGACAGATTTGCAACTCGAGGGTGGTAACCAGCCAGACGAGCTCAGTAAAAGCCCTACCAACAAAGTTATATCAAGCTTTATCACGATGTTTTCTTAAACCGAAAGCTCCGACTCATTCGCGAGGATTCGAAGCTAAGTCGATCGACGCGGTGTCCGAATCTACCATGAACTAAGCTATCAACGCTTCAATCACTGTGTTCATACAACTTACTATTTGACCGCAGCGTGTTGGCACTCGAATCCACGCGAGCGACCGCTTTTCCCCGAAATATTGGATCAGCTAGAACAGATAAGGCAGTCGGAGTTCACGCGCGCTCCGCACGAGTCCTTCCACACGATGCAGGACGGCTGGCGGCTAGAGATCGAGGAGGTGCTGCGGGACCTCAGAAGGAAAGAGAAGGTAAATTATAATTTACCCGATGATGATGATGATGGTGATTGTGAACGATGGTGACGTCTGGAAATGACGCCCTCTCTGGGCAACCACTAAAAGCGAATGGAATTATTTGTATTTATGTTTTAAAAATACGAGTTATAATATGTTTAATGAAAAGATAAACCAGATCGAGTTTCTTGCCGGTTCATCTCGATGACTGGATTGTTTTCCGAACCAGTGGTAACTTTGACATTCATAAGCGCCTTCTCGGGGCCTAAACTGAATAAAGTATTTTTGATTGATTGATTGGTTGGTTTGATTGATTGATTGATAATAATGATGAAATGCGAAGTGACCCCCGTGAACAACATTCAACTTACCAAAACATCTGAGACAATAAAACGCATTGTGAAATTACCAGTGCTTTTTATTTGCTCTATATTAAACTTTATCAAAGCCTATTAAATTGTTTGTTATTAAAATTATAAGTAAATTACATTATTACTAACTATAGGTGTTTTTTTTTCTATAATGCTATCTAACACATAGGAATGCAAAACCATTGAAGAGGTCAGTGTGATTGAAGTTGTTTTTTTTTTATGTTTGTGACGTTTCCTAAATATTTTAGTGAATGCTTTGTACTCGTATTAAATAAATTTCCCATATATAATTTAATATAATTTCAATTTTATATCTCTTTATTAATTTAATAAAGTTCCTTAAGTCCCCTACAAATACGGGCCGTTACTTGAAGGGCCCTAGAGAATGTCGGCTCGGATTTCGAAAAACGGTTCATAACTTTACACACGCGTTGCTTCTTTTGGTTTTTTTTTTGCTGCAACAAGCTACGGATATACTTATACATATTATTCTATTTTAATTACTTTATGATAAAAATTATTCTGATCCATCGAGTATACGTACACTTTACATATACGGTCTTTTAGTTGTGTTTTCAAATTTACTAGTCAGATACCAAATACCACGTATACATTCATGAAATATACATGATGGTTACACATGTAGTTTTCACGAATTCATATATGTATGGGATAGACAGCGCTTAGCTTAGGCAGATCTGGAAACTCGGCGACAGTTGAAGCCGAGGCGCACCGAGTGCCCTTACGCTGTTCGCCTAAACAAATCGGGTGAGTGCCTTAAACGCTCCCCTTAGTAGTCCGGTGGAACTGTAGCGGCTATAGTATGTTAGGGTATGTCAGTTCGAAAAAAAAAATTCAATTCAATTATTTAGTATGGTATTATAATAATAACGATAACGATACATTTTTGTTTAACCTTTTATTTTTTCTATTTGAAATCCATATATCTGAAATATTAAAATTTTATCAACGGCTCCTTCAGCATCTTAACTTGCATTAAACTCATATTGGTTCAAACCTTTTATTCTTTTTAAGAAGCTGTTGCCGTAACACTTGCGTGCATTATTAAACGATGTTCAGTAGTAATTGTCGGTTGAATGATGAATATTGGTTCCAGGAGCTCCGGTGCCGCGAGGAGGAGCTGACCCGCGCGCAGCTGCAGCAGCGGCTGCTGGAGCAGAACCTGGCGCAGAAGGAGCGCGAGCTGGAGATGCGGGAGATCGATCTCGTCGCGAGGGAGTTGCACATCTTCATATTCGCGAGCAACATGTCGCACAACCAGCCGCCACAGCCTAATAAACGGAAAGGTACTAAATCTATTATTTATTACCTTAAATCTAACAATGATTATTTTTATTTTATGAGGCAGAATACATGCACTTTGGTCTCACATAGTTACTACAGTTTACCGTTATCATAACATGTTTCATCGCGTGTCTCGTGGTTTGGATCTCAGCTTTCGCGATTTATTCCTTGTGTATCCAAAATGACACTACATTCTTCATGGATGGTATTTTATTCCTAAAATGGTTATAGCTCGTGGTGTAACTCGATCGCTTTTATAGGTTTATTATCACTGTTTAGTCATTAAAGTCCCCTAACTCTTCATTTTGTCTCGCATTTTAAGCCCATTGAAATAAGGTGTTAGACACATTTTTTTTTAATATGTGAGTACTGAACATTATTACCTTGTGAAAATGCAATGAATTTGACTGGAAAAATTAATCACTACTGAGTTAGCAACCCTGAAGCAAATTAAAAATTTCGAATGCCTCAAACCAAGAGTGTTAAAGTCAAAGACTAATGTCAGTTGAAATATAAAAATTTATGTTGAAGTATGTCCCAAAGGAAACTTTAATATTCATTTTACTGGTTTCTTTTCTCCTTCACGACGATTATTCAGAAAGTGACTCAATATGGGCACTTTCTGTGCCCTTGTATGTTCATTACATCTTTTGTGTGTCTCCTTGTGATAGTATTGTTTCTCTGATTTTCACGACAGAGTTATTTAATAACCTAAAAGTGTTTAGAAAAAACAAAAAATGTCTGGTAACCTTTTGTATAATATATAAATTACGTAAGCTGCCACCGAAGGACTCAAAAAAAACCGAATTAATTAAAATAAAATTTATTAATAATAAAATTACAAACTAGAAAATTAATGTAATGACCCGATCGATGTCTATATCGAAGTGCCGGGGCATGGGCGCGTAGCGACGTTCCTGGAGCCTCGTGGTTGGAGTCAGCACTTTACCCCACCTTGCCGTTTCTATGCGGCGATGCGCGCGCGCTGAACACGTGCTCTACATCAGCATTTTACTTAGTGGCGCTCGGTATAACATCTCTCCCCTCAGATCAGCGACTATTTCAGATTTTAAGATGAAATATCGCTGTTGACTTTCTCTGATCTTGAGATGATGATTGGGTTCCTGGATTCTGTGCTGTTTCAGGCTCGGCATATGTATGTTCTGCGTCGTTCGTCGTTATCGTCTGGCTCCGTCGGCGAATGCGTACTCGGTACAGTATTGTGGTGCCGAGTGCGATTGTACTGATTAACATACCATAAAATGGGATGGTGGTATGGTATAACGTTGAACTCTTCTCGAGTTGAACTGGTCTCTGTGTATCTATTCTATTCTGAATGTCGTGCAACTTCCTCAGGTTGATCGAGCTGATTTCGAGTGATGGTGACGTCTGTTCTTCTATGGTTTTATCGGATATGTTGGTTATCTTTATCGGTTGTCCTCGGATTTGATCGTTAATATTGATGATAGTGAATTCGTCTGTTCGTAACTTGCAGTTATGTGGTATAGTTGCTAGGAAACTTCCGGATACAGTAATGGATTCTTCCCGTTCACATGTGAGTTGGACTTGTGTCGGGTTCGGGAACACGATGGCGTAGCGACGGTCGTCTAGTTTTTCCATGGCTGAGTTCATTAAATTGATAGTCATCCTGTTACAAGGGTTGTTAGTTGTTTGACCTCCGATGATTTCGCAGATGCAGTCCGGATGAGATCTCGTCTGGTGATTGAATTTTTCTTCACAGACGTACCGCTTGCTGACCTTCGGGCATTCTGCCTCTATGTACACATGAATATTTCCAGTGATTGCAAGGAGAGGAAAGGGTGGAATGATCACTTGTTTGTTCTTATTGGGTACGACAACTAGACGGTAGAGTAAAAATTCGTAAGGGGATACTATTGGGAATCTAAAAGCGAAAACTATCTGACTGCCACTGTAATAAGATGCAGGTTTGATGACGTCGTAGTATTCCCTCAATTCTATTTCTAATAGTTGATTATTACTATAAAAGGTTTTGAGTTTGGCTAACATGCTGCGTAATATGTTTGGACTTAGCATGGAATGATGAGTGCGCATTTCGTTGCAAAATGCTAACGCGTTCTCTAACCTACTTAACTCGCTTAATAAGCTATCTACATTATCACTTATTATTACTAGTATTTGCGCGAATTTCGCAAACCGTATGAGACCGTAGTTTTTATAACTATTGGTGTCAAGTAAAATATGCAGAGTTGCATTTAATTGAATTTGATTCGACACAAGTTTCGCAATTATTTTTGTATGTTCGTCCATTAAATCCTTACTAAGACTAATGTGGTGATTTTGCTCTAGAATAATCTGATGTTGGTTCGTTTTTAGGGCCTTAAGGGCGTTGTCATACTTTATGGCATCTGTGTAGTCTAGGTTTCCCGTAACGCTCTTAACTATAGATCCGAGACCATCTATTAAGCCTCTCTTAAAACGAGTGGGCTCTAAGCTCTTAAGGTGCGATGATGCCCTATCTAATTTATCGTTCAAACTATTTATCTGGAATTCATATAGCGTATGGGTGTAGTTATCTAGTCTGTCTGTAGCCTTAGTCAGTTGGGTTCGTACAAATTTAATATTATTTTCAATGTCTGTTAGTTCTATATATTGTAGGAATGTATGGTAATGTGTCGTCAGCTGCATAGACCCTAGTTTGAAGGGTAAAAGTCCAGGTCCATCTTCAAGTCGTTCAAGTCTGATCTCTTGGGCCTGTACTAGGCTAAGAGTCAGCGTCAGGAGTAGCCTGTAACAATGTCGACGATTTAGGGGCACGTTTTAGTCTGGCTTTGGCTACGGGTCCTTTTTTCTTAGAGGTGTAAATATGTATGGGTAAGTTCGCTAGGACTGTATCCTGGGTATATCTAGGGGCGAGTTTGGATCTACTAGCGGAGGGGTTACTGATAAATACCTGCTGATCAGGTTGGTAATCGATCTCAGGCTCGCGGTTTATATTCCGCCGCTCCATAATATGTGTTCTATTCGCGAGAGACGTGTCGTTGATGAGATCGTACACTTTATGCATACGTGCTCGGTGAGTTTCTGTGTACTGTTGTAATAAGTGTTCAGTCAAGTCTATGTCAGTCGGATCTCGTGGGTCGGTGTGTCCCAATATAAGGTCGTATGGCTTGCATTTTGTAAACGAATGAATTGAACTATTATAACCTAATATAGCGTAGGGCATTAAGTTTATAACAGGTTCGTCCTTGTGCGTCAGCTTTAATACACGAAGATGTTCCAAAATTGTAGAATGAAACCGTTCGACAGTTCCGTTAGCGTTAGGTGAATGGGCTAGAGTTTGATGGTGAATTATTTTATGTACTTTGCAAAATTCTGAGAACATTTGATTGGTGAACTCTGTTCCTTGATCTGAAATAATGGTAAGTGGTAAGCCATGGTGCGTGCTAAATGTTAGTAATGCTTGTATTACACTAACCGCGGTCCCATCTCTTAATAGGTATGCTTGCCCATACTTTGAGAAGGCATCAATGAACGTCACGTATTTTTCGTTCTGTGCTGTGAAACTGTCCATATGTATTATTTCAAAGGGTCTAGTTGCAGGGGGCACTATGTTAAACTTAGGTTTTATAGGGTTCCTATCATACTTGGCTTGTCCGCATATATTGCAATTATTAATGAACTTAGTTATTTGTTCTTTCATCTTGGGCCAATAGTATCTTGCGGATAGGGCCAAATAGCACTCGTTAATGCCACGATGGTTGGTTTTACCTTCATGGTAGTGACGAATGATTTCCTGCTGTCTGAGATATTCCTTTACGTTCTCGAGTTCCTTTTTTGCTATAACTAAACTCATTGAGGAACTTTTGAAATATCTTTGGATTATAGGGACTATACTATACATGGCAAGAGGCGGATTAATAAGAACAGCAGTCTTAATTTTCGGGTTAACATACTCTTTTATTGCATTGATTAAATCTTCTTCTAAGTTAGACTCGGATAACTGAACGGATGTTCGGGTATGTGTATCGAAAGGTTTTGTCGCAGCAGTACGCTTTTTGATGTCCCCTACCACGGTTAAACATAGCTGTCGATGGAATTTATTTAGTGGGTCGTCGGTTATGGGTACTTCGAGTATTGGGTTCTCGCTAGCCGTATGTGCTGTCAAGGTGTCTGAATTTCCTATCGATGGGGGTCGGTCAGTCGCGTTTGCTATCATCGAACTAACTTCCTCGTTACAGATCTCAACACGAGATAGAGCATCGGCGTTAGTGTTATTTTTGCCTTTTTTGTATATAACTTTATAGTCATACTCGCTAAGTTTTAAGCGCCATCTAGTTAGTCGTGAATTCGGTTCTTTAAGGCTCATTATCCACTCCAGTGGTTTATGATCCGTAGCGATTTTAAATTTTCGGCCAAAGAGATACGGACGAAAGTACTTGGTTGCCCAAACAATGGCTAACAGCTCTTTTTCGATCGTGCTATAATTAATTTCACTCTCGTTTAATGTACGTGAGGCATACGCTATCGGTTTATCCGATCCAATAGTGCCTTGCGAGAGAATTGCACCGATTGCAAAGTTAGACGCGTCCGTTGTCAAAATAAATTCTTTTTCAAAATCGGGGTAACATAGAATGGGGTCGTTTGTCAAAAGGGTCTTGCATTTTTCAAAGCAGTGCGTGTAGTCAGAGTCGAAGTTTACTCTCCTTCCTTTCTTTAAGCATTGTGTCATAGGCTTAGTGATTCGGGCAAAATCGGGGATAAACTTTCGGTAGTAACCGAGAAGTCCGAGAAACTGTTTTATTTCTTTAGGAGTCTTTGGTATGGGATATTTCTGTATAGCTGCAATCTTATCTGGGTTTGGTTTAATACCTTCTGAGCTTATTACGTGCCCTAGGTATGCGGTTTCGAGCTTTAAGAACTCGGATTTATCTAGCTGGATTTTAAAGTTAGATTCACGCAATCTTTGGAACACTTTTTCTAGGTTGATTATATGCTCTTGGAGGGAGGTACTGAAGATAATTATGTCATCGAGATAGACCAGACAAATAACGTTTTGAAGCCCCCTTAGGACATTATCCATAACACGCTGGAAGGTAGACGGAGAGTTCTTAAGTCCCATGGGCATTCTCAGGAATTCAAAGTGGCCATGCTCGACGTTAAACGCAGTTTTATGAATATCACTAGGATTCATCTCTACTTGGTAAAATCCTGATGCTAAATCGAGGGTGGTGAAGTATTGACATTTGCCTAATTTGTCGAGGACGTCTGTAATATTAGGAATAGGGTATTTGTCGTCGATAGTTTTTTCATTAAGTTTACGAAAATCAACAACCAGACGCCACTTTTGTTTCCCAGAGGCATCGGCCTTTTTTGGAACGACCCAAATAGGTGAGCTCCAGGCAGATTCCGATGGTCTAATAATCCCCTGTTCTAACATTTTGTCTATTTGGTCGCTAACTTCTTGACGGTGTATGAACGGGTATCGATAGCTTTTTGTATAGATTGGAACTTCATCGGTTGTTCTTATATTATGTTTTATTTTATTCGTAAAGGTCAACGCCTCACCTTCTATATAAAATACGTCGGCGTACTTAGAACATAGTGATACTAAATTCGCCTTTTCTTCTTCGTTAAGATGTTCGGTACGGAGACGCGGTATAACCTCTTTAGCGCGTGGTGACATTTGTTCGGTGCTTGTGCACTCGATATTAAATATAGTCGCCTGCGGGGCATCATTTAATGATAGTATTATATCGTTTTTTGTTGGATTTAACACTTCTACTATACCACGACTGTTTTTTACGGTAGTAATACATTCGACTAATACACAGTTACAAATTATCTGTTCTTGGATTAATACTTCGCCATCCGGGGCGTTAATGGGTAATCTTATTAATTTAGAGCTATCGGCCGGTATAATTCCCTCGTATAGGTTTAAGTTTCTCGAATTATAAATTTGTATGGGGTTCGTTGCAAATTTGGTAATGAGGGTGAGCTTTTTAAGGTCTAATTTGGCTTCCCATTTTGTAAGTAGATCCATACCTATCAATCCGTCGAAATGATCATGAAATCTATATACAAACAATTTAATTTCTTCCGTATCTCTGAATTCAGAGAAACAGGGCAAATTAATAGAGTAATCGTTCCTGCTCGTGGCGTGAACATTAGTGACCTCGAACGGATCATAGTTTAAGGGTATCTCGGCAAAATAATTTTGTATAGCTTCCGGGCTAATAAATGACTGGTTCGCGCCTGTATCGATTAATAAATTTAATGGAGGATTTCGGATACGAATGTAGGGAAGTTGTCTTTGAGTTTGCATATTTAGTTCTATCCTAGTTTGCTTGACTTCGATCCCTTCGGAAAATCCTGGCTATTAGGGTTAGAAGTCTGCGACTGATCTTCAATAACCGTCGCATTGATGTCTTGTATTGAGTTCATTGGTTCAGAGGACTCATACTCATAAGGGTAGGTAGGTGGGTAGTAGTAATGGTCAGTGTCGTAGTAATGGTCAGTGTCGTAGTCATTATAATAGTTAGGTTCTGAGTAGTAGTGGTCATAACTGTCTGGATAGTAGAACTCGTCGTAGCTAGAACACTCGTTCACGTTTACATCACGGGTTTTAAAATAGTTAGATGGTGGTGGATTCCCTTGCTTTGCCCAATTCCACCCGGGTGCTGGTCCTGATGGGCGAGACACAAAGTGGCTAACGCCGCTCATAGGCTTAGGGCCATTATATGGGGGTTGTGGTTGATTCCGTGGAGGCATTCTAAATGCAGAACCGCCCTGATTGTATCCCGGTGGTGGCGCGCTAAAAATTTGTTGTGTACGTGTCGGGCCACGTGGTGGCATAGACATCCCAGGCTGATGTTGTGTCGGCATGGGGCGCGACATAAATTGTGGTCTAGAAGGGCCTGGCGTGTTATAGGCAAAGTTAGATTTGAATGGTGGTGTGTGCATGGTATTAGGTTGATTAAACATCCTAAAGTTCTGAACGTAATCCTGTCGATTTGGCAACGATGGAATTGCGGGTTTCTTATCAAATAAACTGTCATTCCTACTCTGCAGGTACATGGTGTTGATCTCCTCATGTACGAACTCGAGCGCTTTCTCAAGAGTTTCCGGGCGCATACATCTAATACGCGACCCTAATGGGTCCTTTAAACCACGTAGATAGGACTTCAGTGCTAAATTACGATATAAATTACGCTTAGCGCTAACGACTGCTACTTCGCTGTCATGCAAAGTAACGTACGTCATTATTATACTAAAAAGATTTTGGCAGCGGTCATAAAATTCTTGCGGAGTGCTAGAACCTTGTGTTAGAAGAGCCAAATCGTTATAGAGGGCAGTCTCATCTCTCTGGTCAGCGAAATTATTGATAAGAGCACTACGTATACCGTTCCAGTCGTTAGGTAGGCCATTAGTATTAATTAGACGGGCGGCGGGCCCCGTAATTTTGTTCAAAATCCCGTTTAAAAGACCTACTTGAATTATCTCTGGTTGCCCTTGACCATACTGAGTCACTAACTTATCGCATAAATCTATAAATCTTGTGAGGACGTTCGAGTTTCCGTCGAAGTCCGGAACTAACCGTAGCGCCTTTAAGATGTTTTCTAATTCGGCCATGTTATAGTTTATGTCAGAGTTAATATTACGTCTAGAATCTACAGCGTTATCTCTATTACTAACTAACCTAGTTTTCCTTGATTGTCGTGGATGAAAAATCTTGGAAGCTAATTATTTCAAACTATAAGAAATTACACTATAGCGTTGTAACTATCACTACCTAACCTAGGTTTCCTTGATTATCGCGAATGAAAAATCTTGGAAATTAATTAGGAAAAAAAAATTACACATAAGGAAGGTAAGCAATCACTAAAAAAAATTCAGTGTACTTACATGAACATTTCGATTTTCGTTGAGCGGTATCGAAGTCTGGATCTCCGGTGCGGCCTCGTGGTTCAGGATCTCTCGGTACGACGTTGAAAGTCTATCGATAGCGAACGCGATGCGATTACCGAACTATCGCAATACGACCCGAGAATCCTACCGACTGCGCCAATTACGTAAGCTGCCACCGAAGGACTCAAAAAAAACCGAATTAATTAAAATAAAATTTATTAATAATAAAATTACAAACTAGAAAATTAATGTAATGACCCGATCGATGTCTATATCGAAGTGCCGGGGCATGGGCGCGTAGCGACGTTCCTGGAGCCTCGTGGTTGGAGTCAGCACTTTACCCCACCTTGCCGTTTCTATGCGGCGATGCGCGCGCGCTGAACACGTGCTCTACATCAGCATTTTACTTAGTGGCGCTCGGTATAACATATATGTAAATATTTGAGTAAATATGGCCAATATTATTATTGTGCAAACTTTATTGAGTTAACCATGGTCACATATATATTTTTAACTAGGTCCCTGACGCAACTTCATAGGGATGTGCTAATGAAGTTTTAATGGTTTCCGTTGCGGAGTTTACACTCAAAACCACTAATTCTATTTATTAAATGTTGAGGGTATGGAAGAAAAATACTAGTATGGCGCACGACGATTTATTACGGAAGAGAGTGAACAATACAAGGCATTTGCTTATATAGATGATATTAGAATGTAATAATAATAATAACGTGGAAGGATTAAGACGCCGACGCATTACATACGGTGATTGGTCGTCATTTATCGTATGTTAAAAGGGGTGTGTCTTAATCCTTTTGTTCGTTAATTACTGCTAATTTCTCGTGGAGCGTTTAAACGGACTAGCCTACTATCTTATTTCATAGGACAGTAGACTAGCCGTCCGTTCACTACACCACTCCCCCGCCGAGACCGTTAGTACGGGCGAAACTTGACGCGACGGCCGCTCCTCAGTACTTTATCGGAAGGGAGATCTTGTGCCTTAATAGTTTGTTGCATCGTCTCTGGAATATCTCGTGCAATGTAAGCTGGTTTCAGGCGATCGACCGAGATGCGTTGTTGTTTGCCTTGTATTTCTATGTCGAAGGTCTTATGGTCACGGCGCAACACCTTGTAGGGACCTAGGTATGGTGCTTGCAGCGGTCTTCGTTCCGGACCTTGACGAACAAAGACTTGCGTACACGTAGTGAGGTCTTTTGGAATATAGAAAGTTCTACTTGAACTACCGTGCCAGGATGTTGGTTGTGGTGTTAGCCTGTTGATGTGAGCACGGAGACGGCTCATGATGTTGCTCAAGTCCACTTGCTCTTCCGTGCTCGGTGTTATGAATTGTCCAGGTAAACGTAGTGGTTCGCCGTAGACAAGTTCTGCGATGGATGCGTCCAAGTCTTCCTTCCACGCACTGCGGATTCCGAGAAGGACCCATGGTAGCACTTCTACCCAGTTTGATGATGCGTGGCAGGTGATTGCAGACTTCAGCTGGCGATGTAGTCTCTCCACTAGACCGTTAGCTGCAGGGTGGTACGCTGTGGTTGTGTGGTGAGTTGCACCAACTAGCGTAGCAAGGTCCCTGAATGTATGAGATACAAACTGTCGACCTCGGTCAGTGGTGATGTGTTCAGGGCAGCCGTAGCGTGAAATCCACCCGGAAACTAGTGCCGCGGCGCAGCTTTCGGCTGTTATGTCCTGTAGTGGGTACGCCTCAGGCCAACGCGTGAATCGGTCGACGATCGTGAGGCAGTACTTGTAGCCAGAACACAAAGGTAAGGGTCCAATCAGGTCGAGATGTATATGTCGGAAGCGAGCAGATGGTGGCTTGAAGGCAGTTAATGGTGCTGAAGTGTGTCTCGTTATTTTGCAGCGTTGGCATTGCTGACATTCTTTAACCCATTGTCTACAATCTCTCCGGATCCCTGGCCAAACGAATCGTTGTGTGATCAATTTGACAGTTGCTTTTCCTCCTGGGTGACTTAGATTGTGAAGTGTATTAAACAGCTGTTTGCGGAATGCGGAGGTGATATAGGGACGTGGACTGTTGGTAGACATGTCACAATATATGGCTACTCCTGATCCTGCAGTGCTCACTTTTTCTAGCTTCAAGGCAGAAACGTTTTTCAGCAAAGCTTGTAGCTTCTCATCGCTGTCTTGCGCTTTTGCTAGCAGCTGATAGTCTACTGGTGTAGTCAAGGAACTGATGCGTGAAAGAGTGTCTGCGACAATGTTGTCTTTCCCTCCCACGAACCTTATGTCAGTGCTAAACTGACTAATGAAGTCCAGGTATCGGAACTGACGCGGCGAACAGTTCTCTCGGCGCGAAGCAAAAGCGAACGTCAAAGGTTTGTGATCTGTAATGATTGCGAATGGCCGTGCTTCCACCATGAATCGGAAATGTCGTATGGCTTCGTATGCCGCCAACAATTCGCGGTCATAAGGGCTATATTTCTGCTGTGATGGGCTGAGTTTCTTTGAAAAGAATGCCAAGGGTTGCCATTCGTTTCCTTCTCGCTGTTGTAATACAGCTCCTATTGCCGAATCCGAAGCATCAGTCTGGATCGATATTTCTGCTTGCGAGTCTGGATGTATTAATAATATGGCATCAGATAGACTACCTTTGCACGCTTCGAAAGTCTCTATGAGTTCAGGTGTCATCTGGATTGGCTGTGAAGCTTTTGTTTTTGCTCCAACAAGAAGTTGGTTTAACGGTGCTTGTAAGGTGGCTGCTCTGGGAATGAATCGACGATAAAAATTAATCATTCCCAGGAATCGTCTTAGCTCCTTGATGGTCTTGGGTACCGGGAAGTCGTTAATAGCTTGCACCTTCGTTTGGAGTGGTTGGATGCCTTTGGCTGACACGGTATAACCTAAAAAGTTCACTTCGGGCTGGCCAAAGTTGCACTTGTTGGTGTTTATGAGAACACCGTACTGTGCGAGTCGCTCGAACAACTGCTTGAGATGGAACTCATGCTGTAGGCTGTCTACGCTAGATATCAGGATGTCATCCAAGTAATTGTAACAAAAGTCCAAACCACGAAGAACTTGATCCATAAATCGCTGGAAGGTTTGAGCGGCGTTACGAAGTCCAAACGTCATGAATGGGAATTCATATAAGCCGAAAGGTGTTGTTATCGCGGTTTTGGGTATGTCGTCTACAAAAATTGTTATTTGGTTGTAAGCCTTAACCAAATCCACGGTTGAGTAGATGGTGGTACCTGACAATTGATGGGCAATGTCTTGGATGTGCTTGACCGGGTACCTATCCGGGATTGTGCGTGCGTTCAAAGATCTATAATCTCCGCAGGGACGCCAACCGTCATTCTTCTTTCGTGCTAGATGTAGCGGCGAAGACCAAGCACTCTCTGATCTGCGCGCTGTGCCACTTTGCAGCATCTCCTCAAATTCTTGCTTTGCGATTTTGAGGCGCTTTGGATCTAAACGACGAGGTCGGCTGGATACTGGTGGTCCTGGTGTGGTGCGGATGTGGTGCACTGTGTTATGTTTGATCACCTGTGGTGTACCTGCAGGGCGAGTAACATCTGGGTACTCTCTCAGTAGACGATGGAAAATAGTGTCATCCATTGCGGTGCGTACCGAAGATATGGCTTCTCCTGATTCCTGACGTTGTGCAGTAACCATTAGTGAGGTTACCCCGTCTACTAGGCGCTGATTGCGGCAGTCGACAAGTAAGTTATAAAAACTTAGAAAGTCGACTCCGATAATGGGCTTAGAGACGTCAGCGACTATGAAACGCCACGTGAATGACCGTCGAAGTCCCAGATCCAACGTTACATGTTTATAGCCATAGGTGGAAATGACCGTTCCGTTTGCGGCGAATAGCTCGTACTCTGTCTTTTTTCTGGGCTCCCGAACAGCGGATCGCGGAAAGACGCACAGGTCTGAACCCGTATCTACGAGATATTGCACCTTCGTTTGGCGGTCCGTGATGAACAGGCGGCTAGAGGTTGTGAGGCAGTCGTGAGCCGCCACTAGTGGCTGCCTTGGCAGTTTAACGCCGGCTTGCTGTAGGTGCAAGGTTTGGTGCATTTCCGTGCTTGCTCGCCGAATCGGTAATGGTACCAGCAATACGGATGATTTCGGGGTCTTGAACGCGAACGGGACCGTTGCCTCGGTGATTGGTATCTTGCTCTTCCTATCTGTGGGCTTGACCTCCGATGAAAGTTCATACTCATGACCTCGAGCTTTTCGGTAAGTTCCGCTACCTTTTGCGTTAGTACCTCAATAGCATTGTTATTGGTTGCTGTGGAACAAGACGGTGGTAACATATTTGTTACTTGCCCGTGCACTGGAACGGTAACTTGCATGGCTACTGGCACGATGTCAACGATCCTGTCCGTGAGTTCCGATAATTCGTCCAGATTCATTTTGATTTGTGATGCTATTATGGTTTGTAGGTTAGGTGGTAGTCGACTCGACCATATGGTGCGAATAAAATCTGAGGGTACATTTGAACCGGCCAAATGTTGTAGATGGCGGAGAAACTGAGAGGGCTTTCTGTCGCCGAGCTCTTCGTGTATGAGCAGCTGTTTAATTTTGCGCTCTTGAGATGCAGAAAGCCCTTTTATTAGCTCGTTTTTTAGCTTCTCGTACTTTCCGAGGGTAGGTGGTTGAACAACGATATCTCTTACCTCGGCAGTTACTTGTGGTTCCAGGTGTTGCAGTACGTAGTAGTATTTTGTGCTATCCGTGGTTATGTTGGACAATACAAATTGGCCCTCAATTTGCGCGAACCACAGTTCTGGGTCATCAGCATTGAAAGACGGTGCCTTCACCCCCACACGACAGGCTTCTTGGTGTGCTGCAGTCGTTCCTTCCATTTCTCGAACGTCGGGGTCACCAGTTTAATGGTTTCCGTTGCGGAGTTTACACTCAAAACCACTAATTCTATTTATTAAATGTTGAGGGTATGGAAGAAAAATACTAGTATGGCGCACGACGATTTATTACGGAAGAGAGTGAACAATACAAGGCATTTGCTTATATAGATGATATTAGAATGTAATAATAATAATAACGTGGAAGGATTAAGACGCCGACGCATTACATACGGTGATTGGTCGTCATTTATCGTATGTTAAAAGGGGTGTGTCTTAATCCTTTTGTTCGTTAATTACTGCTAATTTCTCGTGGAGCGTTTAAACGGACTAGCCTACTATCTTATTTCATAGGACAGTAGACTAGCCGTCCGTTCACTACAAAGTAAACGATATTAAATATTCCCTTTATATTATAACCATGTATTGAATTAAACGGCAATTCAATAACTGAACAATCTGTCACTTCTATCAATATTTTTGAAGGTCTCCTTACTGGTATTCTGGAGATTTTTAACCCAATTTTTTCATTTCTCCATACGATTTTTCAAACATTCTTTTTCATACAAACCTAGTCTT
This sequence comes from Antheraea assamensis, assembly GCA_035772565.1. Lineage (NCBI taxonomy): Eukaryota > Metazoa > Arthropoda > Insecta > Lepidoptera > Saturniidae > Antheraea > Antheraea assamensis. The sequence continues at coordinate 18,049 of JAQQSE010000135.1, read as the reverse complement.
GACAATTGCAAACACAACAAAAAAAATAATTAGTCCAGTAGGGTAGCCCTTTTCAAGTGACGCGCATACAAAAAAAGCTCTTTAATTTAAATACCTCCTTCATGTAATAATCGCTTTATTATTAATTCAATTACTGTCTTACACGTTCTGACGCCATCTTAATTTTCGTTACTATAGACAGTTCAATTGACAATGTTTTTTTTTTATTATTATGATCTTGCTTTAACATTGATGGTGGTTGTGTATCTGTTTAAAAATATTACCAAAAGTTTGGACTGTCGGGTAGAATTAGTAATAATAGATAATTATTCCAGGCAAATTTAGCAAGATAAAGCTTCTGAAGAAGGACACGATATCGTCGCCGTTGGACTTCAGGCACACGCTGACGGTGCGCCCCACAGAGGACGAGTCCAGCGTGAAGCAGCTCGTCGCCGTCGCCAAGGACACGCCGCCGGGATCCCCCGCCATCATGAGGGCCATCGCCTGTTAGTGTCTTTCTCATGGTCCTTGTCAACAAACAATTTGCACATGGGTTATTGTAACGGTTCTCAAGCGTACCAAAAATGTCTGTGACTGTTTTCTTATCTAATATTAGATATCAATATATACAACATAATTTTTTTAATAATATGACTAACATAGGAACATATGTAGATTTTGTGTTATATGCAACTTAAGTTAGTCTGGGAATTTGTTCTATAGTAGAATTGATTATGATTGCAGTGGTAAGGTCTTTCGGATTTCTTACAGTTGAAGGTGTAGAAATTATTTTGCTTAATGTTTTAATTTACAAAGAGTATTTCTATATATGGTATAATAATTCCGTGTACAGTACCGGCTGACGGAGTGAAGGGCAAGACGTGGGGCCCCTCGACGGTGCACCAGCGGTCGCGCACGCACCTGCCGCTGTCGGGCGCCTCCCTCGCGCCGCTCGCGCCCCCCCGCCCGCGCCCCCGCTTCAGCTGCTCCGCGCCGGACCTGCCGCCCGCCACGCGACACCCAGGTAACCCGGCCGCGCCCCGCGCCCCCCGCACCGCGCGCACCGCACGCGCCACACGCGCCGCCCCCAAGCGCAGCGGCAGCCACGACGACCTGCTCTACGAGAACGAGGAGCCGCGCCGGAACCGCTTCCTCCTGTGCCCGATGTTCACCTCGACGGCGGACATCCCGCACCACTACGACACCGTGTTCGAGGTGCCGCTCGAGGCCGCCGCCGCGCGCCGCCGCCGCAAGCCCTCCTCGCACGGCCTCCTCGCCGCGCTGCGCTCCAACGCGCCCTCCCTCGCCACCTCCCTCGCACCCTCCCTCGCCACCTCTCTCGCCACCTCTCTCGCCACCTCCCTCGCCTCCGACACCGCCGAACTGCTCGCCGACGACTAGTTCCGACGCGTCCCTTGATCGAGACTACACGATATTACCTATACATCGATATCGACAATTGATTTATTATTAATGCAGTTTACAATAATCTTGAATCGACACATTCATTACATTATCGATTTTTCTAAATTTTATTTTAACATGAATCCGATAAACTATTGTTTGGTGTGTAGCACTAAAACGTTATTGACACTTTAATATCGATATTACGGAATATATCGACTTTTATCTAGCAACGTCAAGTCACTAGGAACTACTGTGAATGTTTCATAAAATTATGTCGTCGCTTTTAGGACTTCCTGTGTCACCCGCAACGGTATTATTCCCATCCGATATTGTCCCGTTTATTTCACCAATGAATGTGGACAATGTACAAATAATGTTGCCATAATGTAGACATATCATTCTCTACTAAGACATTCCTCTCGCATTTGACAGTTTTGATATATATTATGTTATCAAAATTTTATCCCAAACTCGATTTAACGAAAAATTTCGACATCATTTCGATTTTTACGACTATGAAGCGTCAATTTGATTTATATGATTCAAATGGAGCTATATTAACGACATTCTTGGCTTATATATGTTGGTTTGTAAATATGCTATTTCTTAGCTAAGATAAATTCCAAGGATTTGATACTACATTTTAAGGCTTTAGTTCGTAATGATGAATTTAAAAAAGACTTATTTTTAGATATAAATTATTAGAAGTAGGATTAGATTGTCTGTCATACGTACACTGTACAAAAATTTCACATGGAGGTAGACAATTTTATTTTCTATCTAAGCATAATGTCGACTCTATATGTAAATATAGATGCTGAATTTCATTAGAAACAGGATAAAACTTTTAAATTGATAGCTATTACCGTGAATTAATTGATAATGGCAGACAAAATAATTAATTTAAAATCTCTAGTTAGGACTTTATTGTTATTCTAATTTATATTTCTAAAAAGACTTCGACTGGTATTCATTTGCGACTGAAAAACGTTTAGGATCTTGCCAAATTTTATTTAAAAACGAATGAAAATGTAGTAAAATTATTATTCGCAATGAGAAAGGAAAAATAAAACGTTATGAAAATAATTAAAAAAAATACAAAAAAAAGATACACGTTTTGTTTTTTTTTTCTAAAGCGATTTGTTTTTTTCGGTCATAAATAGATAAATGTGGAAAATATATAGTTATTTGAAATATAATTTGTAGTAACATTTATATATATATATATATTTTATAACCATTTTTTCTTGTAGTGTTCAGGTTAATGATAAAATTAACTGCCTACAGTTATGTAATTCAAATTATTAGATTCTCTATTTATTGGGTTTAAATAAAACATTAGATAAATGTTATTTGTTATAATAATATTTGTGTGTAAATCCTTACCATTGACCTTATAGTTAAATTTTGTCTATGAAAATTAGGCGCCAAAATTGAATACTTTTTTTTCGTTCCAAAATGAAATAATATATTAACATCGGCCATCATTTCTGTTTTCTTATTGCTGCACTAAAAGGAACATCTCAGGACAACTTGCTCTATCCTTGTGAGTATGAAATTTAATAATTATCTTCTGTCGTTGTTGTTAAAGTAGGAAAAAAACACCATTAGTATTTATACATTTTTTTTTTCATTATGGTCCGATTATTCAGTCTTCAGATAATTATAAAATCGCAATATCCGATAAATAACTCGATTAACTGAGAAACAATTTTGTCCCTTCATTTTCTTTCAGGTTCTTAGTTTTTATTTTTGCTTTATTTCAATATGGTCTTTAGTGGCGATATTGTAGTGATAGTTTCATAAAATCTGAATATGAAAATGAGTATAGGAGAAGTTCATTTGATGCCATTTACATGGGATCCGAGATGATTTCCATCGTCGACATCCCTTGATAAACAGATCAACTCGGCAAACAAAAAACATAGAAATATTTTGTTTTCTACATTTGTTTTTCAATTAATCTCAGGAATAATTAAATTCGTAAAAGATTGTTTAATTGAGTCAACTTCTCGAACTGAACATAATAATGCTTGTACTGTTCTAACATTTATTTATACAATATGTTTGTTTCACCTTCCTGGAGTTAACAGCGCTAACATCAGAGTTATAAGTGGAATAATTTGCTCTTGAAAGCTGATAAATAACCACATAACTTTATTCGTTCAGTAGTTGTTAAGTACGTTATATCTGAAGATTGAAAAATCGTCTCTAGAAAGTTCCATGTTTATCTATTTTTATACTTATAGATTTTTCATTTGTCCGTTCCTTGTTGTGAAGGTTGACATTCGTGAGTTGATGAATCATTCTTACTAGGAACAGTTGTATCTTCGACCATCTCGTCACTTTATTGATGACCTCGTGGTCTGATGTTAGAATTATGCACACATTAAGAAAACACTGTATACTCTTTAAGTTGAAGACTTTGATATACTTGCTCCTCCAGATGCTCCATTAATAAGTCCAGAAATTTTAAAGTCAGTTGTTTATTTCAAAATTAGCCATTTTTCGTGGAAGACTTGGAGGTGGTCTAAGCATTTCGCTTTTATGTAAATTGTTATCAGGACATATTAGAAATGGACCCTCGTCATAAAGTTTAATCTCTCGAATTCGCATTTGTAATGTTACATGTGACAGGTCTTTAGGGAACATTTATAGATATAAGTGAATAGAGTCTTTGTTTAGTTTGTAATTTATATTTAAAAAGAAAACGGAATTGAATGTAAAACGAGAAAATTGATCATGAAAAAAAAATATATTGTTTTATTCGTGTGATACTCAGTGCGTGTTATGATTATTTTTTACTGTAGCAACATTTTATGTAATATTAGTGATTTTTTTTTTGTTTCTTTTGTAAATTGTAAGCATTTGTTTGCTTTCAGCCAGGTTTTTTTTTATAAGCTATGCATGCTTAGCAGTTCATATAATACGCTATATACTGTTCAGTTTAAGATCTATATATGTATTTGTTGTACTTACTTATTCGTTAGTTATTATAACTATTTCGCTTGGTTTATTTTTTATTTTACACCACGTCATTTTACGGCACGCTTTCAAATGTTTACAATGACAATTTCTAATAACCATGTATTTGGAAGTCGATATGATATTCAAGGATATTAATTGTAATTTTCTTATTAAAACGGTTAAATTTATTGGCAACACTAATCTGTTATTATCCTTGCAAATAATAGATTTTCCAGAATTAATTTAAAAAGAATACTGAGGTTTCATTTTTGTAGGTTATTTTTTCTGTCAAATATATGTCATACAGGCTTCCAAAACCTTAGATACGTAGTTAAAACTATATGTATAGTACAAAAAAAAAAACATGTCCGCTGTAACATCCGGCAGTAACAGTTCCTGGCAATGGTGGTGGAATAGCAATACGATATATAAATGAGAGGCTCCTGTGTTTAAACATAAATCAGGTTAATATTGGCGGTGGATATAGATTCGTGTTCATATAAAGTTAGAGCGTTAGAGTTGAGGCCAATTAGTCGAGGTTTTCAAAATGTATCGATAGTCGATAATTGTCTTGTGAGATATATTTTCTACATATATTTATACAGACTCGATATACTATTAATATTTTGAGAAATACTGCACATCTATAAATAAATATATATATATTTTTTTTTTTTTTCAAATATAGTTTAAAGTTTTTAGTTTTGTTATAAATAACATTTAATTCCGGGTTTAATCTTAGAACACAATAAGTTAATATTTATCGCAATTTTTACTTGAAAAATGTTACGAAACCAAACACTTTATAGAGTTTTCTCGATTTTGATAAGAAATAAGTACATAAAAAACAATCCACCGCCAATAATAAATATTAAACTAAACTATGCAAAATTTAAGTTTTATATTTTTGTTAAATTTAAAAATCGACAATTACGACTCTTCGGTGATCTGGTTCTTTAGTTTATTATGATTTCTTTTTTATATATCAAAAATAAACCTTTTCCATAAAATCGACTATGGTGTATTCTTTTAACATGGGTTCTACTAATTGGATAGTTACTAACATACCCCCTTAACAGTTCACAAACAAGCCATAGACTATATAAAGTGACAAATTAAAAAAGAAAGAGGTGGAAGGTCTTGTGAGTTCAGCTTCAGCTTTCACTATGGATATCTCTAATTCGGGAGAGGTTCAGAAAACGTTAACATTTTTTTTTTAATTATTATTATCTATGAATTAACATAATCTATGAACAAGTGCTATATCAGAAATTATTTGAACATGTAAGTATATAGATATTTTATTTTATGTTCACAATTTAATTTTGGCTTTTTTTTTGTAAGTTTTTTGAATGAACTGTGCGGCATGTGTAGTGATTAAATGTATGTATGTTTGTAGTTACATGTTGATTTTGCATGTAAAAACATCGATAGATACACTTGTTAATTGTTTACAAAATTTGAAATATTTCGGTACAATCTTTATAAACAGAATTCCGGTCTACGTGTGTTCTTAATTCTTAACCCCCTTAAAATACTTGATCGATTCTATTTTAGATAGTTGACTCGGTAGGTGGCACTGTTGTGTCGAGTACAAGAAAAATTCTTTTCCGACCATATCTTTTTATATATATATTTTTTTAATTTCTCACATAACAACAGTCAAAGTATTTTAATTCATTTTTTTATTTATGTTAATGTTTGTTTGTGTAGGATAGAATTTGCCAGCGGGTCCGTTAATTATTTAATATGACTTTAAAATTTGTAACTTTATGTAAGTGTCCTGCTTCAGATAGACTTTTTATGAGGAAACCAATATTCGATATGTTGAAGAGAGTTTTAACGTCATGCTTCAGATTGTTTGTTGTTTTTAACAATGTACAGTCAACACATTATTCTCTATAGCGTTTTCTATGTGAACGACAATAATTGTATTTCTAAAGTGTTTAATTTTTTTTTTAATATAATATTATTGCATATATGAAATATACCATATATCATTACATAAAATATTTATACTTTTAAACTGTTTTTTTTTTATATATATATTTTTAATATACTTGTAAAGCGATTAGGTTCACATGTAAAACGTTAACACTGTGAGGGAATCCACGTGTACACACTAACGCATACGTTTTCTATTCATATAGGTTGTTTTCTTCCTTACACAGACTTCAGTCCGGAGGAGTGGGGGCCCGAGTACCCGCTAAGCACTTCCTCTAGGTACACGATACCGATGCCGACTTTATACAGCACTGAAGGTAAGTTTTTTTTCACCTTATCTATACATATATATACAGGTTATATTTTTGACATGTGTGAAATTAGGGTTGTCGAAGTTCTTATCTATGAAATGTATTGGTAAGTTTTTGTAATTTATAAAATGGTTTTTTATTTTTCTGTAAATTAGCAAATGTTTTTGCTGACTGTACATATTTTTTTCAAATATGTGAATGCTAATTAAAATGTTTGTAAATGTTATAGACGGATATACTAACAACGTTGTTTGTAGTCCCGCCTACATTTCACCAACGCCCGGTCTTATAAATCCAACCTATATATTTCTACTAATTTGCACGTGAAAAGTGAAAAGTTTGTTAATTTATAAATATTTTCTATAAACTTCGATAAAAAACTGAACCGTTATCATTTCATATACTTTTTTTTAAGTTACGAATTTTTTAAGTTATTATTTACATTATCTAGCTTTTTGTTTACTCAACTTGGATGCGAAAATAAAATACTATAGGAATTTATGTTATTTTGACGGAAGGATTTTTCGGGCAAGTAATTCTAACAAAACCAAAAAAATTATTTGCGTTATATCTTGTTTCGAAAGGGGGCTCGTCCTCGTCAAGGTTTTGACCTCTCTGAACATAGTTGCGCAGAACATAGATATAGGTAGAAATACGAATTATATTATATGTATATCATCAAAGTACCATACGCTCATGTAGTCGATATCCTCTGAAAGAAATCTCGCACTTTATCGACCTCTATTGAATACTGCGCACAACGTTTAGCGCTTTTAAAACTGGCAAATGGCAACACTGATGCACATATATCGGGACGTCAGCTGATTGGAAACTAACAGTTTATAGTGCAGTGCAGTTGCCAAGCAAATCGACGAGGGTTTGTACCGATACAATAATGTCGTTGTGTGATCGACTGTACAGTGCGTTTATTAAATGTTACAAGGATTTCTTGTCAAGCAGCCAATACAATAACAAAAGTGTGTATGTACTTATGTACACGCGTTAGAAATTGTACTTACTTGGCGTAACAATATAAAAATATTTTCAAAAATTTTATCTTTCGTCTTATTCTACGTTTGTAGAAAAAAACGACACTAACAATAGAAAAAAAGGATTTATTACATATACATACTTTTTTTGAATAAAATGTTTACTATGGCTAACTTCAGGGTGTCAGTTTTTCGTGACGATGTGCGCGCGCATCGTAAAAGTTTACTCTCATTATTTTTCCCTAACGCGCCAAAAGACGTATAACTTCAAAAGATGAATGAATGAATTAAGATAAAAATCGTATTTATGAGGTACTCTATGAAATCTAGATGGGCTTCTCATATACTACGGATGGTCACCAATAGAAGGAAGGGGGGTAAAACATTGCTAAACATGGGTCACGTAGTATGGGTACGTTCCCTTAGCTAGGTTCTACACATGCGATGGGAAGGCACTTTTAATAGTCCGAGATGATTCGCTCCTTTCAAAACAAGATGTTAATATCCAGTTTAGACTTTCGCGAATCGCTCCATCGTTTCTTATTTCAGGTTACAAATACAAAAAACCGAGTATAATTGAATTGGTTTTGTACAACATGGCGGCTCTCTTGGGTGGCGTAGCGGCCGGATATGACGTCAGAGTGTCTAACGTCAGCCCTCTGCATCCGACGCTCCAACCCCACAGGTGGGATACCTTTTTTGGGAATGTTTTAGTATCTGTTATACGATAATTAAAACACAGTAATTTATTCATATTATTGTAATAATAATAATAACACAAAAGTCAAGAGACACAATGCTGCACAATGACACAGTCGAAAGTGGAGGGAGCGGTTGAGTGTTGCCAATAATAATCATACTTATTTTATTTATTCTCTTACACTGTACCACACCTTCTTTTATTTATAAATTAAATTGACATTAAAAAAAAATTAATAACGTAACATTTCCATCCACAGCCTTCTACATATATTATGTATGTCAGTTCTGATATATGCTAATCAATAATAATATAATAACTTGGACTCACAGTCTACCATCATCCTATATAATTTTTAACCGTTATCTAATTTTTTTTAATCCTCTATCTAAAATTCCCTAATAATAATTTGTTGTTGTGGGGAAATCGTTGGTTTATATCATACTGTAATTTGTTACAAGTGACCAGATAATGAAATGAATATTCGAGTGTTTGTAAGGAGAAGTGCTCTTTCTCTTTCACACCTATTAGTTGGTACGTAATGATTGCTCCTTCTCTCGTTGCAATAATACCTGCCGACCAACGTTATTGTAAATAAAAATAACGTACAATGAATAATTAAAAGGAGAAAGATGTCTTTAATCATTTTGCTATCTATTGCGTGGGTACAATCGGTACATTACATTATTAGTTGATGTCATATTGACCTCCCTTATTGTAATCTTCTAAATCAAGACTGCTCAACTCTGTATCAGTTGGGCTAAACAAACGATTCAGACATTTTTGGCGGGTGTCTGACGATTACTATTTTAATTTACTATCTCTGGAATAAAAAAAAGGTGGGTATGCGATTCACACACGATAGAAGTGAAACTTCAGTAAATCAAACAGAAGAATGAGATGAATATATATAACAAGGGTAAGATAATTACAAAGTTTATTTATTTAAAACGTGAAAATAGTTTGAATACTTTTAAAAGATATTTTATGTTACATAATTTATTGCTCAAATTTCATATTTTCAGTTTCAACAAACAAGATATAAAAATACTCGCACACACTGTTATATAATAACACACCACGCTGACTTCTTACTAAAAAGCTGTAATACGCAGCCGCATACAGTGTACAGCTGTAGTACACGTACGTTTCACATATACTGACACACGTTAAATGCTCAAATACAAGCAAGCATTAAACAGTGTGCAATATACATACATACACACCGACATTTGCTCTCGCGCTCTGGATACACATTTTTGTATTTGTGTCTCTTACCTGTCGTTTTTTCCGTTGCATCCGGTTTGAAATCACAACGATTCTAAAGAAGTTTCACTTTAAAAACCACGTCTGATTTACTTGTGTGGGTCATTTAAAAATCAATCACGGGCCACATTGTGCCAGCCATAGGGTTGAGCATTGTCGATCTAAATTAATGGAATTAATTGTTGATGACGAATGATACATTATGTGTATAAATAACGTTTTCAGACAAGAAATCGAACCGGAACCGTTAGGGTCTTCGATGTACGAGGTGTACGGTTTCACGCAACATAACACGTACCACGGTCCCACGAGACATTTGAGGGCTCCACTCAACGCCATTACTGGATCACCGGTATAACAATAAATATTTTTATTTGTAAAAATGTTAATGTAAAAATACCTTTTTTTAAGAGATAAGAATACTCCGAAATACACACTGACAATTATTCATGTTTTTATAAATCCAACTAACTAAACAATCAAACTATTAATGAACATTGCAACAGCGCCATCTGTTAAATCTGTAGGGAAGTATTTTTAAGGTTTTTTTAGTTTACAGTTAGTGTTACAGTTTTAGAAAAATAATTGTGCTATATTTTTGTGAGCATACCTAATAAGTCAATTTTTTTTTTAAATCACGATTTAATATTTGAAGAACATGATTTTAACGATACTATCAATTATTTTAAACCGGTGATTAATACATTACAATTTGGGCTTACATGTTTCGATTTATCAAATAAAGTATTCTCATGACACTCCCAAAGTAATGATTTTAACACTTTCATTTTTGGAAGAAAGTTTATACGTCGTCTGAAGTGACTAGGTAAAGGTCAATTTTAAAATAAATTATTAATTTTATTTTCAGATAACAAGTGTTCAGGCTGAAGAACAGAAGCCGATACGTTTCACAGATTCACCGGTACACTATGCTCATCCGTCGTCTTCATCGGGGTACGGACACTCCGCCCAACCCCTGTCCGGTACCTCCGGCCTCGGCACCAATTACACCTCCACCCAGCCCACGCCTTCACCGAGGAGGACCTCTTCCACCACCTCTGATCACCTCGCCGACCTTTACCACAATTACAGAGAGAATTTCCAACCTTCACCGTCCCAAGACAGAGATTATTACTATAGGAACGAGCCATACGTCTACGACAGAACGGCCGACTACGTCGTGAAGCATCCCTATTACGGTTACGACGAATGTTCCTTTGAATACAGGGAACCGACCCCGGATTACAGGACCACGGCCCAGTATTTAACACACAGGAGAACCCCTTCGAATTCCTCCACGACGAATTCCCACCCCGAAGAGTTCTCCCCCTCGAGACAGTACAGCAGAACCGATAGAAGTAAAGAGAAGGAGTATAGATCAAAAACGGATTACCCGAGGAAACCGTCGGACTACTCGTTACCGATGGAGTTCTTCAGGCAGGAGTCGCAGGAGAAGGAGCCGGAGCGGCCCGCGAACCTCGGGCTGGAGCTGGCACCGACGAAGCTCCGGTCCAGCCTGAAGAAGTACAAGAAGTCGAGCGCGTCCGGTGGCAGCTCTCCCCCCGACCCCACGCCCCCCGACAGCCTCGCCAGCGACACCGACAGCTCGTACCTGTCCGCGCGCGACGCCTCCACCGGCTCGCACTCCAGGGTCCGCTTCAGCCCCGAGACCATGGAGGAGCACCCCGAGCGCAGGCCCGAGCGCAGGCCCGAGCGCCACACGTAGCGAAGGCACAGCAAGTTCGGCGACTACCTCGTCTGATCTGCTCACCCCGCGGGGGGAGGTGGTACGTGGAACGTTTGCTTCCTACGCTATATTGCATTGTTACGTTCTTACCTCGGTGATGAAGAAGTGTACGCACGTCAAATCCTCTGTTGGTCGTATGTATTTGAATCGTATTTTCTTGTATTGTAATTCCCATTCAGGGTTTTGATCAACACGAAGGTTTGCCACGCATTTTGGGGGGGATGCAGACGGAACTTGTTCTGGAAGTCGGTTTTGGTCATATCATTGTATATTTTTGTGTTCTTTGTCGTTTGGGATTAATATGAAAACAAAAAAAAATGTCGATTTCAATATATTACTCTATCAAGACTAATTGAAATGAATAAATCTTAAATTGGAACAAAATAGCGTACAAAGCAATACTTTCTTAAGAAATGTCAATTATTTTACAATAATGGCTGTCGACATTTTTTTATCGATAATTAATTCATCTGTAGCCTGCGCTAGTGTACTCATTTATCGACAGTTAAAAATCACCGAAACCGACTTCAGTAAAATAGAACAGAATTATCTCAAAGTTAAATATATATATTAACGCTATAACATTAATGTATAAACGCATATTGTGTTCATTATGTAACGTTCGCGTAGTTAATTGTACATTTGTAAAATAAAATATACTACACATACATGAGGTGTTTGTGTAACGCGGATATTTCGAATAAATAACTCACAACAATAAATTGAATGTGCCTATTAGTTACGATTGTGCTTGTGGAGTAAACATTAGCAAAGATTCTGATACACCCGTATAATAATATAATTTATTGTACAAAATCTCATGGAATATGAATTTCTTGTACAAAAAAACTGACGTATATTCGTTTAACAGTTTTTAGTATTTTATTTGATATTGATTTTTAATCTCGAATTTTTACAACAATATTTTTTTATTAATTTATTTTCTCAAAACAGTATATTAAAAAAAAACTATCGATTATCGATAATCAATTATATTTACATTAAGAACCTTAGAGATAAATGCATTTGGTGATCTAGACACCCGTTGCTCCGCATCGAGGCGCACAGTGGTTGGCTTTTCCCATGTGTGTGGTAGTCGAGTCGAGCACGAGTTCCACCACCGTTGAATACTTTAACGAATCTAATATATCATTTAAAATGATAATTACGAATAATACTCGAAGGATTTAATTTTTTTTATTTCGAAGGAAACATTTTTTTTTCGTATCGTAGGCACAAAAAATTGCAAAATCACCTCGTGTAAAAATTGTAAATAATATTAATCTAATATGTTTGTTTTATTTTTTCTTTAAAACTGGATTTTTTTTTGACATTTTTTTTTCGGATTTTATCGATATTTTTTTTAATGAAGAGTAATTAAAAATGTTTGATATTTTAATCATTGTATAGAGTACAAACGTTAATTATTAAGATAATTAGTGTCATGATTTTGTTATGGACATTTTAATGATTTTACATAAACCGAGTGTACATTTTGAAATAACTAATATATAACTACGTAACGTAAATCGTGTGTCGAGTCGGACGTGAAGGTAGAAAGTACTGGTGAAATATGAATTATCAGAAATATATACAAAAATCTGCATTGGATTTTTCTAATAACTGTCTTAATTGCAGTTTTAGGAGTTATACGTTTTTTAGCATATACAAAAAATCTTTCGCAATTTTCTTTAATTTCATAGAATATGAAAAATTATGATTTTATAATTATACATTTTAATATAACTTGTACAAGTTTATATATAAAATAATATGACATCGACACATTTTTTTTTTTTTTTTTGCATAATTCAATAACATCATTATAGAAAGTTGTAAGAATTAAAAAAAAGACATAGACTATAATTTTCGATCTTTAAGCAATTCATTTTTCTTTTATTCTTCATACTTTGAAAGATTTAAACACTTGAAATGTAATGGTATGTTTTTTTTTTAATAATTCACATTTTACCAGTATTTATATATATATATATATATATATATAACATACAAATGGTATGAATTTTGTACAAAGATAAATAAAAGTAGATATTTTTTACTTAAAACAAAAATATCATTATATTTAGATATAGTAGAAGCAGCTTTTATATCCCACGTGTTGTAATAATTAGGTTATAAAACTAGTCTGAATATGTTTGCAGCAAAAACAATTTAAAAAAAAAGAACACTACATTACTGCATGACGCAGCTAAAATTGATATTAAATATTTAGATTTTAAGCTTCATTGTCGAAGGACACTGCTGGATAAAATGTCTGTGAATTTGTAGTTAATATTTATGTTCGTTTAAGGCCTAGGAGATTTGGGAACATTTGCAAGTTTATTATAGCGTATATTATTAATGTACGCAGCGTCGTAAACTTCTCTGTATACTCTCTGGAAACTGACAATCGCTAATGTCAAAATTTAAAATAGTGTTGCCAAATTTAATCTGTCTAGAATTTTTCTGCTATTTGCAGCGTACAGTTTTAAATATTTAAAATTGAGGGTTATAATTTCGAATTAAAACTACTTATACATCCCAAAATTAAATTTTTCAATTAAGAAATTTAGGAAACCAAAACGACGGTTTCGATTATTTCATAGCTATCGTTGTTATTTTGTTTGCATTACTCGAGATTTTCATCTTTGAAGCGTTTGACTTTAATTTTTCATTCAAAAATTTTTAAAAATATGTGTAGTATATGTCGCGTGATGATGCGATTACTTTAAATCCATATTATCTTTTTTCAAAATCCAACTCATGTCCAGTAGAATGTCATTTTACTATGTGAAAATAGACTATAAATCAACTAAGTTCAGTGACAATAATGGAGGGTGGGGAGGTCAGAATTTCGGTCGTCACGAACCAGATGTGAAATTTTGTTAGTTGTTTGGTTTTATGCCATTGAGACTAACAGTGGATAATAATTGTTATATAATCTGTAATCTGTGCAAAGCTATTTGTCACAATTGACAGTTTGCATGACTTACCAACGTGTATGAAGCATTTTCTTACCAATGATTTTGACATTACATACAAGTATTATCTTTTTGTGAACGATGAAATGGACAATGGAGATTCTATTGTTATCATCATTTTTTAAATATGTCTGTCGGGTTTTACATTGAAAATGAATTGTACAGACGAGTTTGCGACGTTGATATTTAAATCATAAGACGATGTGTATATCGAAATTATTAAAATTTAGCTTTGATACTATTAGCCCTAACCAGTGCCTAATGTGCAGGATCAGTGGTGGGGAAGGTATATGAGATTTCCATCGAGGATACGGTATTCCTATGTTAACCCCTCGGCTGATTTCTTAAGAGCCAGATCTCAAAATGGCGGATTATGTTTTTTTTTTTAATTTCACAATGCATGTACATTTCATGATTTACTAAAAGTTCGTACAAATGAAAAAATAATAATTTTACTTACAATCCATGATTTGTTATTTTTTTAAAATCTTGTAATAAATCAGGTATTTTTTAAGCTTATCCTGTCAAGAGTCTGTTGACCAGTGCTTCATGAGATCTTCATATGTTTGTATATGGAACTTAAATTTATATGGTTTTAGACAGTCCAGGGGGTTAAATTATTTATTTAAATTCGCTCAACGGCCAGTAACTCGCTTTTTTATTCGCAACAAATTAAAAAAAAAACGAAAAAATTATCAATGACTTCTTACTTTATTATATCTCTATGTGCAATATGTGAAATTATTTTGCGTCCATATATTTCTTTTCTTTTGTTTATAGTTTTGCGTTTTCTTTTATTCGGTGATAACAATGATATTATTTATTGAATCGTGAATATAACAGTATTTTATACAGTATTGTAATATTCTGTGAAAAAATTATATCTGTACAATGTATATCGGACGTGTAGTTTATAATTGAAGTTAGCTACGGAACAGAGCGCGCTCTCGTCGTCGCTTCGTCCACTGTAGGTACCAGTTTATCGTCTCTTAGTACAAACATGAATGTAACCAAATTTTTATTAAGGAATCTCTATGAAAATGTTAATAAGTATTCGACGAACGAACGGATGTCACAAATTTACGAGTCAAACGACATTTGTAAATAATGTGAAAAGATTCAAAGGCGCGGTTACTTAAAATGTTAAAACTCTAGTCCTGATTATATATACATATATATATATATATATATATATGTGTTTTTTTTATTTAATTTTGTATTTGTATGAGGTGATTCAGATGTAAACGTTACGCTGGCAACATTATTTTCCATTGTTTGAAAAAAAAAATATGTCACACGCAAGCAAACAATTTTGTTATCTTCTCTTTGCATGAATTTAGTGTTTCTTTACATGGATTTTCAAAACAAATTGCCACTCATTCCACTTTCAGACGTTATAGAAAAAGGTGTGTGTGTGTGATTTACACACGATAGAAGTGAAACTTCAGTAAATCGACAAAAAAATGAGATGAATATATAAAACAAGGATAATTACAAAGTTTATTTGTTTAAAAATGAAAGTAATTTGATTAATTTTAAAAGATATTTTATTTAACATATATTACATAATTTATTGTTCAAGTTCCATATTTTCAGTTTCAACAAACAAGATATAAAAATACTCACAAACACTGTTAAATAATAACACACCACGCTGGCTTCTCACTAAAAAGCTGTAATACAGCTGTAGTACAGTAGTACACGTACTTTTCACATATACTAACACAAGTTAAATGCTCAAATACAAGCAAGTCTTAAACAGTGTGCAATATACATACATACACACCGACATTTGCTCTCTCGGTCCGACTCACTATTTCACTTCAAAAATAGTATGTATATATCTGTCTCATTCTTTGCCGACTTCATCCTACACGTTTTTGTATTTGTGTCTCTTACCTGTCGTTTTTTCCGTTGCATCCAGTTTGAAATCACAACGATTGTAAAGAAGTTTCACTTCGAAAACAATTATACTATATTATTTTTCAAATGGACAGACTAGTGCTGTCTTATTACACAACTGTACTTAATATCTTAATTTATTATTTAATTACTCATCAAAGACCCACTAAATTATGAGGTCCTTATATTTTGCGTTTGAAGTATTGAAGTTACATAATAATTTATACTATCATTTACCCGATGACTCTTCCACATGACAATACTTCAATCAATAAGAAATTTTAGATTTAATCTGATTTCTCTCGGTACATGTTTGATCAGGTAACGTTGCCGTTGGGATTTCCTCGGGCAATCGAGTATTACGAATGGTGAAAAAAAAAAAACGACTGGCGATCGTACGTACCTACTATGAATGACAATTTATACTTGGGGCATTCCATTTTTTTTACATTCCATTATATTTTAAAAGTGTTATCGTGGGAGGGTATGCGAAATGAGATGATGTGAAGGTTCTGTGTGCCAATATGTGACGGGAGGATGCCTTAAGTCTGTACTGTTGAAGTCGACAAATAAATAGATAGGATTAAGCTTTTTGTGATTTATTATTATCCCTGTATTACCCTTTATAGGTACTATTCTGGAAAACCGAAATATCAAGTTGAAAACAAGATTTCTGAATGGATATTGGACCGAAAATATGATAAATATTTATATACACTCTCAACCAAATTCTTCAATGGGATTGAGGATTTTTTTAATACACCTCTCAACTGTGGAGTAGACTTACTTTCTCCTGAAAATGAGGAACATACAATACGTGTATAAAAAAAAATTGGTGGCCCAAACATAACTACCTAACTGATATTAATTTTTGATAACGAATTCTAAAAATCGAAATTTATTTTTCCGGTTTTGATAATATGTCAATGACATCGGACATACTTTAATATTTTAATAAAGGATATAAATGATAAGACACAAAAATATAATATAAAAACATTTTATTCAATACTGTATACGTATCGTATATACGTCAGTGGTGTTGTAAATATGCTTAAATCTACCCAAAGTGTGCCTTAAAAAAAATATAATCACAATTTTTATCTCCTATTAATTCCAGTTTATTTTAAAATATATACACAAAAAAAATATTAATTTAAACATTGTTAATGCCAGGATATGTCAATATTTACTTATCAATATTATTTACAAGTACAGAGACGATAATTTCCCCCATTCTTGTGTGGAATTATGACCGAATCCAACTGAAGAGCAAAATATATTTTAAAATAATCGCTGGAACGTTCCACGCGCCATCTACCCCCCCCTGTTTTGTTTATATACTAGGTTTGTTCGTATGCAACATGTTTTTTTTTTTTTTTTTTTTTTTTTTTTTTTTTTTTCACATTCTTAAGTCACGACAATCCTTTGCAAAAGCTTAATGGGTCTTTACAGTTTCAACGGGTTTAAATAATATCAATATATATGGCGCTTAAGTTAATGTACAAACAAATAATTCTTTTTAAACGATTATTTTTCAATTTAATTCAAAGTCGCATAACCATTAAATATTGAAATTAAAAAGTTACTTAGATATATATATATCTAATCGATTTCTGATAAATCGTTTATTATAAGTACATAATAGGTATAGATGACATAATTTGATACTCATGCTCCTTAATTATATTCCAATAGAATATTCAGTACAACCACTTATTGAAACAACTGCGATTGCTATAAGTATCCTTTGATAATACATATAAAAGAAAATTGCATGAGGCAGTATTAATTAAATCCATTTTTTTCTCTTACTCAAAAAATTCGAACAGGTACACACTAGCCCAGAACGTATT